>CM076572.1:75650597-76273847 GCA_034641835.2 Pinus albicaulis | reverse complement strand
TACTCCACGTTTCTTTTTAAATAAATAACTTGTAATGAACTTTCGGCTCTATATTTCACCACCCAGCCTTACAACCATCACGCTCCAGAATTATGCTAATTATCCGCCAATCGTTTAATGCAACAATTTCATTATACTCCGGCCCCACCTATATATATCAATAACCAATCAAACACTCACTGGGGACTCCAACATATCCTCCTCGCACACCTTTAGTTAACCTTCTGGCAATTTTCAGACCCACACCACCGTCCGATGGCCCTTCTCCAACCGACCACCAGCACGCTCTGCCCACCAAGTTGGCTGTTGTGGACCCACGCGGTTAAACCACAGGAGCCGGGGTCACTTCGCCACGTGTCGCATTCCCCATGGAATCGCTCGCGAATAGGAAATACCGCCTACTCCGCAAAAGCGGTGCGATATGGGCAACCCGCTTTTGTGATTCCGCTCGTGGTTTTGGTAGAGGGCTTGACCACGGGTGCAAGTCTGGTTCCGCTATCCTTTTTTTTGTTAACTCATGTCCAATCCTCGAGTCAGGTTCTGAAAGCACAACAATTTTGTCTCTTTATTAAGCGGGATTTTTATATTTGAACAGTTTTCATGACCCCAGTTCTCTACACAGACCTCGCCTTGGATATTTTTACATAAAAATGATTGTTCTCAATAATTATTTATATAAATTTTCCACATGTTTAGTGTGGTATTCCCATGATTTATTATAAATATGTGTATTATCAAAGAAAACCAACAAAAATTTTATAAGATGGGATCAAACAAAATTGTTCTTAAGTCGAGCCCGCTGGACTTCAAACGGCGATAAACCATAATTCAAACCAAATTCGCGTTCCAAAATAGCCTGCTGACGTCGGCCAATTTTGTGACGCGAAAACCAAATGACTTCCGCCCTAATCTTTTTCGGGTCCGAAGTTGGCTGGCGTACGGAGGGAGAGTTGTGACGCGAATTTCTTATCAAATTCGCCCTAATATTTTTCGGGTCCGGATTTCCACTGCGCGAGCGGCCCAAACAAAGATCCGCTCCAATCAATTTCTGCCACGTGTCCTTAATAAAAACTTGCCCTGCTCCCGGCTGCGGGTGCATTCGATGGCGTTTAAGGTGATGGGATATGGATATGGCGATTTCATATCAATCGCATTAACATTTAACGCTTTTCAATTAAGTTTTCACATCAAATCCGCATTAATTAATTTTTAACACTGTTCAAGATCGGACCTCCACTCCTCTTAGCGATTCCACACGCTCCAATTTGATCCGGCCTTCGGCTCTCGTTATTAATGATCAGAGATTAATTATGACAGGCGTCCTTTGATTGCATTGCAGTCGGGTCGACAAAATGGCGTTTAGCCATGGTTTTTCAGACAAGATAGTTGCTGGATTACACTTCCTGCTAACTGTGACGATAAGGAGAAGTGGCCAGTTGAACTGCTACCTAGACCTTGCTGCATATTTGCATTTCTCTCGATTCTGTCTCTGTCTGTCTTCCTCTGTTAATTGGAATTCTACTTCTCCGTCTCCTCTTGTGCCCATTGCGCCTGAGATTGCACCCATGCCTCGCGTGCGTCATAGGATGCGTTGCCGCAGGGGGAGCACTAGAGGTCAACCCCTGCGCGCTCCCTCCAGCCCCTCAACAGAGTCGACTTTTGGCCAGTCCAGTGATTATTACGCAGGTCGATATCCAAATACTAGGAGTGGGTGGGGTCGGCTTGTAGGATCTGGCTACCGTATGGATTCCCCTGCTCCTCGCTTCCCCACCGCTAGTTCACCTTCTCCCACGACGCGCACTGCGCAATTTTCCTTTAATTTCTCTCTCAACCGCCCGTGAATCACGAATTTAGTCACTGTGGTCTTCCGCGAGGAGGCCCAAACGGAGGAAGAATGCACTTGTCCGGCGGGTCTGAGCTCGGAAAAAGCCGGCCAGCATTCGGGCCTTCAGGAGGGGAGTCGTGGCATGCATGTGGAGGTAGCACCTAGCGATCCTAGACCTTCTGAAGGATGGTGTCGAATCATGGAGGAACCACCGGAGGAGTAGTTTGGTTAATTTGTTTTTCTTGCTTAGCAGGCCCACTTAATTGGGCTGCTTTTAGATTATTTTACTGTGCTGGACCTTTGTAATATTTTTGAATTCTGTAAATTAAACGTTCAAGACTGGTTTCCCCGTATGAGGGCAGTCTTCTTAATATTTTGATTTTTTGATGACAAATTTTCCATGTGTATGGCCAGGCAATGTTTTTGACTTCGGTGTAATTTTATTCGCAATGTTAATAGATTAAATTTACTTAAAATTCTCACATGATTAGCGTTTTTCTTGATCTGTTCAAGGATTTTGGGTACTTTAATTTGTATTTGGAACAATGGACATCGGTACTCTATATGTTGCTTTACTGTTCTACATACTGCTATTTCACTTTCTTATAGATGCCTCGGGCATATTTGAATGATTTCTCAGATTGTCGATAATCTCCATGTGGACCGTTACTGGATTTTATATCATGTCCCTGTATGTGACATGGGGTATTTTTCTATCATTGTCTGGGGTGGGACTTCCACTTTTCTGGATGGATATTTGGGTTCCAATCTTCAGATGTGAAAATGTAATGACTTCATGGACTGTTTTACTTCATATAATATATTGAAAACAACGTTTTTTCTCTTGTGAAAAAAAAATGATTAATGTTTATCACTCTGCCTTCAAAACTAGCGATGCTGGTCTATGTTGCTGGTTTATTGATATGGTCTGATGGTCTTTTTATATTTTGGACATATCACACTCCTCACATGATTAGCGTTTTTCTCAGTTCAAGGATTTTGGGTACTTTAATTTGTATTTGGAACAATGGACGTTGGTACTCTATCTGTTGCTTTACTATTCTACATACTGCTATTTCACTTTCTTATAGATGCCTCGGGCATATTTGGATGCTTTCTCAGTTTGTCGATAATCTCCATGTGGACCGTTACTGGGTTTTATATCAAGTCCCTGTATGTGACATGGGGTATTTTTCTATCACTGTCTGGGGTGGGACTTCCACTTTTCTGGATGTATATTTGGGTTCCAATCTTGAGATGTGAAAATGTAATGACTTCATGGACTGTTTTACTTCATATAATATATTCAAAACAACGTTTTTTCTCTTGTGAAAAAAAAATGATTAATGTTTATCACTCTGCCTTCAAAACTAGCGATGCTGGTCTATGTTGTTAGTTTATTGATATGGTCTGATGGTATTTTTATATTTTGGACATATCACACTCCTCACATGATTAGCGTTTTTCTCTGTTGCAAGATTTTGGGTACTTTAATTTGTATTTGGAACAATGGACGTCGGTACTCTATCTGTTGCTTTACTATTCTACATACTGCTATTTCACTCTCTTATAGATGCCTCGGGCATATTTGGATGCTTTCTCAGATTGTCGATAATCTCCATGTGGACCGTTACTGGGTTTTATATCATGTCCCTGTATGTGACATGGGGTATTTTCTATCACTGTCTGGGGTGGGACTTCCACTTTTCTGGATGGATATTTGGGTTCCAATCTTCAGATGTGAAAATGTAATGACTTCATGGACTGTTTTACTTCATATAATATATTCAAAACATCATTTTTTCTCTTGTGAAAAAAAAATGATTAATTTTTATCACTCTGCCTTCAAAACTAGCGATGCTGGTCTATGTTGCTGGTTTATTGATATGGTCTGATGGTCTTTTTATATTTTGGACATATCACGCTCCTCACATGATTAGCGTTTTTCTCTGTTCAAGGATTTTGGGTACTTTAATTTGTATTTGGAACAATGGACGTCGGTACGTACTCTATCTGTTGCTTTACTATTCTACATACTGCTATTTCACTTTCTTATAGATGCCTTGGGCATATTTGGATACTTTCTCAGATTGTCGATAATCTCCATGTGGACCGTTACTGGGTTTTATATCAAGTCGTTGTATGTGACATGGGGTATTTTTCTATCATTGTCTGGGGTGGGACTTCCACTTTTCTGGATGGATATTTGGGTTCCAATCTTCAGATGTGAAAATGTAATCATGGACTGTTTTACTTCATATAATATATTCAAAACAACGTTTTTTCTCTTGTGAAAAAAAAATGATTAATGTTTATCACTCTTCCTTCAAAACTAGCGATGCTGGTCTATGTTGCTGGTTTATTGATATGGTCTGATGGTCTTTTTATATTTTGGACATATCACATTCCTCACATGATTAGCGTTTTTCTCTGTTCAAGGATTTTGGGTACTTTAATTTGTATTTGGAACAATGGACGTCGGTACTCTATCTGTTGTTTTACTATTCTACATACTGCTATTTCACTTTCTTATAGATGCCTTGGGAATATTTGGATGCTTTCTCAGATTTGTCGATAATCTCCATGTGGACCGTTATTGGGTTTTATATCAAGTCCTTGTATGTGACATGGGGTATTTTTCTATCACTGTCTGGGGTGGGACTTCCACTTTTCTGGATGGATATTTGGGTTCCAATCTTCAGATGTGAAAATGTAATGGCTTCATGGACTGTTTTACTTCATATAATATATTCAAAACAACGTTTTTTCTCTTGTGAAAAAAAAATGATTAATGTTTATCACTCTGCCTTCAAAACTAGCGATGCTGGTCTATGTTGTTGGTTTATTGATATGGTATGATGGTCTTTTTATATTTTGGACATATCACACTCCTCACATGATTAGCGTTTTTCTCTGTTGTAGGGTTTTGGGTACTTTAATTTGTATTTGGAACAATGGACGTCGGTACTCTATCTGTTGCTTTACTATTCTACATACTGCTATTTCACTTTCTTATAGATGCCTCGGGCATATTTGGATGCTTTCTCAGATTTGTAGATAATCTCCATGTGGATCGTTACTGGGTTTTATATCATGTCCCTGTAGGTGACATGGGGTATTTTTATATCATTGTCTGGGGTGGGACTTCCACTTTTCTGGATGGATATTTGGGTTCCAATCTTCAGATGTGAAAATGTAATGACTTCATGGACTATTTTACTTCATATAATATATTCAAAATAGTGTTTCTCGTCTTTTAAAGTTTCATTTTTTTTTTAAAAATAGAACCCTCTGTCGGTTTACCGACGCCTTGTAGACGTCGGAACTGCGACAACCCAGAAACGTCGGAAGAGAGACAGTATAAAAACGTCGGACCACATTTCGTCGGAATTGTGACAGCTTACAAACGTCGAAAGAACAACGTTCCAAATGTCGGACCACATTTCGTCGGAATTGCGACATCTTACAGACGTCGGAAGAGCGACGTCCAAAACGTCGGACCACGTTGCGTCGGAGTTGCGACTGTTTACAAACGTCGGAAGAGTGACGTTCAAAACGTCAGACCACATTTCGTCGGAAGTGCAATAGTTTACAAAAGTCGGAGGCGCGACGGTTTGTGAGACGTCGGAAGAGTGACACTTGTTCGGAAATGACGGAAGAAGTGTCGATAGTGCGACACTTTTTACGTGCGTCGAAACTGCGACGGCATGACAAACCATATTTTGTCCGCCCTCGAACTGTCACTCTTGCAATGACTATGTGTCGGAATAGCAACGAATTGGCCATCGGAATTTCCGCCAAATTTTCTAGTGCGCGGCAGGGCGATTCCCAGAATCGGGCTCAGGGCGATTCCCGAAATCGGCCTCAGGGCGATTCTCGAAATCGGCCTCCCGCCGTGGGAGGGCGATTCCCAGAATCGGCATCCCGCCGCGGGAGGTCGATTCTCGGAATCGGCCTCCCGCCCAGTGGTTGGCCTCCGCTGCCACCTGGGCGGGAGGCCGATTGGCGGCGCCACCACGATCAAAAAATTCTTCTTCTTTTTTTTAATTTTTAATATTTTTTTAATTTGATTTTTTTTAAATTCAAAAAATTAAAAATTATTTGTTTTTTTATTCAAATTTTTTATTATAAATTATTATTTTTATTTATTTATTTTTTAATCTTTTAGTTTATTTAGTTTTCATTTTTTAAATTTATAAATTGTTTCATTTATAAAAAAAAAAACAGTAAATTTATGGATATTTGTTTTTTAATTATTTGCACGTGGTTTTTTTCATTTTTTTTGTTTTTTAATAATAGTTTTTTTTTTTTAATTCTTTTATTTTAATTTTCATTTTCAATTTTTTTTTTATTTTTTTTATTTTTTTTTTTGTTAATTTTAAAATTTGTATTTTTTTTTCTTCTTCTTATTATTATTTTAATTTAAATTTTAAAATTTAATTTTTTCTTTTTTGTATTTTATTTTTTTTATCTAAATTTAATTTTGTAATTTAAATAATTTTTAAATTTTTTATTTTAAATTTTTCTTTTTTTAATTATATGGTTTTTTTTAATAACTTAGAAAAAAATGTTTTTTATGTTTTTTTTTTGGGGGAGGGGGGGTTAATTTTTGTTTTTTTCTTTAAATTATGTGTTTTTTTTCAAATTTTGTCATTTATTTTGATATAATTTTCGATTTTTTTTTTTTTTACGAGTTAATTTTGTTTTTTTTTTACATTTTTATTGATTTTTTTATTGTTTTTATATATATATTTTTATCTAAGTTTTGTGTTTTATTGCCAACATAAAAATCACCACTCTAAAAAAAAAAGGTTGATGTTGCATCAATACATTTCAAAATTAGCATGAAAATCACCGCTCTAAAAAAAAAAGTTGACGCTGCATCAATACGTTTCAAAATTAGCATGAAAATCACTAACATTTTAAAACAAATATTCGTACTTCATAAATAAAAATATTAGAGTGTCGAAAATGTGCTCCAAAAAAAAAAAAGGTGATTCTGCATCACCACTTTTCAAAATCGGGTGCTTTTTATGCTACCAAAAAAAAGTAGGTAACAGTGCGGTTACCTATTTCATCGGTAACACTTTTTAAACCATAATTAAATCTATGTTCATTAAAACTCTATCCTTGGTCATCTTTGTCTATAGTAAACCCTTTCCTCAAATAACTTTAATCGATGAAGACAATAATTAAACCCTAGTGATAAATAAACCTAGATTGTTGCATAGTCATCGCCTTAGAAGGATTATAGACAGGAATCCCTTAAGGAGGGTTGCCTAGAAAAACCTAGAAAGATAGATTCCATGTAAGTTCTAACCATCGAAATTATATGAAAGGAAGCAAATAGCGTGCTTGAGTACTTTCACACCAGGGATAATAATCAGTGATTTTTTTTTGACGAATCCCAAATTTCTAAACATAAATGTAGAAAATTCTAATAGAAGTATCAAAATTCACCTTGGGAAATTGACGCTAGCTAAAATCACCCTGTAGTGGAAGAATGGAGAGAGGGGTTAGGAAATACCCAGGAAAGAAACTATGTTTTCGGTTTTGAACACATAATTAAAATGACTTAGTATCCTCTCATACATTAGGAGGCCAAACTGAATAAATAGTGGTGAATGTGTTTCTTCCTCCTCATTTTGTCGAACCTGCATCAAAATAAACACAATTTTCCATGGTTGCCTAGAAAACCCTTGAAATACAGAGAACCCATGTAAGTTACAATCAACACATTCATAAGAAATAATCTAGTTGAGTACCTATGCAATGGGGAAAGATAACCAGTGAATCCTACTAAGGAATCCTACATTAAATAGAAATATAGAGCACTTTTGAAACAAGCCACATCCGAACGTTGTTGAAGAAAATAAGAAATTAACTGGATGCAGAGAACCCATGGTGAGGGCTAGTGCTATGCATTGTGACTAGACCACAACATGCAAATGTCTAGCACTTTGTGTTTGAAAATAAATTCGTAACCCTAAATATGTGGTAACACATGTACGTCATTCCATCGAACCATAGGGAAATCAACAGTGGAAGCATGTTCCAAGACTTAGTATCCTTTCGCAGGCTACGAAAGACAAAGAATCCATGTAAAGAAAACCCTGGAAAGACCCTGGGCATGGTTACCTAGAAAACCTTGGAAAGCCAGAGAACCAATGTAAGCTCCTTCAATACCTGCGCATTGGGGAAAGATAATCAGTGAAACCTACTGAGGAATCTTGCAATAAATAAAAATTTAGATCACTTCTGAAACAAGGCACATCTGAACTTTTTTCAAGAAAATGAGAAATTACTTGGCTGTAGAGAGCCGACAACTGAACCTGGTTCAAGAAAATGAGAAATTACCTCGTTGCAGAGAGCTGACCGAAATTTGTTCATGAAAATGAGAAATTACCTAGTTGGGGAGAGCCCATGGAGAGGGTTACTGTTGTGCTTCGCAGCTAGACTGTAGCATGAAAATGTCCGACAGGTTGGGTGAGAAAATCAATTTGTAACCCTAAATCTATGCAAAGTAATCTATGTTGTTCAATGTAACCCTAGGAAATCAATGGTGGAAGCATGTTCTAGGTGCGGTTCCAATGAGACTCATCGAGAAGGTTCATGGACCGAGTAGGATTTTAAAATTGTGCATACATCCAAGTATTAAAAAAATTTGGAAATTATATTACTAACTTACAGTGATGATACATATATTGATAACTTTGCATATCAATATTTTTATAAAAAAAAACCATTATTTGCGTCAAAGTGGCAAATGTCCGATCCAATTATATTAATAACAATGTGTGTAGACAATATAAATCATTTTACACTACTACAAATTTGACAAAATTCTTCCTTCATGAAAAATCTGCCAAATCTAGAGATCAAGTCTCTAGTGTTTGATGCTAAACCATTTTAAGAGGTGTGGTGCCACACTTAGTGTTATGGATAGGCAGATTGACAACGTTGCAATAATTGGAATTGAGTGGTAGTTTTGAATCTCAAGGTTTCCTCAACACGTTAAGAGACTTGAATCATTTTCAAATGTTAAATTATTATTATTCTTTTGGGTTGTGCTTAAATTTCCAATGGAATCTAATATATTTCCTATGCGTTAAATTATTATTGTTTATTTTAACTCTGTGTTTAATTATGACTATTCATTTTGACTGTGTGTGTAAATTGTTGTCTATTAGAGATTTAGGAGTTCACAAGGATCATGAGTCTTTTTGTTTTAATTCATATTCATTGGATTATATCTATATTCGAAAGTGGGTATGATCCTTCTCAAATCCAATTCAGCTATCACATGTTGATTCTAGAATAGGAAGCCATTTTTGTAATTCAACTAACACGTGTAGAATCTATAATAGGAAGTGATTTTTGCAGTACTTTAAATTAAAAGTAAAGATGAATATAAATGTTTAATTATTATATAAACAATAATGTTGTATATAATTTGCCGAAAATCATGTTTGTATGAACAAGTAAGAGGTTATGATAAAGTTGTGAGGTTTTATTTTATGCCGAGGGAGAAATAACTAATAACTAGATGTTGATTAAAATTCTCTAATTATATGTAATTTAATATTTGTTTGTATTTAAATTTTATTATAAAGCTTTTGTAAGTGTATTAAAACTATATTTTTCCGATACTTTATTGAAATTGAATTTTGCAGTGGTTGTCCTAATTTAATATTGTGTTAAATTTAAATTTTTATTATAATGTTATATCTAATTCTCTGTATCACTTTATGTTTCATTATTTATATAACTGCGCCTCTTATATAATATATCCATTTTGATAGTTGCCTTACCGAATAATTTATTCAGTAAAAATCGTCGTTTGAGAAAGAAGTTTCAGTTTAACAATGAAATGAAATATAGGAAATTTATTGCATTGGAGTTTGAATTCAAGGAAAAATAAGGTCCAGCATATTTTTGTTATGAAACCAACTCCCAAAATAGAAGAAAAGAGATATCAATGCCTTAGAAATTAGCCACTTCGAGGGGGAAACCTCCTTTACATTACATAAATGAGCAATTCTTGGATGACCTAAATGATGAAACCTCATTTCTATATATAGGATTCCATGGGGTCACAATATAATCCTAGTCGACCAAACAATAATACTGTAAGTGAACAATAATAAAAATATGGAGACTACATGGGTACAAAAATAATAATAATGGGGCTACACTAACTACAATAAGGGACTACACTAGTAATATAGGGCCCTAACATGCCCCTATCCTTCAAACAAGTGTTGTCCTCAACGCTTGATTATTTATGGATGCTTCTATATAAAATTCTCATCCTCCCATGTGGAATCTTCAGCAGGTAAGTTCTTCCACTTGTTGAGATACTCTGAAATTGATCGATTCAATAGTTGTCGAGTTCTTGTTTCTGTGACTACTTCAAAACTTATTTTGATGTGATTTTGATCTTCTTGTTGTTTCATTCGATCATCCACCAAAGTTACGTTACCCTTTAAGAGTTGGAAAACTTGTTGTTGGTGCTAGATGTGATCTTCCATTGCTTTATCGTCCATATTAGCTTTCATTTGATACTTCAAAACATCCAAATTAGCATCCATGCCTGCTTTTAAACCATCTGTGTCATCTTTGGTTTCTCTTTGTGAGATTGAAATTTGTTGCACTTGGTACCGTAATTTTGATATATCATACTGCAGTTATTCCTCTTCATGTGTCATATTAGAGCTTTCTGAGGGATTAATGGGTGTGGAATTATTTTTGGGAGGCATCATATAACTCAATACAGAGATCTATGCTTCAATATTCCCTTCGAATCACTTCAAACTTATTTTTCAAACAAAATTTATGCATACTTGTTTAAACAATACACACCTTTTTCATGTTTTTTAGGAGGTATATATTGAACCTGATTTATCTCTATTATTTTGGATCTTCAAGATCTGAATTTACCTCATGTATTAGCCCTCTGACTCCTCTTTCCAATTCCACGAGTTTGACCTAATTTTGATTCTTCAAGACAAAGTTATGCCCAATCTCCCACAATGACCAAATTATAGACTAGTACAGTAGAGCAAACTTGTATGGCATTCCACGTGTCACTGTTTCCTCCTTCGGCTCTGAAATTGATACATAGGAACCTACAGTCCATGTAATTTCGGCCACTTTTTATATAATTCCAATTTGATGCTCAGAGATAGAGTTATGACAATTTTCCTAAGGTCACCTCTTTGAGATGCAATTTGGGAACCTGCAAAAACCATAACTTCCACAAATCATATCTCCTTACATATTTCAAACCAAGATCTGAAATTTTTACACGAAGTTCCTTAGGATGTCTTCACAAATGGGTTTTTTTTAGCATCTGAATCTTTGTATAAAAAAATTTATAGCGAAAAATGCCATGATGACCCATTTGAAGCAACAGAACCCTAGAATCCAAAGCTCTGATACCTAATGTTATGAAACCAGCTCTCAAAATAGAAGAAAAGAGAGATCATCGCCTTATAAATTATCCACTTCAAGGGGGAAACCTCCTTTAAATTACATAAATGAACAATTCTTGGATGACCCAAATGACAAAACCTCCTTTCTATATATAGGAGTCCATGGGGTCACAATATAATACTAGCCGACCTAACAATAATAATGTAAGGGCACAATAATAACAATATGGGGACTACAGGGGTACAAAAATAAAAATAAGGGGGCTACACTAGCCATAATAAGGGACTACACTAGTAATGTAGGCCCCTAACAATTTTATTGGGTGCACCTTTCACCATTAAAAATTAACAAAAACATGTTATCATTGACAAATAACAAAGGGGCAGTCAAAAGTCATTAAGTCTAGAAAATGATATTTGAAGCAACGACAAACAATATAAAGAAATCGGTCAAATAATTTTGATATTTAGATCCATAGAAAGGAATTTAATTATTTTAAACAATTTACCCCCTTGTTCAAAAGTAGAGAATATGAATATGAATATGGTAAACTTACCTTATTCACATGTTTTGCACAAGAAAAAAAGTAGAAGGAAAACTTCCTCAACCCATGTTCTCACCACACAAATAAAAAGTTGAATGAAAAAATTTAAGGATTCCAGTTCTTAAATTACGTCTTAAGGTATTTTTTTAGTGCAATATTTCCATTGGTTAGTCGAAAAACGTTCAGTGTAATCTTTTCATGGATGTGACCATTGTCATTATCGTAAATATTTGGATACATATCCTAAATAGTTATATATTGTTGGATATTATATATGAATATCAAACTTTTACCTAAATTTGTTGTTTAATAATGTGTGGAATTTCAAATTTGTTGTGTAACAAGTGTCATTTGGGATTTTACTTACTCAATGGATAATTATATGTTACCTTAAACAAGTTCATGAAAAATAAGAGAATGTGTATATTTGTGATTATTTTTTTGGGAAATGTTAGATGTTCAACAATTTGGACATGGGACTTTGTAGTTATATTTTCTTTATATTTTCACAAATTTACTAAATTTGCTCACAATGATATTTTAATATTAAATTTTTTCATCATTTAAAAAAAAAAAATCCCTAATGAGATTTAAATATTAATTTTATTCATCGTTTAAAATAATCATAACTTTGTAAATTAATAAATAATAACGGAAAGTTAATAATGACTAAGAAATAAACATGTAATACTTTTTAAAAATAAATTAATTCTAATTTTAGGAGCCTCTTTGGTATGTAGCAAGTGTCAATTGGGATTTTACTTACTCAATGGATAATTATATGTTTTTACACGGTGGGAAAACCTATCATAACTTAGTTGTGCATTCTGAGAAACATTATTTTTTATTTGGAAGTAGAATTTTCACAGCTCTTACCAATGAAGAAGATTGGATTCCCATTATTTTATGGAAATGAATGATGCAACCAATGCTCCAATTAGACGAGTTGTTTCACATTGTCGCCATCATATACTTGTTTTTGGTAGAGAAATTGAAAGTATTGGCAATAATTTTAGGGGAGACATGGTTGACGTGCATAAAATCTTTCAATTAAGAATTGACAATTTATATTCTGTGCATATGTGCCAAGTATGTAATGAATGTTATCCATGTATACATGTTGTGAGATGGCATGAAGGGTCGATTTGTCTGAGATGTAGGAGAGAGAAAGGTTCTCATCTCGTTTCTTGCTTTAACAACATGGATCGAGGTGAGAAACTTGATGTTCTAAGCGTTATTACACGAGTTGGAGAGATGCTAATAGCACGAGTGAATCCAATATTGCAAGTATCCCATTTTTGTGATTGTCAATATAAATATAGTGGCCACACAATAAGTTTTCCACTGGATATATCTTCAATTGCGAAGAAGGTTCCACGGCATGTTGAGAAGCTAGATTTTTTTATTGTTAGAAGACAAGGTGTTCAATCTAGATACTATGAATTCTATGTGAAGATAAAGCGTGTGATGTAAGTATTGCTTTACAAAATCCAAATGGACAAGTACTACAAGGATGTTGAAATTTACATGGATTCAGTTGTTGCTCTCACGAAAAGAGTTGCTGATGTCTCTAGCAGGTTACAATATATTGATAGTGATCTTTATGAAATAGATAGGGCTGATATGGACATTGAAATAGAGGGGGTTCATTCTTTTCATTTTCACCCATCATTGTTTCTCTCTCACTTGCCTAATGAATCCAGGGAAGTCGATTGAATAAGAAGATATATTGATAATGCAGAAAGCACATATGGTGAACCAATGGATTGGCTAGATATTAGAACCTCTCCCATTAATGAATATAACATAGAAGGATTGCTAGACATGGCATTCCCCACTTTATTCCCTACAGGCAATGTTGATTGGTTGTATCCATGTATTTGCAATGTGGAGACGCATGAATATGGTTTACATCTATTGAGATATTATAATCAAAGATTTGGAATCCATCCTAGGGTTAGATATTTCTTGTTGAATATGATTATGCACCATCATATTCAAGGCACACTGTCTTTCTTTTTGAAGAATAATATCCATGAAATGTGCTTGCAACTGTTCAAGATTTGTGTCAACAAATTTTAATCTTCCAAACAATAAATTGGCAGAGAAGTTAATGCATTTTGGATCTTCTCTCAGGGGTACACGAGCATATTGGAAAAAGTGTCATTCCAAACTGATAGACATAATCACCCAGTTGGGTTGCTCTACTTTGTTTTTTACTTTTTCTGAACCTGACATGAAGTGGTCTGACTTCCATGCTATAATTCCTTCAAATACACATTCTCATCCAAAAACTAAGAATGTGAAAATAAATGAAAATGTAATTCAGTACCTACATTTAGTTGTTATGTACATGCACCAACAATTCAATATATTCTGTGAGATACTATTGCATGGATATCTTGGTGCCAAATACTTTTGGTATAGGTTTGTTGTCGTTCCTTCTCGACTATTTTCTTAAACATTTGAAGCAAAAGGTTTTTTCTTATCATTGGTTTATATATGTTAATTGCATGTTATAAATTTTCCTAGGTACGACTGGCAACATAGAGGTTCGACTCACATGTGTGGATTCTTTTCGTTGCTTGGAGCACCAGATATGGAAACATTGGATTGGTTTAACGTCATTGTTGTCGACGTAACAAAGTGCTTCTTTGAAAAATATGCCACAACTTGGAATCCACGTGACATACATTGTAGAAATGTGATGATCACTCGAAGTCTAAATGATGATATGTGTATTTTAAATACCCAGCAAATATTCTCATGAAACCCTGAAGAGGATTATGAATATTTGGTTAATAGTGTGTAGAGGCATACAAAATGAACGGTTGATTCTTGTTTATGAAAAAAAGGGTTTGCGCTTCTGTGTAGATATGATGCTCTATGGGAATTTTGTGCCAATTCAACATTGTACATAGATGAGAAAGTGAAAAAAAAATATGAACCAAATTGAAATGATGATCGTTTAAATGTACACAATGTGGATCTTTTAGCAATGTGGTAAACTAATGTTGATTGTCAGCTAGTTATGTCTCGACATGCAGTTCTTAAGGATATTGTGAAATATTCTTTGAAGGCAGAGATAACACCAGATGACTATCATGATATGTTGAAAAGAATTGTTGTAGGTAGTTGATCAAAGGCTCCCATGGTTTCATCCTATAGAAGGTTCCCTACAGAAAGGCTTGTTGATCGTGAAATTGGAGTGCAAGAAACCTGTCATTTGTTGCTAAAGCTCCCTCTTGTTGTTTCTAGTCACAAATTTTTCCCATTGAATGTTGGGAAAAACGTGTACCAAAAGCTTTTATTGCATTCTAATTAATTTTTGTATGGAAACACTTTCATTGAGGTTTATCAAAGCCAACCAGTTTTTTTGCAACATTTTTGCTTAATAGAAAAAACAATATCTTGGAGTTTTGATGCGAGGCATAGGCAGGAGGCATGGAAGGCCCGAGATATCCATGCTGTTGTTTGTGTTTGGCCACAATTTTATGTTGTTCTTCATGAAGATTCAGAATATTTTGAGACCTTTTATTGGAGTGATTTTCTTTTATACATGTCATTTCGTGACATTGCTTCAGATATCAGGTTATCAACTGGAAGTAATTGAAAACTCGAGGAATTTCAGATATCGTGCTTGGTATGTTGATCGAGACCCTTTGGAAAATGAAGGAAATGATGATGTTGAGCCCCTTGTACATGAATAAAATGTTGATCGATATTTTGAGGAGTGGGAGGTTTTTTCACGATTGGTTTCTCTAGGCAATGTGAACATTTTTGACCTTGACAGTCTTGGTAGAAGGGACTTTTATATTCATAATAATTAATAGGAAATGATGGTAGAAAATTATTTTTTAGAACATGGCATCCATTTCATAAAATATGCATAGTCTTTGGGTGTTTTCAATTGAAACTATGTAGCGGACACATATATGTCACCTTCCTCTCTATCAGATAACCAACTAGCTACTTTTTAAATTATTTCTCAGCACTTTTTTTAATGGTGGGAATGATGGTGATTTGAAAATGAATATTCAAGGAAATACTGGAATTGGGGAATCTTCTCTCATTCACTATATTTATCGTGCTCTGTCTCAATCGATGACAAATGATAAAAGTCATTTTTTGCTACCTGCACCAACTGGTATAATTGCCTTTAATATACGTGGAAAAACTATACATTATGCTTTGAAAATTCCTATAAAATATATGAAAACATTGTCTAGCTAGACTCTCGCAGTGTGTTAAGAATAAATTAGGCATGTTCGTTATATATTGATTGATGAGATGAACTTTATAGGTCCAAGGATTTTCATTCAGAGATATTCGTGTTTAAGAGAAGCCTTCCTTGAAAACACAGATTCTCCTTTTGGTGGTAGGTCCATCATTCTTGTGGGTGACCTTGGCTAGTTATCCCCTGTTAGGGATAAACCTTTGTATCCAGGTATAAAAACAACGAAATTTTTGTGGGAAATATTCAACATTTTTGTTACTTAAGAAAAAATTTATAGGAAACAAGGTGACAACCTGAGACAAGCATATTTTCGCAATCTTCTGACGAATATTAGAAATGCAAAGCCCATTCTTGCTTATTGGGATCTTCTTATGACATGTGTCGATAGTTTCTTGGATCAAAAGGAAAAACATTTATTTGATTCTTCTATTCACTTGTTTCCAACAAATAATCTTCTCAATTCTCACAATCATAAAATGATAAAATCATTAAATTTTCCTATAGCGAGATGTGTTTTTGAATGCAGTAGAAGAACATAACTAGGTGACAGCGATGATTACGTCTTGGAGCATGAAGTGTTGCTATGTCATGGAGAGCGTGTGATGTTAACGTGTAATTTGTAGGTTTAGATTGGGTTGGTTAATGGTGTACGTGGATATATTGAAGATATTTTCTTTGTGCCTAGTATAAAGCCGCTACAACTTCCACAATTTGTTACAGTTCTTTTTTAAAAGTATTGTAGTGTTCAATTTGATAGGGATTGTCCAAATGTTGAGCCCATTACACCTATTTTTACAGGGAATCTTAAACAAATTCCATTGAAAATGGCATGGGCATTGACAATTCACAAATCACAGGGGATGACTTTACACCGAGCCACTGTATATATTGGAGGTAGAGAGAGGCAGGGGTTGACATTTGTAGTTATGTCCAAAGTGAAATTGATATATCATTTGTGCATTTCACCACCTTTTTCTTTTCAACGTTTTGCAAATGTAACATAGTGAATATGTTACACTTAAAAATAAAGATAAGGAACAATTGAAGTCGATATCATTTAAGAGGTATTTATGTTGATTATAGTTTACTATTTTGGCGTGTCTTTGTTGTTGCTTGAAATTATTTTTTTGCATATTGATAGTTTCTTTGTTGTGCTTCTTGATCATTTGAATAGATTTGTTGATTGGTAAAGTCAGTAAATTAAAGATTTGGAAGAAGTTTCATGTGTGAATAATTTTTTTGTCATTTTGTTCTTATTTCATCGGTTAAAGTTTAGAAATGTATGCTTTCTTTTGCCCCTTTTTTCAATCCTATTACATTTATGCAAAATTATTTTTTTTCATAAACTTGTTTCATTCATATATATATATATATATATATATATATATATATATATATATATAGAGTATATTTAATTGTAATTTTTTGTCATTGAAATGCAGATTTGGAGAACAATGATGGCATCTATTACTTGAAAGTGATGAAATCTATTAGAGGAGCAATAATTTTTGTTGCCTATATCCAAAACAGGCTAGACATAAAACATGGATTCCATCCTGCCTTTGTTGATGAACATTTTCGTGTCTTGAATAAAATGAAATCAGATGTTGAATATTTGTATCAGTTGCACCAACGAGAATCTAGAAGGAAAACACAAAGGTATTGGTTGGAAAGCGTGAAGCATCGTGACCATTATCACGTTCATTTGAATTGATGTTCCTTTTGTCGTCGGTCTGGGTGTGTTTTGGAAGAGGCTAGCATTTAAAAATTGCATTTTGTTGCACTATTTAAGGTTGAAAATTTTCTCTAAACTTGTTGATGTAAATAAAGCCATTATATATCTGAAATATAAATTTATGTTCCATATGTTTTTATTATTGATCTTGGGGTTTTTATAGTATGAATGTATTGACATGTTTATGTTCTTGTACCGATTGTTGACAACATTTTGATGGTTCATAATGCTTTCATATCATATCAATGTAGCATTACCACAACAAAATATTTAATGTGGTTGATATATTTAATGAATCATTGTAATTGTTTATTACAATTTATTTATTATTATAATTTTTATTTTAAATATTTTAATATATATTTTCTCATTAATTAATTAATTAATTCATTTAATTATTTATTAATTTTAAATAATGATATATTATTTAATTATTTAAATTATTTATTAAAATTATATTATTTTTATAATATTTTCTCAATTTAAATATTAATCAAAACAATTTTTTTCTTTTTTTAATAAAATTTATTTTATTGATTTATTTTGTAATTAATTTTAATTAAATAATTATTCTAATTATTTATTGATTTATTATATATTTTAATTAATTTTTGTAATTATTTATTATTTTTAATTAATTATTGTCATTATTTTATTTTTAATTATTGTCATTATTTTACTTTTTTTAATATTAGTTTTTAACATATAATAAATTATATTCTTGTAATTTTTTTTTTTTATTTAACAATATCAATATTAATATTATAATTTTTTATATTGCATATAACAATATCAATATTAATATTAAGTATGCCCATCGACGTTCTTCAACCACGTTAACTAATGTGGTTGATATACGCCTATCGACATTTATCAAACACATTTATTAAATGTGATTGTGCTTTTTTAATTTTGTTACAAACCACCTTTAATCTTATTCATATTGTTCATTTTCAGGATGTTCAACAAAGAACTAGCACAAAAATAACTTTCTTAATAGTTTGAATATACGCAATAGCTAGAGCTAAGCCTATTGTTTATACTCTACCAATCTAATAAGTGATTAAAGGGTTTATTTGGCAATTCTCATGATAACATACATTTTTCTGAAGTCATTAGAAATACTTTTTTTTTATATGCTTTGTCTTTCCATGAAACACTCAGTATTCAGAAAATATTATACAATTGGTGTTTTCAAAATGTATCACTATAGGGTCCATTGGTCCTTCAAATAAGTCGGACAACAACTTCCTCAACCAAACAACTTTTCTGCTCACTTCACAGGGTGCAATATATTCAACCTCAACACTACTCTAAGAAACTGATTCTTGCTTTCTGCTCATCCATAAGACCATGTAGGATCCAAAACTAAAAATTCCTCCTATAGTGCTCCTTCCATCATGCTCACTGCCTCCCTAGTCAGAATTTGTATATCCAATCATGTGTAAATCATTCCTCCTATCATATTTCTGGCAGCAGTGGATTGTTCCTTGTAGATATCTCATAATGTGCTTGGTTTCTATCCAATGGTCATGCTTCAAATCCACTTGGAACTGACTGAGAATATTCACTACAAAACATATGTTTGGTCGATTATTCACCAATTACATCAGTGAGCCAATCAATTGTCTATACCTGGTTGGATCCATTGGGCTAGATTCATAACTCCTTAATATTTTCAAGTCAGTGATCATCGGGGTTATCATTGGTTTGAAATCCATCATGTCAAACATCTTCAACATCTCAATCACATACTTTCCTTGACCTAGATAGATTTCATCAAGTCCCTTCCAGACTTCTAGTCCCAAATAATAGTGCATCAAGCCAAGATCCTTCATATAGAAGTATGTTGCTAGTTGCTTCTTGTGTTCTTGGATTCGGCCTTCTACACCTATCAAGAAAATATCATCCACATACAAAAGAATAATTACCGATTCACCTTTCCCAACCTTGATGTAGAGATTCAGATCATCATAACTCTTTTTAAAGCCCAATATTTGTAGGTATGCATCCATCATTGCATACCATTCCCTTGATGTCTGCTTAAGGCCATATAATTCCTTTCTCAACTTGCAAACATATGCCTCTCTATATTTTACTTCAAATCCCAATGGTTTCTCTATATAGACTTCCTCATAAAATGTGCCATTCAGGAATGAAGCCTTGACATTCCAAAGAGACCAATGATCGTATATTTGTATACCTTTATAATGGAGCAAATGTCTCTTCATAATCAATGCCTTTTTTTTTAGAGAATCCCCTAGCCACAAATCTTGCATTATACTTGTCAATACTTCTATCTGCTTCATGTTTAATCTTGTAAATCCACTTGGAAGTTACCGAAGACCAGTTTTCAAGCCTTGGTATGATCTCCCATACCCCATTCTTCACTTTCAATTGATACTCTTCATTCATGGCATATTTTTTTTTTTAATGATTGACAACTTCTTCAAAGGTGGATGGCTCTGCTTGTATTAGTTTTTTCATCTATGCTACGTATCTAGAATACCTTTTGGGCTTCTTACCTTCCCTAAATGTTCCTTTAGTCACTCCATGTCCCTCTGCATCTAATAGAGTATATTTCAACCAGTTAGGTCTCTTTATAGTCTCTAGGATTACCATAGGTTTTATAGGTTCACTGGGGCCCTCATATTCATGATTTGAATCTTCTTCCTCCCTAGTAACCTCCTCTTCAAACACAGAAATTTCTTCATCATTGGAGTCCATAGGGAGATCCTTTGATTTCTTGAATGCAATACTTTCATCAAATATCACATCTCAACTGACTTCTATTAAGTGTCCTTATTTAATTTAGATCATATAGGCCTTAGAAGAATTATTGTAGCCAACAAATATTCCTCTCATGCCTCATGGATCCAACTTCTTTTTCCTGCCCTTCATAATATTAATATAGATAGGACAACAAAAAATTCAGAGATGATCCATGCTTGGTTTCTTCCCAGTGAATACTTATTAAAGAGTCAATTTATCCAATGACTTGTGGGGACTTCGATTTTGTATGTATATAACTATATTTTTTGCTTCACCCCAAAAAAAATTCGGCAAATCTTGACCATGTACCATAGCTTTTACACTTTCTTCAATGGACCGATTTTTTTGTTCCGCAACTCCATTTTTCTCAGGATTATATGGGACTATCAACTCCCTCTTAATCCCATACTCCGTATAGAAGGATATTATCTCCTTGGATGTGTATTCTCGTCCATTATCAGACCTTAATATTTTGATTCTCCTTTTTGTAAGGTTCTCTACTTCATTTTTGAATTCTTGAAATTTGGTAAATACTTCATCCTTGGATTTCATTAAGTAATCCCAAGTTTTTCTTGAATGGTCATTTATGAATGTGACATAATATAAATGACCTCCAAGTTACTTTGGAGTCATAGGACCACACACATCAGAATGAATAAGATCCAAGATTTATTTTTACCTTGAAGCATTGCTTCTAAATTGTCTCTAGGTATTCTTATGCAATGCACTTCCCTTGCATACTCCTTGATGTTCTTATTTTAGTTCAGGAATGCCATTCACTATTGAATTTAGGGTTGGTTAAATATTGTAGTGGTGATGCCAAATATTTTATGCCAAATTTCACATGGGCTAACTTCAATGTGAACCAAATCTTGAGTGAGGGGAGTTAACAATCTATAAAGTCTTCCTTCATAGATCCCAAACATTCTTTCATATTCTAATATGCTTGAGTTTTTACCCCATACAAAATTAAGATTTCCATCAATGAAATTAACTCTATCACCCTTGCCTTATAAAAATGAAATGGAAATTGAATTCTTGTGTAGACCTGAAACAAATAAGATATTGTTGAGATTAATGTTGCCTCCATTCTCCAGCTCAAGTGAAGTTGATCCAAATCCTCTCAAAGGGTATCTTTTATTATCACCAAGATCTACGGAGTAAGAGGACTCCCCTTGTTGTCTCAAGGGGTCCTCTCCTAGGTTCAAAGTGTACTACGCAACCAACAAAATCCTCCAACTACAGGCCCTTTCAGTAGTGATCCACTTGCACAGATCAAAGTATCACCCGAAGTATCATGGGGGGGTGTTGGAACTAGGTTCCCACACCCAGAGCGGGATTTTATTTGGATCTAACCCTTGCTGATATGATCTAATTACTACTAAACTATGCAATTTATTCTTAACCCAATTTAGATATAACCTTAGTAGAAACCCTTATCCCCGATACAATTATTGTGAAAACACAGAGATCTACTATTATGAGATTAACCTAGACAAATGTGCATCAAATAATAGAAAAAACATAACCAATCTATAAGAAAATCATTAATTCATAAATATCAATGCATTAACACATAATATCATAAATCATGCCAGTAACCAGTGATTTTACCAAAACTTCTCTTTATTAATCAGATATTCAATGAATACAACTTCTTCCTTTTGTGCACACAGTCGCAGAGTCCTCGCACACAACCCAAGACTTCCCTTAGGTATCCGTGCACAAAACCGCATGAGCTTGTCTCTTACTCAGACTAATCACCAATTAATTTCCCAAAATTGCATCAAAATTACATAATTATGAGATGGATTTCTTGTCTTGACTTATACATGCCCATTTATATTACTTAGATGCGCAAAAACCATGGTTCCAAACAATGGTTTGAGTCCCATGTTTTAATAATTTACCCATTACAAAATGAAGGAGATTTGGCCCACCCCAAATCCCCATGACCTTCTGCGCACTACACTTTATCATCAAAGTTAAAAAAAATTACATTAAGACTCTACCTAGGGGACCCTAGCCCAACATGCCCCCAACACAAAACCGTGACTCGTCCTCGAGTCACTCTACAGTGGATTCTTGCATCTTGGTCTTTAGTGCCTGGATGGTTGTGTGTAGAGGTTGGATGGCCTTGACACTCTGCGTTGTAGTGTTCTTCACTTCTCCAACTAAATTCTCTATAGTAGGCCCCTCTGCTGGAAATTTGATGTTGCGTTGAGTTTGGCAGAGTCCCTTGAGTATACCCTCAATGATTTGTGATAGCTACAGTTCTTCATCAACCCAAGGTTGGGTCCTTGCTACCAGGATCTTCTCCTTGCAACACAGATCATCAATCTCGCCCTAAATTCTTTGACCTTCTTACAACCAAACCAATCTCAGTGCAGGAACTAGGGTCCGCACAACGACCTGAATCTCATCAAACCGTTGTTGCTTATCCCACATGTCTGTTTGCAATTTTTGAACTAATGTATTCTCCTAGATGGAGGTCCATATCTCCATGGTGTCTTCGAACAAAATGGTACACTCATCCACATCTATAGTAATTTTGGTCATTTCCTTTTGAACAACGATACCTCATTGTTCCCAGACCTCTGGAGGTGTCTCTGGTGGTAGCTTGTTCTGCAGGTCGGAAATCGTATGCTCTAGGTTAGCGCACACTGTATCAATTTCTATCTTGAAAGCCTCAAGTGTGGCCATGAGGGTCTCAAGATTTGTAGTAGGCGCATTGTCGGATAGCACCGATAATACTAGAATCTCGGCACAAGAGCTGGGTGATGAGTGACTCAAGCTTCTCTCGATGAATATATGTGGCATGTCATGCTTATTCAGCCTGTTATTTCTCCAGATGTAACTACTCGACCTAGTTTTCCACTTTTGTTCTAGGGTGAAAAGCACAGTACTTATGATACTACAACTCGTCTGTATCATGGTATGAATATGGTGTAAGTGGGAACTGAGGAGTGGGGCCAAATTGACTCCAATTTTTTACCAAGATCTAGCGGTTGCACACTGCACTGGATGAGAGGAATGAAGCACCCCACTAGGTATATGTATCAACGTGCTCGTGGTGGTGGATTATGCGGTTGAGGTGCTAACTAGAAGTGCACTCGCTTGAATCTCGCTTGCCTGAACCCACAACTGTTGGATTCCTTGTTGAACCTCATCTAGGACAAGCCTGTATTGGTACTCGATATTGCTTCAAGCATGTTCGGTGAGTGTATTGACATTGTTTCCAATCTCATCATAGTCACCTTATGTCAACATGAGGGTGTCAATCCCTACCTTCTTGGATGCTTTCCGCTTATTGTGTTATCCTTCCGGGGACTGGCGCCCTCTCTTGGTTCCCCAACGAGTGTCTGGTTATGTCGAAGGAATGTTTTTATTGCTGACATTGAGGTCCTCTAGCTCCTCGTCATTTTGAATTTCTACATTGTCCTTTTGTTGTTCTTTAGTATTTTCTATCATCGTAGTCTCCTGAGTGTATTTCTTAGTGCACAGCTTCACCACGGATGGCTATGGTTCAGCGTTTGAGGTGGCACTAGTACCTGTTGCTGCTTCCAACTAGGAGGGATGCCAATGGGCGGTTACTACGATGAGGTCATCTTATGTGACGAGGTAAGGTAGTCATACCATACCCAGACATGTCTTTCTTTGCACGAATGTGCACATTGTGGAATGAGGATTTGAAGTCTGATATGTTCTTGTACTATTCATATAATGTTGGCGAGAGGCACGGCTTCAACTGAACAACCTGGTGAAGTTCCTTCTGGAATAAAATCCAAAAATTATTGTTTTATGTAACCTGTGCACGATCTTTTCTCACCCACAGTGATGCATATCATGTAGTGTAATATCTCGAATGGAAATAAACAACAATATAAAGCACATAAACAAAGAACTACAACAACTAGAGAGACATCATAAGAAAAACAGTCAATATGGAGAACGCTGAGCCATTTTATTAATACTGAAAGATGAAATGAGTACAAAGGTGATCAGAATGATTGCACCTTGGCTTGCACTGGGCAAGCATAGAAATACTCTCAAAAGATAACCTGAAATGGTTGCTCCCTCAAACACTGCATAATCTCCAGTGCTGCTGGTGCTACTATTGTGCTGCTGCTATTGTTGGAATGAAATGACAAATTGGGGTTGCTCCCCACCTCGGAAAATTGTGAAACTTTGGGAATGGCCTCTCCACCCAATACCTAGAAAAGCCCAGAGAGCTTTCCAAAAATGGCTGACCTTCGAAAATGTCCTCCCTTGAGGCACTATGCTATCCCAAGGAGAAACGCTGGCCCTGAATCATCTATTGTAAATGATGGCCTAAGGCTCTACCAAAATGATGGAATAGGGAAGGGCTGACCCCTTTCCAACTCTCCCGGGCTGAATCCCTTGATAAACCCTTAATCTGGAATCACATACTCACAAGACCGCATCCTGCCTCTCACTAACTACACTGTCTCTTTGAGTGAATGCTCCCGACTGTGGTTGTTGCAACTCTCTCTGGAAAAACAAAGATGGAACTCCTCACCCGAGCATGCACTCGAAGTCCCCTGGAGCTGAGGTTTGGATCTCCACATGGAGATACCCGATGTAATAAACAGTACATGCAAACTTTTCTCAAAAGCAAGCCTGCTCAATGTCAAAAGAAAAATAACAAAGATGCATAATCAGAATGAATGAAATGAGGATACCCTCTCCATTTTTATGCTTGGAGAGCCTTTCTCACACCTAGGCCGCACCATCAATTGCATTGCTTCCTTGAGCCATGTTGTCCCTCTGTCTTTGTGCTAGCTTGGGCCCACATTGCCTGCAATGATGGATGCTACAAAATCTTCTCACTCTCCCAGTTGGCATCCTCATCTGGTAGTTTTCTCCAACTCACCAGGTACTCCCTAACTGTCCTGCTCTGTAGCTGCCTCTCCCTAGTGTTAATAATAGCCTCCGGTTGTAGCACCAGATGCCCCTTATCATCGGTGGGCGGAAGCTAGTTGCAGTCACCTACTATCCCAGTGCCTTCTTCATGCATTAAACATGAAAAATGTTATGAATCCTGCTACATGTGGGCAGCTCCAACTCATATGAAACCTCCCCAATCCTGCGTGTCACCCTATATGGTCCATAAAAGTGAGGGTGGAGCTTTTTAGCCCCCTTCTGCTTCAGTGTGGATTTTCGATATGGCTGCAATTGTAGGTAGACAAAGTCTCCTACCTCAAACTGTCTCTAAACATGTCCCCTATCGGTATATAGCTTCTGTTGATTTTGTGTTGTAGCTATGTTATCCTTACGAGCTCGGAGTATATCCTAACTTTCTTGGATCCAATGCTTGGCCCTAGGGGCCTTGCTAACACCAAACATCACATTAGCAAAAGATAAAGCATGATGCCCATATAAAGCATAAAATGGAGACATATCGATAGACATGTGATGAGTTGTGTTGTAACAGTACTCTCCCAAGTGCAACCATCATAACCATGCCCTTTTCTGCCCACTAACATAGTTACGAAAGTAGCCTTCCAGCCACTTGTTCACTATCTCTGTCTATCCATCCGCCTGTGGGTGGTAACTAGGACTCAGGGTCAACTAAGTGCCCACCAGGCTGAAAAGCTCCTACCAAAACTCGATCATGAAGCAACTATCCCTGTCACTAACAATGGTCTTTGGGAGACCATGCAATTTGAAAACATCCCTGAAAAATAACTCTGCCACCTGTGCTACAGTGTAACGTGCTGATATAGAGAAGAAATGTGCATACTTTGTCAGCCGATCAACAACTACAAATATGCAATCCTTTCCCTATACAGTGGGCAACCATGTGATGAAATCCATCGAAATACTCTCCCATTTCCCCTCAGGTATGGGAAGAGGTTGCAGTAACCCCACTGGATGGTTCATCTCCCCCTTGTTGCACTGGAAAACTTCACACTCCCTGACATGTCGGAGTACGTACTCCTTGATGCCCTTCCACGAGAACCTCTCTCTGATGGCCCTATAGGTCTTGGTGAACCCCTGGTAGCCTGATAATGATGAGTCATGTGAGGTGTGCAATGTCTTCTCCTTGAGCTTGGAGCTCTTGGTCAAGTAGATCTTGTCCCTAAATTAGATCACCTCATCCATCACCCTATACCTGTCATCTGTAACCTGTCCATCCAACACCTCACAGGAAAAATGGTCCTTGGAGTACTATACCAAAAGTTGAGCCCTCCAGTCTGTATCCAAACTCATTAAGGAAAATGCTATTGGTCTACGTGAAAGTGCATCATCCACCATGTTGTTCGTCCTCTTGACATACTCGATGTCAAAATCATATGCCTAGATCTTGCTGACCCACTTGTGCTGCCTCTCCTACAGCTGCTTCTGCTCCAGAAAGAATTGGAGGTTGTTGTGGTCTATCTTCACTCTGAACCTATTCCCCACCAGGTACTGCCGAAACTTGGCCAATGCATGCATAATGGCCAACATCTCCTTTTTGTATATAGCATATAACCTCTCATGTGGCAATATATTTCAGCTCTCGAAAGCTATGGGGTGGCCTCCCTGCATCAAAATTGCACCTATCCCCTCCCCTGATGAATCACACTCTAGGACAAAGGGCTGCGTAAAATCTGGCAATGCCAAGACCGGACAAATACTGATCACCTTCTTGAGCCTGTTGAAGGCCCTCTGCGTTGTATCCATCCAACTGAATTACCCCTTTTTGGTAAGGTCTGTAAGGCGTGTAGAAAGTTGGGAAAATCCCTTGACAAAATTTTGGTAGTAGGTGCAGATACCCACAAACCCCCGAAGGTTCGTCACATTCTTCAGCTCTAGCCAATCCCTAATGGCCCTGACCTTCTCCTCGTGGACCCTCACTCCGTCCACCCCAATAATGTGCCCTAAGTAGAGCATATATGTCAGCCCAAACTTGCATTTGGAGAGCTTAGCATAAAATTGATGCTCCTCCAATATGCGGAATACAGCCTCAATATGTTGTAGGTGCTCCTCCCATGTCCTGTTGTAAATCAAGATGTCATCGAAAAACACTAACACAAAATTCCTCAAGTGATTACAGAAGATGGAATTCATGCATGACTCGAATGTAGCTGGAGCATTGGGTAGCCCAAAAGGCATCACCAAAAACTCAAAGTGACCGTAATGACATCTGAAAGCGGTCTTGGGAATATCCTGCTCCCTCACGCGAATCTAATGGTACCTGGATCTCAAATCAATCTTAAAGAAGAACTTCGATCCCCTTAGCTCATCCATCAACTCATCTATCCATGGGATGGGGTACATTTTCTTCATGGTATTCTTGTTTAGGGCCAGGTAGTCAATGCACATCCTCAGTGCATCGTCCTTCTTCTTCACCAATACCACTGAAGAAGTAAAGGGGCTAGTGATAGGACGGATGTGCCCAAGAGCTAAGAGCTCATGGATGGCCCTCTCAATCTCATCTCAGTAGGCCTTAGGATGCCTATAGGGTGTAGTGATGACAGCCTGGATACCCTGCTCCAGCTCAATCATGTGCTCAAACCCCCGATCTGGCGGCTTCCCTAGTGGTATCTCTCTGAAAACCGTGGCATATCTGTCTAAAATGGATTGTACATCTGGGTGTACGTCCTGCCTTGTATATCCTGCCTCTAAAAACACGTAGCTCCACTTCCCACTCTATGTCTCCCTTCTGGAAATCTGCCTCCGTCCAGTGTGCTGAAACTGTCTGTGGTGGTTTGGTGTTCATACCCTAAATCTTCTCATGCCTCCCAGTCTTCTTATCCGTTCACTCCATCTCCAAGGTCTCCCAATCAGTGGAGACCTTCCCTAGTGTGATCAACCACTGCACCCCCAGTATCACATTGGTGTTCGGGATGTCCACCACAAAGAAGTGATCTATCAAGGTGTAAGTTCCCATAGTCACTGCCAAGGCCGGCACATACTTGGCACACTCCGTGGTTCTATCACCTGGAACTAGTACCGAAAATCTGTCAAAACTCTCTATTGGTATGACCCTCCACTCTACTAATTGGGCATCAATAAAATTGTGGGTGGCCCCACTATTCATTAATACTGAAACACGCCGCCCCTGCATAGTGCCTCAGACATGCAGTGTTAAGTATTTTGGAACTCCTCGCAAAGAAGTAAGGGCTCCCCTGATAGGTGAAAACGTTGCACCTCCCACTCCTGGTGGTGGAGGTGGAAGATGATCTCCCCTCTACACTGCGCTACTACTTCCTACCTCTATCTCCTCATACTCCTCCTCTTCTCCACTATTGTCATAGAAGGCCTCGATGTAATGTGCCTTCCCCGCAGCACAACGGTGTCCTAGTGCCCATGGCTCCTAGCGTGTGAAACATAGCCTCTTCCACCTCAGATCTCTCCTGGTCTCATCATCCACTAGCCCTCTGCCCTAGTTCCCCTTTGGAGGCAGAACCCTCACGTCCTTCCCCTTCGGCTGGAATGTCGATCTCTGGGGAAAATGAGCTCTAGTCCGGGGTAGTGCATCCTGCAAGTCTCGAGTCCTCCCAACTGCATCATGTAGTGTAGCTGGCCTCGTTGATCTAACTAACACCCGTAGAGGCTCTGCCAATCCATATATGAACATATAGATCATCCGAGATGCAGATAAATCAGGCACCATCACAGAAAGTCTCAAGAAATCTGAAATGTATGTGTCTGGACTCCTGGTCTTCTTGAGCTTAGTCAGCTCAACAAAGTGCTCCTATGGATCCCTCTGATCAAATCGATTTATCAACCTTTGTGTAAACTCGGCATATGTTGTCACTCTTGAGTGCCCCAACGTAGCCATTCCATGAAACCACTAATCATAGGCCTCGCCCTCCAGGTGTAGCGATGCCACCTTGATGGCCTCTAGCTCTGCCATTTGGTTAAGCTGGAAATATATATCCAACTTCTCCACCCAAGCCTTTGCGAAACACATGGATGATCTGTCAAATGTCGGTAGATAGAATCTGCCTACAGTGTGTTGTACATCCCCATCATGTGAATGCTTATTCCCCCTGTGATGGTTGCGGGGTCTACTGTCCCGCTTGAGATAAATAAAGTCATGTAATGTGAGGGCATCTCTGAACTCCTAACCATAGGACTGATACTCAGCAAAGTAATCTCCCATGTGGGCTAGTTCCTGCTCCTGTTGTTCTCCTACCCCAATGTCTGTGGCCAAAAACATAGGCATCGTGGAACATGGAGGTGTGTGTGATGCCATCTGTTGCACTGTGATGTGCTCCTGCAAATGATGGGATGTGCCCGAGCCCTCTCCGATATGGAAACCCCTTGGATTCTCACACTGTATAGACTCTGTTGTGAACCTTTTCCCCATCTCTTCTATCCGTCTTGACAAATCCTGCACTGATTTGAGAAGAACTTCCCCAAACTCCTTCCCGGCATCTCTTTCCTCTGCTATTGGTTCCCCCTCCTCTGTGTCCACTACTGGAACGTCGTCACCTTCCCAAAAAGTGATCTCTAATGTCCACTCTTGGTCTTTTTACTTCCTCCCTCGATAACATATGTATGGTTTACTTATTGGTATCATAGAAAATCTGATCCACAGGCTAAGCCAAGTCTATGAGCTCTGATACCACTGTAATATCCCGAATGGAAATAAATAGCAATATAAAGCACATAAAAAAAGAACTACAGCAACTAGAGAGACATCATAATAAAACATACAATATGGAGAATGTTGATCCATTTTATTAACACTGGAAGATGAAATGAGTACAAAGGTGATCAGAATTATGGCACCTTGGCTTGCACTATGCAAGCGTAGAAATACTCTTGGAAGATAACCCGGAATGGTTGCTCCCTCAAAGAATACATAATATCTAGTGTTGTTGGTGCTGCTACTATGCTGCTACTACTATTAGAATTAACTGACAAATTGGGGCCGCTCCCCACCTCGGAAAATTGTGAAACTTTGGGAATGGCCTCTCCACCCAATACCTAGAAAATCCCAGAGAGCTTTCCAAAAATGGTTGACCTCCAAAAATGACCTCCCTTGAGGCACTACACTATCCCAAAGAGAAACACTGGCCCTGAATGATCTTCTACAAATTATTGCCTCCGGATCTACTAAAATGATGGAATAGGGAAGGGCTGACCCCTTTCCAAATCTCTCGAGATGAATCCCCTGATAAACCCTCAATCTAGAATCACCTCTTCCCAAGACTGCGTCCTCCCTCTCACTGATTGCGTTGTCTCTTTGAGTGAATGCTCCCGACTGTGGTTGCTGCAAATCTCTCTGGAAAAACAAAGATGGAACTCCTCAACCGAGCAGGCACTTGAATTCCCTCGGGGCTGAGGTTGGGATCTCTGCACGAAAACACCCGGTGTACTAAACATTACGTGCATACTTTTCTCAACAACAAGCGTGCTTAATTTAAAAAGACAAATAACAAAGATGCATAATCAGAATGAATGAAATGAGGAGACCCTCTCCCTTTTTATGCTTGTAGAGCCTTGCTCTCACCTAGGCCCCACCATCAACTGTGTTGTCTCCTTGAGCCACGTTGTCCCTCTCTCTTTGCGTTGGCTTGGGCCCACATTTCCTACACTTTCCTTTTCCCCATGCTGCCACTTCTACCTCTAGGCCCCACACTGCCAATTAATCATGTTTCTCAAGTGACTTTAGGGAATTATTTTATCCTAAGTATGAGTTAAGTGTCCCACTTCACCCACTTTATTTCTAACTTAACTTTATTAAAGTAAAGTAGTCAAAAATTAATATTTCTAATTATTTATTGCTAATTGGGAATATTACATGCAGCTTCGTCGTAGATCAGGGTCGACTATAGGGAGTTGCAATTGTGATGGTGGCTTCCATCCAATGAACGCTATGAGCAATAAGAGCCACACAAAGTGGAGCAATTTCCCTTCTTCTTGCACCTCCCAGACAATCTCCAAAAATTCTTAGCACATATATTATGCCGATTTGTATTGAATGCCTTTGGTGCATTGCACAACTAATGCAATGACAGGTGTTGGAACTTATTCAGGGAAAAACCTCTGCATAATCTTGCAATCCAAGACCTTTCTAACAAATATGATAGTAGGGTCATTGATGGTGCTAACGGAAAACCCCAATGTCTTCCTAACCACTCCATAGGTTTCCTTCATGTCATCTGTGATTTTTTTCTCCTAGCCCTTCCCTCCGAAGGCTTCTGTGGGGTTTTCTCCTTGGTATGGTAATCTCGTAATGCAGTGGATGAGAATGTCAGCAATGGATTCGTGTTCCCAGCCATAGGAGATCATCACGCACCAGAGCTAGCAACAGGCGCAAACCGGTATCATTGATATTGTTGTGACCAAAGTGGAGGACATTCAAAAGGTTGAGGAGCCTAGAATTGTGCAGTCCCATAGCCATTGCATAGGCTCTACTGTGATTATGTCAGATTCTTCATGAGTGAATTTTTGCAAAAAATGTGATGGCACGAGCTCAGGAAAATTTTTTTGGTCTGCCAAAACCCAATCCTCTAGTTTCAGAGAGGGGACCCACCCCAGTAGGTCACCTTCGATAGGAACATCCTAAGGCAGCAAAGGTACATGGATTATTGCCTTGGTTTTATTGAGTTCCCTCAGAATGTCCACTAACGGCTTCTGCGGAGGCATATACAGGGGAAGTTATGTTATGGGCTAAACTTCCTCAACAAACCCTTCTTCTGGCACAATTACCCCATGCTCTTCCTCAATTTCTTCCATTGGTTTCTTCTTCCTTTCTGCATGGGAAGCCTGCTTTTTTTTCAAGGTCCTCTTGCGCAGGGACCTCTGGGTACCAGACGACAGTCCTTTATTTTGCTTCTATGTGCCACTATCACTGGTTTCTCTCAGGGATCGCGACGTAGTAGGGGTGGGCTCAATCATTGTCATGGTCTCTAGAACTAAGTGGCCTAAAGCCTATTGGCTTAGCATTTCTTCAAGTGGTTCCCACGATGCAGACATAAGAGATAGCAGAGGTAATGGTGTAGTTGAATTAAACTAAAATCAAAGGGAACTTGTGTAGACCTCCATGTCGTATTTATAGTGATGTCGTGGTTTAAACGACCATATGTCCGTTGATTCATATCCATTAATGCTAAAAACAATCCAATTCTATCATAATCTCATCCTTAAATGCAAGTTACCTTATCCTCTAAATGGTAACAAAGCTATAATTTCTAGTTTTACTATTCCAACAGCTAGTTTTTTTCCTTTTTATGACTGCAACATCCTCCTGCGCGACCTTTGCACTAGTTTCGCAGGTACCTGTGCTCCCTCAAATTTTTTCGCACAAAAGTTTGGCTATAAATTTTATAACAACTGACATGCTTCTTTAAAGTCTTGCACCCTCTCGCAATTTGTATGGGGTGCTAGGACATTCTTCCAGCCATATAGTCATTTAACATATCTAGGAATTAATTCCACATTTAACTTAGCCAATAGTACCACGCATCCTTCTGTAATTTCTTTGATAATATAGGGCCCGAGTCTGTGCATCTTGAACTTCCCTAGAAAGTGCGCAAACTTACTGTCATAGAGAAACACCAAATCATCATTCTGGAAAGTCTTTTGTTTGATATGTCAGTCATACCAAGCCTTTCAACGTGCCTTCTGCACCTATTGGTGGATCCCAACAATGAAACTATCCTCCTCCAGCACAAAAATCTACGACAACCTCCATAATGTCTCGGTCAACCATGTTGGTTATGGCTGTGATACATAGACTAGGGACAATGTATTCCATAGGAATAGCAACCTCTTGTTCGTAGACCATCCTGAAAGGTGTTTGTCCTATCAGCTTCTTGTACATAGTCCTGTATGCCCATAGAACATTAGGTACACACACATCCCAATCATTGTGATTGGATTTTCATATCTTCATGAGCACATTCTCCAGAATCTTGTTGAAGGCTTCTATGGTTCCATTCACTTTGGAATGATAGGGAATACTCTTCTGATGACATATCCTGAATTCTTCTTTCAACACTTGAATGGTCTCATTTAGTAAATATGTACCCTGGTCACTCATCAGACTTTTGGGGCACCCAAACCTTGTCAAAATATTCTCAAAGATAAAGTGCGCAGTTGTCTCTGTGTTGTAGTCTTTCATAGGTTGAGCCTCCTCCCACCTAGTCAAGTAATCTGTGACAGTGATGATGTGTCGCGCTCCAATATTATTCTCTTGGGGGTTAATCGGCCCTACAAAATAAATTTCCCACTTGTCAAAGGCCTGAAAAGTTACCTGTGTTTGTAGTGGCATCTCGTCTCGGCACAAGGGTCTTCCAGTCCTATGACATACATCACAAGCACGATAGTATTCCTTGCAATCAATGTGCATAGTAGGCTAGCACAAACTAGCCCTTAAGATATTTTGCACAGTCGGTTTACCAGCGTAGTGACCACCTGTGATGCCTCCATGTGCTTCTGCAAATATGCTAGGTCTCTCGAACTCAGGAACGTATTACCTCAAAAATTAATCAGCTCCCATATTGTATAATTGACCTGTGATCAAAGTGAAATATTCTACACACACTACCAATTCTTTCTTCTTCTTGGTATTATATTCCACAAACACACTCCCAGTGCTTAGAAAATGAATGATATCAGAAAATGATCATCAGCTACCTTAATAGTGAACAACTACGCGTCTGGTAACCCGCCATCCAAATTATTTGGTTCTTCACCAGTTTCAATGCATGAGAAGTGGTATTGTCCTACGTTCAACCTTCTGGGCTTCACAATCACCTCGAAATCATGTTCCTGGAGCAAGAGGAGCCACCTAGTGATCTGACCCCCCAGCATAGGCTCGTTCACTAGATATTTCAAATAAAAATGATTTTTGAACATCTTGAAATAACCTGCAAGCAGATAATGATGAAATTTTTGTAGTGCATACACCATGGCTAGCCCTTCTTGTTCCATGGATAAATAATTGCACTCAAAATTTGACAGCTTCTGACTTGGAAATGCAATCAGATGATGAATATCTCCAATACTCAGTTGCGCTAATACAACTCCTAGCGTGATATATGAAGCATCAACGTGTACATGGAATTCCTTAGACCAGTCTAGGAATACCAAGATGGGCGTGGTTACCATCCTTCCCTTAATTATGTCCAGATATTTCTACCAGTCCTCATCCAAACAAAAAGTGGCTTCCTTCTTCAATAAATTCTCCATCGGTGCAGTGATCTGTGCATAAGCTTGAATGAACTTTCAATAATATCCAGTATGTCCCAAGATCAAGTGCAACTACTTCACATTCTTCGGGGGATCCAGATTAATAGTGACAATGATTTTGGTTGGATCGACCACCAGTCCCTGTTTAGAGACAATATGTCCCAACAAGATATCAAAAGGAACACATAATATTTATTTCTTCAAGTTCAGAGAAATCTGATACTTCCGACAAGTATCTAGCATTAAGCCCAGGTTGGAGACATGTTTCTTCAACTGCCCAAAGATATTCCAATCGTCAAAGTACACTCTAAACCTAGGTCAGGACCCCTTGAGCCAAAAAATGATTCTATTTCTGGGACCGAGATGTGTTTGAGGGAAATTTGATGTGACATTTGACTAAGGGAAAAATGCAGGATTGGTTGGATAATTGGGTGCTCGATTTCACAATCCAAGAGAACCAGAACCTGTGATTATTTGTTGAAGATTGGGACCAAATATATATTTATACATAGAAACATGAAATTTTCTTCACTTCCTTCACAACAGAAACTACACAACCGATATATAAGAAAATTTTTAACTCATAAATATCAATGCATTAAGACATAAGAACATAAATCATGCCAGTAACCAATGACTTTACCAAAACTACTCTTTATTAATTAGATCTTAAATGAATAAAACTTCTTCCTACTGTGCACACAACCGCAGAGTCCTCACACACAACCTAGGATTTCCCTTAGGTCTCTGCATACATAGTCGCAGGAGCCTATCTCTTACTCAGACTAATCTCCAATTACTTTCCCAAAATCGCATCAACATTACATAATTATGATATATATATGCCTTGACTTGACTCATACATGCCTATTTATATTACTTAGATGCAAAAAAACCATGGTCCCAAACCATGGTTTGAGTCCCATGTTTTACCCCTTTATCCGTTACAAAATAAAGGAGCTTTGACCCACCCCAAAGCCCCTTGACCCTCTGTGCACTGCGCTTTATCATCAAAGGTAACAAAAATTACATTAAGACTCGACCTAGGGTACCCTAGCCCAACATCCCTTTTGATAATGTCTTCAATTTTTTATTTGGTCGGTCATATCTCTTGATACTACACTTCCTATTACCCAAATATGCTCATCTTGAAATGTGCCAATGAGTGCTGAGAATAGTCCTTCATCCTTTGTAAATTTCCTTGTCACTTCCTTCTTAGAAGAAAATTGGACATCCCATGCTTCTTTTATGCCCTTTTTGAGTTGACTTGCAACCTTTGTACACTTATTTAGGAACTTATTTAATGTAGTAGAGATATTCATTATGCCCTTAGCCAACCTTAGCTTTGATACCATGTTGAGAAATATATAAGGCAATAGTTAGGATGATTTCTCTTTCTATGATAATTTCTTGTGATTTATTTTTACTTTTTCTTAATTATCAGCTTCTTCACTTATTATTATGTTCGTATATCATCAAACATATACCAAAACAAGAAGAATACATAGTACACAAGAACATATAATGTAGCATGCACGATAGGTCCAAAACCTCTCCACTTGAGAGAAAAACCTGCAAAATCTCTTATCTTCTTATGTATTCTTCAATTTATGAATTTCAAGAACTCTAAATCAAGACCAATACCCTCCAATACCAAGTCCAACCTTTCAAGATGATGTGATTTATTTTCCCTAGTCAAACCCAGTCAAATCTCTTCCAGCAGTAAAAAATTGACCCACAACTTAAAAATATCAACTTCTACTACAGGTCTAAAATTTTTGGCCCCCTAAAACTGCTACTGCATCCACACATGTGAGAGAAATTAGCCTTATAAGGCCTCACAACAACTTCACTTGTTTTGCTTCCTTTTCTAGGGTTGATAGGTGACCTAGTAGACCCTTCTTCTAGCAGATTTGATCATCTTCTAATAAATAGAGAATTTCAACCTCGAAGAAGCAAACCCTAGATGTAGTTCTTCGCATGTGTGAGAGAGAATTAGCCCAGAAATAATATTTCTTCATCCTCTTCCTTCTTCGCTAGCCTTCTTTCTCTTCTAATTTTCTTGAATGAGTGAGCGATGAATGTATCTCAAGGAGGCCGAGTTCCATCCTTTATATAAGCTGCTCAAGGTGGATGTGGCTCCTCAAAATTGGCCCACTGCCCAACTTCCAAGTCGACTTGGTCTTGAAGGTTATTTTGACATTTTTAATGACAAAAATAATTTTCTTTACAATTTACAATGTTCCTGATGGGGTCTTCAACATATGACAATGAATATTTTTACATATTTACCTAGGAAAAACCCTAGAAACACTCAATGGGTGCTTGACCTCTAAAATAAAATACCTTGGTCATGAAACCCATGCTCCAAAAATAACAATAATAAATTTTTTTCATTTTAAAAAATACAAGAATCAAAAGTACATTTCATATTTATAAATACCGAACCTAGTTACACATTTTTCAACATGTGCCTCCCTTTTTCTGGTCCATGGCTAACATGTCCTCCTTCCTGATCATATCCATGCATTTGTTGGTTGTCTCCTACATTGGCTTGCACTATTCTTCACAAAATTTGAGTTTCAGTATCACCATCCTATTTTTTTGAAACTTTCACCCTCTACTGAGAGCATGGGGGATACGGGGCTACACCTAGGCTTCATGACTCTTTGTGATGATGGGCATCTAAAGGATGGTGCTTTGCTTCCTATAGGTCATAGCTCTCCTCTTGAACCAAAATGACCTCTTGTTATCATCTTGGGGCTTAGCCTTGCTAGTGTGGTTTTGTATGTCATGAGACCTAAAAGCCTCCCATTGAACTTTCAAGCATTTCATGGCTCTAGTTGGTGATTTCATTTGGTTCATGTTTTGCTATTCTTGCTCAACTCCTATTGTTGTTGGGATGGTATTTTCAGGGTTTGCGAGTTTCACTAGTTTTCTATGGAAACTTTGTGGTGGTTCACCGTCATTGTTGAGGTTCTTGGTCAACTTTTGGTTCATGGGTGACACGTTTGTGCATGGGTATGCACCCATGGATTTGATCATGGCTCATTTATCTTTGTGGTGGCTCTTTGTCTCTATCGAGGTTCTTGGTCAACTCGTGGTTTGTGGGTGGAACTTATGAGCATGGATTTGCAACAATGGCTTTCAATGTGGTTCCTCTAGCTCTATGGTGGCTCACTATTGTTGCGAGGTTATTGGTCAGATTGTGGTCTATGGGTGGAAGGTTTGCATATGGATCTGCACCATTGGCTTTCAACATGGCTCCTCCAAGTGACAGTACAATCTTACTTTTATGTTTTAATTATCAATGTGAACCTAAATTTTGTTATATTTCATCCAAAAAGACTTTGAAAACTAGAGCTCACATAATTCTACTCTCTTGCAACTCTATGTGTATAATGGCAATGTTTTCTTTTTGTCTACAAAGGGATATTAGTAATCTCAAGACTCTCAATTTGTGTTATTGGTCTAGTTTCCCTGTGGGAAGACCAATATCACACAAAATTTTCTCATATAAATCTATATTTCAATAATATAAAGGAACATCTTACAAAAAAAAAAAGACAAACTCATTAATAGGGCTAATTAAAATACAACCTAAGATTTTAATTAACCATCAATAGTGAAGAAATAATAGGTGATGGTTTTTTAACATAATACTACATTCAAATGGAGTTTTCATGATAAGCAATTTTATTTTTAGTGATTCATCTATTTTTGAAATGACTCATGTTCTTGATTAATACATTAACGAAATCACTCATATTATCTACTAGATCTATGGGTTTTATATGTGAAACCATCAGTATGATAAAACTAGGTTTATTTATGCAAATGTGCATGGATTCCATGGAAAATAACATTTAAATATATAATAGAATAGAAGCATGGCCATTACATTTATATTTGTATTGCTACTTATGAAATGTTATTTATTATAGGCAAGATAATGGTCTCCTATTAAAGTTTTCATCTCCTTGTCATTTAGCATCACCTCATTTCTAGTGAGGTTTCACTAAGTAATAAAATTTATTTCTTGTAATCCCCCTCCATGTGTGTTTCCTTATATAACACTTCGTTAAATCTAAACAAGAGAAATCTTATTCTCAATTACTTCTAATGCACTTTGTGCACTATGTACCCTATGATCATGGTTAGTGCCAATAATGTATTTAAAATTTACTTGTGTTTCTGCATCATTATTAGCATTATGACATAGTCCACATGCGTATTTTATTAATATTGCCCATTTTGTTTTGTTCAAAGGCTTTCTTGGTGAGGTTTTCTTTTGAATACCATTTGCCACCCTACTACATAATATTTCTTTTAGAAAGTTTTCTGAAGAAAATATGTATTTTTTACTAGACATCAACTTATTCAAATTTAATCACCTCTTATACCTTACACATATACTTATCAATTTGAATGGGAGAAATAGAACTTTAGAGATAACACTTAGAAACATAAAGACGACACATTTATGTATGCATGAATTGTAACATACATGTACATACAACTTTAATAATTCACTACTAATGCATCTTTAGTATGTTATTGATATAAATTGTCATCAATATCTCAGATGGGGTGAGATAAATGTGCATTCATTAGGATGATGGGTGATTAGCTTTAGAAGAGATGTTTGTGATGTGGGGGTTGATATATGCCTTAATGGCTTGTCCTATAGGTGCTAAACTAGATAAAAGCCTTTGATGAAAAGTTCATTTAGGTAGTTGGTCTCAACTTGTGTGTTAATGTAAGCAACAATGAAGTTCTTGGTGAAGGTTTCATGGGTATGTGGTCAAAGATTTAACCTTTATGGTGAATAGGGAATATTTTAGGGGCGAAATTTCATCAATTGGCTATTTTTGGACCATTTTTCTTTAAAAAATTTGCCAATTTGGTTTAAAAAATATCTATTTTTTACACTGATATGATTAAATTGATAATATTTTCCAAAAACTTACTAGTTTTAATAGTAAATTACATGTTTTTTAATTGAATATTTTCCTACATTTTATATGTATGGTTTTTCAAGATATAATAGTCGCTTAGAATATTGTACATAGGTATAATATTTGAATCTTTAAAAAATACCCATTGGTGATCCCAACCTCTAATTTGGGGTAGCATCTGATATTTGGTTTTAGATTTTTCTTCGAAGGAGTTTATTGGTGGGCGTCACTATTTTTTGTACCAAATTTTATAAATTATAAAGATTCTCTTTGATTTTTCAATTGTATTGTAGCCATTCAACCATCCAAGCTAAGGTAACATGGCTAGTGAAAGGAAGATTGAGGGGGGGAAAAAGCAATAACAATAGATCTAGAGGACCACCAAGGAAATGAAGAGTTGAGATTGTAATAAAGAAAGCAAAAACAACCTACCACAACAAGCTTTAAAAAAATACCAAAGGAGTAGTGGAGAAAGTTTAGGATAGGATTAGAGAACATAAATGTGTGACTCCGGTTGAGCAAGTTGATGAGGAAATTTTAGAATGTATTCCAAATAATGGATTTTCAAGGAGTATGTATCCAAATTCTTGAAAATGGTGGAAATTTATTGGCACAATAATACCTTCATAGACATGACAATGGAGATAGGAGGAGCTCATCAAAATGAAACCTTCAATAAATTGAACTTGTTGGAATAGTGATTAAATGGCATTGATGATAATTATGAAAATGACATCCATAAATATGGTGGTTTAAGGAAAATTGGGGTTAGGGGAGTGGAAGAACAACCTAGAAAGACGAAGGAAGAGGAGTTTGGTCATGTGGCTGCAATGTAGTCTAAAACAAGTTGCCAAACACAATTCAGGGGATGAGTTACCTCCAATATTCATCAATGTTGATTGAAATTTTGATGATTAGTCGTAGTCTTTCCATGTTTTTTTTGTTTCATAGGTTTATATATTTGTCATATATACAATCATCACAGATCTAGAATACTAGTATCATAAGCTTATGTTATGTTAACCTTGTTATGGAACCTTAGCACTGACTTGATATGTCTACTCTAAACATGTTAATGCTTTGTGTTCTTGGAGATTATGATTGTCATTATAATAAATTTTTTTTTTAAATAATATAAAAGTTAGTTAAATTACTATATATATATATATATATATATATAAAGAATGAAATTAACAATAAATCATAAATATCATCATCGCATTATTAATTATATCATGACGTATTAATAATATTAGGATGTATTAATTATGTTATTAATTGCTAATATATGTATCATCAATAATAAATTGATAATATTAGTAATGCAGTAATTGATACATAATGAAGGTATTGTTCAAACATTAAAATATTTAATTTAAAAAAAAAAAAATCTCTAACACTTTTCTTATTCCTTCTATGCAAATTTCTAGCTGTTGTGATTAATTTACATGTAATTCTGAAAAAAAAAAATTCAACAGTGTAAGTATTTATATGGATTTGTGTACAAAGTGTCAAGTTGTACAAAACCATGTGGATTTGTGTGAATCTTGTTTTAACAATGTTTTTTGAATTTTATTATATTTATTTCGATGCCTTGACAATGAAAAAGAGTCTAGAAAAGGAAATGACATTATTTGGTCGTGGTAATAGAAAGTAACATATACAAAATGTTTCCTACATATCTCCATAGAAACAATGTTTTGAAGAGTTTTGACAACATTTCTTTAAAATTATTTGCATAAAGATAAGAAGATAAAAACATCCTAATAACATCTATATATGGACTTTCAAAAATAATCTTGCTAACATTAGATTTTGCTTACATATTTCATATATTTGGTAAGTTATACAACATTGAAGCAACACAATTTCAATATAATTGTTATTCAAATCACTTATAACATTTTATAATTTTTATATTTTATATAAAACACATTTAATATTTTTGTTGGCATCTATTATAAGAGATAAAGGTTTGAAATTGGGTTCAATATCACTCATCTCTAAGTTTTCATTCATGTGTTTGAATATGTACTAATCATAATTTAAAAAAATGTTAATGGAATGATATTTTTATAAAAAATTTAATGAAATTTTTATATAGAATGTTTATAATCATATTAATGTAAGAGGACATGAGTGTTGTATTAAAGGGTAACATTGTAAGTGGCCAATTGAATGTAGGGCTACATAATATGCAAAAATATGCAAAAGCACATGTAAAAATATCGATAAGGTGTACATTATAAAAAAAGTAAATCTAAGTTAGCGTTTAGTAGCTTGCTTATGATAGCGCTTTCAAATAGAGTGAAAATTAGAGATTTTCAAATGATAAAATCCCTAGCCACTAATTTTTATTGAGATCCAATCCATGCATCAAAGGATGGTAGGTGAACAGTTTTTTATTGAGTAACATCAAACCATATCCTTGAATATTTTATGACCATCCATAGGCTCCTAGTAGGCTCCAAGAATACCCTAAAATGTATAGAAATTTAATATAATAACATGTATATTACCGGACTCCCTTGATATAACAATTAAATCCATTGTTAAATACAGAATCCTTCTACTCAGTTCTTTGCAAAAATTAAATCGCCAATTGCAAACACATGAAGAAAAATCAATCGCACATAGCAAGATGTTTTTACCGGTAAAGCTTAAAGATAAAAAACCCCAACTATCATATATTATGTATATCATGGAATAATGAAACAATATCTTACAAAGCTCGGCTCTTAGAGCTCTCAGTACAATATACAATCATCTCACACTGTCATGCAGAAATTTTCATATCTATGCACCAATTTGCTGCCTCCGGAAAGCCTGCCTCCACTACGCAATCCCTGCTGAAGAAGATCCATGAATGAATTTTATCTTGCCTTGCCTTGAATGTGAAATCCTCATTGGCAACTCCAATGTGTGTGTAGATGCATTGAATGCATCACTATAGTCACAACTAATACTCAATCACACCCTTTCACTTAGGTCTCCACTAGATCTGACATGCAAGTAGTTAATTGTTGTATTTCTTCAGTCGCAAGTAAGACACTACTTGTGAATTAATTCACTCATATTTCACTAGTGTATATTTATTTACAACTATCACAACTGATTTTAACTCACTTAATCGAGTTAATTTAAATAACAATTCCCATAACTACTCATCCAACTCTATTACAACTACTGCCATAATCAGTTTATAACGAAGAACATCATGCATGAGTCACCAACCAACCTTGGAATGCCATGTAATTCCTTCAGCTTAACGGTTTTACACATCAGCTTAACTCAAATCCGATTATCTGCTCCAAGAGAATGAGTTATTATTTATTGTCTCGATTATCATTAGGGGCTAATAATAATCTGCGATGTTTTCTGATTTTTAGATTTGCTATCTATAAATAGACTTCACCCATATTCTAAAAATAGAAACTAATCTAAAAGATAGAATTTTCTCAAACCATCTCATAATCATCATCTTGCTAATTTTAGAATATGCTCACCATTCTAAAAATAGACATACACACTAAAAAATAGCCTCACAGGCCCCACCTAGTGAAGGTGCTTAATTTTCACTAGGATCATCATCTTGTTGAATCTCAACACTCCCTCTCAATAAGAAATGGGATTATCGTGCACCTCGATCCTATCTCTATGGTATTCAAATTTGATCCTAGTGAGCGAATTTGTCAAAATATCTACATCCCGATCTTTCGTAGGAATTTCACTGAAGCAACATGATCTTCTGCTCTGCACACAATCTCTAACATGATGATACCGAATATCTATATGCTTAGATCTATCATGAAACACATGATTAATCAAGATTTTAATGCAACTATTATTATCACAATGAATCACACGTAGGATCTAAATGAGAACCAAACAAACATACCAAGATCTTCCTCATCCAGATAGCCTCACATGTAGCTTGACTTGCTACCATGTATTCAAACTTCACGTAACCGAGTGCCAAAAAAACTCTGTTTCCTATTGTACCAAGAAACAACTGTAGATATGATACTAAAATCCCTCTTGATGTGCTCTTTATGTCCATTGGGATGCCTACCAAATATGCATCCGTGAAGCCAGTACAACTTCACCTCATCCCTATGTCTCGTACCATAAGCCATATTTAGATGTGCCCTTGAGATATCTCGGGACATGCTTGCTCGCCTTCCAAAAGAGCTTGGTAGGCTTAACCATGCTTAACTGCGTCGGGTTCACCACATAGCATATGTCTAGTCTTTGTCATTAACAACCTAAATACATGAGCGAACCCACCAACCGTAGATGAGACAATAGCATCCACTACCTCCGTCGATGTAGCATCCTCTTCCTCCAATTTCCCGGAAGAGGAGTATCCATGGGTTTGCAATCCTCTCTATGTGAAACTTACCAAGTATCTCACGAGCATACTTTCCTTGAGAAAAAAATAGTTCACCTTCTCGTCGCCGCCATATTTCCAATCCAAGGAAATAATGAAGGAGACCCATATCCTCCATCTTGAACTCCTTTCGAAAGGTCCTCCTTGCATGAGTGTATTAGCTTCTCATCACCCAGGTAAGTATCAAATCATCAACATAAAGAACAATGATTTAAAAGCTTACCCTGCCACTACAATCCGGTACTTAGGTTTGCATCTGCCTCACTCTTGGTGAAGCCAAGTCCGTTGAAAATAGTTGTCGTATCCGAGAGTACCTTTGAAGCACGAGTGCTTGCTTCAACCCATACAACGCTCTTGAGTCCGTACACATGCGAATCATTCATTTGAAGCATCTCAAATCCTTCAAGTCGCTCAATGTACACTTCTTCCCTCAATGATCCCATTAAGGAACACAATCTTCACATCCATCCGATGAATGTGCCAACCCATACTATGCCGAGAGAGAAAGGATGGTCGTCATGGAAGAATATTGTGCGACAGTGTAAAGGTTTCTTCATAATCAATCCCCTCGATCTATGAGAAGCCCCAGGGCAACAAATATTACCTTATACTTCTCAAAACTCCCATTAGCAAATTTTTGCTTTACCTTGTAGAGTCCATCTCTTCGAACCCACCACTAATTTATCAATCGGCCTTGGAACAATTTCCCAGCACTTGTTTCTAACAATGGAGTCATACTCCTCCACCATGGCATCTACCCATGTGGGCTCCTACGCTCAGCTCCCGAAAGGAAGATGGCTCTGTCACGATACACTTTCTCATGAGAATCATGTATCTAGTGAATCGGTCAGGGTGATTGTCTATGTCTGCGCTCTAAATTAGGGACTTCTACATTCTCTACCGCATCAAGCTTCGAAATTTCCTACGGCTTCTATGGTACAATTTCGCCTCGTTTTGATGTTTGGATTTGCATGAGTGGACTCATCCACTCCATGATCCTCCTCACCGCTGGATAATCCACATCTACGTAGGCTCATCTTTGGGAACAGGGTAGTTCCTCCTCCGCATGCTAGCAACAACTTCATGTGGCCTTCTCCTCATTGAATTTTATATCCCGTCGCACCACAGATGCCATCCGATTGTTTGGAAAATACACATGATAATTATGGGGTGTTTCCGTGTACCCCACAAATATCCCAACTTTAGAAATCGGCTCCAAACTTCTTCTTTCGGCATTCTTGGTCACATGAACATAAATATATGAGCCAAAAATGCTTAAAGTGAGAAACATCCGGTTTCTTACCAAGTAAAAAGCTTCTTCGGTGTACTCATGCTAAGTACTCTATGAGGACAAATTCGCGTTTTCACATAAACCACAATGTTGCATGCTTCCGCCCACAAGTGCATTGGTAGTCTCGATCATGCATCATAGCTCGAGCAACACCCATGATCGTGTCTATTCTTCCTGTTCCGACTCATTCTATTGTGGGTTATGAGGCGCTATGAGTTCTCTCTTCAAATTCCTTCTTTTTCTATAGAATTCTTTGAATTCGTTTGAGATATATTCATCACCATTATTGCTTTCAGAGAAGAGCCTTTCACTTGCGTCCCCGACTCTTTCTCCACCAATGATTTAAACTCACAAAAATTTGAGAATGTCCGGATCCTTCTTCTCGCATGAATAATATCTAGGATTAACGAGAATAGTCATCAACGAAAAATAACGTCAATACCCGTGTTTTTTTGTTGAAGCCAACCGAGAATGGCCCACACACATACCTGTGTGAACTCTCTCCAGGGATCATTGAAGCACGTTTCTCCTTTTCATAAAAGGTGGTCTTCACGGAAACTTACCCATAGTACATCCCTTGCACTCTGGTCTATCCGTGCAAGTGTACCCTATGGGAAGCATACAAAGTAGAAATTTTCACTCGCAAAATATTTAGGGTGCCATGGTAAAGAGTGAAGATAACTTCCAATATCCTATGCCATAATTCAGCCCCTCATCCCAACTCACCACTTCTTCTTCTTTGCCCACAATTTTATTGTAACCATCTACCTCTAGCTTGTAGATATTCTTGACTCGAATCCCTATCCTCTTGGTTTTGACCTTTTTTTAATGTTGCAGAAAGCTTTTCCATCGCCGAAAACAACGTCATAACCTCTCGTCCTCCAACATCACGACTAAGACCAAGTTCTTCTTTAGAGCCGGAACATGCATAACATCTTTCAACAGAAATGGTTTACCTGAATCCCTCTCAAAGGTAATAGGTACCACTGTCGGTTGCACTATATCGTCCATCATCGCCCATCTCTATATGCATTTGGAGATCTTTCTCTATCCAAGTCGCTTTGAAACAACTCCTTATCTCCCGTCATGTGGAAGGGAAGCACCACTATCAAGATACCACCGATCCCATTGTGCTTGAAACCAAGCATGTGATCAATGAGAAATCAAGTTCAAATTGCAGAGGCAAGGGCTCACCACCGCAGACTCCGGCAGACCTTCTTGTTCTTCTTTTTTTTATGGGCAATTAGTGGCGAGATGCCCATGTTCATGACAATGAAAAAAAACTTCACCTTGGACAAATCCAGCCTTCTTGCCTTTAGCCTTAGCATTTTGAATTGGATTTCTTACCCTTCCCTTTCCTCACTTTTGAAGCGGCCAAGCTACAATCCTCTTCATCATCATTTTTTGATGATAAGCCATCCTCGGTACTCCGCCTTATCTCCTCCCTCGCACTCAGATCCGATCAAAAGTCACCCCATCCGAGTAGTTTCTCCCGCCCATTGACAAAGTCTTGATAAATGTGCCAACTCTTTCGGAAGTCCAAGGAGATCCAAGCTCACCAATTCATCATCAAAAACTCGTAATTCCCACATTCCCCGAAGCTCATCCCTACATTGGACAAACTTCGTGAGATATTTTGGAATATTGTTTCCCTTCTCCATTTTGATTTTTCGAGTTTATCTTTCAACGCCAACTTCCTATGGTTGTTGTTTCTTCGTAAAAGGTCTGTCAAAGCCTTCCACATTGTAAATGGAGTGGCTTTCCCGTGAAGGCTTCACACAATATGGTTTTTCACACCTTCCAACAAAAATCCTTTTCGTCTTCACTACTTTCTTTGCCGGGTGTCAAGTAATGTAGCATACGTCAAAGTGGGCGTTAGGAACATCGCTATCGATGAACTCCATCGAGGCCATTATCTTCTAGCACCGCCTCCATCATGTCCTTCTAGGATATGTAGTTAGAGCTTTCCTCGAGTGCATAATCCAACTCGCAACCCATTGAAAGTCATTTCAATGTTTACTCAATTGATCGCACCAAGAAATTCTTGGCAAAGCAAATTCGAATTGTTCCACCAACACAACTTAGCATTGCTTCAATATTGCAATCTCAGAGATTAACACCGCTATGATACCATGCGAGAAATTTAATACAATAACATGTATATTATCTAACTCCCACGATCTAACAATTAAATCCATTATTAAATACTTAATCCTTCTACTCGATTCTTTGCAGTAAATTAAATCGCCAATTGCAAACACATGAAGAAAAATGAATCGCACATAACAAGATGATTTTTACCGGAAAACTTAAAGCTAAAAACCCCCAACTATCATATATTATAGCCTATATCGTGGAATTTATGAAAACAATCTCATACAAAAGATCAGCATCTAAGAGCTCGAGTACAATATACAATCGTCTCACACAAATGATTTATCTAATAACAAATAGTATTTGTGCATATATTTTTTATTAACATATACTATTTTTTTTTTAATATATATATATATATATATATATATATATATATATATATATATATATATATATAAGAATTTATTGAACTTTTAAGGTGATAAGAATTTTCCATATAAATTTAGTGGCACACATTACACTTTTAACATTCAATTTACACCAAAAACCTTAATCACTAATCATTGAAAAGTAACCATCCCTCTAAATACCCACTCCACCTATCTTAATAAATTCCATTAATGTTTGTGTGGGACTTTGTGTTCTTTGTATAGATACCTCTTGTTTTAAAGTAGTGTTATATATTATAATATATATCATTATTTTTATAATGGAAATATTATTAATATTATTAATGTTGTGTAACCAGCTCAAAAAATAAAATAAAAGAGATATCAACGGCTTAGAAATAAGCCACTTCCCGAGGGAGCAACCTCAATGCCATTACATAAATGAACAATTCTTGGATGATACAATTTACAAAACCTCCTTTCTATATATAGGAGTCCATGGGGCCATAATGTAATCCTAGTGGGGCCACAATGTAATCCTAGCCGAGCTACTTACAATAATAATTTAAGGGCATAATAATAACAATATGGGGGGTTACAAGGATACAATAATAACAATAAGGGGGGTTACACTAACAACAATAAGGGACTATACTAGTAATATAAGGACCTAACATGCCCCTCTCCTTCAAAAAAGTGTTGTCCTCAACACTTTAGTAGTTATGGAGATGCTTCAGCATAAAATTCTCATCCTCCCATGTAGAATCTTTAGTGGGTAAGTTCTTCCACTTGATGAGATACTGCGAAATTGATTGATTATGTATCGCTCGAGTTCTTGTTTCGTGACCGCTTCAAGTCTCCAATATGAATTTTCCTTCCTCATCAAGTTACGGCAATATTTTTTTGAACTCGGAATATTTTCACCTATAACCTTCTTTAAACATGAAACATGGAAAACTGTATGCACTCGCGAAGAAGCAAGAAGCTCCAATTTGTATGCCACAGTAATAATATTTTGCAACAACTTGTAAGGACCATAGTACTTTGGTGATAATTTATTATCCTTCTTAGCTTGCTTGAGGGACATTTGTTTGTCTGGTTGTAGCCGTAAAAATACCCAATCTCCTACATCAAAACTTCTGTTGCTGTGATGTTGATTTGCCTGTTGTTTCATTCGGTTTTGTGCCAAATTCGGGTTACCCTTTAAGAGTTGGAGAACTTCTTACTGATGCTCGATATGATCTTCCACTGCTTGAACCTTCGAATTTTCCCTTAAATATGATGTGATGGATGGTGGATGATATCCATAAAGTGCCATAAATGGGGTCATTTTCTGCCGCAGTATGTGAGGCAAGCGTTATACCACCATTCAACAGAGGTAACCACTTGACCCAGTGTGTTTGATTTATCGAATACAAAAACAACAAAGATATCCTTCCAGCATTTATTTACTATCTCGGTTTGACCATCGCATTGAGGATGATAAGATGAGCTATGAGCTAATTGAGTACCCAAACAAGAAAATAAATCCGTCCAAAAATTTCCGAATGAAAAATGGGATCTCCCGTCACTCACAATACCCCTTGGGCTTCCATGTAGCTTTTTGAATTGTGTCCATAAATGTAGCCAGCAAACTCGTACTTGCTTTAAATGGATGAGAAAATGCACAAAAGTGTGCATACTTGCTGTAAGTCTATCAACTACCACCATGATGACACTCTTTCCTTTGGACTTAGGTAAACTCGTGATAAAATCCATTGAAATATCCTCCCAACGTTGACTTAGGAATGGATAAAGGTAGTAGAAGTCCCGGGGTCTGTAATTGTCTCAACTTTTATTCTCGCCGGGCATACTGCCAAACATTCCGCCACAAAATTTTGAATATCGAGATTTAAGGCCAAAACTCCCAAAAAAAATTCTTTCTTCACCCCAGTGGTAAGTTTTTTAAATAATCCCTGAGTGTCCTCCTAAAGGAGAACTATGTAGTTCCAAAAGAATCTTTTGTTTTAGTTGGACAATTCTTACAAATATATAAGCGATCTTTACGTACCATAAGGAATCATTTTTCCAACTAATCATGTGTCGTATGTACTAGGATCTTGCCGCAACTTTTGAATGAGTGTCCATACATCTTTGTCCTTCTTCCATTCATCTCTTGATTCGGTTATCCAATCTGGTTGGATAATAGAAATGGCACAAAGACAGATGCTTCCACCTTTTCATTCTTTCTTGAGAGTGCATCCGCAACAACATTAAGCTTTCCTTTTTTTTAGATTATTTCAAATTCATAACCCAACATCTTTGTGACCTATTTTTGCTACTCTTTCCGAAGATATTCTTTGTTCCAAAAAGTGGTTAAGACTATCATGATCAGTTTTTACCTTGAAGTGTCTTCCCATTAGGTAAGTTCGTCATTTCTTTAGTGCATGCAAAAGATTGCTAACATTTACTTCTCATAAATAAGTTTCTATAAATACTTTCCCTTTGATTGGACGACTTTCAAAAGCAATGGGTCTTCCTTCCCGCATTAAAACATCACCAATTCCATTTCATGAGGCATCACATTCCACAGTAAAGGTTTTTGTGAAGTCCGGCATAGCTAAGACTAGTGCTCAACACATTGCCTCTTTAAGATGTTCAAAGGCCTTAGTTGCTTTAGGAGTCCATGAAAATGCATCTTTCTTCAATAATGTTGTTATGAGGTGCTCTGCTATTCTCCCATAATTCTTAACAAACTTGCGATAATACCCTGTTAACCGGAGAAATCCTCGCAACTTCTTTATGGTTGTAGGGACTTTCCATTCCTTAATGGCTTTAATTTTGTTAGAGTCTGCCTTAACACCCTCGTGAGATTCAGTATGACCTAGATATTCCACCTCTTGTACTCCAAAGAAACATTTGGATGTTTTTGCATATAATTGTTTCCTCCGCAAATATTTTGAGCTACCCTATCAACATGTTCATACATGATCCTTCCAAGACCCGTCTGTAGATTAGTATATCATCAAAAAAATACTAGCACAAATTTTCTAAGGAAGGGTTTGAAAATGGAATTCATCAACCCTTGAAATGTAGAAGGTGCATTGGTAAGGCCAAAAGGCATGACCAAAAATTCATAATGACCCTCATGAGTTCGAAATGTTGTTTTTGGAATATCTTCGCTCTTCATTCTAATTTGGGTGATATCCCGAACTTGAAGATCCAACTTGGTAAAACAAATTTCTCCATGTACTTCATCCAATAATTCATCAATCACTTGAATGGGAAATTTATCTTTAATGGTGAGCTTATTGAGCTCCCTATAATTGTTGAGTCCCGAATTTGCATCTTTTCCATACACTTTTCCATACCTTTTTCACTCACCTAAACCTCCCAAATTGTCAATATCATGTGCAAAAGGGTATCTAACATGGTTTTTAATTATATTTTTGTGTTTTCTATTTGATCTAGATTTTGTTCATTCAAAGTCGCGGAATCTTGCCACTTTCACAGTTCGCTCGCAACTTTCCGCAACTATTTTGGTAGATTATATGCTGTGTGTCTACAAGTGGAAACGAGCCACATGGGCAAAGCTAGGAATGACGTGGACATGGTTCGTGTACCTATTGGTTCAAGACAAACTCGTCACGAAAAGAAGCCGCGGGGTCAAGGCGTCCCACATGGAAGTCCAACTATGGAGTTTCATGTCGTCGGGACTACGTTTCGTGGCACATAAACATCCCATACACGCCGTTTCTAAGCTCCTGGGCAGAGAGTTAAACTCCCCGACATCTCGTGCGAGCTGCGGGAGTTGAATTCAAGCATCCACCTTCCGTAGATTCACTTTCCAACACGGCCATACTCCTATATCCGTGGACGTAGTGGTCTACGTGCTCTCCGCCATCATGAACTTTAGGAGACGACTATGCTTATTGTTATATATAGAGCGTTTGCATACGCACATAAAGTTAGTTGTTAGTTGTTAGTTGATAGTTGATGTTCGTGAATGTACTTTCTGTTATCTCGTTAGTCTCGCTTTGTAGTGATTACTGTCGCTTCTTGAGCCGTAACACTACCATTCTACGTCAATGAACTCGCTTTTAATATGAGAAGACTACGTTTTTCAACTTAATTCGTGTTTGAGGATCGTTACTAGTTGGCCGTGTAGAGGGCCCCCGTCGCCTAAGGTTTGTGTATTAGTGTATATTTCTCATTTCATTTCTTTAAAAGTCATTGTATTATAATCCATCCATATGTTCATACTTTGCGCTTGTTTCATTTCGTTTATACATTTCCATAATTTCCATTTTCATTTCTGTCTTTCATGTTTTATGATTGTTAATCACCGATCGCGTTTTCTTGATTGCGTGTGTTTTAGATAGATAGCAGTGCATTTTTATAGCATTTTGACTAATGACATGAAACTAACATTGTTCTCGTCGCTATGATTTTTCTTTCTTTTCATAGCTTTTGTTTAACTTCGATCTTGCTTTGTACATTTAGGGCTTTGCTTATCTCGATTCAAAGTAGTTAAATTTAGATATATTAAGGCTGCTCATAGCATCTTCGACTGTTTCCAGAAAGCCACATATTTGGACTGATGGTAGGACCCAGCATTATGAAATGTGTAGTTTAGTATTAGTTTCTTTTACCGCAAATTTAGATATATTAAAGTTTCGCTCATAGCATCTTCGACTGCCTCCGAAAGCCACAAAAATTGGGATCGATGGTGAGGGACTAGCATTATGAAATGTGTAGTTTAGTATTAGTTTCTTTTCTACAAATTTAGATATATTAAATCATGCATGACATCTTCGGGTTGCTCTCCGAAAGCCACAAATGCGGACCGATGGCGAGGGATTGAATCATGAGTGTATGGTTTAGTATTAGTTTACTTTCCGCAAATTAAATATCACGTTACACAAGTTGTTTATGATTACTTCCGAAAATCATAGGCCGGTCTAATGATGAATGTGTCGAGAAAATGAATTGATGTAATCTGATTTAGATTTATTTTGTTGCAATTTTGAATTTCCTTAAGCATAGTTTCTTTTGTGTTTTAGTTGGCAAGCAAGAATAGTTTGGTTTTCATGTTCACTAGATTTTATTGTTTTGATTCATTAGATTAGCAACATCTTTTCATTTCAAATGCAGTACACTTTTACTTTCTTTCGAAGTCTTGTCATTGTAATTTTCAATTTGCTTTTAAAAGTTTCAAGTTGGTAAATCATTATAGGGGATATCACTTCCTTGAACAAATATAACCAAACTTGTTTTCATTTTAGAATTTCCATTTCACCTTAGAAAAACCAAAAACGACAAAAAGATTAAGAAATAGGTTATCTTGCACATATAGTGCGCCGCACTTCATCGACCTACGATTCCCGGGATTGACAAATTAAATGCGGCAATTTAGGACACACTAAATTGACCAAACATTTTGGCGCCGTTGCCGGGGAAGTGTAACTAGGTAGCCAATTTCTTAAAAAACATAAAATCATAAAAGAAGGGAAAACTTGATAACTTCTTGAAGTATGCTCTCCTCTCGCACCTAGTGTGATCTGGGAGGATGCGTAAAAAGAGAGTTATTGGTTTAGTAATTTCTTAAGTATGACTCTCTTCTTGCACACTAGTGATGATCCGGGAAGATCGGAAGAGAATTATTAGCCCAACTTTTTTTTAAAAAATAAAAAATAAAAAAATGACATGCATAGAGCAAGAGATTCTAGGGGCAGTGTTTATAGCTAAAGCCAAGAGTTCGATTTTCATAACTCCATCTTCTTCAAGGCATAGACCGCATTCACCACCATCTACCCCTAGCCTTAAGATTTTTGGAAGTCAAGGAACAAGCTCGAATTAGAGGATTCTCCTATACTACCAACTAAAACCCACTTAGAAAACAAAGAGACTTTCTCTCATCCTTCCTTGGTAGAAGAACTAGAGGACCATAAAGACTCTAAAGAAACTATCATGGCAAGAGGAAGTAATAAATAGAGGTGTGGAGGTAGGTAGAAGAGGAGGAGATAATGGAGATAACAATGGTATGAAGGAAATAATGGTAGAAATAGGGATTTGTTGGGATTCCCTATAGTTGATGAGGGAAACTCATGCAACAATGAGAAAATATTTCACCATCTCTGTTCTCCCTAACTTTTATGGATTGCGAAGTGAGGATCCGCTGGAACATTTCCGTTTGAGTTTGAAGTAGTGTGCTGAACTTATGACTATATGGAAGATTCTCAAAAACTCAAACTCGTTTCCTTCAACATTGAAGGGATCTGCTTTGAAAATGGTTCATGGGGATTAGCTACTCAATCTATCGGGACTTGGAATGATATGAAACAAACATTTTTGGATAGATACTTGGACTATTGTATGCCCACCAATCACAAGGATGAGGTATTCAAAATGATGCAAAAAGAAGATGAAAATTTGGAAGACTTAATTGAAAGATTTCAATACAACTTGAAAAGAGCAAAGATGAGCAACTTAGATAATGAAACCCTGTCGGAAAGCCCTCCTATTAAAAGCCATTAGAGATGAATGGATAGACATTTTAAACATGATGGGGAAAGGAGACATTTCTCAACTCCCATTTCGTGATATAACTAGTTAACTATGTATCCATCTCTCAAGAGGAAAATCTAAAACTCGGAAAAGGGCACTAGGGGATTCTTCTCTTATTAGGGCTAACAAATCTGAATTGGATCGATAAGTAGGACGGAGAGATTGGTAATATGCTTGATGAGTTCAAAACTGATATCTTAGGGGAGCCTTAGTGAACAACTAGACACCCTTAAAATCCAAAACAAGCGAGAAAGAAGAAATGTATGTCTTTATGCCATCTTTTGTTCGAAGAAATGTAGGAAGAAACATGCTTTAAGGGAATGTCCCTTGTGATGCAAAAAAGTTAGTAGAAACATGTATGATTTGCTCAGAAAATCATGAGATCAAGGATTGCTCCTTCAATCCCCGGACTCAAAAGATGATGTTTTCAAGAAGATCCAAATTCGGTAGAATCTCTCTCGTTTTGTCGCAAGGAGACCTTGCGTGAGGACAACAATCTCCAAGGGTTTAATAACCCTATGAATCTTCAAACCCCACCAAATTGGAATCCTTGGCAACAACCTTGGCCCCAACATCAAAATTCATATCAGCCATGGGGTACAGGGGGATGCAAAATCCTTATGGGGAGATTTTCTCAATTTTATCAATATCCTCCATCTTTTCAAAATCAACAGAGCTCCACAATTTCCAAGCCCAAATCCACAACTTTCATTGCCATTTCCACGAAGAGCAACAACCTTCTCAACAAAATACAAATCCTCAACTCATGCTCCCATACCAACGGAAGACAAAATCAACTTCCAAATTTACAGCCATTGCCAAATCCTAACAATAAGAATCCTCAAACTACTTATATGGTAGAAGGACAACAATTTCCTACCCTATATGATTGTTCCTCTCAACGATGTACAACTCGCATACCGTAGAGTCTTAGAAAAAAACCTTCTATAGATATTCAAGAGCAAGATACCTCCGAGGGAGGACTCTCTTCAAGTCAATAAGGGTTCTGAGGAAGAATCTCTTCAAAATTCAAAAAAATTCAAAAAAGAAAAAGAAAAGCTAACATCCACAACTCCTATAGTTGAGCAACTCTGTATCTTCATCTACACCTCCTTTTCCGAAAGACTACAAATTGATAGGGGTGGAAAAAACAAATCTTGTTAAGCCCTAACTATGACTTTCTAGATGAATTGAAGAATGTTTGTATCAAGATTCCATTGCTACAAGCCATTCGAGAAATTCCTATTTTAGCAAAAACCATAAAGGAGTTGAGTTTCAAAAGACCTCAGAAGGAAGCTAAAGGACACAAGAAGAATCCACCTGGTAGGAAAGATTGCAGTACATTATGATGGGAAAAATTACCATGCGACAGTATGTAGATCCGTGAAGTCCAATTGTCAAGACACATATAAATGGGATAGAAATTCCAAACACATTGATTGACTTAGGGGCTGCTATCAACATTATGAGTAGACGAGACTATGGAACGAGCTTAAAACTTCCTAACCTTATTTTTACACCTACTTTATCGCAACTTGCGTATCGATCGGGATTATTAAACCAGTATGGTGTATTAGAAGATATTTCGGTCTCCTTAGATTCTTGGGAATATCCAAGTAGACTTTATGATTTTGACTCCCAAAAGTAATCTACGGAGGACATCCACTTATCTTAGGAAGACCTTGGGCCGGCCTGCTGTACCGATGCTTTTATTAGTTGTAGATCCGGAGACATGTACATTTCAAATGGTAATTCGACAAAGAAATTCAATTTGTATCCTCCAAAGCAAGAGCAATCACGTAAATAGGAGACAATGAATGGGTCGATGAGTAGAGAACACTATACAACCTCGTCTTTACCATTTTCACGAAATTAGTGAGGATAGTCAAATTACGAACACATTAGAAAATTTTGATATATCTTCGTAGATATGACCCCACACAATTTCGCTTGGAATCTCGACATAGAATATTTATCATCAAGACAAATGTCTCTTTACTCTATGGAAGAGTTTGGTACTCGTTATTGAGATTTTTCCCGAGAAAAGACATTGAATATCAACAAACATTTGGAGAAGTCACAACAAGAAGAACTAACTAGTAATCTTGCAAAAAACATTCTACTTTGCATTTGCATGGGAGTATACTGACATGAAGGGTATTGATCCTAAGACTTGCATCCATCATATCTATATTGAGGAAAAACAAGTAGACCAATCGGACAACCTCAAAGAAGGATGAATCCAAATCTTAGGGAGATAGTGAAAGAAGAGCTCCAAAAACTTCTCAATGTAAACTTCATTTATCCAATTTCGTATAGCCGATGGGTTTCTCCTTTGGTTATAGTACCTAAAAAGAATGGTAAATGGAGAGTATGCATTGATTACATGGGAATTGAACAAAGAAACTTTGAAGGATCACTTTCCTTTGCCTTTTATTGATCGAAAGTATTAGATACATTAAGAGTAAAAAGTACTTTTCTATTTTTGGATGGTTTTAGTGGCTATAATCAAATTCAGTGTAGCAGCTCTGAAGATCAAGATAAGACCACATTTACTTGTCCATGGGGAACTTTTTGCCCTCACCGAGTGCTTCCTTTTGGGTTATGTAATGCACCAGCAACATTCCAAAGAGCAGTACTAGGGAATTTTTCTCGATCTAATCCATGATTGTGTAGAGGTTTATATGGATGATTTTACGGAGTTTATGGTAATTCATTTGAAGAGGCATTAGAAAATTTGGAAAAAAGTTCTTATAAGATGTAAAGAAACAAACCTTTCATTAAGCCATGAAAAATGCTTTATGATGTTTACCGAAGAGGATTGTTTTAGGACATCATATTTCGGGAGATGGGATTAAGGTTGATAGATCGAAAGTTGAAGTCATCTCCAATTTGCCTATTCCAAATTGTCAAAGAGATGTTAGAAGTTTTCTAGGATTTCCATCGGTTATTATAGAAGATTTATAGAAAACTTCACTAAAATAGCATCTCCACTCTTCAAGTTGCTTACAAAAGACTCGTGAATTTAAATGGGATCCCGATTGTCAATCATCTTTTGAAACTTTGAAAACAAGAATATCTGAAGCACCTATCTTGAGAGGACCAAATTGGAAACTTCCTTTCCATATTTCTACAGATAAGCTTCGTATACAGCTCTTGGAGGCCGTGTTGGGTCAAAAAAGATTTAATTCCTTATGCCATTTATTACACCAGTAGAAAAATTCTGACTCCCACAGAGTTGAACTATATCATGGACTCGAAAAAAGAGTTCTTAGTTGTTGTTCATGCAATTAATAAGTTTAGACATTACATAACAAAGGGCTATGAAACTTTTTATTCATACCGACTCATTCACGCAATTAGATATTTAATGAACAACACTCGTTACTAATGGCAAGAGTGACAAGATGGCTTTTACTTTTGCAAGAATTCAATATTACCTTTGTGTTGGATAGACCGAGAAAATAGAATACGATAGAGTCGATTTCTTGTCTAGGATTCCGTGAATACTAAAGAAGATTCTCCCTTTGTAGAAGATAAGTTTCCCGATGAATACTTGTTTGTTAACTATTGAAGACCCCTTGGTATCGCGGATATTGCTAACTATTTGGTTACGGGAAACTACACTTCACATTTATTTCAAGAGAAAAACGAAAGATTATTCGGGAGAGTTCAAAATATTCATGGATTTATAACGAATTGTTTACAAACAAACGGATCGCGATCTTGTGATCGGAAGATGTGCCGTGGGAAGATGAAATGCTCGATATCTCTTAAGGCATGTCATGATGAAACCATGCGGCGTGACACTTTACTGTAGACAAAAGGACGGCCTATAAAATCCTTTCCTTGGGATATTATTGTGCCTTCCCTCTTCAAAAAGATGCAAAACAATATGTCAAAAGGTGTGATAGCCGCTAAAGAGTAGGGAAACCTACCCTTTCAAATGAAATGCGTACGAAACACAGGTACTCATTGAACCCTTTGAAAAATGGGCTTTAGATTTCATTGGACCTATTAATCCACCATCTAAGCAAAAGAAGTATATATTGGTTTGTATCGGATTATGTTACTAAATGGGTAGAAGCTAGCATTAGTATCCGCTCATCGAAAATTCGACATTGTTCATTTTCTTTATGAGGATATTTTTGTACTCGCTTTGGTGTTCCAGAGAGAAATTGTGACAGATCGGGGAGCCAATTCACATCAAATTTGGTGGAGAAGTTGATGGAAGAATACCAAAAATCAAGCACGAGAAGATCTACTCCTTACCATCCACAAGCAAATGGTCAAGTGGAGTCCACAAACAAAGTTCTTGAGAGTATCATCACCAAAACTCGTTCATCTACATAGAAGAGATTGAGCGTAAAGGCTTCCAGCGGAAGCCTTGTGGGCCTACTGAGGAACTACATGGAGGAATACAACAGACATTCTCCCTATGAACTTGTTTATGGGAAAGAAGTCTTGCTCCCCTATTGAGTTCCAAGTCAAGACCTTCAAGATAGCGGTTCCGGAAATTTCGGGGATGGACTTATCGAAGCCCAAAAAGCATAGAATGGAGCGAGTTGAATGAGCTAGATGAGATCGTACAAGAAGCAATTCTAAGAACCGATCTAGTTCAATATCAAAGAACTAAATGGCATGACAAATATATCAAAGAGAAGAAGTTTCAAGAAAGGAGATTGGGCAGTAAATGTTATTTGACTCCAAGTTTAAAGATTTTCAAGGGAAATTTCGTACTCATTGGCTTGGGCCATATGAGATTGACAAGATCTTTAGCAATGGAGTCGGAAGAATCAAGACCATTAGATGAGTTTCAAACTCCTCTCATTATTGTGAATGACCATAGTATTGAAAGTTTATCATAAGCCACTCTCTAAAGAGGATTTTGTCAAGTTGTTTCAAGAAAGTTACGCAATCAGCACAGTGCAGGGCATATGAAATTCTTCTTCTCCACCACGGCCTAGCTTTTGTTTTTCAGAAGTTTAAATATATATATATATATATATATATATATATATCTATATATATATATATATATATATATATATATATATATATATATATATATATATATATAAATATATATAAATAAATAGTAAAATATGGTATAAGCTTTCCTTTGAAAACCAATCATTGATTGGCGGTCTTATCTGCAGAAAATATAGAGGTGAAAATCGGGGGCACTCTGACACTCTATATTTTCCAAAAAAAATGTCTTTCATTCCATTCTCATTTTCACCACCCACTCCATTTCATTCCACTTCATTCCATTTCATTTCATTTCATTTCACTTCATTCCACTTCATTTCATCCATTCCATCAATAAAAATCTTTTTTATGATCCATTTCCATCCGGTCATTTGTCATTTGTTCATTTCTATTCAACCAAGTAATAGAAACTGTGTACGGCCCTTTACCGGTGACATCTCGTTTCCGCGGGACCGACTGGGCCCGTTGCACGCGTGCCAGCATTCGGCGCATGCCTACTACTCCGCTTTTCAAAGAGAATGGGTGTAGCTTAGTTGTTATTTCCATAATTATGAAATAAAATGCGGGGAGAGGATCAATGGAACATTCGAAGACACCAATGGAGATCAATCGGTTGAAGACCAAGGGCAAAAGCAAGGATTCCAAAGGTATAGAATCAAAGTTGTATTTCTAAATAGTGATTGAAAAACTACATTTTTATATAATTTTTAAACCATGAGCTCTACCTACATTACGCGCAATAATTATATTGGCAAGCTCCGTAATCGATACACGATCTCTCCATGTTATCCTCTTGCATTTATTCATAAACGGTTTCATCATTGAAATTCCGATTCTCACCATGTTCCAATATCCCGACCGGAGACGTGAGATGTATTTGAGTTGACAAAGGACTCTTACTGAAAGCCGCATAACTTCATAACCGCTGATTGAAACGTGTTCATATTTATTACATGTGCCACCAAAATTCAAAACGCGGCCGAATGCATTATACTTTGTTAACCTCTTTGTCGTGTCTCCGTCGTGTTTATGAAACCCCACTCTACTCATTCTCACTCCGTTTCTCCATTTCGTTCCCTTTGCTCATTCTCACTCCCTGTTTCACTCCATTTTCGTTCCTTTTGCTCATTCTCACTCCCGTATATCCACCCGTCAGCCTTACTCCATTCCGTTTATGGCACTCATTCTCATTTTATGATACATCCCCACCAGCTCATTGTGCTCGATCCCGTGTATTCCATCGTTCCATTTCCACTATAAACCTCTGCGAAAAGCAAATTTGTGAAGCTACAGAAGAAGAGTGAAATGGGAAAATTATCGTAAGGCGCAGTAAAATGGAAGGACCGAAGTTTATAGAGGGATATCACGAACATAAAGAGATGTTGAGGAAAGCTAAATGCGCTGCATTTTATTCGTAAATTCGGAGGAGTTACCACAAAGAAGTTACGAAAGCGTTTGCAAGAGGTCATTTGATGGCTCGGAAGCGTGAAGTTGGAGACCTCAAGTTTTGATGGTCAATGAAGCATCAACTATGCAATGTAAACACGGAACTTCTTCTGCAGAGGGAGAACGTTGAGTTCAAAAATAAAGAGATACTCCCAGTTGATGAGGCATGGAGAACAATCCCTCCACGAAATCAAAGGTATGGATATCAATGTCTTTTAAAAAAGAGGAATCCTTGTGCATGCAATAAAAGAAGAATGGGCCACTTTACTACTAATTGTTCGTAAATTTATTACATGTGAAGGCCGTTTTGGGTCTATGTACATGTACCATACCCAGGCTATCGATGAATTTTCTTGAAAACCAAACTCTCAATCTCCCTTATTTTCTATTCAATAGCTTAAAGAAAATGGTCATGACTCGTTCAAAAACACTTAGGAGATGTAGAGCCTCATCTTTATCATCACGGCCTTATAAAAATTCCGATTGAAAAGGAGCTCAAAAGGAAAGAAAAGATACATGGGAACAATTCCTAGTTAGAAACTTCTTTGAAGAACCCTCGGGAAATTCTCAGAAGGTAGTTCAATTAGAAGGAGTAGAAGAAAAGAAAAGAATGAATGTTGAAACCCAAATTACTCATACTCGTGAAATTCCACGGCCTTAGCATATGCGAAGAAGAAGTAGAAGGAAAAGAACAATAGATGAAATCCAAAATACTTCTACTACTACTATGAAAAAAGACTGATAGGGAAGAGAGATTGGTAAAAAGGAAGAAGAAGGAAATCAAAGCCAAGAAGCCAATAATACCAAAAGGGAAAGAAATTATTGAGGTCGTCCATAAAACTCCTGCTTCGAAGAAGAAGATCATCAAATACTATCCCCGAAAGATTAGTTTATCTTCAAAAACAATCATCTATATCCAAGAACGCAGAGACGTGAAAACAAGAACAAAAAGGGTAGTGTACCACAAAGCATGTGAGGGAGAAGCGGCAGGGCTTAAGGGAAAATTGAGAAAAACACAAATTAAGGGTCACTCATTTCATTGAGTTTGGGTGAGGAGACATCCGAACAAGCCTCCAACACGACCATAGTCCATTTCGACCAGCTTAGTGAACCCGATTCCTTTCATTCCCAATGCGTACAATGAGCATACTCCATCTTATTCTCAAGTAAAATATTGATGTAAGCCCTCCTCGGCCGTAGTTTTGAACATAATTATCCTTTACGCATTTTGCGGACAAACCAATGAAAATGACACCGGAAGTAGACCCCAAGCGACAGGAGGTATATGACTATATAGAATCCTTCGAAAAGGCAGTACCACAGAATCCAGAGTACCTCTTCCATTCAGCCCTCATACATTGCGGGATGATTTCAGTTCAGATCATTAAACATGAAATTTTTGAGCCGGAGCTTTTAAATCGGCACATCAAAAATGAAAATGAAACACTGAAAGAACAAGGGAGCCAGACTGGACAAGATCATCCATGATAATACTATGTTACATTTGGGAATTTGGCAAAAGAAGAATAAGAAATTAAAAAGGAAATGCCGGAAATTGAGCGAGACACTTGTGAATATCTATGAATTTAGGTGCTTAATGAAGAAACCCGTAATGATGGCGCACTATACCAGAAGAAGAGAAGAGGTTGGATGTCTTGTCGAAGTATCAAGGCACATGAACCGAACAAAAGAGTATCAAAATTTTGGTTGCATGAGGACATGCAACACCTTCACAGTGGGGGTATGTTGAGTCCCGAATTTGCATCTTTTCCATACACGTTTCCATACCTTTTTCACTCACCTAAACCTCCCAAATTGTCAATATCATGTGCAAAAGGGTATCTAACATGGTTTTTAATTATATTTTTGTGTTTTCTATTTTGATCTAGATTTTGTATTCATTACGAAAGTGGAATCATGCCACTTTCACGTTCTTTACTCGCAACTTTCCAGAAACGACTATTTTGTGGAATTATATGCTACGGTGCTCTACAAGGGAAAACGAGCCACATAGGCGAATGCTAGGAATGACATGGACAGTGGTTCGTGTCCCTATCGTAGTTAAAGCAAACTCGTCCAAAGACGCCGGTCAAAGGCGTCCACATGAAGTCAACTATGGAGTTTCATGTCGTCACGTGGGACTCTCGTTTCGTGGCACATAAACATCCATACGGCCGTTTCTTAAGCCTCGCGGAGGTTAAATCGACATCCGTGCGAGCTACGGAGTTGAATTCAAGCATCCACCTTCCGTAGATTCCACTTTCCAACACGGCCATACTCCTATATCCGTGGACGTAGTGGTCTACGTGCTCTCCTGCACATCATGAGACTTTAGGAGACGAAGCATAGCCTTTATTGTTATATATAGTAGCGTTTGCATACACACATAAAGTTAGTTGTTAGTTGTTAGTTGATAGTTGATGTTCGTGAATGTACTGCGTTATCCGTGTAGTCCGCTTTGTAGTGATTACGCTGCCCTTTGAGGCATAACACTACCATTCCTTCGTAATGAACTCGCTTTTTTTAATATGAGAAGACTCTCCGTTTTTCAACTTAATTCGTGTTTGAGGATCGTTACCAAGGCCCTGTAGAGGCTCTCGCTCGCACTAAGGTTTTGTGTATTAGTGTATATTTCTCATTTCATTTCTTTAAAAGTCATTGTATATTATAATCCATCCATATGTTCATACTTTGCGATGATTTCATTTCTCTGTTTATACATTTCCATAATTTCCATTTCATTTCTTCGTCTTTCATGTTTTATGATTGTTAATCACTTTGATCGCTTTGTCTGTGATTACAGTGTTTTGGATAGACAGGCGGACATTTTTACTAGCATGTTACAGACTAATGACATGAAACTAACATTGTTCTCCGTTGCTAGTTTGCTTTGTCATAGCTTTTGTTTAACTTCATTCTTGCTTTGTACATTTCGGCTTTTGCTTATCCGATTCGGTAGTTAAATTTAGATATATTAAGCTTCTCATAGCATCTTCGGTGCCTCACGAAAAGTACCACACTGGGACCGATGGTGAGGGAGTCGCATTATGAAATGTGTAGTTTAGTATTAGTTTCTTTTCTCTCGCGCAAATTTAGATATATTAAAGTCGCTCATAGCATCTTCGATGCCTCCGAAAGCCACATCTGGGACCGATGGTGAGGGACCGTATTATGAAATGTGTAGTTTAGTATTAGTTTCTTTTCCGAAATTTAGATATATTAAATCATGCATGACATCTTCGAAGTTGCCTCCGAAAGCCACGAGTAGACCGATGGCGAGGGATTGAATCATGAGTGTATGGTTTTAGTATTAGTTTACTTTCCGTAAATTAAATATAGCGCTTACACAAGTTGTTTATGATTACTTCGAAAATCATAGCCGGTCTAATGATGAAGGGTCGGAAAATGAATTGATGTAATCTCGATTTAGATTTATTTTGTTGCAATTTTTGAATTTCCTTAAGCATAGTTTCTTTTTGTGTTTAGTTGGCAGCAAGAATAGTTTGGTTTTCATGTTCACTAGTTTACTTTTTTGATTCATTAGATTAGCAACATCTTTTCATTTCAGAGCTAAAGTACACTTTTACTTTCTTTCAAGTCTTGTCATTGTAATTTTCAATTTGCTTTTAAAGTTTCAAGTTGGTAAATCATTATAGGGGATATCACTTCCTTGAAAAAATATAACCAAAACTTGTTTTTCATTTTAGAATTTCCATTTCACCTTAGAAAAACCAAAAAACGACAAAAAGTTAAGAAATAGGTTATCTTGCACATATAGTGCGCCGCACTATACATCAACTTACGATTCCCGGATTGACAAATTAAATGCGACAGATTTAGGACACACTAAATTGACCAAACAATAATCCGTGACACATTCGCACATGATCCATCCCTCTTGTGTACCAATACTACGGGAAGCGAGAGAAAGAACTTTGACTAGGTTGAATTATACCCCGCCTCTAACATTTACGCAATCATATGTTCAATTTTCACTCTTTTGGACATAAGGATATCTATAAGGCTCGATGTTTAGAGGAATACTTCCTGGGAATCAAATGAATAGCATGATCATGATCACAAATAGGTGGGGAGTCCTTTTGGGGAGTTTCAAACCTACCTTGGAATGATTGTCCAAGACTTGTTGGAGATCTGCAAAAATAGATGATTTTGATGTTGGAACTTCTAGTGAGCATAATTGTGCAATTACGCCTCATTGTTCTTTCTTTAGAAGCTTTGTCATGACATTAGAGCTTATTATCTTTCCCAGCTTCCACTCAATACCCTATAATTCGACTTCCTTTCCTTCTAAAAAAAATTTCAAGAAAAGTTCTTGAAAAATAAAAGCTACCATCCCCAAAGATTGTAACCATTGTACTCCTAGTACAACATCGAAAGCTCTCCCATAGGAATGGAAAAGAATTGGACTATTCAATACATATTCCCCCATGGTTAGCTTGATATTATGGCATTTTTCTAGAGCAATTTATAGTTCCTCCATTTTCAACCATCACTTCGAGCATTTTGGTGCTTTGTATAAGAAAAAAATTTAATTCTTTGGCTACCTTACAATGAATAAAATTATGGGTGCTACATCAGATCAATCAACACTATTACCTTTTTTTCTTCGATATGTCCTTCTATCTTGAGAGTTTGAGGAGTGAAAGTAATTCCTCGCCGGTAAGGCATTACATGATATGGCTCGGATTCATTTCTTCATGTCTATGTCACGGTTCATGGTGTATATCATCTTCTTGTTCATTTTCTTCTTCTTCCTCTTCAAAAATTGATGTAAAATAATTTCTTCTCAAAAGACAATTTATATGACCCTTTTGGTGTATTTTCTATCACAACTGTAGAAAAATCTCTTTTTGCTCTTTTTTCTTCCAATTGTTGTGGTTTCTTAAAACCTTGTAGGTTGTGGAAATCTAGGCATAGCAACACTTCCTTCTTTATAGAAGTGAGTGGTATGCTTCCTTTGTCGCCATAATTTTACATTCAGTTTTTTCTTGCCAACTCTGAATGCCTTCTCCAATGAATCGGGTTCCAAAATGTGAACTTCATGTTGGATGCTATCCTTTAAAAAGTTCCTATGAAGAGATCAATCTTGTGTTCCTTTGGAATATCAATTACCCTTATATTCAATTTTTTGGAAGTCCTCAATGTGCTCCCCCCACTAAGCCCTTTTGTTTGAGATTTATCAATTGGCTAAAGAAGGTGTTTCTCTTTGTATCCTCATAATGTGCTATCATTTCCCACTCCGTAAAAATTGACCAAGTGAATTTTTTTTACGAGAACAAAGCCATCGATACCATACAAATGTATTTTGTTCTAAAATGTAAAGTTGTGTTTTGCATTACAGTGGAGATCAAAAAATATTGCTCTCATTTGTAGTATCCATGTTACAGAGATCATTTCCATCAAACTTCCTCATCTCCATTTTTGGAATATGGTGGTTCTTCCCACCAACATTAGAGTTTATGAAATCACGTTAACATTTATTTTGTAAAGTCTCATCATGAGTTTTGCTTCTACTATCTTTTCACCATTATGAAACATTTCTTGTATCAACTTTGTCAAACCTTCCATGTCCGTTTAGATCATTCTTCATGTTTTCCATGTTTTCTTTCATGTCATCCATCTTAGCTTCCATGTTAGCTTCCATGCCATCCATCTTAGCTTCCACGCCTTTCTTCAAAAATTCCATTTCATTTTTTGTTGCTCTTTGCGAGAGAGAAATTTGGTGCACTTGCTCTTGTAATTTTGATAGATCATGTTGCAATTATTCATCTTCATGAGTCATAGTGAGAGCCTCACGAGAGGCTTCAATGGGTGTTGAATTATTTTTACGGGGCATATTTTAGAACCCAATACTTATATATATTCTACAATATGCCTTTGGAATCAATTCAAATTGATTCTTCAAACAAGACTTGTGACAATTTGGAAAAAAAATACACACCTTTTTATTGCTTTTGAGGAACTTGATATTGAAATTGGATTATCTCCTGTGATTGCAACACTTCAATATTTGAATTTCGATACGAGATATAGCCCTCTTGAATTCTCTTTCGAATGCCACAGGGTCCGACCCTAATTTGGATTCTCCAAGACAAAGTTGTGTCCAATCTCCCACAATGACCTAATTATGGACTGGTTCAGTAGAGCGAACTTGTATGACTTGCCACATGTCACTTTTTCGTCCTTCGGTTCTGAAATTGATAGCCAAGAAACTAAAGTCCATGTGATTGCAACCACTTTTTACAGCACTCAAATCTGATGCTCAGAGAGAGAGTTAGGAATATTTTCCCACGATCACCTCTTTGAGATGAAATTCGGGAGCCTGAAAAAGCACTACCTTCCACAGATCATATCTCCGAAAATGTTACGAACCAAGCTCTGAAATTTTTTCGACGCGTTTCCTCGCAGATTTCACGCTTCACACCCTAAAAATTTCATATTCTGAGCCTTCGTATAAAAAACTTTATAGCGAAAATGCCATGATGACCTATTTAGAGCAGTAAAACCCTAGAATCCAAAGCTCTGATACCAAATGTTGTGTAACTAGCTCAAAAAATAGAAGAAAAGAGATATCAATGCCTTAGAAATAAGCCACTTTGAGGGGAAACCTCCAATACATTACATAAATGAATAATTCTTGGATGATACAATTTACAAAACCTCCTTTCTATATATAGGAGTCCATGGGCCCATAATGTAATCCTAGTGGGGCCACAATGTAATCCTAGCCATCCTAACAATAATAATTTAAGGGCGCAATAATAACAATATGGGGGTTACAAGGGTACAATAATAACAATAGCAGAGGTTACACTAACAACAATAAGGGGACTATACTAGTAATATAGGGACCTAACATATATATATATATATATATAGAATTTATTGAACTTTTAAGGTGATAAGAATTTTCCACTATACAATTTAGTGTGCACTACATTACACTTTTAACATTCAATTTTACCAAAAACCTTAATCACTAATCACCCAAGAGTAACCATCCTCTAAATACCCACTCCACCTCATCTTAATAAATTCCATTAATGTTTGTGTGGGACTTTGTGTTCTTTGTATATATACCCTCTTGTTTTAAAGTAGTGTTTTATATTATAATATATATCATTATTTTTAGTAATGGAAATATTATTAATATTTAGGGTTGAAATGAGCGTATATTTGAGTTTTTATTTTGTATTGTTTTTCTTTTAATGAAATGTTTATTATGAAATCAAATATGCTTCAAGTTTATGTCCATTGGAATTGTTTTTTGTGTAACATAAATATTTTTTATACTAGATTTTTTATTATTATTATAACGATTAAGAAATGCGACCTTTACTAACATATAAGTGAGAGATCATAGCATGGTCTTTATGCCAATGGGGGTACAACCATAAGGGAAGTGATGTTTCCTACTAACATGACGCTTGAATGTGCAATATGTTCATTTCTTGGGCTATCCCCCTTCCTCTCATTTGATAGCCCTTATTCTTGTATTGAGCAAACAACCCCGTATTACAAAGTGGTTAACGGTATGCTAATTCACTTTTCTAAAAGGATTGCTTTGTTTTGTAGCATTACTCAAATTTTGATATAACAAGAAAATGTGATATTTCATTCCATGTTTTTTAATCACCACTATCAAACTCTTGAACACATATCCTAATGATTGCTTGATTTGTTTTTGATGTTTCTTTTACTTTGAAAGACATAATGAAAAGAATGGGAATAGGCATTCTAATAAGGTCAATATTCATATGTAAATGGTGTAAAGGAAAACATAGTGAAAAAAAGATAAATTTTGGAGGAACACCCAAACTTTTGAAGAGCACATATAGTCCAATATAGTTTGGCTCACTCCTATAAACCCTAACTCAACTTTGCATGATCAAAATAATGCGAGCATGTATAGAACTATGATTAGTTTCTTCCGCACTAGTGTAGTGAGAACACTAATTTACCACTCATGTTGCATTTGTCATATAAAATCTCATATGGAATGCTTGGAGACACCTACAATTGAAATCCCGAGAAGCAAGCTCTAAGCGGCCTTGCTATCCATAAATGTGGGTTGACTCATCATTGTTATTCAAAGGAAAAATCGCACCACCTAAAATGATCCATTGGTGGTGCGTAAGGATGCAAACTTTCCCCTAGTTGCCAAATGTCTTTAGGTCTTGGACCATTACCATGTTTTCTCACCTCTAAGGAAGATGAGCTACATTTACCTCTACTCCACCAACTACATTTGTACTAATAACATATCTTATTACATTTGCCTTTGTTAAAAAGAATAAGAGCCACCATAAAAAATAATGACTATTTACTAAAAGCATCCCTCTAAATTGATTTCTTTTCCAAAATAGAAAAATATAAAATATTTCTTTATACTTTCAATATATTATGATTAATACTAATAATAATAGAAAACCTTGAAAATAGCCAAATTTATTTTGTGATAATTTAACATAATGAGATCTAATTCAATTCAATTATGATATCAATATTCATTTACTTTTTCTTTACAAACCACCTTTAAACTTATTCATATGGTCCATCTTCATGATGTTCAAAGAAAGAAGTAGCACAAAAAAAACATTCTTAAGAGTTTGAATATACGCTCTATTGTTTATCCTACCAATCTAAGCAAGTAGAAGTGATGAGAGGGTTTATTTGGCGATTTTTATGATAGTGTATAGTTTTCCGATCCATATTAGATTTTGGCTAGTATTAGAAAATCATGTATAAACACTAGATAGAATATATTTCCCACCTTGTACATTCACATGCGACATTAACAAGGGGCTTTTCTTAGGTTCATGCTGGCTTCAAATTAAATTTAAATACAAATAAATTACTAGCAATTGCACCTGTGGTGCAAAGGAAAGCCGAAAGGAGGCGAATGGTGTATGAAGGCATTTGCTGCGTAAAGCAGGTTTAGTTGTAAATAGACTATGATTTCGTTTGACAACATCTCCGTGTCTACAATTTCCCTTGTTTGGAATGAGAACTCCATCATATGTTCCCACAATGTTTGACGAAAACATAAAAGCGGTGAAGGAGAAAACCAAGATAGATCTGATGAGTAGGTATATATTCAAATGGACTTGTTTCTAAAAGTGGTTAGGACTCACCGGGTGCAAGATGAGATCAGAAATTTACAAAAAGTCTTTGAATTTGAAATTGATTTTATGAACTTGTAGAATCTTTTTTGTGGACAACTTGGCAAATAGAATTGAATTTCTCGTTGAACAAGTCAAATGCAATTGTGACTTACGTAAGTGAAGAATGAACTTCTTAGATATGCAGTTTACAATTTATAGTTTTAGTACAAAAGAGAGATGACATTGAACTTGATATTAGCGACTCTCTAGAACAAACAATTAAGTGAAATGTTCAGCAATTATGTATATACAATAGCAATAGCAGTCAAGAGAGACTTCTAGATTGAATTTGAAAGCATATAATCATAGAACATTATTAATTTCAAAAGTCATGGAATTTTTTTTCTAAAAGTTGTGTTGATGTTTTTATGAAATCGTTCATTATATTTTGCAGAAAAAGATGCAGGTGTATACACAAAATAATTTTTTAATTAAAAGTTCCAAAAGTGATTTCAAAGTGACTAGGTGGACAACGAGAGGTCATTCATTAAAGCTCGTAGAAATGTATGTTACAGAAAAACTTGATTGTGCTGAAATTACTCTTTCGTCGAAGCTTGTGAAAATGTATCTAACATGCAAGGCTGTGATATATATATAGAAATTTCTAGAGTAGCAAGAGTTTAGAAAGTAAGATGTGTCGTATATTTTTCGAAGACAAAATAAGATGTATTGACAAAATAGCATCATGTGTAGCATAGTGGTTAGATGCTTTCGTGAAATACTAGTCGTATAGACAAGGTGTTGCTCGACAACGACGGCACCATTTGATGTCAAGATTAGGGTACACGGTCAAGATAGTATGCTCGCAGTTCTCTATGTGCATCTCGTTCACTGCGAATGTGGATCGAGGAGATTCATCCAATTTATTATTCAGTTGGAGTAGTTGTATTACGGGGCGCAACCGATAAAGAGGCAGCAGTAGGTAGGCGTAGAGATCGTCCCCGCACATTAATAAGTGCGGCATTTTCTTTGTTCATTGATTTCGTTGCAAAATCGGGTGGATGCCGTGAGATGTATCTACGATCCATTATGTTCCCGAAAGGAAATTGAAAGCATGTTAGTGAACAATGTACGGGAGATATAGTCAAATGGTAAAGCGCATTAGCGAATGCAAGTGGGATGGTAAGGTACCAATAGTAGAGGGGCATGAAGGAGCTTCGAGCAAGTCAGATTTTGAGGTGAGTAGAGCCTCTTATTTTTTTACTCGCGTATGACAAAAGGGTTATCCATCATCCGCGAATAGCGAGAGAAGGAGAGAAAGGGAGATGCACGTGCGTCATTTAATGAACGGACTCTTGATACCGCCGTGAAAGTGAGACCTTGTCGATCAATGTTTTCCGATGTTGATTGTTGCCTTATACTAGTGCTTCTATGCCTCGTGATGTATGGATTGTTAAGGCCCATGCCATGCGAAGTGGTATTTGTGTTCGTGTGCCTCCCTTGTTATGATCGGAACAAATTTAGGATTTGAAGGATCCCATGGTGGACCCTTGTAGTGAAGAAAGTCGACTACAACAAATAATGAGTAGCTCGAGTGTGGAAACTTAGATGTTGGTGCATATACGAGCGCAGCCTTCGGACGGTGCCGAGTGCACCATTGAAAAGGCCAACCTCAATCCACAAGTTGCTTGTTAGAATAACTCGTTGTCCAATGCAAAGGAGAATTTTTGCAGCTAGTTGCTCATCTTCCAATTTGTTGCCTCTAAATTCCTTCCGTTGGATCACGTAGGAACGTGCGATTGGTTGGTTGAGTGTTTTCAACATCATTTTATTGTGCATGTTAACAACCTCATTTGTTGAAACGTATGTATAACTTTGAATCTTGAGAGATGATTGGACCTCGGCTCAGGGAAGATTTGTTTTTGAGCGTGTCATAAGGAGCTTCTAATCATCAATAGTGGGTGTTGCATTGCGAAGGTTGGAGAGGAGTTCCTGAAGGAAATCCGAGGCGGGGGTAGTTCCTTGTTGGCGGAAAACTTGTCGACAGAGTGTAATGACCCGTATCAAAGCTTTCGCCTACAATACTAGGCCACGAGAAGTGCCTACATACATTGGGTAGTGTCTCTCGATGTGTGGAAGCGGGCAAGGTCCCCCACGAGAATTATATAGAACGTCCACCAAAAGGGTTGCTTTATCGATGGGAATGCTTTCCGCAAGCGATCATCGATTTCGAGAAAGAAATTTAGGACCAATGAAGCTCATTTCTATTAATTAGAATGTATTTCACATCTCGGAGTTGTTCTTGAAGGTTTAGGAGGGCTTCGACCTCTAAAGGCTGTATAGAGTGATACGTGGGATGCGAAGAGCAGAGTGGTTTTAATGCATTGATGTGGAATGTCGCAACACCGGCTGGGAGCAGATGACAAGAGGAGGGGTTTGTCCATTGTGTGGAGTTTTCAAGGAAGGCATTTTTTAGGCACTCAATTAGGAATGAATTTTCTGAGTTTCTAGCTGGTGCCTTGAATTATCATTTTTAAAATGTGATCCCGTGTCGTGTGTCTCTTGGAAGTAGGAGAAAAATGATATTGAATGCAACGGTTTGGCTTGGGGACTAAGGAGGAAAGTGAATCTGAGCATGGAGTTTGGATCGGTGGACTAGTTGTGGAGGAGCGGTTGAAGTTGATGAAGACTGATGGTCATTTCTTGTAGTTATTGAAGGGATAATGGAGTCGGCCCAATTATAATTTGCATCAAAGTCACGATGGCTAAGCATTTCCTAAGTTCATCGAGGAGGATGTTGTTGCTTGGGTGGAGTTGAGAGAGAAATTTCCATTTAGGCATGTTGAGTGTGGGGGCATGGGAAGGGGGCATCGAGGAGATGAACAAGAAGAGTCGGCATCGTTAGTGGTCGATTAGGGTGCGGTGAACATGCCAAGGGTTGATATGTGTGTCTAGTTTGTTCCCCGGTGTTCAACAATGGCCGCGTGGCATGTGCCGATGTCGTCGGGCGGAGAAATGTAAAGGGCATTATAGGAGTGGAGTTCGCTTCCAAAAAAAGTCGACATAGGAGGATGAGTCTTTCGATGGGATGGTGGTGTAACGAGGAAGGACACGTACACGACCACAGGAGGGAAGATGTGTTTCCCAAGGTGTTTTTTTGTGGCGGGGAGGAGAAGGTCCAAGAGCGTGCAACTTCGATAAGAGAGGGGAAATCCTCAAGTGCGTGTGGGGTCTATGCATGTATGAGATGATGAAAGTTGTTGATGGAGTATCAAGCATCCAATTCTAGTGAAACTACGTTTGAATACTTGTTTTTTCACATTGAGGGATACAAAAGAATGACCGCACTTTACTAGTGGGAGTTTTTGCGGCATGTGGCATGTTTCTTTGGTGCGTGACCAATGTCTCTGTCACCAACAATTTCGGTTAGAACTTTGCGTACGACAAGAATAGTAGAGCATCGGGTGATTTCTACTTTATTGGGAGAAGCGGGAAAGCATTTGGTAGTAGCTTTCGTACTTTGCCTCTCCGTTTGCTCGCATACTTTGAAATGTAGTTCAAGACAACATGGCGATGACAAAATTGGTTGGAAGTCCATGTTTTCTCTACTATATTGACAAGAAGATGAGCATTGTGCACATTTAGCTTGTCATCATTTCTAAGCAGAGGCATGCAATTTTATGACCAATATTATCAATGTGAAGAGATGATGCGATACAGCGAACTTCCCATGGGGCTCCAAAGCGTAAACTTGTTTTGTTATTTTTTTCTGCGCAAATGTACTTTTCAGAGTGGCAAGTTGTGCTGTCTTTGAAACAGTCATTGACAAGTTGACATCATAGTCTTGCAATCGATTGGCCGTAAGAATTTCATGTGTATGGAGGAGGCATGGGTCCCGCAGACGAATGATTTATCCTAGCAGCCCAGATTTTGAATGGGACGAGGGTTCCAAAGCGAAAGAATGTATGCATCGAAGAATTCTTTAGCACGCACGGACAACGATGAAGAATCGTCCCAATCCAAAGTGTCCATACGGGTGTGCATTTGGAAGCCATAAGAAACCATGGATATGTGCGTGAGCCGCGATGTCTGCCATTCATACCTAAAAAAAAAGGGGAAAAATAAACTAAGATGGATGTGTGGAAGTGAAGTTAATGAAAGGTAAGATATGGAAGGAATAGTATGCATACCGCACTCGAGAATCCTTTACAAGGAATCCTTTAAGAAGCACTTCTTCGAGGAATATTGTGAATCCGCAATGGATGTATTGAGATGCATCGGTGAGGGTTTGCAACAACATTTTTGGATTCTCCATTGACTTTGCTCATGTGAATTGGATGGAGGGTTGGAAGGCATGGTACTATGCAAGTCAGGGCCATTTGGTATCGACTGCTACCGAGTGTGAAGAATATGGTAGGGGTACCTTGTTAGAATGATGCATGTCGTGAAGCTCCCGTCTAGCTTTAGTCCAAAATGAACGGCCGAACAACAGCGCAAGGATGACCCGAAGGCGCACTAATTTGGTCCGGGATGGTGGAAGAGGAATTTGTTGAAGGTGGTGGTGAAGGTCGTCGACTCGTTGTCGAAAGGTGTTTGAAAGGTCTCTTTTTCATGAAGACAGAGGCATTTTCTTAGGCTGCGATGGTGCATGATGAGGTTGTACAAGTAGTAGCGAGGAAGCGTAGGATGTTGTGCAAAGCGGTTGTCATGGTAGCGTATTAGATGCAAAGCGTATTCTTGCATATCTACTTTTTCAATTCTTGGTTGATTAATCATTGCAGTAGCCGGTGGGGAACGGGGTGGGGAAGGCCATGGAGAAGAGGCCTTCACGATGCTGTATTCATCGTATCGGTGAGAGGCCAATGATGGGCCATTGAATTGAATGGATTGGTGAGTGATAAGAGGATTCTATGTAGGCAAGTATTTCATCTATTTCTGAATGAGAGTTTGGCAGATTTGGAACAAAGGAGGATGGGTGGAGGTCAGATGGAGACGGTTGGGGAAGTTCAGAATCAATATTTTCAAGAATGCCTTGTTGTAGTGGGATGGAAGATGTGTTGGCATGGCGTAGCATGTTGGAAATGTTGGTGGGCACAATAGGCAAAGCATTTAGGGAATTTTGGTTAATATAGACATCTTTGTAATATGGATCATTTTTTAGTTTGAATTGCAATGTTGCATCAACACGCGATCTACTGACAAAAAATTCGTATGATTTTTCATCTTAACTAGTTTTGTTTACAACAAGGATGTCTAGTTTTGATAGCATGTGAGGAAGAGAGGTCACAATATTAGTGATATCTTGAGGAAAGCTAATAGTGTGGCCGGAATATTTTAGTTGGCCACCACGTGCATGGGTGACTTGAATAATGGGGTTGACACGAGCAATCAACATCTCTTCAACTTGAGTTAGGTAGGAGAGCACATGCGTCGGATACCTCGGGTCTGCATGTTGTTTGCTGAAGGATAACTTCTTTGAATGGTTGTTCGTTCGCCAACACAACGGGCACAAGAAATGTTTCAGTTATTTGTTTTTGTTTTCATGGATGGGTAAGCTTCATAACGAGACCGAGCAAACTTGGATGGGACTTAGTGCATCGATTTTTTTCCACGAAAGCGAAGATGTGCAATATGTTGGAGTTGGATGGGGAGGAATTGTTGTGTAGGGTGGAGAAGGAGGAAGATGGTGCGGGACATGGAAAGTGTGGGTGGGATGTAGTGGAAGGAGGGTACTTTGTGAAGGGAGATGGGAGTTTGGTGTGTGATGGATTGAGAGAGAAGGTTGGCCTAGCGAGTTGCATAGAGGAGACGACGACGTGCATTAATTCTTTCTTTGTTAAGTGTGTAGTGGCGGCGAAGACGTCGTTCCGTTTGCAAACTATTGTGCCGATGTGGTTGGCATAGTACATTTGCAAACAAGGAAAGGATGTCAAATGCATGAAGTATAATGAAAGAAGAGCGAAGCATGGAGATGTAGTGATCTATTTCATATTTTTTGTTTTGTTATTTTATTATTTTTCGTGAGATTTTTTGTTGTGTTATGTATTTCATCATAGAAATAGTAGTATCGGGAAATCGGTGTGAGTGAATTATGAAGTGGAAATGTATTGAATATGGTTTGCATAAAAATGAGTGTTGCATATTTGAAATGGGAGAATATGTGTTTTGAAAGCAAGAACATGTTGCATTTATTGGCTAGAGCAAATCAAAGGCATATATTGTATTTTTGCAAAGAAGAAGAAGAAATTTTTTTATTATATTCGATACTAATCATAGCATATTGACATTTGCATTTACAAAATGTGTGTGTTGCAAACAAGATGAATGCATGAAGGAGGAAAGGGAAAACCATGTGTGTAAATGTTCATACATTAAAAAGATCCATTACAACATAGTGGAATGACATATAAACAAAATGTAATGAAGGAACGAATAGATGCCCATACATTTAGGAGGACTATTAGAAATGGAAAGGGGTTGTAAAGATATAGTAACGATTACAAAACATACATGCAAAATTGACGATGCATGGCAAGTGAGTCAAAAAAGCGTTGAAAGTTCAACGATGGGAACAGGAAACAAATGTATGGCTAAAGGCGGTGACAGAATTTTTTCACAGGGGAAGTGGAAGGTTGCAAGAGATGAAGGAGGATTTTTGACGCATCAGCATAAGGCAGCTCTTCTGCATGCATAACAGTTGGTCGCACTCGTTCGATGTCGTTGAAGGTGTCCCTCTTTAAAGATAGTGTGAAGAGGAATTGTCGGCCTTTGATTTTGCTATATATGTCAAGGGACAGCTTTTGGAGGGATCCGTTGAGAGGAGGAAAAGGTCCTCTGCAGAGACTCCTAGGAGGCCATTTCGCGGCCTCGTCAAAAGTGACAACATTCTCAAGGTGGCCGGGCAGGGATCGTGCGACCGGGAGGCGGAGAACATCGGTAGTCGCACTCGGTGAAGGACCCATCACATTTTGAGCAACGCCACGTGGTATCATCTTGCCGTATAGACTTTTGCATGCATTTCATACCATCAATCGTAAGTGGGACGTGCAAGGAAGTAGAAATCATGCAAGTCAATTGAGGTAGCGTGGCACGGAGTGACATCCATGGGACATTTTCTCTGAGCGAAATGTGAGAGGATTTCAGAAATTGTTTTTACATTAAGTGGCTTTGCATCAGTGCTTGAGTATTTGCGGCCGAGCGAGGGTGACGAAGATTGAATGCCTTCTTTCTCTCGAACCATTGTTTAGTTCGAGCGTTTCAACGATCTTTGGATCGATAACTAGGGAGGTCGTAGAGTTGTCATGATAGTCCGGCCGTTGAACTCGACTACCCCTCGCCACCTCTAATTGCAGGGACTCGTAATTGCACGAGCCATGCGAAGTTCGTAGAGTTCACGGCCTTCAACATGGCGAGTGTTCGCCCCACAAGGTCACATCAATGCTATTTCCTGGGACATGTCACGAAGAGAAATTGTCTTTTTTGGAGTTTTCGCAGCCATCAGCGTTCTACTTCGACAATAGAGGTAGGAGAGAGTGAGTTGACAATACCTATGACATCAACGATTGAGTTGGCGGTGAAATTTCTTAAGGGGAATTGATAGTATAAAGTGGAAGGTGTGGGAAGGAATTTTGAGGTCATCATTGAAGACTTGAGAAAGCTCGTTGATGAAGAGAAGAGGAGAATTTCAAATGGGCGTTTTAGATGGTTATAGGAAGGGTTGGGGACCTTTATGGTGCCATTTGCAACATTGTAGATGTGGCCAACTTGAATGAGAGCATGAAGGATTCAGCCAATTCATTGAAGGCAAGAGACGTGGATTTGCTCGTTTTCGTGGTCAACTAAGGTCAAAGCCTAGCGATTTTCCGCAGCCACGTGCATTGGTAAAATGCCGTAGGGGGTGTTTTTGAAAGGACTCCGGCCTTGGATGGACCAAGTTTTTCTTGCAGGGGGAGAGTGCTTTAAAAGGAAGAGTAGTGGAAGATCGTCGGTGTGGGTCTTGGGAGGAGAATGAGTGAATGTCAAGGGAGGGTGGTGATGAAAAGGGAGAGGTAGAAGACGCAGGGATGAGTGATGGAAACTTGACCATTTTCTTAACGAGAGAGAGAGTAAGAGGGCATGGTTCACCAACCAATGGGGCAACGCGTTGGAGCTACTTCCAAGCTCGAGAATAGAGAGTGACCCTGCAAGAACGAGAAAATGTATTAATGAAATGGAAATTTAGAATTATAGAAACAAGAAAAGGAAATAAAGGGACACTTAAGGGAAAAGGAATTATAGGGGAGGAATGTGGGGAGGTGCTATGCACGCGAAACGTACATTGTTTGGTGTGAATACATGCACGAGCTTCTCGTCAACAGACAATGGAGCCTATAGCCAAGCCCCCGATCTCGTGCGAGGGAAGTGTACGAAGAAGAAGGAGAAGGGCGAGGATGCTTTTGAACACCATTGGAAAGATGACTAGACTGCGGTATCGAGCTGTTGAAGTCCGTCGTAGAGTTGATCGCAACGTAAGTCTTCGACAACTTGAGGGTTGGTTGCTGCGAGCAGTAGCACCCGGCTAGGAGAGAAGGAAGACAATTGTGAGATAACGACGTCTCCATGGCAGAACGGGTAGCTTGTAAAAAAGAGTATTCCCCGTAAGTGAATGAAGATATTGAGGTCAAGAAAGTGAAGAAGAACATGCGCACATAAACAAAGGAAAAGTTCCACATTGCTAATTTGCGAGAGATGAAGTGCTGAAATTGATAATTTGGATGATTTCCACCGTTGAATTCATATATGGCAAAATTGCTATATGGAAGACGTTCACCGCAAGTTGCAAAAGTGCAAGTTTTGCAAAATACGTTCTTAACAATGAGTAGTTTAAAGGCTTTTCTCTATGGAACATATATTTTGGAACTAGTGCATCTTGAATTATTTTCATGGTAAACAAGGCATAGGCACAAAATAGTTTAAGAGAGGATGTTGGTTTGTAGGTATAAAAGGAAAGGAAATAGTAATGTCAAATAAGCATATTTTTAAATTAGCTTTTGGAAGTATGGTCACTTGCAATTGTATATCTTAGAATAATGTGAGATGCTTTTTTTCAACTTATCGGGAAATCATGTTTGACACGACACATGCACATGACAGTTTGCAAACACTTAAGAGCATAAGAAAATGGAGTACATTTTATCGAAATTGTCAATGGCACTAAGTAAATAGCAAACAACGAGATAGTAAAGCATGAAACAACAAATTAAAAATTGCCTAAGATTAGCAAAAGAGTGACTCGCAGCTGCATATTTGCAATATTCGAATCATTTGTTTGTTTCTTAAAACCATTGCTAAACATATTTGAAATGATACATGCACTAAAACACAATTTGAAATGCAAGTGTATATAGAAATAGGGAAAATTGATCGAAGTTGTAAATAGTACCAAGTAAACAAGTAGATAGTAGAGAGAATAAGATTGAAATGGCAAGTTTGACTCAAACAATTAGAAAGCAATTTTTTTTCCTATTTTAGAAAAGAGTGAACCAAATGTGCTAAATGTCTTTGCTAGTGCTGCATTAGGTCAGATTAGGTTGATACGTGTCGAGAACCAACCAAGATGAGGAATGAGCAAAACAATATGGACAACCCGGTCAAATAACCTCGTATAGGCAAAAAAAGACTATATACGTAGAATTTCATAAATATAATCGAGAGGTAAGTATATTATTAATTATTTGCAATTTCATAACTTTCAATTAAAGAGGTAAGTAGTAGAGCTAATTTGTTGCATTGTATTATAGAAATTAATGTATTTTTTTTATTCTCCTTTATACAAAGAAGGATATAGAAAGCTAGCACAAGTTGAAGGAATAAAATTATATGAATGAGAGAACATAATTTTAATTTCAATAAAAGCAAGTAAATACACATATACAAGTCTAATATATAGCCATCACTACAAAGCACTATGGTAAAACCGAGACTATATAGACGCAGGATATCGATATGAAAAATTGAATTCGAGATAAAATAGAGAAAACGCATAATCGATAAATTCGCAAAAAATAAAATCCAATCGCGTAAAGAAAGCGAATTATGAGGTGGAAATTTAGAGACTAATATGATATATATTCTTAATGAAAATGACGAAAAAAATACAACATAGGATAAGGTTATAAATTGAATAATCGCACAGGTGTTACGAACCCGGCAAAACTGAAATGGAGGGCATTAGCCGGATTCATTCCGTAGCATGTGGTCTCGAATGGTAATTGAACTAGATTAGACCGAGACTTGATTTGTCAATTAGTCCGATTTGATAGATGGTTGGTTTGACCATGTGTATCATTCACGTCACTTTTCTAGTTGGTTTAGTATTATTTCTTTATTGCTTCAACTTTGTTAATTTTTGACAACTAATATGATTTGATGGTTAGTTTGATGAGTTGACTATATCACCGATTTGACACCGAATTGAATTATTTAAAAAAATAATAATAATAAAATAAATCTTATTATTAGGTTGTGTACGGATATTTTCAATTATATTATTTAAAAATAAATAAAATAATAAAAGAAACCTTATGAGTGGGTTGTACAAATATTTTTAATTAAATCATTAAAAAATAAGTGCAAAAGAAAAACCTATAAGTGGATTGTACAAATATTTTCAATTAAATCATTAAAAAAATGTAAAAGAAAAAACCTATAAGTGGATTGTACTAAATATTTTCAATTAAATCATTTAAAACAAATAAAAATAAAAACCTTTAGGAATGATTTGTACAAATATTGAGAGAAGAAAACTGGCAAAGCCTAGTAGTTCTAATTAATATACATGCTACTAGTTGCATAGAGCACATAGTTTGTGTTTAGCCATAGCTCGTGTTTAAACCATAGTCTAAGGAGATATTGATTTTGGCTTTGGAAAAACAATGGAAATTTCGAAAGACTATTTTAATAAAATATTGCAATTTTTTTTGGAAAATCCAAGATTTTGATTTAGGACTTTCAGTTTTTGATTTTGGATGCTTTATTTCCTCAAAGATTTTTGATGGTGCTGCATCCCATTTCAGCTATCCAAAACATAATTTACACAAAAACAAAATTCAAACATAAACAAAACAAAAATAAAACTGCACTCCATTTCAACCACAAAAACATGATTCAAACAAACAAGATTACGATCCATTGTAGCCATAAAAACATGATTCAAACATAAACAAGATTCAAAACTAAAGATTTTTTTATGATGCTGAATTCATTTCCACCATAAACAAAAAAAAACGTGATTTAGAAATAAAAACCTTGTCCAAAGCATAAATAAAATGCTAACACTCTTCAAGAGTTTTTTTTTGAAAAAAACATAATCAGATTTAAGTTTGTTCTACTTGATTCAAACAAAGACAAGATTCTCCAACTATCAAATTTTAAAAAAATATAGCCAAATTTTAAAAAATTTAAGATTTTTCACCCTCCCACAGTAAATTGATCCGAGAGTCGAGAGGCCTTTTATCGTCCAGAGAAGAATTGACAAGCTCGGGTACACAATCTGCCGTGAGAAAAGCCGACACGAATACGAGTTATTGCATTATTACTTATTAAATCCCAAATCTTGTGTCTACGGTTACACATACACCAAGGATGATTTGTGAAGAGCGAATGTTTCGAATGAGAATACTTAACTCATAAATTTATTATTCTCATGGATTGAATTTAAATGAAATTTACTTCTTTGGAAATTGAAAATACGGATGATTATTATTCTCGATTTAAGAGTGTATGATTACATACATAAATCAAATGTAACGTATAAATTGATATTCTCATGGATTGAATTTAAATGAAAGAAATAATACATAAATCATTTTGTAAGCGTATATATTGATTATTCTCATAGATTGAATTTAAATGAAATTTATTTCTTTGGAATTTGAAAATGCAGTATATGATTATTGCTCTTGATTTATGTGATATGATTATGTATATAAATCAAATGTAACGTAAAATTAGCGATGCATCCTAATGATTAAAGGATGTAAGTTTCAAGATAAAAGCAAATAACCCCCCTGTTTCAATAGCTAATTGCTAAACTCTCGTGGGACAAAAAAGATCTTCGAGCGTCTTTCAAAAGTGACTAAAATTATTTGAAATAACAAATTATATTGATAATATGTATAAAATAGTAATGATTTTATAGTTTATGCCGTGCAGGGACTTATGCCTCGAGGACCCTTGAGAGTTCCTCGAATTGAAAAGCTCCAGTTATCTAATAGCCGGGAAAGGGAATGTTGGCAAGAAATAGAAGAATACGAAACTGCTTTTCTTAAATGTGTAAGTCACTCACTTCTGTATGGAAAAAGATCGAAACGAAAGAAATGAATGAATGAATGTGGTTGAATCTTTGAAAAGAATAAAAGAATACATCTCGTTACATCACATACGCATATATCTACCCCTATCTTCTCTCTTGTGTGTTACGGGCCATTACAAAAGACGATCATAAGAGATTGCAACGATGATTATACCAAAGGTTGGCAAGATTTAGTAGCAGGATCCCACATAGCCGGCAGCGTTAGTAAATGCCCGTCCATTAACTACGCGCGGGCATTGTAGCTCCCCCGCGAACGCATAATCGATAATAAATTCGGAAAATAAAATCCAATGTGCAGTAAGAAAGGGAATTACTTAGTGGAAATTCGTAGACTAATATATATGTGCTGAATGAAAATGACGAAAACGTACAACATAGGATAGGGTTATAAATTGAATAATCACAATGGTGTTACGAACGACCAAAAACTGAAATGGAGGGCATCCACCGGATTCATTCAAGAGCATGTGGTCTCAAAATGCTAATTGAAGTAGAATTAGTATCGAATCCCCAAACAACGTATTCATTAGAAGTGACAGAAAGTTGATAATCCAACCAAGCCTATCACAACAATACATTAACAGGGATCAACGTAAAAACTAACAATAATTTGTAGAAGGGCGTCCGACGCTAACGAAAGTATAATGAGTCGTTTTCATAAAAAAATTGTAAGAAATCAAAATGATGGAGACATTGGTTAATAGACTCATGGCATCACAACGAAAACAGTAAATTTGGTAATTCCACTATAATTATGTAAATTGGGGAAAAATCCCAATTCTGAAGACACGAAAAGGAATTTAATAATGGAAAGACCGTGAAAAGATTATATTTCATTAAACGAAGTAAAAAGTCTCTCAATTAGCAAGTATTAAAACCTCGTCAGCGCATTTGGAAAAGTATAAAATAGAAACCATTTCATAAATTATAAAAGTGAAGGGTAAACATCGAAGAAGGACAACACCGCAACGACAACTGCGATACAAAAATACGTAAGAAGGCTTGAAACCTAAAAACTTTAGGAAGAAGGAGGCGTTTGTTTGGATGTCTCTTCGTATTGAAATCTTCAAGCGAAGAACAACAAAAGCTTACAAATTCAACAATAGCATCGAATGCAAATCAACAACATTCTTTGCGCACTAACAAGCCCTGTAAAATGCAAAGAATCGCATTTAAAGGTATTCTCTAAAAGGAATTTCCGTGATAAAGTTATTTCAAGCCCATTTCATATAAAACATGCTATCAAACAATTTCAGCAAGTGAAAGCAACAAAAAGGGTCATGAATGAAAGCGAGAATATTCGAGCCTAAAAATCTTTATAATAACGAGGGGTTTGATTCTAAAAGACATCTTCTCGTAAGAAAAATTCCCGTGCGAAAAGCAACAAAAAACTTAGAAAATAATAAAGACAAATCAACAAATCCGCAATCTTTTAATGCAAAAGCGCATTGAAAATTGCAAAGGCAAGGGATTGAAGAACGAGAAAGTGCAAACAAACAAAAGAAAAACACGAGAGCCACTTAAGCAAGAGCAACCTAACATCAAAAAAATTTAAAATAACAAAGGCAAATTAACAAATCTCACAATCTTTTAATGCAAAAAGCACATTGAAAGTTGCAAAGGCAGGGGATTCAAGAATGAGAAGTGCAAACAAACAAAAGAAAAATATAGAGCCACCGAAGTAAGAGCATAACTCCTAACATAAGACTAACCAAAGCACATCTTCAACATGCACAATCCCCCCGGCGTAAGCGAAAATATGCACCAAACGAACGCAAAAATCTACCTTCAATTCAAAGAAGCCTCACGAAGGCTCCTATGACGGGAACCCGGAATGGCAAGAAGATCTCCGCAAATGACTCAATCCTACGTTGTCCAAGCAATTCGGTACGCCTTTTGGAGGCTCCTCCTTACTCACAGTAAAAACTTTCAACCCCACCGGACCTTGCGTAAATTTCTCGCACGCGCCCGAAATCGAACGAAAAGCGAGCCGAGGCCGAACACATGAAATCGAAAGCTAAGAAGAATGCATTTAACCATAGCCGATGTCGTCGGGTTTCAGCATTAAGGAGACGTTCTTGTCACACTTCAAAATTATGCGAGCATTAACCGCATGCATGTGAGATCTGGTAAGTCCATATCTCACGATTAATTTGCGCAGTGCGAGGTGGAAGAGACCATATGCGAGCAATTAATGGGAGAGTACGCAGACTGTGAGTCGGGTAAGTCCATTTATACGGTAGCACGCCCGTGTAAATCGTGAAAGTGTGATGTGGAAGAGCCCGGCGGAGTGAAACCGTGTGGCAAATAGCGTGAGGTGGAAGAAGCAACGAAGTCGAAACAAGCTCGCGTGGCAAATAGCGGGAGGTCGAACGATCAGCAGGGAAAATGTCAAAATTTCCGTTGGGCCGGAAGGGCGATGAGAACGCACTCTCATTGGCTCCCGCCAAACACTACGTCGGCTAAAGCCGGTGAAAGGAACGCCTTTCGCGCGTAATTATTATTCTTCCAAATTCGATCGTTTTTTCCCACTCTCGAAATGCGCTGAAAAGACGATCAAGTTATTCCGTCCGATCAAACTCGGGTCGCACGGGTGAAAACCACGTATACTACGGGAGAGTAGTGAGGACGTAATAAAATCAAGATTATTTTTACTTATTGTACGTACTGCCATCGCAGTGGCACAACGGAAGCGTGGTGGGGCCCATAACCCACAGTCCCGGGATTGAAACCTAGCTCTAATATTTGCGATCACATGTGGCTTCTTCTAATTTTTTCCCTCTTTCGCCGTGTGTAAATGATATTTTTTTTATACGCCTGGCTCGATACTTTCGGCGTGTGTAAAATGATATTTTTGTTTGTTCTCTTTCGCAGCGATGTGTAGCTGGTCTCGATAGTTTGATCCTCGTGTAAAATGATATTTTTGTAGTAACACTACGGGTCCGATAGTTTGGATCAGATGTAACCTCGGCTTCTATTTTTTCCCTCTTTCAGCATGTGTAAAATGATATTTTTTCCCTCTTTTGGATTCCATTTATTTGTGTAAAATTAGTGGTTTCCAATTTTGCTCCCCTTTCGTAAAATGAATACTGGTTCTATTTGTAGTAATAAATAATTTAAATCTCTAAATTCATGGCTTCAGACTCACTAAACAATGAAGGGGTCGAACGAAGTAGTGCACTTCCCTCCATGAGGAGTAGATGTTCGCTAGAAGGAGGGCTTGAACCTCCAACCTTGTGGATTATGACCACATGCTCTAACCAACCGAGCTATTCTAGCCGAGCTTGTGTTTTCTTGCGCATTTTTATGCTCTCTTTTTCATTCTCGCAATTAAAGATTATTAATACGACAAAAAATTTATATATATATAACATTATTTCCTTAAATACATTAAAAAAACAATAAAATTATAATATATATTAAAAGATGTTTTCAATTAATACATCAAAAAAACAATAAAATCATAATATATATTAAAGTTTATTTCAATTAATACATTAAAAATACAAAAACATTTAGAATATATATATATTAAATTTAGTTAGATACATTTAAAAACAATAAATTTAAAATATATATCAAAGATTATTTCAAAAATTCATTAAACAAACAAAAACATTTAAAATATATATACTAAATTTACTTTAGTTATTAATGTCAATGGCAATGGATATATTGATAAGCTCGTGATTCCGCATAACAAAATCATAATTTCATTCTAGTTTTCCTATTTGTTTGAATCTATTTTATTGTCAAGTTTGTAAAGTTCTTTAGTCTTCATGGCCTAATAAAAAAAGTATGAGGGCGATAGTTCAATTTGTATGGCAATCTTTCAAAGGTGGTGTTGATCTACAAGTCTAGAGGTAAGGGATGCAAGTCATTCTTTGCTACACTAAAATATTGAAGTCTAGAGGTAAGGGATGCAAGTCATTCTTTGCTACAATAAAATATTGATTTAACAAGAAGTTTTTCTTGGAGTAGTTTTTATGATTATAACATCTCATCTGCGGGTTAGGGATCATGTGTTTCATTAACCGAAAAAAACCACAAAAGCGACTTTTAATAGAAAATGTGCACAATTCATTTTGTATGGCATTGTTTCAAGGATGGTGGTGGTCTACAAGTCCTGGCTAAGGAGTGTAAATCATTCTTTGCGACACATATTGAGGATTCATTGAACCACAATTTATGCTCGGAGTAGTTTTCAGTGATTATAACATCTCCTCTCTACGTTAGGTTAGGTGTTCTATTACTTAAAAAGGAAAAAAACACAATGCAATAATGCCATTGCCTTTTAATAGAGAATGAGGAAAGAGCAGGGGAAAGGTTGATATAAAAACATTGAGACATACATCTTTAAAAGACCACCATTTCCTTTAGAAAATTTTGAGATGAAAGGGTGGAAAGAGCTATCACTCAAACTTTTCCATTCCATAGAACACTAAAGTATTTGGGCTTTATTCTAAAATGGGTTAGATCTTGATACAAATCAATGGCAAGATATTTTATCATGTGAAAATTCTCTAATTCTCACTTTTTCCCTTCTAGGATAGTGGCTTGCTTGGAAAATCAATGTTGGGAATAAAGTTAGACTAGGGAAGACAATTACAACAATAGATAACATTGGCTTTTGAATGAACTAATTAGTTTTCTTCTCACTTCAATGACATTTCCGACACTAGAAAATGCTTCAATTGATGGCTTTCATAATTTATGGAACCCAAGTTATTGACACTTTGCCTCCATCCCTATTGGTATTTTAGATAGGATAAGGAAAAAATGGAACTTACATTTTCTCTTCAAGGGAAAGAAGGGATAAAGGTGGCCTCCCAATAGTTAAATGGAAAAATGCTTTCCAAGACAAAACCTATGAGAGGATGGGGTCTATAAATATTACCATTTTAGGGTATCCTTGGCTACTAGGAGTACTATGTATGCTCATAAAATATTCAAGGATATGGAATGAAGTTACTCAAGAAAAAAACATTTACCTACTATCCTTTCGATGGATGGGTTGGATCTCAATCCCAATCAAAGTCTGGCAAGGGATTTTATCATTTGAAAAGCTCATATTTTCACTTTTTGCTTCTAGGATAATGGCTCGCTTAGAAAATCAATGGCAGGGACAAGGTTAAACTAGGGGAATACCCATAAATTACTGATAAGAACATCAGCTCTCAAATGAACTAATTAGTTTGCTTCACTTCAATGACATTGTGACATTAGCAATGTATTTTATAATTGTGTAGTGACCGAAGTTGGATGCAAAGTGGTGTTGGAGGTATAAAAGGTATCTTTTTAACACCTATTTATCCTACATTAATTATCAATTTGCGAGAACGACTTTTTGTTTTCAAGAGTGTACTCTGATTTGAGACTGCAAATTTAGCTAAGAGTAATGTTGTGGGAGATGTAGTATAGTGTATTCGCGTATACAAGAGTAAATCGGATGCTTTCGTAAGGAAATCTAATCATAATAACATGAATACAAATACTGCGAAATCTTAACTACTCACTCTTGCAAAGCATCAATCAAGGATACGATAGCAATAACTCATTCCTTTAGAAATCGATGCAAAGTCGAAATCACATTGGAACAAGGCAATCAATCTAGGAACTTGGAAGCTATAACCAATGTTCTCTACGATTCTGCATCCCGCTATTTAAGCAATCAAAGTGAAATCCGAACTGAACTACTTGCTTTGTTGAAAATAAACTAAGAATAATTTCCTTTAAAAGAAAGAATTGGAAAGGAACAACAATTTGTAATCTATGTGCCCTACACAACAAGTCAGAATAAAATAAAACAATCTTTCCGCAATCTAAAACTAACGAATTAGAAATGAATAGCAAACAGAATTGAACTTGAAATGAACATGAACTTAACAAAATCAGATAACAAATCCTATTAAACTCCAACCACAGCGTCGACAACAAACATTATTAAGTAATCAATTGAAAAATGAACAATAATCCAATGGCACAACAAACGAAGTTAAGTATGGAACAACAAAGCTTTATACGTCATAGCAAGATGAGTAATACGATAATCACGATCCTTGTTAAAATAGAAAATAAATGAAATCCATTAGCGCACATAGAAATCAATAAGCAATTCAACAATAATTAAGTAACTGCGCAATCGTAATGAAACCAAACATAATTATCACACAACAAAGATAATCTAAAGGATAGAAATAAAAACAACAGAACTGTAGATTCCACCAGTCGGGCTCCTTAGCACCCGATGAAACACCGCCTGGGATACTTTAGAGCTTGAAAGATGAAATGAAACACGCCTTTTGTGTATTAATTGAACATAAAAGTGTTACAGTTGGACCAGCTCTCTAATCACGAGAGTCAATAAAATGCAATATTACAAAAGGAATGTTTTTAATCAAAATCCGACTCTCTACAACCTCTAAAGGCGCTTGCCTTATATAACAAACTACGATGGACAAGACAAGGAACGAGATAAGGTTTGAGATCAACGATCCCCTCGAGATCGAAGGATCTTGAGGGATTCACTTCCCCTCTTTCTTTAGCTATCACTTGAACTTTGGCCTTTCGATCAAGCCGAGCTATCCCTTGCCTTTTCTTAGCAATGCGTTCAGATTTTCTTCTCTTTGGCAAGATTTGGTCTAACATTGAGGAACAACAAGCTACTCTTGCTTTAGCCTCACCTCCGGGTATAGTTGTTCACCTCGCCCTCGATTCCCGTTTTTAGCAATAAAAGGAAATTTTTAGTTACGTTTTTACAATAAACATAAGTCCTTACAATTCTACCACAATTCTTGTAATAAGTCACCTTTCTAAAGTAAAAATAATTATGTTTAAAGTAAAAGAATGGGAAAACACATAGTGAATTCATACCTTTTCCATCGCTCAACATACTGCGACTTTACCCTTTTTCATGTCCTCATGAAAACCATAGTTTACATGCAAAGCAAAGCTTTAAAGAATAAGCCGGAGAAGGTTTTTCATCAAAAGGCCTAAAACCATGCATTGCGTGATAATGCTTCGAAGACATGCACTCTGTCTTGTCCTTCGAGTATTTCATAAATAGCTTTATAATGCCGTCAGCGGGATACCATGAAATGGGGCTTCGAAACCTACACCCTAGCCGAGAATCGGGCCTTCCCTCAAAATGAGGTTGCTATAGAGAACCAAGCGGTTCATAGACCTAATAATTTTTTTTTATAGTTAAATGATCTCTATTTTGAACATTCCGATTGGAAATTCCCCCATCCGAGCTTAGCCGCTATGTAGGCCTGGTTTCTAATAGATAGGAAATACTCTATCCCATTCAAGAAAATTTCTTTATGGACTAGCCCCAATGCTTGGATAACACCTTCTCTTGTCATCAGAATTCTTCTCCGCCTAGCCCATAATTGTAACGGGTGCTTAGATTCACTCCTAACCCACAAGTCTAACTCATTTTACCGCATTTGAAAAAACATTATAGGCTTTGAGCCATTTTAATTGATTAGAAGAAAAGGAAATAAATGCTTGGTATTGGATGTCACCCACAAAAGGGCCGGGATTTGTCTCACTATCATTTTCCGATATGAGATTATGCAAATAGAACTTACCACGTGAGACGTTGTACCTTTACCCCATAGAGTTTGTAGCATGTTACAAAATCATCTATAGTGTTTTACTCTATAGAATTTCCCCCGCCCTAACTCGCTTTAATCTTTAACTTCGTAAATATCTCTCTAATCAAAAATAAAGCATAATTCTTGAGCGGGAATCTACAAGCTAAAACATCTGTTTATAATGAGAAAAGAGTGTCCATTCGATTATGGGATAATTTTAATTGATTCATTACCTTTTCAGCCTTCCAATCTGCCTTTCGATACTTCTCACTAAGCCTCAACCCTCACGCTACATGGATGATCTTCATCCGTCGGGCCGCAACTCTTGGTATTTTCTTCTAGGAACAATGTTTTCTTCAAGTTTTTCCCTTTCCCGTCGAGCCCGTGCCAACTCCTCTTGGAGTCTGGCTAGTGTGGGATCACTAAAAAAGTGTTTTGACTACAGGGCTTGTGCATTTTCACTCGAGGTTGCTCCATCTCGGAACAACTACATGTTGGAACAATACTCGCCGTTCCCATATCTTCATGATTAGGCTCACCCATAGTTTCTACAACTCTGGGGCTTTGTTTTAGTGGCCACTTTCCTCTTTTTCGAGGCTCATTTGGTGAGTATGCTTCTTTCTCTTTGAGGGTTTGTTTGGTTATTTGTTTCATTTTAAGAACCCTAATGGAGTGCACGCCTAAGTTTTTCCACTAGTCTCTCGAAGCTTCTCAGTCAATCCTTCGAAGTTTTTCAAGCTTGGTTGCTTTCTTCCATTTCCTTGATGGAACGATCGATTCCTTTTTCTCGAACCCAATTTCTCAATGGGGTTTTCTCCCTCATCACCCGTGCCTTCATTGGACTTGCTTCTCTTCGTTTTCTTCTTGAAATTCTTCAATGTTCATATGCTCCCCGACTCGAATTCTACAATGGTAATACCCTCAATTGACTCCTCGCAATTCCCCCGAGAATTTTTACAGCTTGGAACACTACTTCGGTGTTCTCCTTTTCCCGTCCATACTTCTACAGGGAAGCAAACCCGCTTGATTCTACCATTTCGTTAGAGTTTGATCCTTCCGTTTCATCCGGCATTCCCTCGGCTCGTTTCTTTATTGACAACATATTGCTCCCTCGCAATTGGTTGATATCAACATTAAGGTCTAGAGGGTTGTGGGATTGCACATATTCACTCATATTGGCCAAAATTTGGGCCAATTGGTCTTCTTGCAAAGGGCTTCGCCGTGAACTTTCGGGCGGGTGTTTTCGAGAGGCTGTGTTCCTTCTCTTTCACTACCGTGATTATCTTCGTCCTCTTCACAGTATGGTAACTACCTTCTTCCTCATCGCAGTAGCGGATTTTTCCCTCTACACTAGTATGAGGACTTCCTTCTCCTTCCTCAATTTCCTCTTCTTCATCGTTTCCTTCTCCTGCGCTCGCTTTGTTTCTCACCACCGGTGTGGTGACTCATTTATTCTTCATCCTCATGCAGTACGGGGACTTCCTCCTTCCAATTGTGGAGGTTGTTCATCCTCCGAGCACGGGCAATTCCAGAGGGCTAGCTATTGCTACCCGGAAGGACTTCTATCACATTCCCCTACTTATTTTTGAACGGGAGGAATGTCTACGTTTTGATGGCTCATCACGTCTTGAGCTAGCCATTCTCTTTCGCTTCCTAAAGCAGTGTAAGGATAATCCTTCATCAATCAAAAATATCAATTCTTTCCAACGCGGGTTTGTTGTTGAAGGCAAGACTATGACTTACTATTAACTGATTAGGCAATGGTGGCTTACCACCATGTCTCGTGATGTTGAGATTTTCTTATACTACGGGCAACATCATGCGGCAAGGAATTTAAAAATGTGAGGAAAATTTACGAGTGCATTTTTTTCTTTAATCCTACCAATAACTTAAGGTGGCGAGGTCTTACCACGTCTTTTCCTTCCATCACATGTTATATAGGCTCCCTCGCACTACCTTTGCCCGATTCCGCTCCATGGTTCTCCCAATGATGCTTTCGAGTAGAACTCCTTTGCCTTTGATGATCAATGTTTTTCCTTCTTCTCGAAAATATTCATGGCTTCTTAAAGCCCGACCTTCTTATGAGTCCATACGGTTCCCTTGCACCGTGGTAGTACTAGACACCTCTACAATTATTTCATCTCATTCTTGCTATCTTGTCTTCCTCTAACCATGGAGTATCCTTCCTACAAAATTTCGTAGAAACTCGGTAGCCACTGTTTCATGGGGTTGTTGCGACCCTTGTGAAGTATGTAATCCATCCCAATTTTTCCGAATCATCTCATGCAAAGCATCGAAACAACTATCACTTGCGGCTTGCTACGAATTGGTCAACCTCCCATCTTATTTGCACACTATTACTTCTTTTCCAAACACACAGAGTAATGTAATGGAACAACACAACACGGTAAATTGGAATAATATCGTTACGTTTTTGTTATTCCCTAGAATGTAGGGATTTGATTTGCGTACGTAAAAAAATATAGGGATTTGATCTCGCATGCGTTGATTAAGAGGCATCCGCGGAGGATGATAGGTCGTCCTCAACCGCTCAAATAAGAGAGGAAAGTACTGCACTAGCAGTTGTACACAGTAGAAAAAAAGCATGCATACTTATGATGACAATCAATCAAATTATTTCGCATTTACCTGAAATCGATGCATGTGATTAAATCGTAAATAGATATAGAAACGTTTGTAATGATTTAAAGATAAGGAAAAGGGACAACTAATGTGAACAAGTACTAATGCGTTTATTACCCACTCAAACTAATGTGATCGATTTTATGATGATTTTCATGTATAATAGGTTCGAAATCAAGGGTTTAGGATTCATACTTTCATTTGACATTTAGATAGAGATATAGGATGGGTTTAATATTACTATTTATTTGTAAAAAATGTGACTCCAATACCATCGCAGTAGCTCCGTTGCCCACGAGTGTCCATAACCTCGACAAAGTTGCTTTCTCACCCTTGGAACCATTGCCCTTTATTTATGCCCTAGGGAAGTGTTGTTTAATGTCATAACATAGGCCATTGTCGTCGAAAGCTTGGGAACCGAGATGAATCACAATGACATTCACCTAGAAGAAGTGAAAGTGGGTAGGTCACTCGTGATGAGACCTCCTATTCCAAGGAATTCTTAGTTTTTTTTCTCAATTGTCCATTGGACCATATCCCCGGTGTGGTGGGCATGATGGGAATTCCACTTCACTTGCTTCCTCTTATGATCATGGTAGATGGATCTTGATGAGACCCCCTATCCACCATCTTCCATATCATAAAATTGTTAAAGTGAAATATATAGATATTTTCTTCTCTTTTTTCATATAGCACTTTCCTACTTATATATAAAGGATGGCTCACACTCCTTAAGAGTAGGGATGGTGGAAGAAGTCTAAACATCTCAATAGAAAAGAATATGCCCTATATTCCTACTCAATAAAGTAAAAATCAAAAGAAAGTTATAAAGATTTGGGGAAGAACCAACATGATAAAGATAATCGATCATATTAATTTTAGTGATAGTAAGACAAAAAAAGTCATATTATTTATTATGTCATTTTTTCCTTTTTTTCTTATCATCAACAAACAATTTCTTAAAAAAAATGACAATTTCTTTTGATTTTCCGATTCCAAAGATAGCTTTAATTTGTGTGATTTTGTATAAATAGTATGTTTTGTCTTTAGAAGAGTCATTAGAAATCCTCAAAATGCTGGTCTAAAACAAAAAAAAGTAATACACTCAAAAAGTGATGTTCCTTTGGGAAAGGAACAACAGTAAACAATCTCGCAGTAAATGTTGTTCCTACGGGAAATGAACAACAAAAACAATCACGAAAGTGTTGTTCCTTTCGAAGGAGCGAAAGAAAAAAGAATGCATGAAACTCTTATTTTCTTTCGAAAGGAACAACAAAACAATCTCGTGAAACAATGAAAATAATGAAAGACAACTACCTGTTCCTTTCAAAAGCACACTTTTGAGCAAAGGCGCTATTCCTTTCGAAAGGAACACCAAAAATGTTGTTCTTTTGGAAAGGAACAACAAAAACTCACAATAAGCGAAAGTAAAAAGAGTTTGAAGAAACATAATTCCATACAAAAAAAACAAGAAAAAATAAATGATCAAAATTTATGTACAATTTTCAAAGGAAAGAAAATGATTTAATGAATGGAGTGCCGAGGAGGGGTTATCCCCTTCAAAGAAGAATTTGCATGGTAGAATCTTCCCGTAATTGTTGGTGGCAGAAGGATTCTCGAGTGCAAAGCGGTTTATGGTAAAGTCATACTCGATGATCGTTTACTTTGAAGGAATTTCCGGATCCATCAATGGTGGTTAATGTAATGGTGCCATTATCATGCACTTTTTGTATCTCGTAAGGGTCCAAGCCATCAAGTGTCCGGAGTTTCCCCGGAAAATTCTGAAAACCCGGATGTCATATAGGAGTGCCCAATCTCCTTCGTGGAAGATTTTTTCTTTCGATGAGGAGCATCTCATGCCATTTTCGCTCTTTTTTCGTTGAATTAATGCTATGTGCTAAAAGAGTAGAGAGCCTAATTTCATCTAACTCATTGATTTTCTGCAATCTTTTTGGCCTAGGCTTCATTTAAATCTAGACCCACCTTTGGGTTGTTCTTAATGTCCTAATTTCGAACTCTATTGGAAATATGGGACTCTTTTGCAAATACAAATTGATATGGTTAATATCTCGTAGTAGCTCTCCATGTTGTTTGGTATGCCCACAAGGCTTCCGGCAATCAGAGTCTGTAGGCCCGATCACATCTGTGTGAGGCACATCGTTTTTGTCAATATAGACTCAATCACTTTATTCGTGCTCTCTACTTGTGCCGTTTGCCTATGGGTGGTATGGGTTGCTTTGTAATATTGTCGTTTGAATGTCAGGTAATTGCATGAATGTTTCAATGATTTTTATTACCTACAAACTATGGTCCTCCATCTATAATTATGTCCCTCGGGAGGCCATATCACACAAATATTTGGAAAAGGAATTGTATTACATAATCCTCCGTAGCTTTCGAAAGTGCTACTGCTTCAACCCATTTAGTGACAGCTATTTCCGGTTGCAACTAGGATGTATGTTCTTTGGTTTGATGGGGGTTAATGGGGAAACAAAATCTGAGCTGCCCGCTGTTCAAATGGTTCGAATTACTAGCTGTGGGTTCAAAGGCATTTCGTCGGATCGTCCGGGACGACGACACTCGCCCTTAAGCGGCTATCACAAGCCCTCGCACAAATTTTTTGGCATCTTTAAAGAAAATGGTAGGCCAATAATAGCCTTTCCAGTGAAAACCTTATGGGCGACTCTACGGATCCGCAAAATGTCCGCCACATGGCCCGTCATGGCATTCTCTTTATAATATCAAATACAGTACTTCACTCTCGGGATGCATCTCCTAATTTGCATATTTGACCCCGTATGTAAACGGTAGCCCTCTAATCCAAGAGAATCGGGTACTATGTTGTATTATCTCTGCTTTCATTCATTAAGGGTTAGATGTTTAGGTAATTTACCCTATTGCCAAATAATTTGCTATATCAGCATACCATGGGGTTCTAATAGTAACAACGAAAAAATTTTCATCCGGGAAGTGGTCTTCGACTAGCTGCCTTTTTGCATCCGTTGGCTTTGGCATTATTTCGACGAAATCGGCTACAAGGTTCTCTTTTCCAGAGTTGATCTTTGATTGTATTATCGAATTCCGCAATAAAATCAACCATCTTGTCACGCCTTCCATTTGTAACAGGGTTTATTTTCTAAAAATTTAATGCAAGGCAAGAGTGATCAAGTATATAGAACTACAAAATACCCGAGCTATATAATGTCTAAACTTATTTACAACATGTACTACAGCTAAAAATTCCTTCTCGACCACTGATGATAGTTTAGTTCAACGGGAGATAGATTTTTGCTGATATAATAGATTGCATATGGTTTTTTATCTTCTTCCTGGCCATACCCATCTGCTCCATACGTCGTAATCCAAGGGCATCGCATGAAATTTGGAATGGCAAATTCCGAATTTGGGCCCCCGAAGACCTGAGGGTCTGTTGATACAAGATTTTTCGGATCATTGAAGGCATTGTCACATTTATATGTCCAAATAAAATCAGCATTTCACTGTTGATGCATATAAAGGTGCAAAGAATTCGAGAATAATGTTCTATAAATCCTATAATAACTAGGAAAATCGAAGAAAGCTACGTACCTCTGTTTGTGTGGTGGGTGTAGTATTAACAAAATTATGCGAATTTTTAGGCTGGATCCACAATTCTAGGCTGAAATATAATGTCCTAATATAAGTCCTTGAGTCATCATCATATGACACTTTTCATGAAAACCCCGACCAGGCTAAATGCCGATACATATTTACAACTTACCTTTTCTAAATTTTCTAATCTTTGAAACAAAATCATCTCAGCAGCGGGTGGCTGAAGTCATCCATATATACTTCCAAGCCCTTCATTTATTAAATCTGAAAAAGGCAGCTGAGAATAGCCCTTTGAAATGTAGTAGGGGAATTGCATAGGCCAAAGGGTAAGACTCGGTAGGAAAATGTCCCCCAAGGATAGGTAAAAGTAGTTTTGTCTTGGTCCTCGGGGGCAATCTGGATTTTATTGTACCATTGAAGCCATCGAGGGAAGAAAATAATTTCTTTCTCACCAATGTGTCTAATACCTAGTCAATGAAAGGAAGGGGGAAGTGATATTTCTAGGTTGCCTTGTTGGGTTCTCGACAATCTACACATATTTCCTTCGTGTTGTTTATTTCCTACTAATGGAGAGACCCACTTGTGCTAACAGATGTGCTGGGTAATGAAATTAACATCAACTGAATCTTTGTAATTCATCTTTCACAATATCTTTAGGTGAGGTTAATATTATTTTGAGGTTGTGAATGGGTCACGCATCCTTTTCGGTATAGATGTGGTGTGTACATGGTGGGGGTGAATTCCCCTTCATGCTGCGATAATCCCCATCCTGAAGGATGCTTTATATTTAAACAGTAATTGGACCAAATTCTCTTCTTGTTCCATGATCAGATTTTTATTAATGTTTAAGTTTTTTCAGGCTCAATTTCTACAATCTTACTATTGTACACGAAGTAGTGGGTATTACTTGATCGGGGATGTCTTTTTAGAGGATCTTCACTATGCTGCTAATAAATCTTTTACCTTGATCATGCTGACATTGTAGATGGGATGCGATTTGTGGTTTGTTAATAAAACTGTTAATGATATCATCCTGTTTTGGTCTTTAAAATCGAGGGCATCTTCTATAGAGATAAAATTGATCTCATATTTTTCCATAAGATATGATAAAGTTTCTTTGTTTGATTATTGATAGGCTTGGTTGAGGTTGGGATATAAAGCTAAATTCTTGACATAGTTTCCCCTTGTTATTGTCATGTTGCCTTATCGGCGGCCTAATATAAGCATCGACGAGTTGCCAACCAAGGTCTACCTAGGATTAACGGGTGTCCATCTAGTCATTTCTTTGGGTTATGATAACCGAAGTCGGCGGGGTATTCCCGGGGAATCTACGAATACCATTACATCTTGTAGTGTACCTTCTGGTTTGACCACCGTCGGTCGTGGTCTAATAAGGTTGTTGTTGGTTCTAATGATGTAATGCCAAGTTTTTGACGGAGTGGTGGTTTGTTAAGATGTTGTTAGGCAGCACGGAAATCAGCTAGGCTGAACTCTGCGGTCAATTTGTTGCTATTGGAGCACATAATGCGTCGCGGAAGCGACGATTTCGGAGCCGGGCAAACCCTGGTTTTCCATCTTAGTCACAATTTCAACGCACTTAAAAAGTGTCGCATTACCGACACCTTTTCCACCGCTCTAAACGAGGCGTCACTCTTGAAGCGTTTCCCAAGCTGTCGTGCTTTTGACGTTTATGCTTGTCCACCAGACGAAATGTAGTCAGGCGTTTTGAACGTCGCTCTTCGGCGTTTATGCTTGTCGCAATTTAAATGAAATTTGGTCGACGTTTTGGACGTCGCTCTTAAGATGTTTTTAAGCGTAAACCGACGAAATGTGGTGCATTGTTTTGAACGTCACTCTTTCGACGTTGTAAAACATCGCAATTCCGACGAAAATGTGGTCGACGTTTTTATCTTGTCATCTTCAAACTATTTTTAATTGTCGCAATTGACGCTTACAAGCATTGGTATGCGACGGCGGGTTCAATTTTAAGAAAAAAAATGAAACTTTAAAACGGAGACTGATAAATCTCCGTAATTTGTTATGAATTGTGGGCGTTCCAATGGTTGTGAAATATCAATATAATAAACCACCGCGGCGCTTCGTACTCTGACAATGTCTGAGAAAAAACGTTGTTTTGAATACTTATATTATATGAAGTAGGTCCATGAAGTCATTACATTTTCACATACGAGGTGGAACCCAAATATCCATCCGGAAAGTGGAAGTCCACCCCCGGACAATGATAGAAAAATGCCCCATGTCACATCTGAGGACATGATATAAAACCAGAGTAACGGTCCATGGAGATTATCAAAAATGCGAAAGCATCCAAATATGCCGGAAGGCATCTATAAAAGAATATGAAATAGTAGTATGTAGAATAGTAAAGCAACGAGATAGAGTACGAAGCGTCCATTGTTCCAAATACAAGATTAAAGTACCCAAAATCCTTGGTGAGAGAAAAACACTAATCATGTGAGGAGTGTATGATATGTCCAAAATATAAAAAGACCATCGAGACCATATCAATAAACCGACAGCATAGACCAACATCGCTAGTTTGAAGGCGAGTGATAAGTATTAATCATCACAAGAGAAAAAACGGCATTTCATGAATATATTATATGAAGTAAAACGATCCATGAAGTCATTACATTTCACATGCGAAGATTGGAACCCCAAATATCCATCCGGAAAAGAGTGGAAGTCCCACCCCGGACGATGATAGAAAAATACCCCATGTCACATACGGCGACTTGATATAAAAACCCGAGTAACGGTCCACATGGAATTCGACAATGCGAGAGAGAAAACATCCAAATATGCCAGAGGCATCTATAAGAAAGTGAAATGATAGTATGTAGAATAGTAGAAAACGGATAGAGTACCGACGTCCATTGTTCCAAATACAAATTAAGTACCCAAAATCCTTGAACGAGAGAAAAACACTAATCATGTGAGGAGTGTGATATGTCCAAAATATAAAAAGACCATCAGACCATATCAATAAACCGGCAATGTAGACCGGCATCACTTACTAGTTTGAAGGCGAGTGATAAACATTAATCATTTTTTTTCACAAGAGAAAAAAACAACATTTTGAATATATTATATGAAATTAAAACAATCCATGAAGTCATTACATTTCCTCGAAGATTGGAACCCAAATATCCATCCGGAAAAGTGGAAGTCCCACCCCCGGAACAATGATAGAAAAATACCCCATGTCACATACGGCGACTTGATATAAAACCCGATGCTAGTCCACATGGAGATTATCGAAAATGCGAAAGCATCCAAATATGCCGAGGCATCTATAGAAAGTGAAATAGCAATATGTAGAATAGTAAAACTAACGGATAAGAATGCAGAGCGTCCATTGTTCCAAATAAAAATTAAAGTACCCAAAATACTTGAACATAGAAAAACGCTAATCATGTGAGGAGTGTGATATGTCCAAAATATAAAAAGACCATCGAGACCATATCAATAAACCAACAACATAGACCGACGCATCGCTAGTTTTGAGCGAGTGATAAACATTAATCATTTTTTACTTACAGAGAAAAAACGTTGTTTTGAATATATTATATGAGTAAACGATCTATGAAGTCATTTAATTTTCACATCCCGAAGATTGGAACCCCAAATATCCATCCGGAGAAAAGGTGTCCACCGAACGATGATAGAAAAATACCCCATGTCACATACGGGGGACATGATATAAAATCCGATAACCGGTCCACATGGATATTATCGACAATGCAGAAAGCATCCGACCATAAAGATGCATCTATAAGAAAGTGAAATAAACGCGGTATGTAGAATATTAAAGCAACATATAAATCTCACAGACGTCCATTTAATTTCCCAAATACAAATTAAAGTACCCAAAATCCTTGAACGGATACGAAAAACGCTAATCATGTGAGAATTATAAGTAAAAGTTAATCTATTAATAGTGGGAATAAAATTACACGAAGTCAAAAACATTGCTCGAGACTCATGGCAAATTTGTCATAAAAAATAAAAAATTAAGAAGACTTCCTCTGCGGAAACCAATCTTGAACATTTACGAGTCAAAAATATTATAGAGGTCCAACACGGTAATATAATCTAATTAAAACATGCCCAATGAAGTGGGCACTGCCAAAACAAGAAAACAGAACAACCAAACTACTCCTCCCGGTGGTTCCTCCATGATTCGGCACCATCCTTCGGAAGGTCAGGATCGCTAGGTGCTACCTCCACATGCATGCCACGGCTCCCCTCTGAAGACGAATCTTTGGCGGATTTTTACGAACTCGGACTGCCGGATGGGTGCATTCTTCCTCGTTTGGGCCTTCTCGCAGAAAACCCGGTGACTAAGGCGCTTGATTCGTGGGTGGTTGAGAGAGAAATTAAAGGAAAATTAATACTGATGCGCGTCGTGGGAGAAGGCGGAGCTAGCGGTGGGGGAAAACGAGGAGCGGGGAATCCATACGGTGGCAGTTCCTACAACCCGACCACTGCCCACTCCCCCAAGTATTTGGATAAGCGACACGAGTAATAATCAGGTGGCGGAAGTCGACTTGGTTGAGGGCTAGAGGAGCGGGGAGTTGACCTCTAGTGCTCCCCACTGCGGCAACATCCTTTGACGCGGGCGAGCATGGGTGCGATCTCAACGGTGGGCACAAGAGGGAACGGACAAACGGGGTAAGAAACGAGAGGAAGACGGTGCAGACAGACGAGAGAAATGCGGACGGAGAGCGAGGTCTAGCGAGGTCAGCTGGCCCTTCTCCTTCATGCGGTGGGCGGTGGTCAGACCATCGGCTGCGTGGGCGGCTGCTCAGCCATCCAATTTCCTGAGCTAGGCACGATGAATCCAGTGTAATAATGATAATCCACAGTGGACCCAGCAGGGCAGGGGCAGGGTGTGTCCTGGGCTCAGGCAGCCCAATGAGACATCATTCAGTCTAGTGAGGCGGTGCATTCCAGTAATCTGGATTTATGACATAAGGACTCAGTGGTGGTGGTGGAAAACAAATGGATGATAAATCATGTCTGTCTCCCATCTTTCTAAACATGGATGCCTGTAGCAGGGCAAGATGAGGCTGTGAGGTTCCCCATGGCAGAAATTGATTGGAGCGGATCTTTGTTTGGGCCGCTCGCGCGGTGGAAATACGGACCCAAAAAATATTAAGGGCGAATTTGATAAGAAATTTGCGTCTAGCTCTCTCCCCTCAGAGTACGCCGGCCAAAATTCGGACCCGAAAAAGATTAGGGCGAATTCATTTGGTTTTCGCATCACAAAATTGGTCGTGATAAATGAGGCTATTTTGGAACGTGAATTTGGTTTGAATTATGGTTTATCGCCGTTTGAAGTCCGGCGGGCTAAAACTTAAGAACAATTTTGTTTGATCCCATCTTATAAAATTTGTGTTGGTTTCTTTGATAATACACATATTTATAATAAATCATGGGAATACCACACTAAACATGTGGAAAAGTTATATAAATTATTGAGGAAACTGATCATTTTTTTATGTAAAAATATCCAAATGTGATTTTTGGGAAATAAAAATTCGAGTGTTTGGTTCATATTGTTTTAAAGGAAGGAGTGAAGTTGGAGCCTCAAAAGATACAAGCTATTGCAAAATGACCTATTTCTAGAAAATCAAGGTTCTTAGAAGATTTTTTAGACTTACATGATATTATTGATCATTTGTTAAAGAATTATGCATGCATTTCAAGTCCACTCACATATCTCTTGAAGAAAATATCATTTATGGAATGATGAGGCTACTTTGGCATTCTCTCTTTTAATGGATGCCATGTCTTCTACACAACTTATGGTTGCACTAAGTTTTGGTAAAACATTCATAGTAGAGTGTGAGGCACTAGGACAAGGAATTTACGTAACATTAACACAATAAGAGGATATCATTGGCTTTTAAAAGCAAAAAATTCAAGGAAATATTTGGTGAAATCTACGCATGAAAAATAAATGGAAGCAATATTACATACGATAAAAAATGGGGATAGTATATCATTGGGAGAGTACTTTAAAGTCAAGATATACCATGATAGCATAAAGTATTTTTTGAAGCTGGATTTCATTGGAAGATTAACAAAAATGAGGAGAAAAAATGCAAAGTTTTAATTTGAGATAATCTCACAAAGGAGTAAGGAAAATTTAGTACATGATGCTCTTTCTAAAAATAGAAAGTGTCAAATTTATATCAATTACATTTTCTATTCCTAGGTGGCTAAGAAAAATGTTTGCCATAATGGAAAAAATGACAATAGTACTAAACAAAAACTAAAATTTATAAAGGATGGGATGAACTCTATGGAGCATTGGGAGTGAAAGAAGAGAGATATAATTTGGTGCAAATGTAGGAATATTTTTATGCACACATGCATATTTGAATAAACAAATATTAAAGGAGTCCCATGTCTACGTGATGGTAGGGCCTTGAGGTTCCGCCAACATCTCAAAGGATCAAAAATATATTTTTGGAAGGAATGAAGAAAGATATTCAAAATTTTGTAAGAAGGTCGGGTTTGCATAATAAATAAAGGGAATATTAAAATCTCTAGGGTTGCTTCAACCATTCCACATACATATTCAAAGACTAGAAGATATATCAATAGACTTTATTACGGAGTTCTTGAAATATAAAGGTAAAGTATTACATTTTTGTGGTCATTTATATAGACAAATTTTGTAGATTTTTTTGTAGAGCTCAAAGTACATAAACAACAAGCCAATTAGCCCGAAGTGTCCCTAGTGTGAAGAAATTCATAATCTTCATGGTTTTCCTAAAGTAATAGTAACAAAGAAAATTTTAGAAATAATTATTTAATATGAGTGGAGAAACACTAGTGCCATGAGTTCTATATCAAACACAATCAAATGAATTCGAGCAAAAATAGTTAACAAATGTTTTTAAAGGTTATCTACAATGTTACTCTTTAGAAAAGCAATATTAATGGATGATGGGTTCCTCGAGGAAGAATGGTAATATGATACTATCATACTACCTATCACACATACACTAAAATTTCCCCATTTAAGGCCCTTTATGGATATCCAACTCCTAGTATCTCATACTTTTTGCAAGATAAGTCCAAAGTATAAGACGGAGTCACATATGGAAATACTAAAACTTTGAAAATTATTATGGAAAACCTTGAATGACATGACTTGCTTGATAAAACAACAAGGGGAACAACATTGAAGTGAAAGATAATTTGAGGAGGGTAATTGGGTATTTTTTAGACTATAGCATTATAAGCAATCTTCATTAAAAGAAAAAGAAGAATAAAAAATTAGCTCAAAAATGCAATGTGGAAAGAATTGATTAGGATTAAATCAGCAAGGGTCCAAAAGTTGAAATAATCGATACAAATAGAGTTTTTGAAAAAGTCGGCAAAATAAAAAAATACAAAAATATTCATTTTTTGGAAAAAATCTTGATTTTTTTCAAAAAAGAGTAAAAAAATTATTAAAGAAAGTACCTCACTCAAGATTTTTTCGAAAAAATTAAATAAAAAATTCGGGACTTAGAGGATAAAATCGTGACTTTTGGATAGAAAAAGTCGGCAAAAAATGAGCGATAAAATTGACTCTGAGGCATTGGGATTTTTTCAAAAAAGTCGGGACTTTTCTTGAGCTTTTTCCTACTTTGCAAAAAATGTTATGGCCCTAAATAATTATTCATAGGATTGCACAAGTGGTATAAGTTATATTTTCTTCTTCTTGCATTAATAAGGTTTTTCATGTATCTTGCTAAAAAAGGTTTTGGGAAAAAATATGCCAATGTAAATAGGCTTTAAATTAGATGAAGAATGAAAGTTGATTCTTGAACCCTGAGAGTTATGGAGATAAACTGATACATCTCTTTGACATATAACCATTATGAAGTACCTAATCGAAGTGGAAGAGAATATTCCTCTAGAAGAAGGTACATGGTAAAATGATCAATTCGTGATGAAATACCCACGGCTAAAGGGTTCGTTTAGAGGTTTTGACAAGGTTTTGTTATATGTTTTATATAACGCGCGGCGGGAATAGTTTTATTGTTTGCTAAGGTCCCACACGATCAAATTTGAAGGGCAGGTCAATTTCAATTAGAAGGGCATATATCTATGTCGCCCTTCCATAATGAAAAGCTTTACTTTCAATTGACCACAATAGATATTTTTATTCATTTCAGAAGACAAATATCAATTTTTTATTAATTAAAGATTGTTACATATACAACAATGAAGAAAGTCCATCTTTCATTGCTTAAATATCTCATTAGCAATGTCAACATAAGTCTTGAAGACACTATTATAAGAGTTTGGATACATAACAACTGGGATATAGGAGATTCTTATGTGTCGGGTGTGTAATCTGATTTGACTTTGTCTCATAGGGCTTTTAATGACATGGAGAATGCAGATTTTTCTTATAGAACTTTATTATTATTATTTGAAACATTGTTTATAGATATGAATACCTTAGTAATTATGAGCATGGTGGACAATTATTCAAGCTCATGGCATGAAACCATGATGATGTAAGTTTAGATTTAACATTTTTACATGTTAAAGACAAATAGTCAAAATCCTTGACAACTTAGTATGCCATAATTAATAATCATTCCTTGTTCACTTTTATTTAATAGTTTTATGTCACACGATGATCTCTCTTCTCTGACATTTACTTGTGTGCCAGAAGATCACTATTCTAGGAATAAGGAGTTATTTTCTCCAAAAATAACCTAGCCAAACATTGACAATGCATGAGGATATCTTTCTATGCTTCATAAGTACATATGTTCTACTTCTAAATCATGTCTTGGAAGTGGTTGTTTTGCTGGAAATTATTCACAGTTGGTTTCATACCAAAGTCTTTCTCACATTTTCAGCATCCAATACATGAAAAAGATAATGGTTTTAAACAAAATAAATATTTGAAATTTTGCAAGAATTGTACGGCACACTTTGAATATGAATTTTGAAGTCAAGTGCATGATGTTGTATAGGATCAAGTGTCATTTTGAATACAAATGTTTCACAGAAACTTCTCAACATACTACCTACTTGATGAGATTAAATGACAATATTGCATCAACTATTTCCATAATAAAAGTGCACCTCGGCCATAAGATAAGCAACTACAAATGTTGTAGATCTAACAAGACCACACAATTAAATGTATTCCTGAGAGCCAATGCGTATGAAAAATGAAAAAGGAGTTTGCAACCAAAAATACCTTAGGCAACTAATTCAATTAGATACACCAAACCATCGTAAAGGAAAACCAGCCTACTCCAAAGACAGCGTTTACCTCCTTTGACAAATTTTGAGTTCCGAAACAAGGGCCTTTATTGTCTTGTCAATGCCCCTAGTAATTTGAGCAGGTTTACTTTCTTTGCAAAAACCTAAACACAAAGGTTTCATTTCAAATTATTTTCCACAAATTTAAGATACAACCATTGTCGATTTGTATTTCACTATGAGGACATAAATTTTGACAAAAGAACCAAATTTTTTTAATACCGATAGCAATTTTTTTCACTCAAAAACTATCTTAGACTCAATAAACTGACCCAAACAAAAAACCAAGCCTGCCATAAGACCCTACAAAAATGAATAGATGATCTTAATCTAGTACTATGGGCAAAAAGTTACCTTTACACCCTCACTTATTAAACCCTGTCTTTGTTGAATTTTAACTTCCAAGCTGCTATGATGAAAGGTGGGATACCAACAACAACATGGAGGTTGCTTGCACACCATCCGAAATTTAATTGACATTTTAAAATTCACAGAAGTTTTTTGTAGACGACCGCAGCCATATTTACGTACGGGATTGTATTTAGAGAAACACAACAACCCGACTGATACACGCAATTCACCAACCGAAGTGTAAACAAAAAAATTTACTCGACAATTTTGTAAATTCAAAGAGAGGACCGTGAGCATTAATAAACTGGATCGCATGAAATTGAAGAAGGGAATCCCCGAAAACACAGCAGGACCCAAATTTTTTATAGGTCACATTGGATTGAGAATTCGCGTTACAAATTAGGCGAACGTCAACATCCCATTTTTGGGCAACGGAGTTGGTTTGAAATTCAATCTATTCAAACTTTGAAGTCAGACGGAAAGGGTTCTTTAATGTTTTGATAGTTTAATTTTATGTATGCTTTAATATATACATATGTTTTAAACATATGTTATATATATATATATCATACGCGAAATGAAAAGTGGGCCATAAATTTAGTTTTAATTTTATTTTTTTAAAAAGAGGTTTTATTATAATATGTTTTATATGTTACGACATAAAAATAAAAAGGACAAAAAAATCTTGGTAGTTTTTTTATAGACGATGCGTAATTTTTTATTACAATGATGTGTAAAGTGAAAATGATGTAACTTTTTAAGTGTGTATGCACAACGTGCGAAAGTGAAAAAAACTGTAGAGTGTTTAGAGACAGTATGTTTGTTTGAACGGATAGTGAGTTGGTTTTATGTTGTGTTTGCCATGATCATAATTTTGTAATCCCTCTCGGTGAGGAAGAAGTGCTTAATAGTGAGTTATTGAAGAGAATAGAAGTTTGTTTTCAAGTATTGCGACTCTGTCTCTGTCGAAGAATTTTTATTTTCTCTGTGTTAGAGGAAGGGAGATTTATTCTCCATTCATTGTTACGGAAATTTTTCAATATTCCAACATGTGCAATTAGCAGTGTTGTGGTTCCATCCCAGCTAAATCATTTGTCTTTGCGCGGCTGCCTTACCAACTTGGCCCCAATATTTTCAACTAGGTCACGATCTAATTCAGCAATAAAAAGGCCAAAACCCTGACATTGGAGATACATTTCATTACTTTGTCAATAAAAATAAAATTTGACTCGGCCATAACCCTTTCTGTTTATTATTGAAAAGCTTTGTCATTACTCTAATGTGGCTAGTCCATAGGCCAAGTAGACCTTTAATTATTTCAAATATGTTTCATTTCACCTTTGAGTTTTCAAATTATACCAAATCTAAGACATTTAGGGGGAACTAATACAACGTTAAAGAAAACCGAGCACACATCTAAAGTACCTCCTTGGCCTCTTTGTCACACCATCATTAACTATTTTCGAGAGAAGCATGCTTGCTCTCCAAGACAACATTTTGCCCTTTGCACCAAGGTGAAGGCTCCAACAAGATCGGCAAGTTTGTTCACACCGCACGCAAGACAAATTGACAATGCTTTCGGTAAGTGTGCAATTGAATGCTAGACCATATGCCAAAACGACCCTCCATGAAAAATTAAAATAACACATTAAAATCGAATATAAGTGGACAAGGAAAGATCTGCAAGTAGTGAAGTTTGACATGCGGGTGACCTTCCTTTAAACATAATCTCGACTGCAATTTTTTGTCAACAAGGCCATCCTTGTTGAAGTACAACTCCTTTTCCATAGCTCTTGTATTAACTACCTTCTCTGCATCGCGTAATCTCGGAGAGTCCCTCTTTTTGCTTGAGCAATTAAAGAAATGGGTGAAAAAAGCTGAAGAGAAACAGATTGTCTACCATAATTATCAAACATTGCACACAACTTCTTCCCTTTTACATTGTTACCCGATGAGGTAGATGTGGCAATTGTTGTCCTCCTTGGCAGAGGCCATCTTCTCTTATCACGAATATAGAATTACAAGATCTTCATGTGTATGAACCTTAAAAAACATAGCTCCCATTGCTAAAAACCACTTTTAAGTTGTAACGGGCAAACTAAACAACTATCGCAACTTTTGACAACTTCACGGAGCATTAAGAGAGAAACAACCAAAGAAATACAACCACAATCTCATTTTAATAAGGACGGACTATATATTTGCATTAAGATAATAGTAATAAATCACGGCTATATTAAGACGACACAAACAATATTTAACTAGTGTCTCTTGCGGCCTTGATTGCCATGCTAGAGGTTCATATTTTTAATTTAAATTCTTGACCTCTCATGCCCATCATGTGAATGCATCGATAGGATATCTACATCCAAATGCTACTTTATATCCCCATTCCCTACACAAGAGCACCGGTATTGATGGATCACCCCACCATCCCACCCACTAGAAACGGTGAAAAAGGAAAGCAGAAAACTACAGAAATATCTCAAGATGACTATATGGGGTGGACACTTATGAATCAACCAACCATTGAAGCTCGGACTCCTTGATCAAACCATGGAAGGTATTATGTGACGATATTCAAGCAGAAAGCCTTGAATCGGATTTACACGAGCTATGTTAAGAAGAAACCCTAAAATCACAACGAAAATGAGTGAAATGTGGCACCACTCGGAGATTGACAAGTGCCAATTGGTACAGTGGTAGACAATTGGCATGCCTCGAACAACGGGGAGTGATGCAAGAATGACATGAGCGAAATATTAAAAAAGCCCCAAATCTGGAGAACTAAAGCTCATCACCAGCACAAAAAGTTGACAACTTTACATGATGTAACCTATGAAATCATAAATGGAGAAATAATAGTAACAATAAAGTAACCTATGTAACAATAAAGTGATTCATCTACCAGGAGTGGTAATGGGAGAAATCATAGTGAACAACGAAACATGCGAGTTTCTTCTGATGAATAGATGAAAAAACACACTTTTAAAAAAACCTAGATAATAATCATGAACAAGCTTATTATTGAATTATGAAGCGTAAAGGAACTTACAAAATGTGACATTATGAACACAGTCAGCGCCTGAAACAAAAATATCCTAGACATGACTACCCAGTTTGACAAGTTGTATTGCTCATGATGCGAGGATTTCTAGTACATCTTTAGCAAGATCAATCAAAATCCATCATTATCTATACAATAAATACAAGTAATTGATGTAAGTATTTTTATAAGATGCATTCTTATGATAATGTTAGAACATATGTTGAAAATGTCAAAACATACTTGAATAAGCTTCTCTTCATCTCAGGAACAATTTATTGGAGTCGCATGAACTTGAAACGAAGCCTCCCACGATCTGAAAGATTAGCAACTAAGTCCATGATAGCTTTTTTGTTGCTACGGTTGGATCGAGGGAGGTTTTTTCTCTAAATCGCTCAATAAAATTATTCTCTACTAAACGGGGCCAACCACGTGAAGGTGGAAGCTCTTATGACCCCTCCCCCTCACATCACTCTCAATTCCCCAATACCCAATCTATATTTCATTTTTTACTTTCATGAGGATATATTCAATAACTAATAAAAAAACAATTCAACAAAAATTACATGAAAACATTGCGATTAATGGCATGACATAAAAATACTATGATAAATGAGTTTTTTATATAACACAAAAAAACGTTCCAAGTATGGTAACGTTTGTCTTATAATAATACAATATTTTTACATTACTCAATTTTCTTTTTCTTCTTCCTATTTCTAAAGCTCCTAATTACATCATCAATATCATCGTTCTTTGCTCTTGTTTCGTGTCTCGGCCCACATTGCGGCCTAGTTGCGTAGTCACGATGTACGGTCTCATCACAGTGACGGGGGCATACTTTACAAAAGCAGAGATAATATTAAATTTTAATTGTCGGTTTTTAAATATCATTGAACTAAGTTCGGTAATATTAATAAAAAAAATTGCAATGGGAATTATTTACAGTACTAGGTTGTAACGTGACCTAGTTGCATAGTCACGATGTGAAAATTATACATCCGATGACAGACATTACACCTACAGAGATAATATTAAATTTTAATTGTCATTTTTTAAATATCATTGAACTAGTTCGGTAATATTAATAAAAAAAATTGCAATGAGATTATTTACAGTGCACCAGGTTGTAAACGTTAGGGCTGTTACTCACATCTTCCTCTACGGTAGTAAGATCTACGGGAAACATTCTCTGTCATTTAAACAAAAAAAGTTATAAGGACAACCATCGAGGTATAATTAGAAAAAATTATGAGTGAAAATTAATTACCATCACGGCCCTCCTTGATAGTAGCATTTTCGGCTTGGTCCCCACTACAATGATCGGGTTGCATGTGAGGATAATCTACATCATTTGTAAAAGCTGGGTTATTTATCCTCATCGGTAGTGTTATCTGATTTAAACAATTTTTTTAGACATTAAATTTATGGATGAAAATAAACATATTGAAAGGTTAATGTTTTACCTTATCGGGCATTTGGATCTTGGGACTGCCCCGAGCTTCTGCGACATTCCTTCTGACTTGATAAGTTTGAGAAATGGAAAGCGATATTTTTATCTTCCTCTGTAGTTTACGTTAAAAGTCATCACCCTAAATTACATATGATTGTGTATTTTTAATCATATTTGATAGGATTACAAAAACGTTGGAAGGTGATACAATTAATTATAAGATGTTTAGCTACTTAATTACAATTCTTGCAGCTAATTTCAAGTAACATACGGCCCTGGCTTGTGATGGCCACGTTTTTAAATCTAGCTTTGGTTGCCTTTAAGGTGGAAACCTAGCATCAAAGATTGTAGTCGAATATGACGTAGCACACTTTTATTTTAGACATAGAAAGAATGAAGCTATTGAATTAAAGTTGTAATTTACCTTGCGGGTCTAGTTGGCATTTTTGCTTCTTTCTTTGCCCTTTTCTATTTTCCATCATGGATGAGTGCTCTCCACTCACTCTGCGAGGCTTGTGAGAGGACGCTTGTATCTAGGGTTAAATTGTAATTGCGTCCTATAGGTGTCACCTGGTTTATTTAAAATATTTGTCGGCTACTGGAGCCAATATTTGTTCTATCAAATGTGCAGGCCCAAAGGGCTTCTAGATAATCTAGAAGTTATTTTTTCGGAGTTGGAATTACGGGAATTCCACCTGTGCATATGGTTGGGCCAAAAATTACCAACGCATGGCTCTCCAAAAACTTTGTAGAAATCATTGTTTCCTACATAGAAAAAAAAGATATTATCAAATAATTTATAATAAAAATATGATAAATATGTTTTAGATAAAGTACATGAAATAGTTAAAATATTAAAATTTACTGGGGACCTTTATGCTTTATAGGGACACAGCTATCGTTCACCAACAATGTGCCATTAATGGTCCTTGTGGAGTGACCGATGCAGCTCCGGGAAGCATAATAATGTAGTTGGCCATATCAGCCTCATCATTGCCAACACGTTCGGCAGAGTTGATGAGTGTCTAGCAGGCGGGGTGTTTTCTTGGTAGCACCTAAAGGAGTAGAAGGTGTACGAGAGGGTTCTTTGGGCAATCACTTGCCCTTGTGTCCCTACCACCAACACCAAGTTCAACAGAAGTTCCGAAACGCTACATACAAAAGAAATTTTTGTTAGTTTAGTCAATGTAAAAATTAAAAATCAAACTATCACAATTCATCATAAATGCAGATATCCTTTTGACTTTTTATTATTACTAGATATGTTTCTAGGCGGCTCCATAGTTGTTTTATCCTCTCTTACATTTCGGGTGTTTGAGGCGCGTTTATCAAAGTATTAAATTCCGACCTTGCATCTCGTGCCCTTTTTCTAGCAAAGAACCTTTGGAGATAGGGATGAAGAAAGCTATTCCTCAAAAGGGAATCATCCAGGAAGCGTACCATGGCTAGGTGTACGCATATTTGAACAAAAAAATTGATATTATTTCAATTATGTAAATAACTAAAATACACGAAGATAGAGCAATGCTAGCACTTTACATGTTCTTCAATGGCCTCTTTTCGTGATCATCCCGTCTCGGGGTGTTCTGTCTTGCGATCGATGCCACATTCTGCAATAAGATTATAAATGTAAAAACTTGAAAAAAATATCTAACTTGAAAACACAAAATGGCCAAAATAATTTCTAATACAAGACAGGAAGACGAGTTAGAAGTTTCCAAATATGCCTTGCACATTGAATTGATCTTGAAACATGCTTTCATTGCACATTAAGGCACGGAAACAAGAGACAAGTTGACAATGAAGACCTTATTGAATATATTGTTGAACAACTTCTGGTAAAATTATTTGTGAAGACCTTGAGGACATTTTTGGAGCAACATTGTTGAAGGCGATGGTATAGCATTGTTGGAGACGATCTTGAAGGGCCTTGAAGTGAAGCTTTTGGAGCAACTATTGAAAAATCCTTAGAGCATTTATTAAAGGCACTTTCTATCTTCCATCACCTTTTTTCCTTTAAATATCTTTAAACGATTTTGTTGATATTTAATGTTTGAAATCCGTTATAATTCTTGATTATATGTGTTTTGGGGACTTTCCCTTTGAAATTACCCAAAAATACCCTGGCAATTTTATCTTTGGGATGCATGTCGACCCTATTGTTCAATATTTTGATTGATATTAGTAAACATAGAGAGTTAGGGGGCTCTTGACTTGGTTTGGTTGGGCCATTAGATCCCTAACATCTACTAGGAGAACCCCCTTGAGTTGGAGGAGAGCTAGCTTTGAAGTGAAAAGGAGTTGGTGACGTGACAATGGGCCTATTGAATTACACATGGTATCACACTTTAGCTTTAGGAATTTATCTTGAGAAGTGCGAGATTTTGCTATATCAATTCTCAAATTGTTTACAACACTATTGTTAAGAACTAATAAGAAGTAGTGTTGAGGGTTTTAGGTATAGAAACATTATATTTAAAAACTAGGGTTCTGGGTCCTTGGCATTCCTTCACCTGGGCCTAGCACACTAGAATAATTTCACACTAAACCATGCAAAATTAAAAGTAACTTAACATATCCATAAAGTAATAATAATCATAATTCTAATTTCCTATTGTACGATATGATGCAAATTATTCAAACATGAAGCAATGAAGACATGCAATGTTTGAATTTCAAGATGATGAACAATACAAGAAGTTAGAAACTACAACTTTGATTCAATACTTTGTGTCCTAACTCCGGAAGGAATCTGGTTTGTGGTCTGGAGACATGCATACGTGTATTATCAATTCTTAATTGACAACAACTAAAAGGACATCTACCTCATCAATTCCTTCCCATTTTGTGTTTTATATTTATATTCCTTATAAAAGTGTCAAATTTCTCTCAAAGTAAACTTAACTACTTGAATAAAATAAAAAATAGTTGAGATATGATTGAGAAATGGTCCATTTATTTCTTGAAAGGATCTTCACAATTTCTTTGGTTGTTTTTCATCTCCAGAAACAAGAAATGACCTAAGAAAATATCGTAATGTAATATAAGAAACAACACGGTGCAATGGCCATTTTGAAAGCCAAATGATGTCCATTGAGGACATGGCCTTTATTTAGTTTCTGTTTCATAGGAGTTTCGGGTAGAAATGGAGACTTTGTTGTACCATTTCCGGTAGTAAAAGGAAAACCTTCTTTTTCCATGGGAAATAGTACCTTCCTTTTTTCAAGATAATCCAAATCACAAAAAATATGAACTATCTTGTACATTCTTGGATAATGTGAAAGTGGAAAAAGGAATACCTACAGAAGTGATGCACACATGTACATTTGAACACTAATAGATTTTTGTAGTTGAAATGCAATGCTTGTTTTCATTTAAATGTAGGGTTTTTAAAGCGAGGAGAAATAATGGGCACTTAAATTAATAAGCGTTTCTTTGGGAAAAATTTAAATCTTGTATTGGGTGATGAAGCTAATAGAGGTATTGAATCTTGATTCTTGACATTGTGTTTAACTTGAATAACTCAAATGATTATAAATATCGGTGGATGAGTTATTTTTTTTAAGTATGTCACTCAAAACTCTTATGTCGAAAGCATTGTATGATGGCTAGCATTTTCTTGTTTCCTTTCTTCGAGTTCAATGTAAAAAGTATATTAATATATTGGAGCATGAATGATAACTACAATTGTTCTTTCTGTGATATATCCAGCCCCAAGATTATGAGAATTTTTTCTCAAGTGGAGCTATTGGTTATTGATGAAGCAATACACCCAATTCCATTGCACATTGTAAAAAGGCTACTAACTCGGGCCATATTTAGTGTTTACGTATATCACTGTAAATGGGTAATAATTATAAATGAGCCAACCACAATCCATGATTTCGTAACCATTCGGTTTCCATGGATAGTGATGATGATATTAACCCTATATATTAGTGACCTATACTGTATGACAATGATCTCAACATTGAAACCCGTATGGTTGTATGGATGTGACCTTTGGTATGTCATCAGAAAATCCCCAAATATCAAAAAAATCCCCCAATCACGGAGTACTACCCTTTTGATAAAGTTGATGAATTTAATCTCCCATTCTCTACCACTTTTCACTTCACCTTCAATATAGATTAGACCAGGAAATTCTTTGCGGGTGTTGAGATGGATGAATTCAATGGGAACAAAATCCATAGCTTAAACCATGAAGCGGTGAGTCAAATTCATGCAACTGAAACACATCTTACACATCCTCTTTGAAACTCATACGAAGAACATTGGAAGACATCTAGAGAAGGCCCTACGGCCTAACACAATCCGGGTATTAAGCCAAATACGATTAACCCTACTAGGAGGAAGGACTGCAGTAGAACTTACCATTTTGCAAGAGGCGAGGGCGAGATGTTGCAAGAGTGGAGGCGAACGTTGAGGGTGAACGGCCCAGAGGAGAATGTTGTTGCAAGAGCTCGGGGCGAATGCGGGGGCGAATGCGGTGCCGAGGCGAGGGCGAAATGGTGTTCTACAAGAGGCGGCGAGGGCGAATGCGCATTCTGCCCGGGCGGGCAAGTGCGAGGGCAAATCTTCCGTGCAAGGGCGAGAGGCGGGTACGAGCGCGAAATCTTTGATACCGCAGGGCGGGCGGGTCGGGGAAAATGCGGTATGTAAGAGATGAGGGCGAATTCGACGCGAATCTTTGTTATGCAAGAGCGGAGGGCGAATGCGTGTGTGATCCGGACGTTAATACATGTAGTTTTTAATAAAATCATTTTTATGCGGCACGGATATAAGTTTCGTATTTTTATGTAGTGCACATATAAGTGTCGTTATGCGGCCCGGCGGACAAAGCATCGCTCTTCCCCACGCCGACGGATGCCTCCAAACGTCGCAGTGCGACACTTAGACATTAATGTCGCCTTGCGACGTTTGGAGGCAGCCGTCGCAGAAGCGGCGCTTTGGGGGCATAGTGTCGCAATTGCGACGTCTTCCTCAAACATCGCAATTGCGACACTTTTTTCTAAGTGTCGTGTTTCTGACAATTTTCTCTAAACATCGGTATAGCGATGGTTTGAGCCGAGACTGAAAAATTTGGGGAAATTTCCGACATTTGTTCAAAAGCATCAGAACCAAGCGTCGAATTTCCCCCAAATGTACTAGTGGGCATTTGGGAACAATTGCCCATTGATTTGCACCATCACTATAGGATTTCTGGGTCTTCATATTTTACAAGTGTTTCCATTCACGATAATAAGTCGGATAGAGTGTCGACTATTTGGACGGTTGGGTTGGTTGTTGTTCTCCTCTTTGACCTTGTTATACATAGTTCCTTAATGGTTTTTGCATAAATAGGGATGTCTTGGATAGCTTGGAGGAGAGGATTTTTATACACATATTTTTTAATTCTCCCCAAGATCAAAATCAGGACTTTCTATTAGAGGTATGATTAATCGTGCAGGAATGGTGGATAAAGGTGGTTAGTTGTTGTGGAGTTTGATGTTGAACCACCTTATCTTTTTTCAATGTTTGTTCTACAGGTAACGGATCTTAGTGAACATTTTTGTCTCTCTCATTTCTACTATCATGAGACCTCGATTGAAGGTTATTACACTCCTCGGTTCAATTTCTAATTACTGGTGGTTCCATTATTTGGATAGACTAAGCGGCCTATTAGTTGGGTTTGGGTTGGGGTGGTGGGAGTTGTGGTCTTAAATTGATGCGGGGGTTTTGTGGTAGTAACAGGGCTTTGTAGGTAGGTTGGGGAATTGTTACGGTTAGGTTTGATTTGTAGGTCTTTTCAGTTTGACTTCCGGGCTTGACTCTGCCGAAGTAGCCATTATGTTGGATAAGCATTGTTTTTTCCAAAACGGTGGAAGAAGGAAAATTTGGCCGATTAGGTTGGTTTGCCCATGATGATGTAGGAAATGGTTGTTATGACCAATTGGGGAAGGTGGTTGATTTCCACATTCCATTATATTCTTGACATTATATTGAGAGGTGAAAAAGAAGAAAATGGATCAGTTGGCATACCTGATTGTCGTGGTACCATTATTCGTACTTGATTTAGTAAGCATACCACTTCGATTCTTCTTACGCACTCTTTATAGGCTAGTTTTAGACCCAAGAACGAGGACATCCTTTTGTAGGGTGGTATTTTGTGCAAATCGCGCAAAATATGATTATATCAGGCGGGCACTCTTTGTGGCTATGTTTTGCTTCCTACATACGGGACGAGAATATTGACAAATTTTGTTCTGCTTCTGCTTACTTTTGTTTTGGCTTGCATAATGAACTATGTTGTTAGAGTCCTAGTCTTGTTTTAAAATCTTCCGGCTTGATTTCAATCTCTTGCATGAGTTACACCTTCAACGGGGGTCTTATTATCCCTTGTGATCATGTCACGTTATTTCTTTGATGTTAGCATAGATTTCTCAGTATACATCACCTTTTCCCATAATATTCAATGTTTCAACCCATTGATCCTTCATCCCCCTAATTGATTTAGTATTTAGCACATTATCAGGTAGAGGTAAAATATGCATAAGGAGATCTGGATATGTGAAACCGTTCCACATATTCTTCCGGGGTTTCATTTAGTTTCTTGTCATTTGAAATATTTCGTCTTTTAGTTCCGAGACCTACAATAATCTTGATATTTCTTTATAAATGCGACTTTCATCGATCCCAATCGGTTATAACATCCCCACTATTTACATAAACCATCGTAAGTTTGCTCTTTTAATGTGGAAGGAAATAGTTTTCATTTTTGGGGATCGGTGGTATAGTCATACTCCTTGCATAGCACATCAAATTCAAACGAAATGCATACGGATATTCCGATGTCAAGCCATGAAATGTAGGAATATGTTGAAGAGGAATGGCTTTCATAGGTACGTATTTGTAGTATCCACTATAGGATATTGCGGTGTGGAAGTCTATTCCAGGATGTTCTTCAGTTTTTTGGTTTTGGTTTGGTTTTAGGCCATTTGATCAAATATGTGCCAATATCCTTCGGGATCTCGAAATTCCTAGAGGCCCATTGGAAGAATTAGGAATGGCCTTGAAAACACTCCCTTGATGCGGAACAATAAGTATTTCCTTGCTATCTTTGTTTAGGGGAATTAGGTCCTTTGTTTTGGATAAGGTTTGACAACTTCCTTCCCTTGTCAATTTGTTCTTGTTTGGACTATTTTAAGAAGGGAGATTTTGGTTCTTGTTTCTCTGTTTCCCCCTTCTCCTTCGCGGAGATTGATAGAGTTCCATTATGGAGAAATTAGGTAGGTATTCTCAATTTCTTGGGAATCTTGCTCAATTCCTTGTTGACTATGTATCTCGGCCAAGGCTTCGGATGGTGACTCTGTGGCACGAAGGGCAATGGAGTTGTCCCAGAGATAACTTTCCTAGGTCCCTCTTGATGGGCAAGATTCGGTCTTCTTAAGGATTTCGTTAATGAAAGTTGTTCGCCCAAGGGTCAACGGGTCCTTAGGTTTTTTGGGTTTTAAATTTTGTTTTGTTTAGGTGGTTTTATTCATTCAGAAAAAACAAGCCTTCATTCCTACCTAAAGAAAAGTTTTACTAATTATGCTATGAAGCGGTACAGCGAGCAAGTATGTTCCTTGCCCGAGTGTGCGGGTTCTTACCTTAGTCTTTAATATCCAATTCTTCGCAAGCGAAAAAAAATCAAATGTGCATCACTCCTTGAAATGGCATACACCTCATAACCTTGAGCGCCCAAAATGTTGAGGTATAAAAAGGTATCTTTTTAACACTGTTATCTACAGTAATTATCAGCTCAAGAATGACTTTTTGTTTCAGAGGTATCTGTATATTTGAGGCTATAATTTAACTAAGAGTAATCTTTGTGAGAGATGTAGTATAGTATTCCAAATACAGAGTAAACATATGCTTGTAAAGAAATCTAATTCTGATAACATGAATGAAAATACTCAAAATCTTAACTACTCACTCTGCCAAGCATCGATCAAGATCTGATAACAATAACTCATTCCTTTAGAAATTGATGCAACTAAAATCACATTGGAACAAGGCAATCAATCTGCAGTAACTTGGAAGCTATAATCAATGTTATCTACGATTGACGATCTGTATTGTTAAGAATCAAAGTGAATTTCAAAATTGAACTACTTCTTGTTGAAAATAAATAGAAAAATTTCCTTTAAAAGCAAGAATTGGAAAGGAACAACAATTTGTAATCTATGGGCCTACATAAAAAGCTGTAAATAAACAAATCTTTACGCAATCTAAAACTACTCAATTAGGAATGAACAACAAACGAAATTGAACAACAAACATGAACTTAAAAAAATCAGATAACAAATCCTATTAAACTCCAACCTGTCGACAACAAAACGTTATTAAGTAATAAATTGAAATGAACAATAATCGAATGACACGACAAACAAAAGTTAAGTATGGAACAACAAAGCTTTATCACATTGATAGCAAGATAAGTAATACGAATCACGATCCTTGTTAAAATAGAAGACGATGCAATCCCATTAGCGCACAGCAAATAAATAGAAAGCAATTCAACGGTAATTAAGTAACTATCACAGTCGTAATGAAACCAAACATAATTATCACACGACGGTAATCAAAGGATAGAAATACAAACATCGAACGATTCCACAAGGGTCGGGCCCATGGCACCGGTGAAACAGCACCGCTGGGTTACTTGAGCTTGAAAGATGAAATGAAATGTATACGGTTAATTGAACATAAAAGTGTTACGGTGATTGCTCTACGATCACGAGTCGAAGTAAAACAAAATATTACAAAAGGAATGTTTTTAATCAAAATCGACTCTCTACAATCTCTAAAGGCGTTGCCTTATATATCAAACTCAACGGACAAGACAAGGAACGGGATAAGGTTTGAACAACGATCCTCAGAGATCGAAGAAAGGATCTGAGGATTCGCTTCCCCTCTTTCTTTAAGTTTGTCACTTGGTTTCCTTTGACCCAGTCGAGCTATCCCTGCCTTTTCTTAGCAACGAGTTCGGATTTTCTTTTTCTTTGTAAGATTTGGTCATCTTTGGAGGAAAATCGGTTACTCTTGTTTTAGCCTCGCCTCTAGTATATTTGTTCACCTACTTTGATCCTAGCAATAAAAGGTAGTTTTTAGTTACGTTTCTGATAAACATAAGCCTTTACAATTCTACCACAATTCTTGTAATAAGTCACCTTTCTAAAGTAAAAATAATTATGTTTAAAGTAAAAAGAATGGGAAAAAAACATAGTGAATTCATACCTTTTCCACTACTCAACGGAGTGGGAGAGTTTGAATTTAAAGGGATAGTGAAAGGGATAAGTTGGAAAAATCAATAAAAATGAATCATATTTTATTAAGTTACAAGTAAGTGGTGTATTTATACATAACATGAGAGTAGTTTGTTTTCCTCAAGGGTTATGAACTACATGCACGAAGTCAATGTTAACCAAACCTAGAAATACAATAATGATTAGAGGGTATATTCGATCGTGTCCAAATTGAACCTTGCATCACTTTGAATAAAGGAATTAGTCGAAGAAATAGTATCCAATATTAATGGAGAAAAATATCATCATTTCAATTTCATTAAGAATATAGAAAAGAATATTTGAAATATTAGTGTGTGGAGAATGAAAACTACAAATAAATTATACCAACTCAACCTAAATATTTTTTGTGGATAATTAAAATGAAGACACGGATTCAAAGGTGAAGAATTGTTCAAAAGCAAGTATTGGAACAATACCATTTTTTGAGTTTTCTATTTCTCCAAAGACAAGAATTCATGTGTGAGACAAGTAAAACCTAATAGGACCAGATAAATAACAAAATGAATTACCTTTGAAGTCATTCCAACATTCAGCTTATCGATTTCTTACATAAACAGACTACTAAACTCTAACTTAGACTTACCTTTTTATAATCGTACACCTTATGGATATTTTTTCCATGTGCTTTCGCATAATTTTTCATATTATGTAGCCTTACCTTCAATTGGCCAATTACAATGTTACCCTTTAATACAACACTAAAGTCCTCTTACATTAATATGATTATAAACATTCTATATAAAAATGCCATTAAATATAAAAATACCATTACACTAACCTTTTCTAAATTTATGAGTATAAATGCATATTCGAACATAGGGATGAAAATTTAGATATGAGTGAGATTGACCAAAATTTCAAACTCTTATCTCTTATAATATAGCCAACAAAACTATTAAATGTTGTTTTCTTTTTATATAAAATATAAAAATTATAAAATGTTATAAGTGATTTGAATAAAAATTATATTGAAAATGTGTTGCTTCAATGTTGTATAACCTGTAAATATCTAAAATATATAGAAAAAATCTAATGATAGCAAGATTATTTTTGGAAAGTCCATATATAGATATTAGGATGTCTTTATTTTACTATCTTTATGCATATAATTTTAAATAAATGTTGTCAAAACTCTTCAATACATATTTTTTATGGAAATATCCACACGAAACATTTAGTATATATTAATTTTTATTACCATGACCAAATATTGTCATTTCCTTTTCTAGATTCTTTTGCATTGTTAAGGTATTAGAATAAATATAATAAAATTCAGAAAATATTGGGAAAAACAAATGACCGCAATCCACATGGTTTTATACAACTTGACACTATGCACACAAATATATATAACTACTTACCATGTAATAAAATTACATGTAATATAATTAAATTAGCAAGAAGAAATTTGCATAAAGGAAAGAGGTTAGAGGCGACTTTTTTCTTAAAATTAAATATCTTAATGTTTAAACAATAACTGCGTCATGTATCCAATTCTTTGCATTATTTAATATTATCAATTTAGTGATGATAAATATATTAACAATTATTAACATATTTATAATGCAAATTTTAATTGTTATTCTATTGATTAAATTTATATACTATCATGGCTTGTTTTAACTGTTATATACTATTGATTAGATTAGATCATGGCTTAATTGAATCGGTTATTTACGGTACAATGTAAAACGTAAAATGTATAATCGATTTGTTAATCCTTTTTTTATTTGTTTGCGTAATTAATAAATAATTTTAATATATTAGATATAAATCTTCCGGAAATCACATGAGAATTTTAGGAACAACGCATTTGAACTACCAAGCTTGTAGTTCATCATCGAGATGAAGCGTATTGTCCTAACCAGGCAGAATTCGATTTGGTATGATTGACAACGTCGTTCCTAAAATTCTCATGTGACCCCTACGTGGTATATTATATCTAATATGTTATGGATCCTATAAGCTTGCGGTCTCAAATAATTTTTAATTTAAGTCATAATGACTCACTAAACAATGAAGAGTTTGGAACGAGAAGCGGTGCACTTCCACACGCAAGGGTAGATGTTCGCTAGAAGGAGGGCTTGAACCTCAGCTGCCACGCAGTAAAAAGCCACACGGTCTAACTAACTAAGCTATTCCGAGTGGTTGTGTTTTCTTGCGCATTTTTATGCTCTCTTTCATTTCTACAAACAATATATTTAAAATATGTATTAAAAAGGTTATTTCAATTAAGACATTAAAAATAATAAATTTAATATATATATATATATATATATATATATATATATATATATATATACATATATATTAAAGATTATTAATACAACAATAAATAAATAAATAAATAAATAAATAAATAAATATATATATATATATATATATATATATATATATATATATATATATAACAATTTTTCAATTAATACATTAAAAAAACAATCAAATTATAATATATATTAAAGATGTTTTCAATTAATACATCAAAAGACAATAAAATCATAATATATATTAAAGTTTATTTCAATTAATACATTAAAAATACTAAAACATATATATATATATATATATATATATATATATATATATATATATATATATATATATATATATATATATATATATATATATATATATATATATAGATAGATACATTTAAAAACAATAAATTTAAAATATATATCAAACATTATTTCAATTAATACATTAAACAAACAAAAAACATTTAAAATATATATACTAAACTTAGTTATTAATGTCGATGACAATGGATACATTGATAAGCTCGTGATTTTGCATATAAAATTATAATTTTCATTCTAGTTTCCTATTTGTTTGAATCTGTTTTGTTGTCAGTTTGTATAGTTCTTTAGTCTTCATGGCCTAATAAAAAAGTATGAGGGCGATAGTTCAATTTATGTACTTGTCTTTCGAAGGTAGGTGGAAATTTGATCTACAAGTCTAGGTTAGGATACAAGTCATTCTTTGCTACACTAAATTGATTTAACAACAAGTCTTTCTTGGAGTAGTTTTTATGATTATAACATCTCATCTACGGGTTAGTATATGTGTTTCATTAACCGAAAAAAAACCACAAAGTGACAATGTCATTATGCCTTTTAATAGAAAATGTACCCCGCAAATTCATTTTGTATGGCATTGTTTCCAAGGATGGTGGTGGTCTGGGAGTCTAGGCTAAGGAATGTAAATCATTCTTTGCGACATATTGAGGATTCATTGAACCACAATTTATGCTCGGAGTAGTTTTGTGATTATAACATCTCATCTCTACGTTGGGTTAGGTGTTCTATTACTTAAAGAAAAAAACACAAGGCAATAATGCCATTGCTGTATAGAAATGGGCAAAGAGCGAGGGGAAGGTTGATATAAAAACATTGAGACATACATACGTAAAAGACCACCATTTCCTTTGAAAATTTTGAGATGAAAGGGTGGAAAGAGCTATCACTCAAACTTTTCCATTCCATGAAATCTAAAGTATTTGAACTTTATTTAAAATAAAATGATTTTGGTTCTAATTATTTCTTGTGGTCCTATCAAAACAAAACAAAAAGGGAATCACTAAGTAATTCACAAGATGGTTTTATTTAGTAGGTTGAAAATTAACCCTAGTTAAATCTTTAAGAGGCAATTCTCATTTGTTAACACTTAGCCTCCATCAAGTATTAGTATTTTTAGATTGAGAAAAAAAATGGATTTATGTTTCTCTTGAAAAATAAAGAAGGATAGAAACATTTGATGTATGAAAGTTGTCCTTTTAGGTGTTAATTTTTCATTGCTCTATGATATACCAATTACTTTAGCGCAATTCAAATATTTAATTAGAAACATTTTTAATAACAATTACTTCTTAGATAATCAACGAGAATTGAAGATAGAACAATAAATTCAATGGAAATAAGAGACGATAATGAACATCAACAAGAGACACCAATTTGGTCAAAGACCGGGGAAAAACCCCATAAGGGGGAAAACCCTTTGAAATTATTCTTACATGTGACAAAGTTTCGAGCCTCTTATATTCTCGAAGGAGACCTTGTTCTTTTGTATGATCAATAATATGATAAGTTAGGTTCTAGAAAGTTACAACCAATGTGGTTAGGCCCATTTGTGTCAAGCATGTCCTTGCAAAAGAACCTATGAGTTAGTTGACTTTGATGGTGTCCCTTTGGAGCAACCTAGGAATGGGATGTACCTCAAATACTATGCTTGATCTCATGCATATTACACTATGTACATATTGTTTATAGATGTGTTAGTGTGTCTCTTGAGAGTTTCCTACGATTTCTATTGATCCTTTTACATTTGGTTTGTAGATGTCAACATCCATTCAACCATACATCAATTATGCTAATGGTGCTGGTCGTAGTACTGATCTATCCTCTCCAACGTGGTTTATATTTTCTCAAATGACGAGTTAGTGAGTCTACAAGGGATTTGTATTAGTCGCTATATAAGAACATCCTTTGAGTATAACACGAGTGGTTGAATCTTGTTGCAGAGCTGTGCACATGGTATCCACCATTTAATCGTCGGACTTGAATCACAACTTGTGGTACTACAATTGACCAATGTCTCTTCGGTCGAAGTACCACCATCTTATGCATGTTTCTAAGGGTTCACCTTCTAGAAATAAATTTCAACTAAATACGATACGAACGTATTTCTCGAAATATAAATACAATTGAGAATGCGCTAGCTAATCATATTTTAGATAGACATTTGCGGCAAATGTAAATAATTTTCAATACACATTACATCGGTCAAAACAACAATAAGAACACAACAAAAGCTGAAGATATATATATGGGCGGATATGGCAGATATGGGTTACACTTTGTGAGAATCGTGGGTGGAAAATTTTTTTCGGCAATAGTTCGAGCCGAAGACTTTCTTACAAAAGTTTGGCGAACTCCATGATTAATTTAGATTGACACAGAACGACATGGGGAAAACGAAATTTTTGTCGTAGATGGGAAAACCCTGACAACAAAATTTCGAGTTGAACTTTTACTTTTAAAATAGTTTGGCCGAACTAGTTTCTATAAATAAATCGCCGCGAGAGATTGATTTGTTTATCGGTGTTTGTTTGCGCGTTTTTTGTACGTATTTGCTCTTTTGGTTTTGTTTGTTCGCGCGTTTTCATACGTGTTCCTCCTCCCGTCAGGTGCGTTGGTCTCTTTTTGCAATACCGGGTATAGAAGTATAAATGGTGTATGTCGTTGCAATTTGTAACATTTTAAATATACTTCATATTTATATGACATAGTTTTTTATGTCATATTGTTTTAAATGGTTGCTTTTACGGTTATAGTCGAAAATATGTCGATTCTTTGATTTTGGTTTTTTAAGCGTCTTGATACGTTCATACGAAGCTACAATATTAAATCCCATTGGTTTATGTATGCTTTGATCATATAAGTTTTTTTTAGTTCATATTTCTTCATTTTTTGGAGCGAAAAGATATTGAAGTAATTTACTGTCTTGCCAACTTGTAAAAAATTGTTATTATAGACAAATAAAATTGTTTTGTGCAAATATCCCACAATATCTCCTTCCCAAATTCTTTGAAATATCCAACAAAAATCGGGAATTAGATATAACACACACACGAGAAGCAAGAAAAAAATAATACATTTATAGATCAACGTTCTAGATTTCATCCTATTGAGATACGAAGTGTTTTTGCTACGATCCCAGGTAGCCACAATTCTTAAACCAACCATTCATTTTCGAGAGGCCATTACTTAGTTGTATGTATATCAAGTTTAAAAATTCCACATGTAGGTGATCTTCTGATACACCATTAACTAGTCTTTGCGGCAATAGGCTTCATTATTTTACGCGATTTTAGGTTGCACGCCTATAAGCCAGAACGATGAAATCCAATTTTTATTTATTATAAAAAATCATGAATCAATTCTTCAAAAGTGAAGTATTTAAATTTACACGTTAGGCCTATGAGTTTGCTACTTAAAAACCAAGTCACGAGTCTTTGATCATTATAATAATTCATATATTGTTGATTTATTGAGAAAAGGTTCGTTAACTTTGCTATGCGATGTTAACGAGTACCTTGTGATGTCTAACTAACATAATCACCTTTGATATTTACTTATTTTTTCTCTCATACTGTTACGATTAAATGAAAGCAGTCAGCATGTTAAAATAATCTACAAAAAACAAATAACCTAAAGATATAATGCCATGATATAAACGTACATTTCCATTTTTGTTCGCTTGAACTTTGTGACAATCATCTTCCTCGGTGGAGTAATTTTTTCCAATAACTAATAGAAAACTTGCAATACATAAAGTATTTGGAATATTACTCTCAAAAGTGGACTTGAACATCAAATATAGATCATTATGATAATAATCTCAAATATAAGATCTTTATGATAATCATCTCCCTTGGCGAGTAAATTATTCAATAATTTCAGAAAAACCCTAATACAAAAAGTGTTAGTCAAATAAAAGCAGTCTTTCTTATATATTAGAAAAAAGAATAAATTACATAGATCTTTCACGGTTCAGACCTGTCTCTACAAAATATGAGATCAAAACAAAAGTATTACAATATATGTCTTGTATATGCAAGCACTATCATTCACTAATTCTTCAGTTTTGGTCAAAATATTGAAAGACCAAAATGGGACATAGTACATTTTAAAATATCAAATTAGATGTATAAACTAAAAAGTAAGAATAATTCCATAATTAGTCATGATTCTGTTGTGTTAGAACTAATGAATAACCTCAAGTGATAATGAAACTTCTATTTTCTAAAGTATTTAGCATGACCTAATACAAAATGGTAGGTTATTAACACAAACATATGCTTTAACTTCCAAAGTGTTGGGTTATTTCTTAAAGTGGACTTGAACTCCCAAAGTGTTAGGTTGTGCTTACAAGTTTGGACTTGAGCATTGCAAAATAAACACATGTCCTGTCTTATCTAAAAGTTATATGTATTTTTTTTAGGTTGGAGAAGTGTAGATGTTTATCAATACAAAATTTTGTTATTTAATAGTCAAGTTTTATAGTTATTATAATGAAATAGTTTCTCACAACAAATTTGATAAAATAAGTGAAATATATATAATGAAGATTAATTTGTATTTAAGTTTTAGATCTGTATAAATTTCTATTTAAATGAATAAACAATCTAATGCTAAAAAATAGAAAACATATTAAGTATAATGTAAGAAATAGAGAACATAATGAAACACACACATACATATCTACAATCAACACAATTATTTTCCTAGAAATCCTTATGGGGAGACAAGCAACCTAAAAATTAATGATGCTCTACTCCTTTTTCCTAAATCCTTATGGAAGAAAAACAACACTAAAATTTAAACATGCTCTACTCTCTTTTACGGTATGGAAAATATGTAAGTACAAAAGAAAGAGGTAATCTCTCTAGGATTAGCTAAGACTTTTTGGTGTGTAAGGTTGCTATAAAAACTTAACTTCATATATTTTTCTCTCTAACTTCACACTCCTAGTTGTATTTTAAACTATGGAACAAAATACAATAACACGAAATGTAACTCTTATTCCTCTAGTGGCCAAGTATTTAACATAGCATGATAGCCAACTAGGTGTAAGATTGACTCAGGTGACCATTAACAAGGTTTGTGATTTTAGACCTTTTAGAGTCTTGTTAAAATTCCACATGTAGCTAGCTTGCTATGCATGAGTAATGGGGCTAAAATGACATTCTCATACCATGGTGGTCAACATGATAGATTGACTTACTAAAGGCATAAATTTTGAATGAACTTCATTTTGATGTTTTTCTTGCACCATTGGATATGTCTTTAAGTGTAGAACAATGGTCGAGTTTTAGAAGCTGGATAATCGTTATTTAAGAAATGTCATTTAATACCTCAAAATGACTCCAAAAAGGTTTTAGACCCCAATTCTCCACCCACCATTAAAATGACCCTACAAGTTGATTCTTTCAGTTTTCACTCTATAAGCATCAAAATATATGACAAACAATATAATTATCCAATCTAGATCATTATTTAATAATTTGTTAAAATTATGAGTAAGAAATATACATAATGGAATTTAAGTAGCGTTAATTCATTGAACACCCTTGTACATTCCTTGTTGATGCTGATAATACATTTTGAAAAATAGTTTGTTTTTGGATTCTATTTTCCACATTCTCTCAACCATATCAAAAACCTTCTTATAATATTTGAAACCATCTATACAACTTTTCATTTGTTTCAATAGGAATTAACATATTGAAATATTAATTGTATTTATGTCTTGTGTGCTAAGGAAGGGAGGTCGTAACCTTATGAGGAAGAGATAGTATTTGTTAAGTTATGAGGGATAATTTTTATGAGATAGGAATTAATTTAAAATGCTTCTTAGATTATGTAACTTTCGAACCATAATTATAATTTATTTCTTTTTTACTTATCATTTAGTTGCTAAAGTTGAATAATTTATGTTGGTAAATAATTAATTAGGTCTATTTAAATCATTTACCACTTTTAGGTTTCAGTTTCCTTGGTTCATTCATAATTTCACTTTTTTGCATTGTCAATTTCAATTTTTCACACCACATGTGTGCACGGTCAAAGGACCTAAGGTCTTTCCCATACCCAGTATGTTCTTAAACATGTTTTCTTGGTGATATGGGTGATTTAGAAATGATCGAGAGCGAAATTCCTCATTTAATACACAATATGTTTGGTTCATGCCACTAAGCCAAGAATTTTAAATTCAACCGAATTTTAATATAACCAACTAAATCCCGCAAAAAAAGAATAAAACAATTTATGTTAGGGTTGTGGATTTAGGCATTGAAACAACACACCATGATATTTCAAATTTAAAATAATGGTTTGAGAGTCCTAGGTAGCTTAGAATCCTATCTAGAGGTTTGTTTTCAAAATAAGGATGCACTCCCATTTGATTCTCATGATTAGGTTGTAATCATGAGGCTCTCGCTCAAGAGTGGACCTTCCCAAAATTCATGGACGTCTTGTTACAAACAAAACCATCAAACTAAAAAGCACATCATGCAAGAAACATAGCTCGTCGACATATCATTTTTCCTTCAAAGAAAAAAATTCACATCATGTGAATATTCCATGTACTCTTACATATTGGTGTACAAAACCATCAACCAAACACAAGTCGAAAAACATGCCTCTTCAAAAAACTCACTCTCAAGTCAAATAATAGCATGGACAAATTTCCATATTTGTTGCATCTAAGTGTGTCAACATAACTCTACTTTCAACATCTTGCTTCATGCAACATGCACCATACTTTGAATTTGAAAATAAAATTCATGAAACATAAAAATACATGCAAGGCCTTAATTGGATAAGAAATCTAACCATCCCTTACCAAACCATTTCAATGGTGCTTATTTCAACTACACTTCATCATCATGTGAATCATCTTGACCCTCATCGATTATAGAATCCTCTTTTCCATTCTTGTCAATATCTCTTTCCACCTTCTTCAAATGTTGTGGATGACTTGTTGGATACAAAGTCCAACACTTGTCTACAAGGTGACCTTTCTTATGGCACGAGTGCAAACAATTGCATATTATTTTCAACATCATTTTCCCTCAGGCAATGGGCCTTTGAATTTTTGCCTCATTTATTTAGAAAGTTTCATGTGTTGGAAATATGATGCAATGTGTTGTCCTTGATGGCAAACTCTTACCATGAAGTTGTCCTCGATGGAAAACCGAATTGATGAGTTGTCTCTGACAGCAACTCATTTGTTAATGATGTAAATCGATGTACCCACAGAAAGGCTTTGGCAAATAAAGAAAGAATCTTAAAAGAAGTTCCGCAGTAATGATGAATAATATATGTCACAAAGCATACGCGTTTGTAAATGCAAAGTAGTGTATGTACGCGTAAAAGTACGTACCAAGTAGTGTATGCCTATTTTGCGCTCTAAATTTATGTCTCAAAGCCGGACATGACCATGGTATCGGCCCACAATATTGAGCGCTCGGATTATCTATGAGCGCCGGCTTATCTATTTGATCCCATCCAGGAATACCATCAAGGGTTGAGTGGTTTTGACTCATGGTATTGGTAAAAGGCTAAAACTATATGAGGAGAAGAGGATCATAGTGCTAGGTGTGCATGTGTAAGGGTTGCTGATGAATAAATATCTCTAAGGAATATCTACATGGATGAATTTGTTCTTAATTGATAGATCCTAATCTATGATGCACCCATGGATATAATGATGGTTCAAGATCTCTGGATCTAATGATGATGAATCTCTAGAATGACCAACTAAAGGAATGATGAAGAACTGCGCAAGTCTACCGAAGAAATGAATAAACTGCAAGTTCTATAGATCCTGTCTATTCGCAAAAATTTATTTTTACAGACCCATACGCTAGTTGGTTTCAAAAAGCGCATATATACGTGTGTGTTTGCTTCATGAAAAGCGTATGGAAGTTAGGGTTTTCTGGAAGAATAATATATACGAAGTATATGCAAAGGTGTGTATAAAAGTGCGTATGTACGCTGCTTCGTTGAATCAAAGTAGCGTATGCTATTTGAATCAATATCTCGTTTAGGGTTGAGTTTGCATCTGCATATCTATTCGAAGTTTGGGTATCGGGAATGAATACTTCACTCGAAGTATATCTGCATGGAATGGGTTACAAATATCGATAGATTCGAATTAATAATGCACCTATGAATAAAAGGATGAAGAGGGATCTCTAGATCCGAAATGACTATGTATTTTCTAGATCTGCTTATGGAATGTTTGGGGACCGTGATCCGCTAATTCGTCGAAGTAAAGGTGAGATCTCGAGTTATCTATTCTCAAGAGCTACATAGTTTTGAAAATTTACGTATCTATACGCATGTTCATCTCGCCGAAAGCGCATATATACGCAGTTCGTTTCAAATAAAGTGCGTATGAAATCAAAGGTCATTTTTGAAATAGCGTATCCATACGCAGGTTTTTTCTCTCGTGAAAGAGCGTATATACACGGGTTCAAAGAAGTAAAAGCACGTATGGAATCTAGGGTTTTGCTAAAGTGTGTGGAGTGAAATGTCTAATCTGCTTCGTTTTACTCGCTATCTCTGTCAATGATGTGTTCATACGTATCAAGGTTGTTTGAATGTTGATTATGATAAAGGATTATGTTGATTAAAGATCAAGTTGTTGGTTGATTGGTTGATGATTCAATGAATGAATTGATGGGGTTATAAGTTTCATAGCTTGATGTATGGTGAGCTTAAATGTGTGGAGTGGGTCCGGGCCTGAAAATCGATGAAAAGTGGCCTGCTACAAGCAGGTGAAGTCGTTGGATCTAGTATGAAAATTGATGAAACGTGGTCCGAAGTGGTGTCGAGGATCGAAGCCTTCAAAGGAGGGGGTTGTAGCTCCCTTCCAAGCAGTAGCTAGTAAACAAGAGCAGGGGTAGTAGCTCCTTTCTAGGAGAATTTGGTAAACGAGATCGTGTGGGGTTGGAGCTCCTCCCGCAGTGGCCGGAGAACGAGAGTAGGGTTATGCCCTTCGCGTGGGTTCCCGCGTGGGCCGGGTATGAGTCCGCGCCATTACAAAGTTGTAAGATGTTTTCTTTATAATAAATATTGAAGACAGAGATGACAACAAAGAAAGGGTTTTCTCCAAATTACCACCTAAATACTCATGTTCATGTGTGTTGCTTATGTGTGATGGTTTATTCTGTTATTACTTCACATGCTTATTGCTTACTAAACATCTAATGAATGAATGATGCAACGATCTAAGTAAAGAATTAAATGCATAATAAGATCACCGGACATACGCAAGTTTTCTTAAGGATATCTGCGTGTATACACGAGTTGGGTTCAAGAAAGTAGCGTATGGTTTTAAGAGAAAGAAAAGTAAAAAGTTTTTAGTCGTCTCTTAAATACCGATTCACCCCTCTCGCATTTTTCCCAACAATTGAATCGAAGAGTGGGGCCTCCTTCGAAAAGCTTAGTCAAGAAGGAAGATCAAACAAGATGAGCAATCAAGATGGAACAGCATCTATCGTGCCTCCGCTCTTCAACAAAAAAAATTTAATCTTCTCGAAACAAGGATGAGATCCTATCTTCACTTAGGAGCAAATGTATGGGCTATTTTTGAAGGAGGATATCAATATCCAAATGCTAGCATCAATAGATCCAATGGAAAGAAAGAATTATGAAACAAATGTAAAGGTGGTCAATGCTCTATTGGGAAGTCTAACCGAATCCCTCGAATTTGTCAAAGTCATGCAAACTGATACAACAAAGGTAATATGATGTAAAAAATAATTCTAAGTTATGAAGGTGATGCAAAGGTAAAAAGTGCTAAACTCCAAACTCTTAGAATTCAATATGATAATCTAAAAATGCATAATGAGGAGAGCATTGCCAATTTCTTTACGTCTTGATGATATTGTAAATCATATGAGAAACTGCGAGAAACAATAACCGAATCTACTTTGCTTGAGAAAGTTTTAAGATCACTAACGGCAAAATTTGAGTCAAAAGTTTCTCGCTCTTGAAGAAAAGCAGATCTTCAAAATCTTATTGTGGTGCAACTTCATGGCATACTAACCGCATGTGAAATGAGAAGAGGAGGACCATATGAAGTCAAAGAAGCCAGTTTCTAGAGCTTCTACAAAAGGAAATAAGTACAATGAGGATGTATGATCAGGTGTATCTCGCAAGAAGATGAGGTAAATTTTGTAAAGAAACTCCAACTTGGCACATGATCTGCCTTTCAGGTAAGCTTCCTTTCAAATTTTTTTCTTGTGGAAGAGTTGGTCATTATGCTGCTAAGTACAGTCTCATAAAGAAACACATGAAAAAGGGAAGGAAGTAGCAAGAAGGAATAAGAATCCGTTTAGCACTAGAAAAAGTTACTATACTCATGAAGACAAGTGATGGGTTATCCGATGCTGAGGAAGAATGTGTAAACAAGATCTTAGACTTCTGCGAGGCATTTGAAAAGAATCTAGAGGAAGAAAAATATACTTTTATGGATGCTTTAGAGGAAAATGATTTTCTTGATGAACTCAATCAACTCAAAATATGCTTAGAAGAAAGTAAATATCCATAGAAACTCCGAAAAATTAGCTTGAAGAAAAGGAGAAACACAATGACAAATTAGAATGTGAAATAGTAAGTCTAAGAAAAGAAATTGAGAAAGTGAATACTTTGAATCTTAGATTTTCTAAAGCATCTAAACCTTAGATGAGATTATCAAGGTACAACGTTCTCCTTTTATAAAGACAAAGTCTTGGATATATCGGAGAATCTTCTCGTACTTCAACACCAAATTATCTAAAAGCAAATGCATGCGCCCACTATACTACATTCTTCCACTCAAAGAAGGGAATAAAGAATCTTCACAGTAAAGCATGACCATCTCAATTCAAAGAACACTAACAAGAATACCTTTCAAAGAAACACCAACCAACAAAATTCAAGTAGAAGATTTCCATGATCGCAGAAATTTCTTCTTCAAAGTGGACAACAAAGCCATGTCACAATTTTGGTCATAAAGTTGTTCAATGTGTTGCATATAAAACCATCATGACAAGAGAAGCAAGAAAAGAAAAGGATTGATATTGGAACAAAGAAGAATACCTATAACAACTTTTCTCCTCTTCAAATGAAGTTGAATGTGCTTGCTGCAATAACTTTGGCCATGAAGAACTGGAATGCAGGAGCAAAGTCTAGCCAAAAGAGCATTTTCCTTCAAGCTCCAAAGTGTGGAAAAAGAATGAATTACGGTGTCGAAAATTGTGGCATAGATTTATTTGGTGTATAGAAGAAAATCAATGGTACATTTGGATAGTGGATGCTCAAAACACATGACAAGACAAAAACAAACTTCTTGCATATAGTGCTCTAGAAAAATAAAATAATGTTACATTTGGAAATGATACCCCCGCTCGTTATTAAGGGAAAAGGGTTTGTTTTTATAAAAGAAAAGGTGAAAGCTAATAATGTCATGTGTGGATGGATTAAAAGTGTAGATAACCTCGTTAAGTGTAATTCAAATGTGTTATCAAGAAACCGAAGTTGTCTTTAGTTCAAAAGAATGTGGTACGTGATTCGATATTGTGCAAAACAATTATAAAAGGAAACAGTAACTCCAAGCAACTCGTATGTATTGAAGAACTACAAAGAACAATGTTACTTGAGTAAATCTTTTTAGAAAACTCGGCTATGGCATAGAAGGTTGGGGCATCCGAGCTTCTCTCAATCAACAAATCAAATGTGCTTAAAGCCGTTCGTGATCTTCCCAATATTACTCTACCCGAAAGTATCATATGCAAATCTTGCCAATTCGGTAAGCAAAACCAAAGAGTGCAATTTAATGCCAAGGAAGGATCATCAAGTAAGCTCTTTTAACTCATTCATACCGACATATGTGGACCTTTGAGGAAAAATCACCACGTGTGAACAATACTACATCTTATTTATCGATGATTTCTCTAGAATGTGTTGGATTGGGTTGATTAAACACAAAGATGAAGCATTTGAGAAATTTCAGATCTTCAAAGCACGGGTTGAAAATGTGAATTAGATCTAAAAAATCAAGTGTCTTAGATCTGATCAAGGAGGAGAATATACACACTACAAAATTTGGCGGAAATTCCGACGGTTACCTCCGTCGCTATTCCGACACATAGTCGTCGCAAGAGCGATAGTTTGAGGGCCGGAAAAACGTGGTTTCTCATGCCATCGCAAGCTCGACACAATTAAAAAGTGTCGCACTATCGACACTTCTTCCGTCGCCCTTCCGACGTCTCCCAACCGCCGCGGTTCCGACGTTTTTAAGCCGGCCGCACTCCGACGAAATGTGGTCCGACGTTTAACGTCGCTCTTCCAACGTTTCTAAACGTCACACCCGACGCAATGTGGTCCGAAGTTTTTAACGTCGCTCTTTCGACGTTTGTAATCTGTCACAATTCCAACGAAATGTGGTCCGACGTTTTTAACGTCGCGCTTCCGACGAGTTTGTAATCAGTTGCAATTCACGAAATGTGTTCCGACATTTTTATGTCGTCGCTCTTCCGACGTTTTAAAGCCGTTGCAATTCCGACGCTTACAAGGTGTCCGTATTCGACGGCGGGTTCAATTTAAAAAAAAATGAAATTTTAAAAGAGGAAAAACGTTGTTTTGAATATATTATATGAAGTAAAAATGTACCATGAAGTCATTACATTTTCACATCTCAAGATCGGAACCCAAATATCCATCCGCAAAAGTGGAAGTCCCACCCTAGACAATGATAGAAAAATACCCCATGTCACATACAGCAACTTGATATAAAACCCAAGAATGTCCACATGGAGATTATCGACAAATCCGAGAAAGCATCCAAATATGCTCGAGGCATCTATAAGAAAGTGAAATAGCAAGATGTAGAATAGTAAAGCAACAAGATAGAGTACCGACGTCCATTGTTCCAAATACAAAGTAAAGTACCCAAAATCCTTGAACAGAAAAATGCTAATCATGTGAGGAGTGTGATATGTCCAAAATATAAAAAGACCATCGACCATATCAATAAACCAAAGATCGCTTAGTTTTGAAGGCGCAGTGATAAACATTAATCATTTTTTTCACAAGAGAAAAACGTTGTTTTGAATATATTATATGAAGTAAAAATGTACCATGAAGTTATTACATTTTGACATTTGAAGATTGGAACCCAAATATCCATCCGTAAAAGTGGAAGTCCCACCCCTGCATGCTGATAGAAAAATACCCCATGTCACATACAGGGACTTGATATAAAACCCAAGAATTCATTCACATGGAGATTATCGACAATCTAAGAAAGCATCCAAATATGCCGTATGCATCTATAAGAAAGTGAAATAGCAAGACAGAATAGTAAAGCAACAGATAGAGTACCGACATCCATTGTTCCAAGTACAAATTAAAGTACCAAAATCCTTGAACAGAGAAAAACGTCAATCATGTGAGGAGTGTGATATGTCCAAATATAAAAGAATTAATGTACCATATCAATAAACCAGCAACATAGACCAAGATCGCTAGTTTTGAAGGCGCAGGATAAACATTAATCATTTTTTTTTCATAAGAGAAAAGATATATTATATGAAGTAAAAAATGTAAATCTACGAAGTCATTACATTTTCACATCCTAAGATTGGAACCCAAATATCCATCCATAAAAAAGTGGAAGTCCCACCCTGCATTAAATGACGTAAAATACCCCATGTCACATACAGGGACATGATATAAAAATCCAAAGAATCTGGCCCACATGGAGATTATCGACAATCCGAGAAAAGCATCCAAATATGCCCGAGGCATCTATAAGAAAGTGAAATAGCAAGAGGTAGAATAGTAAAGCAACAGAGCAGAGTACCGACGTCCATTGTTCTAAATACAAATCAAAGTACCCAAAATCCTTGAACAGATCAAGAAAAACGCTAATCATGTGAGAATTCTAAGTAAAGTTAATCTATTAACATTGGAAATAAAATTACAATCAAGTCAAAAACATTGCCTCGCCGTACTCATGGAAAATTTGTCATAAAAAAATCAAAATATTAAGAAGACTCACTTCATAATGGGAAACCAAGCCTGAACGTTTAATTTACGTAATTCAAAAATATTACAAAGTTCTAAGACAAGAAAAACACTCCAGTGCCAGCCCCAATTAAGTGGGCCTACTAAGAAAGAAAAAAACAAATTAACCAAACTACTCCTCCGGTGGTTCCTCCACGATTCAAGACCATGGGTGCACTTGTGCGTTGTGCTGGGCACAAGAGGAGACGGAGAAGCAGAATTCCAAGAAAGAGAGGAAGACAGACAGAGACAGAATCGAGAGAAATGTAGATATGCAACAAGGTCTAGTGGCAAGAAGCCACTGCCACTTCTCCTTATCGTCACAATTAGCAAAGGTAATCCAAAGAACCCGCCTCGGCTCCGAAAACCATAGCGAAACGCCATTTTGTCAACCGACCGCAATGAAATCAAAGGATGCCCGTCATAATAAATATCCGATCATTAATAATGAGAGCCGAAGGCCGATCATATTGGAGCATGCGGAATCACTCACGAGTGGAGGTCCGATTCGAATGCTGTACCACTAATGCGAATTTGATGTGAAAACTTAATCGAACAACGTTAATGTTAATGCGATTGATATGAAATCGCCTACATCATGTCCCATCACCTTAAACGCCATCGAATGCATCCGCGCCTAGAGAAAGGCAAGTTTTGATTGGAGGACACGGGGGCGAAATCGATCGGGAGCTGTCTGTTTGCCGCTCGCTGCCATCGGAACCGACTCGAAAAATATTAGGCTAATCTTTGATAAGAAATTCGCGTCACAACTCTCCTCCGTACGCCAGCCCAACTTCTAATTCCGAAAAAGATTAGGCGGAATTCATTTAGCCACATACAAATTGGCCGACGTCGCCAGGCTATTTTGGAACGTGAATTTGGTTTGAATTATGGTTTATCGCCGTTTGAAGTCCTGCGGGCTCCGACTTAAGAACAATTTTGTTTGATCCCATCTTATAAAATTTGTGTTGGTTTTCTTTGATAATACTTATTTATAATAAATCATGGGAATACCACACTAAACATGTGGAAAAAGTTATATAAATAATTATTGAGAACAATCATTTTTATGTAAAAATATCCAAATGTGCTTTGGAAATAAGAATTCGAGTATTTGGTTCATATTGTTTTAAAGGAAGGAGTGAAGTTGGAGCCTCAAAAGATGCAAGCTATTACAAAATGACCTATTCCTAAGAAAATCAAGGTTCTTAGAATATTTTTTAGACTTACATGATATTATTGATCATTTGTTAAGAATTATGCATGCATTTCAAGTCCACTCACATATCTCTTGGAAGAAAATATCATTTATATGGAATGATGAGGCTACTTTGGCATTCTCTCTTTCAATGGATGCCATGTCTTCTACACCAACACGGTTGCACCTACTTTTGGTAAAACATTCATAGTAGAGTGTGAGGCACTAGGACAAGGAATTTACGTAACATTAACACAATAAGGGATATCATTGGTTTTTAAAAAGCAAGGAATTCAAAGAAAATATTTGGTGAAATCTATGTATGAAAAATAAATGGAAGCAATATTACATGCACAAAAAATGGGGATAGTATATCATTGGGAGGCACTTTAAAGTCAAGATATACCATGATAGCATAAAGTATTTTTTGAAGCTATGGATTTCATTAAAGATTAACAAAAATGAGGAGAAAAAAATGCAAAGTTTTAATTTTGAGATAATCAAGAAAAGGGCATGAAAATTTTAGTACATGATGCTCTTTCTAAAATAGAAGAGGCCTCAAATTTATATCCAATTACATTTTCTATTCCAAGGTGGCTAGAAGAAGCTTGCCATAATGGAAAAATGACAATAGTACTAAACAAAAACTAAAATTTATAAAGGATGGGATGAACTCTATGGAGCATTGGGAGTGAAAGAGTAGATATACTTAGGTGCAAATGTAGAATATTTTTATGCACGCAAGAATATTTGAATAAACAAATATTAAGGAGTCCCATGTCTCTCCGTGATGGTAGGACGCAGTGGTTCCTTAAAACATCTCAAAGGACTAAAAAATATATTTTTGTAAGGAATGAAGAAAGATATTCAAAATTTTGTAAGAGAATAATGTGTTTGCATAATAAATAAAAGAGAGATAGTAAAATATCTAGGGTTACTTCAACCATTCCACATACATATTCAAAGACTAGAAGATATATCAATAGACTTTATTATAGGGTTACCGAAATATAAAGGTAAGTATTACATTTTTGTGGTCATTTATATAGACAAATTTTGTAGATTTTTTTTGTAGAGCTCAAAGTACATAAACAACAAGCCAACTGCGTAAGTAATCAGAAAGAAATTCATAGTCTTCATGGTTTTAAAGTAATAGTAACAAGAAACTTTTGGAAATAATTATTTAATATGAGTGGAGAAACACTAGTCAAGCTATGAGTTCTACATATCAAACACAATCAAATGGTCAAACAAAAATAGTTAACAAATGTTTTTAAGGTTATCCACAATGTTACTCTTTAGAAAAGCAATCTTAATGGATGAAGTGGGTTCCTCAAGGAAGAATGGTAATATGATACTATCATACTACCTATCACACATCTACTAAAATTTCCCCATTTAAGGCCCTTTATGGATATCCAACCTAGTATCTCATACTTTTTTCAAGATAAGTCCAAAGTATAGGAAACAAAGTCACATATGGAAAATACTAAAGAAACTTTGAAAATTATTATGGAAAACCTTCAAATGACATGAAACATGATAAAACAATTAGGGGGACAACATTGAAGTGAAAGATAATTTGAGGAGGGTAATTGGGTATTTTTTAGATTATAGCATTATAAGTAATCTTCATTCAAGAAAAAGAAGAATAAAGAATTAGCTCAAAAATGAAAACTCGTTATGGCCCTAAATAATTATTCATAGGATTGCACAAGTGGTATAAGTTATATTTTCCTTCTTCTTGCATTCATAAGGTTTTTCATGTATCTTTCTTAAAATAAACCAAGAAAGAAGAAGTCAATTAAGACTCAGGCCGGAGGAAAAGAATGGGGTAAACCAAGGGAAAATGCCGATGAGTGATTGTATACACACCAGCCTTCCTTAGGGTCCACTCTGTTTTGTTGCGTCACACGCATGCATTTTCCGGCCTTTACTTGTATCAAGATCACTATTCCTAGGAATAAGGAGTTATTTTCCAAAAATAACCCTAGCCAAACATTGACAATGCATCAAGGATATCTTTCTATGCTTCATAAATACATATGTTCTACTTCTAAATCATGTCTTGGGAAGGGTTGTTTTCATTGAAATTATTCACCAAACTTGGTTTCACCAAAGTATTTTTCACATTTTCAGCATCTAATACATGAAAAGATAATGGTTTAAAACAACATAAATATTTGAAATTTTGCAAGAATTGTCCGGCACACTTTGAATATGAATTTTGAAGTCAAGTGCATGATATCGTATAGGATCAAGTGTCATTTTGAATACCAAATGTTTCACAAGAAACTTTCACCATGCTACCCCAAGTAAGTATGATTAAAATGGACAATATTGCATCAATTGGCTTCATAATAAAAGTGCACCTCGGCCATAAGACTAAACAACTACAAATGTTGTAGATCTAACAAGACCACACAATCAAATGTATTCCACAAGGCCAATACCGTATGAAAAATGAAAAGGAGTTTGCAACCAAAATACCTTAGGCAACTAATTCAATTAGATACACCAAACCATTAGCAAAAAGGAAAACCAAATTACTTGGCCCCAATATTTTCAACTGGTCCTCTAATTCAACCAATAAAAAGGCCAAAACCATAGCATTGAGATATATTTCATTACAATCGTCACTAACAATAAATATGACTCGCCCATAACCCTTTCCTTTTATTGTTGTGAAAAGTTTTCATGCATTACTCTAATGTGGCTAGTCCATAGCTTAAGTAGACCACTAGGTAACAAATATGTTTCCTTTCACCTTGAGTTTTTAAATTATGCCTACCAAATCTAAGACATTTAAGAGGGGGAACTAATACAACGTTAAAAATAAAACCGTAGAACACATCTACAAATTATCTCCTTAGCTACCGTCACATCATTAACTATTTTCGGAGAACCATGCTTGCTCTCCGAGACAACATTTTGCCCTTTGCCGCAAGGATGACTCCAACAAGATCGCCAAGTTTGTTCACACCAATTGGGGACAAATTGAAAATAAGCTTTGGGTAGTGCAATTGAATTCTAGACCATATGCCAAAACAACCCCTCCATGAAAAATTAAAATAACACATTAAAATCGAATATAAGTGGACAAGGTAGGAAAGATCCACCGCGTTGAAGTTTCACGTGCGTGTGACCTTCCTTTAAACATAATTTTTTCTCTCGAATTCGCATTTTTTTTGTCACTGAGCCATCCTTGTTGAAGTACAACTCCTTTTCCATAGCTCTTGTATTAACTACCTTCTCTCCGTCGCGTAACTTCGCAGTCCCTCTTCTCGCTGAGCGATTAAAGGAAATGGTGAAAAAACTCAAAGAGAAGACAATTGTCTCCATGATAATTATCAAACATTGCACCCAACTTCTTCCCCTTTCCATTGTTACCCAATGAGGTAGATGTGGCAATTGTTGTCATACTCGCCCAAAGCAGGGCGCCATCTTCTCTTATGCCGAATATGTTGGAAATGTTGTCATTGATGGCAAAGGAAAGGAGATGGCAAAGGTAAAGACAGGAGCAACACCTAAACTATCCATAAGGGAAAAGAGACAAAGGAGGCAAGAAAGAGGAAATGAATACAAATAATTCTATGTGAAAGAGATGTATATATAACCATATATGCATTAATGACTCAATTTCATATTGTATCCCCGTGTGTGTCGAATAAATAAACTCGTGGTGAGGGTTTTTGCGGAGTCTCCGCAGAAAAATGAAGAAAATTCATATCCTTGAGAATATGCTTGTATGTTTAGTAATGAGAATGTGTTCATGAACGGTCACTGCCTTTAGAAATTTGTATAGAAGTCTAACCGGGACGCTCCGTGCTTCCTGAACCAAGGTGATAATATGGTGTAATTGAATTTCTTAGTTATAAGCCTCTCGTGTAATGACTCAATCTCTCGAATTCCGGTAGCCATAAGCTTCGGTAAACTCGTAGCCAATGATGCCCCGGTAGTGATTATCCTACGAGTTTCGTGGTTAACCGTTTGATAGAAACCTTGTACATAATATAGGCACGTAACCGAGAAAAGGAGCGGAACTCGCATCGAGTATGGCGAATCCATAGTAAAAGGAATCCATAATCGTAGCAAAATATATATATATATATATATATATATATATATATATATATATATATATATATAGATATATAATTGAAATTATGGAGAAATGTAACCATAGTCATAGTAACAAAAATATATATATATATCTATATAATTGAAATCGTTGGAGAACGGAACCCGGGAGGTGCTGATCGGAACTCGGAGTGGAGAATAACCTCAGGAGAGGAACAATGAAGTGGTTTAGTGTGAATAGTAAAGGCCGTAAGTAGATTTCATCGCACCGCCTATCGACCATAAGTGGTATTGCTCCGAGGAGCAACGATTCCATTGATTGATCAACACGTGTCCTCGACCGACATTCCAAAACCGCCATTTAACGTGCACCATCGCGCATTAACTATCGTACTCGGTGACACGGAAAGCAAAATGGACAAAGAGCCGTCGATCCGGTGGGCCGACATCTCGACGCGTGATCGCTCGCAGGACCCGCATGAAGTTTAATGGAAGAGCTCTTGGGGATTAACAAAGGTACAAGGCGCGCGTTGATTGGTCTTTGATTGTACCGTGGGCCCGGTGAGTCATATACAATGAATTTGGTTTATATTGTTTATTAAAGTCCGACGGTTATTAATATACTCGTGAAGACTAAGGTTTCTAATTAATAAAATATTGCCGATTATCTAATAATATATGAGTGGATATATTATATATAATGACCGTATATGTGAAGGGCATCGTAATATGTATATGGAATATGCATATATGGTTAAACGTCGAGGGTCAATTTGCATGGTTTTAATAACCAAAGTATTATGTTGATTATAATAGTTGTATATGGTTAATTGGTGTGATATGAAATATGAAATATGTGAACGGGGCCTAATACATGTACATGTAATGGACTGTCGGATTATGAATCGAAGAATTGAGATATTAAAATGAATTTAATTTTGTTTTTATTAAGTTTGCCAGTTGTGGAATAAAGAGAACATGCGAGAGTGCTCTGATTGGGAAAATGATTGGACAATGAAATTTTGGGATGCATTTACAATACGCTAAGTGAAATATTGAAAAGTACCGGGAGTATGGTTGATTTATTAACACACTGCATTTAAGCATTGAACCGCGTAGAACAAAGCAGAGATTGTGAGATTGCCCGACTGGGAAATGATTGGGCATGAAACTTGAATGCAATTATGAAAAAGAAAAAGAAGAGGAGAGCATGAGATCCACAGAGATTAAGGTAGTTTGACAGAATATGTACAGGAATGAGTTGACTGTGTGAATAAGCACAGAAAATGTGGAATATGCAAGATGATAAAGTGAACAAAGTGTATGCACGGTTTCATTAGCAACAGAAAAGACAAATCCAAGAAAAGTCAAAATCCAAAAAAGGAGTTGAGTAAAATTGAAATATGTAATTAAAAATGTGAATGTAAATGTTGTAATTAATTTTTTTATTTTTTGTGATGCAAAGGCAAGTATCCTAAGGAAAAGACAAAATCCCATTGTAGCATGGAAATTTTTACATATTTCTATAATTTTAAAATGAGTTGGTTAAAAGATATGAGAAGGTAGAAGGCAAAAATTCAGTATTACCTACTTCAAATTCCCGAGGAATGTAAAGAGTCATGTGATGAACTCTATATATAATATCACATTGATATGCACAAGAGAGGCCGAGAAGGAGAGAGAGAAATATTGAGAATGCGTATCATAGAAGAATATGCGTAGAAGATTAAGAGAAGAAGATCAGAAAGAGAAGCTACAGAATGGTGCTGATATCTTAAGTAAATCAAGAACATTCAGCTTGATAAATTGAGGAAGTTGGAGCTCTCTATCAAGTTGTAGCTTCGATAGTTGTCATTGTAGCCGATCGAGGTTGAAGCCTCGTAGGTCAGTGCTCGTAGAAAATCAAGGAGTTGGTGCTTCCTTGCAAGTTGTAGCTTTCGTGCACTGAGGTTGGAGCCTCCTCGTAGGTTGGTGCCCTTAAAAACAAAGGGTGAGAGGAGTTGAGCTTGCCTTTGCATCACAACAATAATAAGATGCGGTTTTCTCCCTTTATGGGTTTCCACTTATATCCGGTGTCTCTCCGTGCATGATATTTATGTATTGATATGATATGTATCATCTCGCTTTTAATACCTGCTGCTCTCATATTAAGTCTACTCGTTATATTATACTAATACTTGCCGCTTACATTCTAAGACTACTCACACATTAAATTAAATTAAAAGATCGTGAATGTGTTAAACCGATTCACCCCCCCTCTCGCCTTAACTAAAGGTTCAACAATTGGTATCGGAAAGGTGTTCCTTAATACCACTTAACAATTGAAAGGAGATCCTAGGTTCTAAGATGGCTAGTAAAGAAGGATGCTCAACCAAAAAGCCCTTTTCTTCACTCGCTAAAATTATGCTTTCTCTCGGAAAATCGAATGAGGACATACATAATGTCTCTAGGAATAGAAGTCCGAAGGCAAAGGATTTAGGATATGCCCCAAAGGCAAATCGACACGTAGAAAGAAACAAAACAAGATTTTGTGGCTAATGCAAAAGCTTCATGAATGCCATCTGAATGATTTTCAGAAACAAGAGTTTATTAAAGTAATGCACAAAGACTCGCTAAAGAAATATGGGATACTCTTGAGAACATACATGAGGGAGACAAGAAAGTAAAGACTCGACAAACTTCAAGTCTATAGAGCCCAGTTTGATAACTTAAGAATGAAGATGATGAAGACATTTCCAGCTTTTCCTAAAAGTCATAGAATTATTAACAATATGAAAGCTCTTGAGAAAAATGCCGTAAAGAATTGTACAAAAGATTCTAAGATCTCTTCCATCCAAACATTTAATCCAAAGGTGTCCGCAAGAAGAAACAAGCCTAATTGGGAGACCTTGACTATGAACCAACTACTTGGAAATCTAACAGCCTATGAAATGAGGCTCCCACAGAAGAAGCCAAGTACGAGGGAAGCAACCTTTAAAACAAAAGAAGAAAGAAGAAGAGGAAGAAATATGCTCTGCTCGATGAAGAAGAAGCAAAATTTGTCAAGAAACCGGATAGAGGCTCGTGTAAATACAAAGGTAAACTTCCTTTCAAGTGCTTTAATCAGAAGAGTTGGACACTAAGGGCCGCTATGTCCTCACAAGAAAGCAAGGAATCGTGCTCAAGAGTCGCAGAAAAATAAATCAAAGAACTGGCAGAAGGGAAAAAGAAGTTCAAATAGTAAAATCCTTCTATGCTCAACAAGACACAGATTGACATGTGCCAATAGGTGAAATAGGTGAAATGTGGCACCACCAGATTGACATGTGCGAATGGTACAAGTGGTAGACAATTGGCATGCTCAAACAACGAGGCATGCAGGAATGACATGAGGGAGAAAATATCGTAAAAGCCCCAACTGAGAACTAAAGCTCATCACCAACCTGAGATTGACAACTTTACATGATGTAACCCATAAAATCGTAAATGGAGAAATCGTAGTAACAATAAAGTAACCTATGTGACAATAAAGTTGGATTCATCCTAGGAGAGGAATGGGAGAAATCATAGTGAACAACAGAAACATGCAAGAGTTGCTTTGCTAACAACAGATGAAAAAACACATACAAAAAACCTAGATAATAATCATGAACAAGCTTAATATTGAATTGTGAACCGTAAAGGAACTTACAAAATTTGACATTACGAACTCCGGGTCAAGTGCACAAGAAAAAATATCCCTGACATGACCCTCAAGTTGACAAGTTGTATCGCTCATGATGCAAGAGGATTTGTACCGTAATCGCCAAGTCAATCAAAATCCATCATTATCTATACAATAAATACAAGTAATTGATGTAGTATTTTTTACTCTAAGATGCATTCTTATGATAATGTTAGAACATATGTTGAAAATGTCAAAACATACCCGAATAAGCTCCTCTTCATTTTCAAGAACAATTTATTGAGTCGCATGAACTCTGAAACAAGAATCCCACGATCCGAAAGAGTAGCAACTAAGTCAATGCTGGGATTCTTTGTTGCTAATACTGATCGAGAGAGGTTTGCTCCAAGATTAAATCGCTCCAATAAATTATTTTCACCAAATGGCCAACCACGTGAAGGTGGAAGCTCTTATGGCCCCCCCCCCCCCCCCCCACATCACTCTCAATTCCCCAATACCCAATCTATATTTCATTTTTTACTTTCATGAGCATAAAAAAAAAATTATTCAATAACTAATAAAAAAACAATTCAACAAAAAGTACGCAAGGAAACATTGCAATTAATGCTTGACATAAAAATAGTATGATAAATGAGTTTTTATATAATGCAAAAAATGTTCCAAATATGGTAACGTTTGTCTTATAATAATACAAATATTTTGGGCATTATCGAATTTTCTTTTCTTCTTCCTATTTTTAAAGCTCCTAATTACATCATCAATATCATCATGCTCTTCTCCCCCGTTTCGCCTTCGACCCGCACCGGCCGACCTAGTCGCGTAGTCACGATGTCCGGTCTCATCCAAAGGATGGGGCATTGCCTACAAAACATAATATTAAATTTTAATTGTCATTTTTTAAATATCATCGAACTAGTTCGGTAATATTAATAAAAAAAACTTGCAATAAGATTATTTACCTCGTGCACCAGCTTGTCACCGCCGACTAGTTGCGTAGTCAATGGCGTCCGGTCTCATCCAGTTGACGGGCATCGCCTACAAACAAGATAATATTAAATTTTAATTGCCGCTTTTAAATATCATTGAACTAGTTCGTGTGAATATTAATAAAAAAATTGCAATGAGATTATTTACTCCGGGTGCACCAGCTTGTCGCCGCCGACCTAGTTGCATAGTCACAAGACCGGGTCTCATCCAAAGGATGGGGCATCACCTACAAAAGCGTATAATATTAAATTTTAATTGTCGCCTTAAATATCATTGAACTAGTTCGGTAATATTAATAAAAAAAATTGCAATGAGACACATTCGGTGCACCAAGCTTGTCGTCGTTGGGACTGGCACCGTTCTCTCCTCTCTCGGTGGTAAGATCCTCAAGGGAAACATTCTCTATCATTTAAACAAAAAACGTTATAAGGACAACCACTGCTGTATAATTAGAAAAAAATATAAGTGGAAATTAATTACCGTCATGGCCTCACCGGACAGAAGCATTGTCGACTGTCCCCACTACCATGATCGTTGCACGAGGATCATCTACATCCGGCTCTAAAATCAAGTTATTTGCCTCGTCGGTAGTGTTTTCCCCCGATTTAAACAAAGTCATTAGACATTAAATTTATAACACGAAAACAAACATATTGAAAGGTTAATGTTTTACCTTATCGTGCATCATGGATCTTGGGAACTGCCTCAAGCTTCGCGACGTTCAACTACAACTTGATAGCCAAAATGGAAAGCGATATTTTTATCTTCCTCTGTAGTTTTTGTTCAAGTCATCACCCTACATTACATATGATTGTGTATTTTTAATCATATTCGATAGGATTACAAAAACGTTGGAAGGCGATACAATTAATTATAAGATGTTTAGCTACTTAATTACAATTCTTTGGCAAATAATTTCAAGTAGCCACTCCTAGCCTAGCTTATGATGGCCCTTTTCTCAATCTCTAGCTTTGGTTGCCTTTGAGGTGTCAACCTAGCATCAACAAAATTGAAGTGAGATATGAGGTAATATTAACTTTTATTTTAGACATGAGAAAATTAAAGCTATTGAATTAAAGTTGTAATTTACCTTGCGGGTCCAGCTTGGCATTTTTCCTTCTTTTCTTTGCCCTTTTCTCTTTTCCGTCATGGATGAGTTCTTCCAATCACTCTCTCGGGAACCGCGAGAGGACGCTCATATCTAGGGTTAAATTGCAATTGCGTCCTATAGGTAACTCCTTTGCATATTTCAAATATTTGACGGCTACGCGAGCCACCGCCGTTCGTCAAATGTGTCGACCCCAAAAAGGGCTTCTAGATAATCTAGAAGTACTTTTTTTCAAAAGCTGGAATTTCGGGAATTCCACCCCGTGCATATGGTTGGGCCAAAAATTACCAACGCATGGCTCTCCCGCAATCCTCGTAGAACTCATTGTTTCCTACACGTAAAAGAAAAGAAGAAGAAGATATTATCATTAATTTTAAAAATAAAAATCATGATAAATATGTTTTAGATAAAGTACATGAAATAGTTAAAATATTAAAATTTACCCGGGAGTTGTACATGCTTTATAGGGACACCTTCATCATTCACCAACAACGTGCCATTAATGGTCCCCGTGGAGCCGACACGTGTAGCTCCGTGAAACACAATAATGTAGTTGGCCATATCACTATCATTGCCAACACGTTCAACGGTTGGCCGGGTGTCCGCTTGGGCAGGTGTGTTTCTTGGCCGGCACCTACAAAGGGAGTAGAAGGGTGTACGAGAGGGTCGTTGGGCAATCTCTGCCCTCGTGTCCCACTACCACCAACACCGGGTTCAAGAAGTGCCGAAAATGCTACATACAAAAGAACTTTTTGTTAGTTTAGTCAATGTAAAAATTAAAATCAAACTATCACAATTCATCTCATGCGTAACAAAAAAAATATCCTTTTGAATTTTTATTATTACCCGATATTCGCTAGTCGGTTCATAAGATGTTTTATCCTCTTCTCGTTTCGTGTGTTTGAGGCACGTCTATCAAAGTATTAAATTCGACCTTGCATGTTGTGCCCTTTTTGCAACAAAAACATTGGAGATAGGGATGAAGAAAGCTATTCCTCAAAGAGGGAATCATCAGCGTACCATGGCTAGGTGTCCGTACATTTGAACAAAATTGATATTATTTCAATTATGTAAATAACTAAAATACCAAGATAGAGAAATGCCGGCACTTTACATGTTCTTCTGGCCGGCCTCTTTTCGTGATCATCCCGTCTCTGGGTTGTTCCCTCAGACCGCCCGATCACCGCCACATTGCATAAGATTATAAATGTAAAAACTTGAAAAAAATATCTAACTTGAAAACACAAAATGAAAACTCGAAATAATTTCTAATAAGACACCGAAGACAAGAGTTAGAGTTTCAAATATGCTTTGCATTGAATTCAGTCCCGGAAACATGTCATTGCACATTAAGGCACCCAAACAAGAGACAAGTTGACAATGAAGACCTTATTGAATATATTGTTGGAGCAACTTCTAGTAAACTTGTTGTGAAGACCTTGAGGACATTTTTGGAGCAACATTGTTGAAGTCGATGGTATAGCATTGTTGGAGACGATCTTGAAGGGCCTTGAAGTGAAGCTTTTGGAGCAACTATTGAAAAATCCTTAGAGCATTTAAGTAAGGCACTTTCTATCTTCCATCACCTTTTTCCCTTAAATATCCTTTAAACGATTTTGTTGATATTTAATGTTTGAAATCACGTTATAATTCCTCGATTATATGTGTTTGGGGACTTTCCCTTTGAAATTACCCAAAAATACCCCGGCAATTTTATCTTTAGGATGCATGTCTCGACCCTATTGTTCAATATTTTTGATTGATATTAGTAAACACAGAGTTAGGGGCTCTTTACTTGGTTTGGCTTGGCCATTAGATCCCTAACATCTACTAGGGAGAACCCCCTTGAGTTGGAGGAGAGCTAGCTTGAAGTGAAAAGAGGTTGGTGACGTGACAATGGGCCTATTGAATTACACATGGTATCACACTTTAGCTTTAGGACTTTATCTTGAGAAGTGCGAGATTTGCTATATCAATTCTCAAATTTTTTACAACACTATTGTTAAGAACTAATAAGAAGTGATGTTGAGGGGTTTTTGGGTATAAGAAACAATACTCATTTAAAAACTAGGTTCTCAAATTCTGGCATTCCTTCACCTGCCTAGGGGCACACTAGAATAATTTCACACTAAACCATGCAAACTTAAAAGTAAGTTAACAGATCCATAAAGTAATAATAATCATAATTCCTAATTTCCTATTGTATGATATGATGCAAATTATTCAAACATAAAGCAATGAAGACATGCAATGTCCGAATTTCAAGATTGATGAACCAATACAAGAAGAAACTACAACTTTGATTCAATACTTTGTGTCCTAACTCCAGAAGGAATCTAGTTTCGTAGGAAATTGTAAGAGGTTGTTATCTTTACAATCCCATCCCAACATCAAATTCAAAGGATAAGTTTCATAAGGTTCCGGGTCAAGGAAACATCTACTCCACGAATGATATATTTATGTAGGCTTCTCCTATTCTAGGAAAACACCATACCTATAATGCATTCACTTGCATGTATAAAGGAAAAGGAAAACATGTTTACAATAATGGTGACAAAGGCATCTTGGGGAAAGGTATCTTCACTTTTTATTTATGTTGTTCACCCACACCACTCTCGTGTTTTCACCAATCCTCGTTTTTGTCATTTTTGGATTCAAATTAAGTTAAGGCCTTAAGTATTTTTTGACCTTTCTGCAGTAGTTTTCATAAGTGGCATGTATGGATTTTCCATTAATTTGTGACTTTTTCTCTTCATGTGCATACTGAAATCAAATGCATGATTTAGTCCCATACATTTAACAAGCTGTTGGATCAACTCCATTGGCAATACTGTTTCTATTCAATCAAAATTTATCTCGGCTTAGGGTAGGTAGGAAGGTTTTCCCTTTGTATTAATAGGGCACTTCTCTTTTAGCTTGCATTTTTATTATATATTTCAAATTTAGTGTTGTTTCAATTAGGGGCATGAATTTTTTGCAACTTTCAAGGTGAGAATGAACAAATAAAATTTTTTGTGATGGATGACTGTATATGACTCCATGGCCGTGAGAAAGGCATTAATCTACTTCTTCAAATATCTATAGTTCTCATTCACCTCATAATGAGATGGTCCCCGATTTTGAGCCAAATGTTGCAAAGCAGTCCCCCCTCCATAATTTGATATTCAATGGAAATTTCTTAAATTGATGATGGGGCATGATTATGAAACATTGGCACATACATATGTAATGGAATTCCAAGATCATGATATATGTTTGCATATGTTTATGGAGGTGGTGGAGCAAAAAAGAGCTCAAATAGAGTTGAAATTTTTCACATAAAAAGGACTACGGGCTTGACTAATGGTTCCATTTAAAAAAATGATATCTAGACAGAGAATAAGTGTAGCATGCAAATGACAGAACTATCCGAGTTTGCATTGTATTACTTATGATGGATTCAAATTTTGATTTCAAAATGCCAAAGTTATGGCATGATTTTGTCGAGAAACCCTTAGTTGGATTCTCATGTTGGTTTAATTTATATTTTAAGTTTGTTTTGCGCATTTGGGTGATAGTAACTCATGAACTAGGTTACCAAATGTGTAACAATCATATTTAAAGAATAAAGTTGTGATTCTTTATATTATTATTATTATCTATTAGCTACGAGTATTGACACCCAATGCCTGGAATTTTGACATCTCTTTGAGCAGCATGGATAATTTCGGTAATGTTTCTAGTAATGTTAACATAATAACTATCATTACGTGTCTTCACTTTTGTCACCATGATAGACCTATGATATGGACTCATCACACAACTTCATATGTGCTATGTCCCAACAAGTTCAAACTCGGTTGAACCTACCCTATAGTGTGGTTATTATGACAAGTTGCTTGGTATATAACTCGATAACATAGACCGCGTTGCGCTCTAAAAAGAATACTCAAGTGTCAGAAAAACTTCACAATATGTTCTACTATAAAGCCTTTTGGGATACCGAAATAATATATGTATCATTGATGACTTTTAAAGTATGACAAGATCCAGAGGGAAAGGAAATCAATGGAAGAGTGATCCACCAATGAGAACCTAGAATTTAGCATCAGATGAGTTAGAGTCTAGAAATGAAACCCTATAATTTTAATTAGTGATGAAGGACATCACATAGGTAATTATATTTTCCTCAGAGAATAACTGTTAATTCAAATTTAAACTACATAATATGAAAGGCATACCATAAATTTTTCCACGTAAGTCCAAACAACCTATAAAAAAGGGAAAACCTTCTTTTCCATGGGAAATAATTTACCTTTCCTTTTTCAAGATAATCTAAATCACAAAAAATATGAACTATACCTCCAAGACACATTTCTGGATAATGAGTAAAAGGAATACCTCCCTACACAAGTGATGCACACATGTACATTTGAACACTCAAAAGATTTTTGTAGTTGAAATGCAATAGTTGAAATGCAATGCTTGTTTTCATTTAAATGTAGGGTTTTTAAAGCAAGGAGAAATAATGGATGCCAAATTAATAAGCGTTTCTTGGGAAAAATTTAAATCTTGTATTGGGTGATGAAGATAATAGAGGGTTTTTAATCTTGATTCTGACATCTAGAGAGAGCCCTACAAACACCAACACAATCCAATGGAATTGACCAAAAACCCAAATGAGTCAAGCCTACTATAGGAGGAAGGGCCGTAGTAAGAACTACCATTTTGCAAGAGCCGAGGGCGAATGCCGTCTCCAAGAGCCGAGGGCGAATGCCGTTTCCGCAAGAGCCGAGGGCGAATGTGGCGAATGCCGTTCTACAAGAGCCGAGGTGAATGTAGGGCAAATGTTTTTCTCGTGCAAGAGACGGTGGCGAATGTCGTTTCCGCAAGAGCTCGGGCGACGTCGTTTCGCAAGAGCCTGCAGGCTAATGCCGAGGGCAAATGCGTCGTTTCCGCAAGAGCCGAGGCGAATGCTGAGGGCGAATGTTGTTCGCAAGAGCGCAGGGCGAATGCGCGCGTGATATCGTACGTTAATGTAGCACACATGTACATTTGAACACTAATAGATTTTTGTAGTTGAAATGCAATGCTTGTTTTCATTTAAATGTGTAGGGTTTTTAAAGGTGGAGAAATAATGGTCGCCAAATTAATAAGCGTTTCTTTTTGGGAAAATTTAAATCTTGTAATGGGTGATGAAGATAATAGAGGGTATTGAATCTTGATTCTTGACATCTGTGAGAGAACCCTACGGGGCCTAACACAATCCAATGGAATTGACCAAAAAAACCCAAATAGAGTCAAGCCTACTATAGGAGGAAGGGCTCCTCGGGCAGAAGAACTTACCATTTTGCAAGAGCCGAGGGCGAATGTTGTTCGGTGAGCCGAGGGCGACGACCGTTCGCAAGAGCTTCGAGGGCGGACGTCGTTTCGCAAGAGCCGAGGGAGAACGCCGGTGGCGACGTAGGAAAATGCCGTTCGCAAGAGCCGAGGCGACGTCGAGCGCGAATGCCGTTCCGCAAGAGCGGAGGGCGAATGCGCATGATACGTACGTTAATGTAGCTATTAAGTATTGTGCATACGAAACAATAAAATCATTTTTTTTATGTAGCGCGCATATAAGTTTTGTATTTTTATTTAGCGCGCATATAAGTGTCGTTATACCGACGGTGAGGTAAGCGTCGCTATTGCGACAAAGGCCTCTAGACGTTTGCATATCGTCGCAATAGCGATACGCATATTAGGTCGCACTTACGACGTTTGTATTATCATCGCAATAGCGACGCTTTTGGCCATAGTGTCGCAATTTTGATGTATTCCTCCAAACGTTTTAATTGCGACACTTTTCTGCGTGCTCAGATAAGGGACACTTTTCTATAAACGTCGATATAGCTTACTCTAAGCCGCGGGATGGAAAAAACTGGGAAATCTCCGACATTTGGTCAAAAGCGTCGAACCAAGTGTCGGAATTTCCACCAAATGTAGTAGACACCCGCATGAATTCATTGAATTTTTGTGAACAACATGGCATAAAAAGACAGCTTTCCGTAGCTAGCACTCCACAACAAAATTGCGTAGCGTAAATAATGAATAGAATAGTTCAGCAATGGCTAGAGCTATGTCAGATGACTCTGAACACCCGACACATTTTGGGGAGAAGCAAGACATACAAATACGTAAATATTCTTAACAAGGCACATGTTCATGTAAATAGTGATAAACTCCATATGAACTCTAGTATGGTAATCCTCCCACTCGTGAAGCATTTTAGAGTTTTTGGAAGCAAATGCTTTATCAAAAATAATGATGAAAAACTTGGCAAGTTTGAACCTGCAGTAGATGAAGGAATACTTTGGTTACTCCTCTAGGAGTAGAGCATATGTGTTACAATAAAATACTTTGAAGATTGTTGAATGTATCATGTTGTTATCGATGAGTCTCCGTAGCTCCAAAAGAAGAAAACAAAAAACAACATGAAGACGATGATGATATATCCTTCTACATCAAATAGAAATGATATAGACAAGGAACTCAATGAAGAACTCCTCAAGATGATTTATCCGAAAAAAGCTCCATCCAGATATGTTCAAAAGAATCATCCAAAATCTCAAATTTTGGGAGAAAAGGATCGTGTACAAACAAGAAGGACTCTTGTGGGATCTCGCTAGCTATCCTGGCATTTCTATCCACTATTGAACCACACAATGTCAATCAAGCTAGCAAAGATGAATGTTGGATTCAAGCCATGAATGAAGAGCTGATCAAAATTGAAAATAATCACACTTGGGAATTAGTACCAAGAACTCATGAAAAACTCATTATTGGAACTAAATGGATATTCAAAAACAAGTTAAATGAGTAGAATGGGGAGGATGTTATAAGAAATAGCTAGACTTGTTTGCAAGGGGTATGCTCAACAAGAAGATGGCATATTCTTATCACAAGCAAAATATCTTAAGCAAATTCTCAAGAAGTATGGCATGAAGAGGCAAACTCGTAAGTACACCAATGATTACTCTGATGTAATCTCAATTTCATGATGATTCTCCCACGTGAATCAATCGAATACAGATCTATGATAGGAAGTCTACTTTATCTCACTGGGACTAGACCCGTACATTATGCATGTAGTTGGGATTGTTGGACGATTCCAAGCTAATCCAAAAGAGTCTCACCTTCAAAGTCAAAAGAATATTCAAATATCTACAAGGAACTCAAGACTTTGGACTATGGTATCCAAAAGAATGTTGATCTCACTTTCATGCTTACATTGATGCGTATTTGGGCTTGAATGTTGATGATTGGAAAAGCACTAGTGGTGGTGCATTCTATATGGGGTCTGTTAGTATCTTGGTTCAAAGAAGAAGCAAAGCTCTATTTCCTTATCTACAAGTAGGAAGCAAGTAATATGTGGTTGCCGCATCATGTTGCACTCAACTTCTTTGGATGATGCAAACCTTACAAGACATTCAAATCAAATGTTCGCCTCCTATCTCAATTATGTGTGATAATACAAGTGCCATCAATATCTCAAAGAATCCCTTATGTATTCCAAGATCAAGCACATTTCCATCAAGTATCACTTCTTACATGAACACGTGCTTGAACAAAAGGTGAAGTTGGAGTATGTTCCCTCCAAAGAACAAGTTGCCGATATATTTACCAAACCTACCTGTGGAAGCATTCAAATATCTCGATGTGTTGGGGAGTAGTCTCGCCATGCGTAAGATCAGATCTACTTAAATACGTATGATTAACTTGGATACGCGGATTTCCTCGGAGGACAAATGCGTATATACATGCATTTATACATAGAAAACCACGTGTGGGTGTTTGCCGACAAATTTTATTTGCGTCAAGATTCTTCTAAAGACAACTCGTGGTGTCATGGTATCTTCCGGTGATGTTTTGTACCTCATATTTTCTATTTCATTCTCTCGATATTTAATGAAGATGCCTTGATGATTTGTTGTTCAAAGTGTTCGTGAGATGCACAAGCTAAGGGGGCTTTGGTCATATGGAAAGGATGCATTGTTGGCATTCTAATTATTTGTTGTGGTCCGATCTCTGCTTGAGATTATTTGGTCTTGATTGTATAAGTTATTTCTATAACTTGATGAAAAGGTCATGTTAAGACCTATGATGTAAATTTTAATATTCAAATATGTAAGGACTTTTTCAAATTTGTAAACCCACTAAGTTGGGTAGTTGAGTCAAATGTAAACCCACTTGGTTGGGTACTTTAGTCACATATGTAAATCCACTTGGTTGGATCATTGATGTAAGTATGAGTCCTTGGTGATAGGAAAGGTCATAGAGTCATGTACTTTTGAAAATATGTTTGAAGATTCACTAGTGGAACTCGTGGGAGCATGGTAACTTTAGTGCACACGATCTATAGAGCTCTTCTTGTTTTGGTTTTGATCTGGGCCTTTGCCCTTGATGTCAAAGGGGGAGAGTATCATGGTGTTTCAATAATGGTTATAATCAATGTATTCATCTCGTTGTGGTGATCAACACCATCATGGTTTCCATCAAGTCCAAAGGGGAGATTGTTGGCAATATGATGCAATGTGTTGTCCTCGATGGCAACCTACTTGATGAAGTTGTCCCCTTGATGGAACCGACTTGATGAGTTGTCTTCTGATAGCAACCTATTTGTTAATGATGTAAATCTGATGTATCTACAAGAGCGCTTAGAAGTAACAAAGAAAGAAATTCCGTAAGTGCCGTAGTAATGATGAATAAGATATGTCACAAAGCATACGTGGGTTTGTGGAAGGCAAAGTAGCGTATGTACGCGTAAAAGTACGTACCAAGTAGCGTATGCCTATTTGCGCTCTAAATTTATAAAACCAGGGGACATGACCATGGTATTGGCCCACAATATTGAGCGCTGGATAATCTATTTGATCCCATCCAGGAATACCATTAGTGGTTGAGTGGTTTTGACTCATGGTATTGGTAAAAGGCTAAAAATATATAAGGAGAAGAGGATCATAGTGCTAGGTGTGCATGTGTAAGGGTTTTTGATGAATAAATATCTCTAAGGAATATCTACATGGATGAATTTGTTTCCACTGATAGATCTGAATCTATGATGCACCCATGGATATAATGATGTTCAAGATCTATGGATCCGATGATGATGAATCTCTAGAATGATCAACTAAAGGAATGATGAAGAACCTGGTGCAAGTCCGTCAAGAAAATGAATAAATCGGGGTAAGTTCTATAGATCCGGTCTGTTTCGCAAAAATTTATTTTTATAGATATATACGCTAGTTGGTTTCGAAAAAGCACGTATATATGTGGTTCGTCTAGAAAAGAACGTATGGAAGTTAGAGTCAAGAATAATATACATAGAAGTATACGCAAAGCTGTGTGAAAAGTGCGTATGTACGCGGCTTCAAAGAATCGAAGTAGCGTATGCTATTTGAATCAATATCTGCTCGTGGTTGAGTTTCAGATTCGCATATCTATTCCGGTCCGTATTGAATGAATACTTCACTTCCGAAGTATATTCAGATGGAATGGGTTGGCGCTTATTGATAGATCCGAATTAATTATGCACCTATGAATAAAAGGATGAATAGGACTTAGATCTAAAATGACTATGTATTTTCTAGATTTGTTTATGGAATGTTTAGATCTCGTAACTGCGAATCTTTGCCGAAGTAAAGGGTGAGATCCGAGTTATCCGTTCAAGAGCTGCATAGTTTTGAAAAGTTACGTATCTATACGCATGTTCATCTCGGCAAGAAAAGTGCGTATATACGTAGTCTTGCCTGCCAGTGCGCGTATGAAATCAAAGGTCACTGGGAATAGTTGCGCATCTATACGTGTGTTTTTCCGTGAAAGAGTGTATATATGCAGTTCCGTTGAAGTAAAAGCGCCGTATGGAATCTAGGTTTTGTCAAGTGTGTGGAATGAAATGTCCTGATTATGAGCCGATCGCTATCCGTCAAATATATTCATACGTGTCCGGGTTGTTTGAATGTTGATTATGTCACGGATATGTTGATTAAAGATCAAGTTGTTGGTTGATGTGGTCAATATCCAATGAATAAATTGATGGGGTTATAAGTTTCACTTGACAAAGGAGCTAACTGTGTGGAGGTAAATTTACCAAAATCTGATGAAAAGTGGCCTACAAGGTATGTTGTGTAGTTTGGATCCAATATGAAAATTGATGAAACTGGTCCGCAAGGGTGCCGAGGGACAAGCCTTCGAAGGAGGGGGTTGTAGCTCCCTTCCGTGGTGGTCAAACGAGGAGCAGGGGTAGTAGCTCCTCTGTAGGCTTGGTAACCAGAGATCAGTGCTGGAGCTCTCTTCCAGAGGTTGGAGAACAAGAGAATGTTGCAGGCCTTCTCAGCAGTGGGTGCCCGCGTCGGTATGAGTCCGCGCCAAAGACAAAGTTGTCGAAGTTTTTATAATAAATATTGAAGATAGAGACGATATCAAGGTGGTTTTCTCTCGAATTGGGTTTCCACCTTAAATACCGGTGTTCATGTGTGTTGCTTATGTGTGATGGTTTATTTTGTTATACGTACATGCTTTACCGCTACTAACACCTAATGAATGAATTATGCAATGATATATAAATAATTAAAATTTACAATAAGATCTCTAGACACATACACAAGTTTTCTTAAGGATATATGCGTGTATACGTGAGTTGGGGTTTAGTAAAGTAGCGTATGGTTTTAAGAGAAAGAAAAAGTAAAAGTTTTCGCCGCTCTAAATACCGATTCACCACCCTCTCGCATTTTTCCCAACATCATGTGCATGGATATCTTCTTCCAACATCTATAAACATTATGATTATTCAAACCACAAAAGGAACATGCAAACTTTTCCAAATCTTATGTCAATATTTACCATGTTTATCATAATCAAAAGAAATTTGATTAAAGGCAAAATATTTATACCTTGAACATTCACCTTTGTCTCCTTTCGAGGAGGTGAATTCTTGATGAGGTAGTGGCTCTCCTCGGAATACTAGCAATGAATTCAATGACTTTAGAGCTTTCAACATCCTCTTCTTTTACATTCTCATTAATTGCATGATTATTAACATCTTCTTTGCAAAGTGGGTGTCAAACTTTTCCATTCATCATGAACACAAACTTCACAAGCTTGAGGTAATGAACACGAAATGAAATTCTCTTCTTGAACAAATTCTTCATGTGCCTCCTGCTTCGGAAAGCATTCTCCATCATCATGTTTTCCATAACCAAGACCCAAATAATTAGGCCTTTCCTCAACAACATTTGGCTCAACTATGCCTTGTACATGTTTGCCTTTAACCCTTTACTTTCATAGCCCATTTTCATCAAAAATTTGGACCTTATTCTCTAGTGTGTCTCTCAAAAGAACGTACACATTCACTTTGAGAGGAAATTGAAGACAAACTTGAATTGCATACCTCTTTTTCATTCACATACTTGGCTAAGGCTTCCTTTGCATCATAGAGTTGAATCTCCATGTCATGCATCCTTGCTTGGTTTTCTATTTGAAATATGGAGTTGAGTCTCCATCTCATGCATATTTTCACGAATTTCTCGCTTCTCCTCATTCTTGAAATCAACTTCTCAAGGATAATGTTCTCCCTATTATCTTCATACATATCTTGCACCATATCATTCATGATGTAGAGCTTCCGCAACATCTCTTTATCAAAGATTTTTGTTAAGGAAGACTGATTAAAAGAGATACTCGATGAAGCTTCCATTACAATTGTAATGCATAAAAAGCTTTTTTGTCATGATTTTAGAACTCGAGCTCTCAATATTGACTTTCTCTTCACACACACAAACTTTCACACAACTAAAATCTCCTTGCATAAATACAAAAAACAATAGCTAATTCTTCTATCTAACCTGACTAAAATGAGCTAAATTGTACTTCTTGATACCAACTTGATTTGAATATGGACAAACTAATTTTGGTTGTGCTATCTCCCCCATGAGTTAAATAAAAATGTGTTTAGGATTGTCTAAAGTTAGCCAATTGGGGAAGGGGTTTATGTGTAAAGCTTTAAGTGTATTTTGTGAGAAATTTATGAGTTAATTAGCTTTTAAAAACTCGTGTACAACAAATAAAATGCAAAATTTTTATTTTGAAATTTTTTTTCCTCAATCCGCATTCCGATCATTGAGCATGTAAGAGGAAAGAGGGAATTCACTTTTCAAATTCTAGACCTTATCTAAACCAAAATAAACTAGAGGTTCGGCTTTCAAATACATTCATCATTTAAAAGCTCAGTTACCAAAAGTCCATATGCTAATCTACCTCCCAAGAAATCCATTTATTACACCACCGGTTAGTTTTTTGTCTTCCTATATTCTTTATCAACTCTCTTCGAGTGATTCTTGAAATGTGGATACTTAAATCCTTCCTAAAAATTTGAGCTCTAAAACGAGAAGACATACAAGGTCATTTTAAGTCATTCCTCTACCCAATTATAAAACCAGAATATTTCTACATATTGATTTCTATCCCATAAACTGCAGACAATATAGGTCAATTTTTTCCTTTAACTTATTTAAATATTGTTAGTTACAATTGTTCAATGGTTTGATGAAATTTCACTGACAAAGGCATGATTATGCCAATCCATGTTGCATATTTCCATTAACAATTTTTACTTACATGTAAAACAATGTTGTCTCTCGCTTTTATGTTATTTTGATTTTTGCTTTTAGTGGGCTGAATTGGAATATATGATATTAATTTATGACTTGCAATTATAGCCGCCGAGATACTATTCTTTTTCTCTACTATATTGTTATTTCTAGTCCTCCGGGTGCTTTCTTCATATATATATTTTTTTACTAATTGAAGGGATTCGTAATTATATATTTTACCATATTGCTTGTTGGTTCCATGTAGATTTAATTGACATATAATAGGTGGTTTCTATTTGGGATGTCTCAGAAGTTTTTGGCACATCATATTGAATTTCTATAATGTGTAGCTCCCTAACATTCCGTATAGAACCTTCATTGAAAATGTGAGGGGGGTTTCAAATTCACATTGGATAACACCCTCTCTCGGGATAAAAAAGTTTAACAAACACAATAACACAAAAACAATTAGTGACGTCACCAAAAGATGTAGTTTCAAGGTATCATACCCTCTCATCAAGGTCAAGAATCTATTCACCAAAAAATGTCCATGGAAATGATGGTTTAAGAAACAAAACCGTACAAAAAACTTCAAGAGAACAACAAAATCTAAAACCTCTTCAAGGTATTTAATCTCAAGCCAGAAGTTAAATTGTTTCTTGATCAAGTCCAACAACAAAGAAACATTCGACAACACCAAAACTACAACTTCTTCAATGTCTTCAACCATCTTCAAAGTCAATATTGTGTGCAACAAATTCCTCACCAAGGTCATCAATGGAGTCATCAAAACTACTATTTCAAACTTCAATGCCAAAAATAATGGGAAAGAATTCAATTTCTCCTCCAAAAACCTTCTTCTCTCAGCAAAGCTAGAATCATGTCATCGAGAAATTCAAGAATTCCACAAGGAAATTCTATCAAAGTTAAAAAAAAATCCTTTTCATCCATATTTAATGCCTAATTTTTCAGGAACACCTCCAAATTCTAAGGATTAGAATGCCATAAAATACAACTTTACCTAATAGGTGTAGACTCCAGAACCCCCCAACTTTGCGTGACATGTACAATCAAGATCCTATGGTAAGAAGTGTGAGAAGAGAGTCACACACCGAGTTGAGCAAGAGAAATAGTTTATATGACAACCTTACTTGTGATAGGTCTATCTAGAAGACTACCAAACTACATGGTAATGGCATTCAAATGTGAAAATTCCCATTTCACTTGGAAATAAGACAGAGAGAAATGTGCGTATGAAAGGAGATATCTATCTATGGTAAAGAAATCAAATAGTTCTATCAATTCCACCTTGCAACTCTTAGAGACATTGAATTAAATTTCATCTCAAGACAGTGGCTTTGGGAGGATACTCTAAAGCCAACCTTCGTTATGGCTTTGAAACACATGGTATGAATGACTTAGCAACCTTATTTGCATAATTTTTTTTCTAGCATGGACCTTAATGTCATAGCTCTCTTTTGCCTAAAATGAATGCAAATTTCGTTGCAATTTGGCTTGTAACATTCATAATTCATGCTCATGGAACATGATTGTGTTGAAATTGTGATAACATCTCGATGGCGTGCTTTAATAAAAAATGATCAAAAATGACATTTTTGCTCTGTTTTTTTCAAGATTTAAGGAAAATTACACCAAGTAGCTTCCAACCTCATATGGCCATCATGTCAAACTCATCTCAGATATTTTCCAAGTAAGAGCCACAAAATCAAGCAATCTAGTATACATGACTCTCCAATTTCAATTGTGCGCAATGACAGCTTCATATGGTGCAAACATTGCTCTAGATCCTCAATGGGGCATGTTTGATGACAATAATTTGGGAGTGAGAGAGATGGTAGGAGAAAAAATTCAAGGAATCCACGGAAAATTGAAAAATATATAACTAATAAGGTTTTGAATAAGATCAAACTAAAAGTCCACAAGATAGAAACAATTTATGCCATTTAGTTGCTACCCTAGACAATAGATGACATCTAGCATAATACTACACATTTTGTGCTTAACATCATGAATATTGTTAGTAATGGGTATTAGTGTGCATCAATTTCTGTTCAATCATCATGAGGATCATGACATCATGTCCTACCATAGTTTTTTTCCTATTCATTTCATAGTTCTAATGCGATGGATGTACTATGGAAGAATGTTTGAACATGATGAATCCTAGTTTCAATTGAAAGTTTTTTTTCTAATTCATTTTCAATATAAAATGCTTCCTTTAACTATCAATAAAATATATTACATGTTAGTAATTTCACATAAAATGGTTCTCACTGAGTAGTCTCAACGATTGAAAAAAATCATGTGAAAATCCCTTGTATCTATAAAAAGTTGCCCAACAACATAAAGCCTATCAAAATTGACACATGGACATAAATTTTAGAAGCAACATTTCTTTAAATTTGGCTTGAAATAAGAGGGGGAAAAAACCAAAATTCTTTCCATAAAGGCACAAAAGCAATTTTCACAGATTTCCAAACACCACTAACTATCATGATGAAACTTGCAATTAAAGGGTACCTTATTTGTCATTAGGAATGGACCACAACCATTATTATTTCCCTAAAAAATTGTGATAATGTAAATTCAAACATCATTAACATGATAAAAATATTTGGTTGGCTTTGCCCTTGAAATAATGAGGAAAATTGTTAACAACTTATCAACTGGGTAGTGGTGGAGGACTACATGGACTAGCTATGGTGATTCTCAATTTTTAGCAATCAACAAAATTAGATTCATGACTTGGCCTTCTACTAGAATTTTGTGATTCCATAGAGAAAACAGCTCAGAGTAAGGAGAACCAATAAATTGTTTCCCGCTTCATATGCAAGAGACCCCCTAAATATTCTTGCAATTGGCAGAGATGTACATCCTACTAACTTTTGCATTTGAAAAAAAAATTCTATCTAAATATTGAAGTCTTCTATATATGTAGCTATTTTTTTCTCTGAAATAAAAATTTGACCATCTTAGCCATTGTTACCTAAACAAGAATTATTTCTTCTCTTACACACTTGAGAAGTATAATTCTAGCTCTAGTAATCTATTGAGGTCTATGGAAGTTAATGGCCTAAGACACTTTGTAACCCATGAGAGAAACCTCGTTAGGAAATGGGTGAAGTTGGTATTACACACCCAATTGATAACCTCGAGGAGAAAACATTTCTCCCACTTTATTTGTTGGCATAACCTAGTAAGTGTTATTCACTAGCATGTATTTTGTAAAGGCCTTGACCTAGTTCCAATTCAACCCATCCACCAGGTTGTAGAGGATTCCAAGCCTAATTTCAGAAAAGTAAGTTGGGGATGATCACATTGACCTCGCTTGATGACAGTGTCTATGAAGATTAACTACCTTGGAGCATGAACACGTTCTTTGATATTGTTAATGCCTCTAGTGTTTACTTCTACAAGTTCTATAGGCAAAGTCCGTAAAGGGCCGTAGCCTCCGGATCTCATCTTTTATGAAAGGTGACATATCTAGTAAATGCCCCTACCAATCTCCGGAATGGATCTAAATAGAAGTTCTTCATTTTAATATCCATAAAACACAACAACTTTAAGGTAAAATATGTACATGTGTCATTTCTCCCACAACCCAAAGGTTTCCTCTAATATCCCATAAAACACAACAACAAGGTAAACTATGTACATGTGTCATTTCTCCCACAAACTAAAGGTTTCTCTAATATCCATAAAACACAACCACTTTAAGGTAAACTCGTGTACATGCATCATTCCCACAAACTAAAGGCTTCCTCCCATTAATTTTAGATGTGAACTCTACCATAAAATTTTTAAGTCAAAATTTAAGATAAACAATGCACATGTCATTTACCTCATGATCTTGTGTCATTTTTCTCATGCATTTGCAATAAATGTCGATTTAATATATATATATATTTTTATTGAATTTTTTTTTTTCTTCAGGGGATAAGAAAACCATTAAATATGGTTGAAAAATGGAAATTATACATAGAAGTTTTACATCCCAATCCAGGGAAAGCAAGTTGATTACATATGTGCTTTCCAATATTGCGACTAGCAAAGTCGTCCAAAGGAAAATGAATATAAAGTAGAAAACAACAAACAACGAGGCATAATAGCGGATTTATAGAAGGCTTGGGAACAACGATGAAGTATGGATCAAATGGAATTGTAGTTTCTACCAATTTTGAACTTGTGTGCAACCAAATGAATGATGCAAAGCGTTAAAAAGGAGAGGCTAAAAGAACTCGCATGGAATAGAAAACAATATTGTTAGCCAATTTCAAATTTTTAGTATAAGGCATCGTACAAAATGAATAAGATGTCTAATGATCTATTGTGTGGGGAAATGCTAATTCACACCATCTATCAAAGATGAATTAGAATTACATTGCAGCAATGCCAATGCAAGATCTATCTCTCAAAGATGAATTGGTTTTGAGATGCTCTTCTTCAAAAATTCAAGATTCATCTCTCAAAGATGAATTAGTGTTGAGACGCTCCTCTTCAAAATTTATCGATGGACATTGTAACATATCTTGGATATAATGTGTTGTGTACTTATAAATGCGTCTTTTCTAATGACCATGTGTTTTTTTCAATTATATACCAAGTGTGCTCCCACCACACCATGTAAAGCGTAACTTGGTGAACTTCACATTCGCAACAAGTGAACTTCACGTTTTTATAAAATTAAAATGTGGGGACTTCAAGAAATTTTTGTTTAAATGGAGTTTCACGCATATTTTTTAATGACCATCATGGAAAATTTTAGGGGCGAATTTTAGCCCAAAGGCGAAATTTAAGGGGTTTTATAGTTTCAGGAGGCTTAATTTTTTATATCGCACCCATTTTTTTCTATAGTTATTAGTAACCAGCCCAAAATTTATTTAAAAAAAAGGTAATTATTATATTTTTAGCCTTCAATTAAAGCGGATAAAATTGAAAAGGTGGATTCCGCCCTAGATTTACATTGCAAAGGCCCGATTCGCCCGGTTTGGAGGTTGGACTCATTGAATTTGGGAGATCTACCCGATTTACAGGTTTCAGTTCAATTTGGTTGCAATAGCCAGGTTTCGGTTTTCAAATCGAGCGTAAGGTTGAAATTCATCTCTATAAATTACAATATTAATCCTTCACATTTCGAGCAAGATATAGATTTGGTTGCAATAGCCGCATTTCTTGGTTTGAAAATCGAGGGTAAGGTTGAAATTCATCTCTATAAAATACATTTTGCTAATCCTTCGTCATTTTTGAGCAAGATACAACCCCGATCCTTTTTTTCATTTTCGAGCAAGAGACAATGATGATCCTTCGTATGTTTGCTTCATTCCGATCATCCGATAAACATGAGTTTTTGCAAGAGGGAAGAGAGAAATAGCACTCCTAATCATTGGTCAACGAGGACCTAGCCTTCCTACACTAATCATATTTCTTATAGCCATCGACCCTCCTACCATGCCCTCCTTGGGTCTTTATTCACTATACAAAGGAGTGTAAGGAAGGTCTTCTACACTTAACCGCCGGTGTCTCCTTACCCTAGGAAGCGTGCATGTTAAAACCCATTTAGGTGTTTTACATAAAATTTCACCCCTTAATACTTTTGTCTTTAGATAGAGCACAGAGCCGACGAGACCACATCAGACTAGAGTAGCACCAAGGAGACCATCAAGATTTTTCAACGCGTATATTCTCAGATTTTTCAAATTTTAATTCACGTGGTGGAAGAGCACAGTTATTTTCAAGGCGAGGCAAGATAATTTCGACTCTTGGTATAAATATTCCAGCAAGAGACTTTGGAAGTCATCTTTTTTTCTCTTTTTTAACCCATCATTGTTGAGTTTATGTGTGTGTAAGTTGTGGGTGTAAATTAGTACAAGATGGGTGTGTGAAGTCTACAGTATGGGTGTGTCCGGTCGAATGTGCTCCCGTTTGAGGCAAAGTAGATCGAGCATTACTATTGGAAAGGTATTTCCCACTAAACAAAGAAATAATACAAGGCCAATGGGATGATTGTCACTAACGAAAATGGCCTTAAGCATCCCCACAAATACACCAACAATTTGAATGCAAGTATCAAAGTAAAAAATACTTAGTTATCCCTTGATTTATAGTGAAAATACTAAATGAAGCAATAAACAAAGGAAATGTGGATGAATGTTAGCAATGGCAATGGTCTTAAGTATCCCCACAAATACACCAACAATTCGAGGGCAAGTATCAACTTACCCTAGGTATTGACATGCCGACTTCAATGAAAGGTTTGCAAAATACAAGGAACAACAATGTCTCCAAAAGTTGTACCATCAACCGGGATTAAAGATACCGCCATTGTCAAGCATCTTGGTAAGTACTCGACCATTACTCTTTCTTATATTTTCTTGATTGTAGTAGAACCTTTGTTGGCAACGACTTGTATAATCATATTTTTGGTTCGGATTGCCAATTTTGTATATACGTTCATTTGTTCTCGAATCACTATTGGGTTCTATACATAGCTTTTATTTCCAAGTTTTTCATACAATGGTCAAAGATATAAGGTGCATTATAATTTTGATTGGAGATATTCTATGATCTACAAGATGGAAAAGTGCTTACAGAGAGTGTCAATTTCAAGCAATTTCGACTTAAATGGATAAGGAAAAAATGGATTTGTAACCCAGGAACATGTCCTCATATCCACTATTGAGATTATCTCGCATATAGTTAAGATGAAGTTATACAACTAGAAATACAAGTTGCTTCCATGTTTGTTAATGCAGAAAAAAATTATGAGCAAGATGTACTAATTTTTGAGCTAATTTTACATAATAATGGGTGTTAGATATTGCATTGGCCAATAATAGAAATCTTACATACAATATTGCCATATTATGATTGGTAGCAATCATTTGCACACATCATGTTTAAATTGGTCACTTGGGTTGCATAATAATAGAATATGCTTGTTTTACACTTTTAGTTCTTTTAGGATTAAGAATTTATATGTTGATACCCTTTGGATTTGATATATCATAGATAAAAGGAATGAATTTGTATTGTTTACTAATCCTTCAACTTACCTTATACCGAAAAAGGATATAAAAGATCTACCGATTTTTTCTTACAAACATGCCTTATTATAGGTTGTTATTGATTTTTTTCAAGAGGGGTATCACAGATAACTAATAAGGTTGTAGATATATGGAATTTTATTTCAAGACTCAAGTTGATCGGGAGAATTTTAGAAAGAGTCTCGTATCCTGCTTCTTAGGTACATTTGATGCAAGCAAAATGTACCTCGTGTTGTTGTTCGGGCATTGTTTATACCCCAACCCTGCTTGCCTCAAGACCATTCTTCAAATTGGTATCATTCCTTGCGTATTTAAGGATTTGTGGGATTTATCTTCAAGGAAAGATACAATCAGGTAGTTATAAGTTAGCACTCTATTCTTTGGAGGTCATTACCTCATTCAAGCCTCTTAAAGGCATGCTCAAGTATTTACTCTCAAAGGTCTCTGGCGACTCCAAATAGTGGCTAGCTCTCTAGATCATCTTCCCCATTCACGTATTACCTAGATGTGCCATGCCATATCCCGTCATTCAATTAGGTCCTCAATCGAGCTATTAAAAGTAATTCTAGATAACTTTGATAAAATGGGGAAAAGCTAAAAGCTTGCATTTGAGGTCCGTGGCCAACAATATGAGATTGGAAATTTTTCATATATCGCAAAGGTTGAGCCGGCAATGGAGGCATTGTAGATCGGTTAATGTAGCCTTGAATATAGTCATTATAGTAAACTATCCCCAGGTATCTCCTCCATGGGTGTTTCATTATATGCTTCTTAAGCATTGGAGGCAATTGATTTCAACAATTTCTTATGATAAATTTTGAGTAACTTCAATCATAAACATTTAAACTGAGTAAATGTGGAAGAAAGTTCAGCGAGTGCAGCAATTCTACGTTGCGGGTGTGTCCTTCATCGAATGCACTCGAAGTGAGGCAAGGTAGACTGGTTACTACTATTGGAAAGGTATTTCCTACTAAAACCAAGTAATAAAACAAGGCCAATGTGGATGATTGTCACTAATGGAACCGACCTTAAGAATCCCCAAAAAATACACCAACAATTTGATGGTAAGGGGCATCGAAGTAAAAATAATTGCTATCCCTTGATCTATAATGACAACACTAAAACCAAGAAACAACAAAGGCAATGTGGATGAATGTCGCCAATGGTTTTAAGCATCCCTAAAATACACCAAAAATTTGAGGGCAAGTATCAACTTGGATTCTAGGTAATACTCTGTCAATTTCAATGAAAGGTTTGCAAAATACAAGGAAAACAATGTCTCCTGGCAGGTTTAACCACAACTAGGCTTAAAGCCACCGTCAGCTTTCAAGCACCTTTATAAGTACTACTCCGAGCACATTCTTCATAGCTTTTCTTGATTGCAGAAATCTGTTGGCAACAACTTGTATAATCATATTTTTTGGTACATATTGCCAATTTTGTATACACATTCATTTGCTCTCAATCACTATTGGGTGTGCTTCATGCAAATTTTATTTCCAAGGTTTCCATATAATGGTCAAAGATATAAGGTGCATTATAATTCTTCTTGAAATATCTATGATCCACAAGATGGAAAAGTGCTTACAGAGAGTGTCAATATCAAGCAAATTCAACTTAAATGGACAAGGCAAAAAAATAGATTTGTAACCCAGAACATGTCCTCTTTATCACACTATTGAGATTATCTTGCATATAGTAAAGATGGAAGTTATACAACTAGAAATACAAGTTGCTTACATGCTTGTTAATGAAAAAAATTTATGAGCAAGATGTACTAATTTTTGAGCCGATTTTACATAATAATGGGTGTTAGATACGTACCGGCCAATAATAGAAATTTTACATGAAATATTTCCATATTATGATTGGAAGAAGTCATTGGCACACTCTTCATATTTAATTTGGTTTACTTAAGTCACATAATAGAATATGCTTGTTTTACACGTTTAGTACTTTAGGACTAAGCATTTATTTGCTGATACCCTTTGATTTGATATATCATAGATAAAAGTGAAATGGATTTGTATTGTTTACTATCTTTCACTGAACTTACCTATACCGGAAAAGGATATAAAATATTCACTGATTTGTTCTTACGAACATGCCTTATTAGAGGTTGTTATTGATTTTTTCAAAATAGTACCGTATAACTAATAAGGTAGTAAATGTATTGAATTTTATTTCAAGACTCAGGTTGATTGGGAGAAGTTAGAAAGAGTCCAAATCCTATTTCTTAGGTACATTTGATGCAAGCAAATGTACCCGAGGTTGTTGTTCGTGCAAGAGTTTGCAAACAACCCGTTTGCCTCAAGACCATCTTCAAATTGGTATCATTCCTTTGCGTATTTAGGGATTTGTGGGATTTAGCTTAAAGGAAGGACATAAATTTGTACTTAGAAGTTAGCACTCGTTCTTCTCGGAGGTCATTACCCCGCTAGTCTCTCTTAGGGCATGCTCAAAGGTTACCTCAAATGGCCTCTGCTACTCCAATTAGTGGCTAGCTCTCTAGATCATCTTCCTATTCACGTATTACCTAAATGTGCCACAGTCATCTCCTCGTCATTAAATTAGGTCCTCAACCGAGCTATTAAAGAGGACTTCTAGGATAAATTTGATAATATGAAGAAAAATCTAAAAGCTTTACTGAGGTCCAGGCCCAACAATATGAGATTGGAAATTTTGCATATATTGCAAAGGTTGAGCCGGGCAATGGTGTTGTAGAACGTTTAGTGTAGCCCTTAATATAGTCATTACCCGTAGCCATCCCCGCAAATACCTCCTCCATTGGTGATTCACACCGTTTATTAAGCATTGAATGCAATTCATTTCAACAGCTTAAGATAAATTCTTGAGTAATCGATTACAAACATTTAAACTTGAGTAAAATGTGGAAGCAAAAGTTTGACGTGAGTTCAAATCTACAAGCATGGTGTGTCCCCTTTTCTGCCGAATGTGTCTTCGCTGAGGCAAGGTAGACTGCTACTACTACTAACAAGGTATTTCCCACTAAACCAAGCAATAAAAAGGCCAATGGGACAGACTGGCTACTAATGAAAATGGCCTTAAGCATCCCCACAAATACAACAACAATTTGATTAAGGCTTAAAAGTAAAATAATTAGTTATCCCTTGATTTATAGTGATCTACCAAACCAAGAAATAAAATAGAGGCAATGTGGATGAATGTCGGCATGAAATGCTCTTAAGCATCCCCACAAATACACCAACAATTTGGAGGGCAAGTATCAACTTGGATTCTAGGTATTGATTTCTGAATTCAATGAAAGGTTTGCAAAATAAAAGGAACAACAATGCTCCATAGGTTTAACAACAATCAAGTTTAAAGCCGCCGTCATTGTCAAGCATATTGGTAAGTACTCCGAGCATTACTCTTTCGTAGCTTTGTTTGATCGTTAAACCTTGTCAGATACAACTGTATAATCATATTTTTGGTACAAATGCCAATTTTGTATATACGTTCATTTGTTTTGAATCATTGTTGTCCGCTTCATAGCTTTTATTTCAAGGCTTTTATACAATGTTCAAAGATATAAGGTGCATTATAATTTCGATTGAGATATTCTATGATCCACAAAATGGTAAAGTGCTACAGAGTGTCAATATCTAGCAATTTCAACTTAGATGGACAAGGCAAAAAAATGGATTTTGTAACCCAGAACATTTCCTCTCGTACTTCCACTATTGAGATTGACTGCATATAGTAAAGATGAAGTTATACAACTAGAAATACAAGTTGCTTACATGCTTGTTAATGAAAATATGAGCAAGATGTACTAATATTTGCGCTAATTTACATAATAATGGGTGTTAGATATTGCACCGGCCAATAATAGAAATTTTACATGAAATACGGCTATTATGATTGGTAGAAATCATTGGCACACTCATCATATTTAAATTGGTCACTTGGGTTGCATAATAGAATATGCTTGTTTTACACGTTTAGTACCTTTTAGGATTAAGAATTTATTTGTTGATACCCTTTGAATTGATGACTATAGATAAAAGGAAATGGATTTGTATTGTTTACTATCTTTCTGAACTTTCCTATACCGAAAATGGATATAAAAGATTCACCGATTTGTTCTTACAAACATGCCTTATTAGAGGCTGTTACCGATTTTTCGCAGTACCGTATAACTAATAAGGTAGTAAATGTATGGAACTTTATTTCAAGACTCAAGTTGATTGGGAGTAGTTAAAAGAGTCCAGATCCTATTTCTTAGTTACATTTGGTGCAAGAAAAATGCACTTTGGGGTTGTTGTTCGGGTAGAGTTTGGTACCCAACCGTTTGCCTCAAGATCATCTTCAAATTGGTATCATTCCTTCGTTGATTTATGGATTTGTGGGATTTAGCTTCAAGGAAAGACATAAATTTGTACTTATAATTTAGCACTCGTTCTTCTCGCAGGTCTTTACCCAAATCAATGTGTGTGGTTTTCCAATTTGGAAACAATGAATAAGCGTGGGTGACGATCATTAATTAGTTGAAGTTCTCCTAGTGACCACCGACAACTAACTTGAATGGAGAACTATAGAGTAGATAAAAAGTGGTTTCCTTCAAATTTTCTCACTCAGCCTATTCCAAATTCTCATGTTCAATTCTTTAAAACATGATCATTGAAAATATTTGCATTCACCTTCTCATTAGTGAAGGAATTGAGATGTCATAAATATGTCTACCGAAGTACTATATTCCTTGGCTTACCATACATTCGTAAATCCCTTCTCCATCTATGGAAAAAATTTTGTATAAGGGATTCGGAGAATCACAGATTCTTCATTGATTTCACCATCATCCTTAGGATTATAAATTACCTACGCCTCCTTTTATGAGTATTGATGGTTGTAGGGGTAGAAAAAAACATTTCAAGAAGGTTTTCAAATGGGGTAGTAGTTTATGAAGTGGAGTTTATATATATATATATATATATATTTAAATACAAACTTTTAACTATTAAAGGAATGATATACATATGGCTTTAATATAAGAAAAAAGGGTTGCAAATGTAGCTTCCACAAACAAATCCAAAGAGTCAAACAAGAGATCACCAAATCATGTAATGTTTACATGTTCAATTCATGAAAGAGACTATAGAAAACTACCCAAGTAACAACATTAAGAATTGACCACACTAGTTACACTAGGAGGCTAGTCATGGTAATTCTCTAGGGTAGGGTCTTGCCAAGATATGGGGATTGACACTAGGAAGCTAGAGTGGGGAAGCTTGAGACCATATGGCCAAGGGATAACATCATTACTTGCTTGTTGCTTGGTGGCCTATGTTGGAATTTGGGTAGCTCAAAGGAATTTTTGAGAGGGGTGAAAACCCACCAAAAGGAGTTGGTTGGGCAAGTTACCCAAGTAGTTGAGTTTTGACTCCAAAGATGTGGGTTTGGACCCAAGACAATTAATTATTTATTCTAATTTAAAAAACTCGTCATGATCATGAAAATCGTCTTCAAGGGGTATCTCAAGTATTTTTCCATGATAGCATCAAATTTATTAGCATCTTAACTTCCCTTTAGAGCAAACCTAATATGGTTAGTGGTTTACTTTCAGCTTTAGGAGGAGAAAGATGCATGTGCAAATATGCTTTCCTTGAAAATAGTGTTGGAAGATCTTTGGTGAAGAAAAAAGTATGGAGTGTGATGTGAAGTTTGGTATTAGTCTCAGATCCTTTGTGGACCCATGAAGACACTTCGCATCTAGTGCAAGGAATTTTCTCCTTATTGTTGACATATTTAGGAAAATGTACATGTTTTTCTTAATAATAAAGTTTGTTGCATTTGTTGAGTTCAAGAATTTAAGAGAGGAATGGAGAATGAATTAGGGAAGAGAATTAAAGTCCTTCAATCGTATAAGGAAAGGAGTTTGCATCAAAATGAATTTTCCAATTGTTACACAAGTGAAGGGATTTAAAGGCAAAGACAATTCTACATTTTATTTACTTGAATAGAATGGGCTGGTTGAATGAGGAAATAGGATAGTGCTGAGATTTGGGACATATTTTTTGAAGGCAAGGGATTTCCAAGTAAGTATTTACGGTATTATTGATTATTTTCATCATCACTCTCGGTGCCTCTAACGTCTCCGTTCAAAACAAACTTAAAGTCTCCCAGGCCAAGTTATATCACTATATCATACATTGATCAAATGCATCTAAAGCAACCTACCTACTATCGTTTTGCATGTGTCAATGAGAAATATACCTTAAGTGTGATGATGCCTTTTGTTCTCAAGCTTCTTGCTATCAAGATACCACAAGTTTTAGGCTTGTTGATGCCTTTTAGGATCCCTTCAAGTTGTTGGCCTTGTTCTCACAGTACTCATTCAAGACGTTGTTAATGACTATTATATCATGCTAGCAAACTCTAGAAGATCTTTGTGCTTAGCTAAACTAAGATAGATCTCTTAACTTACTCACCATAGGTATACTTCGGCTAGGCCCACAGGAGGACTATCATGAACACTTTTAGGATTATTTTCATATAAAAGGTTATTGTCACAAGGGTGTTGTATCAAAACACCGCAATGATAGTCTTAAGAAATCGTCAGCAGTGCAATGATGAACCTTGAGGCTTACTACCGCAATAAGATAAAGCTATTGCATAGTTGTTGAGACTCGCTTTGACAACACAACTACTTTGGAAATGATGAGATCTATTTCGATGCTCCTCTTTCACTTCTTCAACTTAAATGGTGTTGTAATGTAAATTATGTTTCCATAGTTGAAGATCCGAAGTATTTTGTGATATTGTTATTGTACCATGGCACTCGGATTGGATCCAATGTTTATCAACACTATTTTAATAGCATGTTTTATTTTCTTCCTATTTCTCGTTCATTGGAAATTCTCAACCACTTTCTCTCAACTCACATATTAGATGGAATATTCATACATATTCAGCTCTCGTTAGTAGAAAAGAATGTAAATCCATTTTGGAAGAATTATAGTTGGTGATACATGGTTGAAGTTGTAATTGTGGGATGTTAGAGCTATTAGTTGTAAATACAAGGGTGATTGATGGAAAACGTTTTGAATGCCTCCAAGAAACTTCCTCACTTCACTTGAAAGCTTTATCACCCCTTGGTCTCGGATGGCCTATGACATTATAACAATAAATCAAGTTATAAATTTCACTCCAATCAAGAGAGAAACACAATATTCAGATCATGGATAAGGAAAGGGCCAAGATGGTCGAAGAAAACTCACCAATGCTATCCATGGCTTGCTCCAACTTGAAAAGATAGTCACGTTATTCCCACATGGACCAAAGAGATTTTGCAATTTGCTTGCATACAAGATGATGCCATCTCAGAAGTGAAATTGTGTTGAAAACGTTTATACTTAAAACAAATCTCATATTTCAAACATTTGGGTCAAATATATACTCGTTGTAAGTTACATACCTTGCCTTTTCTTTGCAAAGTTGAGCCGGGCCCAAATACTACTTGTTTATGTTCTTGTTTTGAGTTGGATATGAACTCCGAAATAATTATAAAATCAATGATTATGATGAATCTACCAGTTGATTATGATGAATCGGGTTTCAAAACGTAGAGAAAATGTATTGCCATATAAAACAAAGCCAACAAAAAAAAATGAGACAAGCTCCGGAGAAATTAAGGCTATGAGATCAAATCGCTTGAACTCACACTAGGATTCCAATCGAAATGGGGTTGCAAATTCTCTTTCCTCCTACAATAACAAATCCACCATTGAAGATCGTACATCATATGAAAATTTCAAACACATGAATAGCTTCTATATATTTCCAAGAAATTGTTAGGCAGCTTGCCATATATATGGAGCAATGCAGAGGCATCTTACCGTGTAGAAATCTATAGAGGCCTTAAGATCATATTCACATTCCCTCCCTTTCCCGTATATTGATTATCACATTTATTAGTAAAAACCCATCATCATTTTTCCTATTAATAGGCAAAGAAAACATGCTAAACAAAACAATGAGCTCCCCTTTCATCTCACCTCCATAGCCAATCTTTCCTTCTCTGGTTCTCCTCTCACATAGTAAGCTCTACCCCACTAAGAATATCAACCAAAAATCAAGACACCATACATAAAAAAATAATGGAGATGCAGAAAAATACCCTTCACATGACAAATAAACCAATAGAGGCTTAAATAGCCTTTACATGTGGACGTTGTTTTAAAATATCTAGTATTCCCGCAATGTACATAGCTCAAAAAGTCTATATGGGAATATAGACAAGATAAAATGTAAGATAAAAAATATTCTCTGCTCTTACACAAATAGCTCCCTCCCCGCGCTTCCATGTACATGTCCGAGTCAGAGACTATGGAGTCCCACGATGGTCGCACAAGCCGCAAAAGACAAGGAGGAAGTCCCTTTAAACATCCATTCCGCCGGTAACACCATTTTTCATTATTGAATGATGTGAATAAATCATCGTATGAAAGAAATTAAAACTAAATTAAAAAATTCTTTGGTAGCCTTTGATATATCCAACAAATTCTTCATCAACATCAACATCCACAAGCCTATACAACCCATTCTCGTTTTAGCACCGATGCAATCAACTAACCATTGGTCCATTACCTTTATCTTTCACAAAACGATTTTCAACACTAAATGAGGCCTCCAAATATGGACTCTATATTGTTATCTCACTAATTGAGAGAATATTTTTATCCATATCTCGATCAATGGTATGTAATGCACATTCTCAAAAGTACACTTCTTAACATCTAACAATTTCATTTGAACATCCCCACAATTACGCAAAATGCACCCAACCAAAACCAAATACTATAGTTTCGCTTTGGATTTGGCTTGGAGTGTAAAAAAAAAAACTCGGTAAAATTTGATAAATATATTATTTAATGATGAAAGATGAGATGATTACAATGAGGGATCGCCTAGGCTTTAAATAGCCTCAAGGTGTCCCTTGGCGAAGAGGCATGATCTTTGATCATGCCCTTTCAGTTAATAAAACCTAATATAACTATATCTAACTAATAATTAATAAAATAATAAAATATTCATAACATTGCCCCTCTCTTAAAGATGCTTTGTCCTCAAAGCATATGTAATCGATGGACAACGTTGACGAATGTCTGGTTTCCGCGAGCGGCGAGCTCGTGCTTCCCATATTTTAAAAAGGTCATGGAGCATATTCTCGAGTTCAGTCTGTTGTTGATCTGGATAGTGAAAATAGCTGATATCGACAGGGTCGGATCCTGTCTTGATTTCTGGAGACTCTTCATGGCTCCCTTTTGAAGATAACATTTCTAACTGCTGACATTGTACCGTAGATACGACTTGATTTCCTGGGGCTTGGAATCCATACAACTTGTATTTCTGCCCTTTCCACTTAAAACTTATAAACTGCTTCTGATGGTTGGCAGAATAAGTACCTAGAGTTCGTAGCCATTGAATTCCTAAGACCACATCTACTCCTCGTAATGGAACGGTGTAGAACGGAGATTCTAAATGGAAGTCTTTAATCTGCAATTTGACTTTATGGCATTTTCCTACTTGTTCAATCTTCTTACCGTCGGCCACCATTACCTTCATATTAGGCATGGGAAAAGTAAAGAGGTTGAGTCTTTTGGCCATGGTGGAATCTAGAAAATTGTGCGTGCTGCCTGTGTCTATTAGAACCATTACATTGTTGTTCTTAATATGTCCTCTTAACCTTAGGGTTTGAGGTTGTAATATCCCTGTCATAGCCGATAAGGACACTTGCGGAATAGTTTCGCCCTCCACTTCTGGAGAGAACTCTAAATTGTCTTCTAATCCTTCTATACACGAATCAGTACTGTTAGTGTCGTTAGTTGCTTCATAACTGTATAGATTTTTTGCTTTTCCATTAGCACATCTGTGCTTAGGGTCCCAGTTTTCACCGCAACGTTTGTACTTGCCCTCTCGTATTCTTTGTTTTTCTAGACTAGATTTTTCGTCTTCACGAGGATGGACAGGGACATATGTTGTGTCAACTACATTTTCAGATTGAGGAAACCGTCGTCTCGAATATACTTTTTCCGGTTTTGATAATCTTTCCAATTTCTTTTCAGCAGCTTTTGCTTTTTGCCTTGCTACTTCTACAGACGTGATTTCATGTAGTTCTAGCTCTTCTTGTATGTGGACTTTAAGTCCCGAGATGTAAGACTGGATTAGACGAGATTCCGATAATCCGGGTACTCGTGTTGCCAAAGTCTCCCATTCTCGCGTGTACTCATCCACATCTCCTTTTTGGCGTAATTTGATAAACGTTGAAAAGAACTTTTCTTCTTTTATGCCTTGAAACCTTTTGAAGAACACATCCTTAAATTTCCTCCAACTGATAGCGAGTGTCGTCTTTTTCCACCACATATACCAATTATATGCTTCTCCTTCCATTTTCATGGAAGCATGTTTAATTTTTTCATCATCACTAGTAATGTCATAAATTTCAAAATATTCTTCTACCTTATTAAGCCATGCAACGCTATTTTTTTCATTACCATCAAATTTGGGTAGATCGATCTTGGCTTTGCGCTGATATGCTAATGGTGGAACAAGAAGGGGATATTGATTAGCGAATGCATTCCAGAGCTGCTTGTTTTGAAAATCTGCATTACTATCTTCTTGATGATGTGGAGAATCAGTCTTTTCCTGATGATCTTCCGAGTTCCCTGAATCTGCGGAATTGTTTTGTTGATTTGGTTCCCCGTTAGGAGATGTTGGGGATTGTGTCTGACTCAACTTATCTATTTTATCATTTAGCTTGTTGAAGAGTTCTGTCATATTGTTCATTGCTTCGTTCTGCTTGTTCATTGCTTCTGTGGTCTCGTGATGATTTAGCCACATTTGTCTTTCTATGCGATTTGTCGTATCATGAATCTTTTTGATGTCGTTGGAGTGCCCTGCAACTGTACCTTCCAGAGTGACTAATCTTTTTCCGAATTCTTCGGAATTGTTATTGATCTCTTTCTCGAGATCTCCTAATTTCTTCTGGAATTCCGCCATCGACATTGACGAAGACATCGAGCGTGTATGAGGTGGGGAATATCTTTCTGCTAGTTTCTCCTCTTTTTTTTCTTTAAAATTAATTAATTAATATTTAATTAATTAATTAATTGTTTTTTTTTTTTTTGAATTAATGAATTAATTAATATTTAATTAATTAATTAATTAATTAATTAAATTTTATTTTTTTAAACTATATAATTATTATATATATATATATAATTTCTAATTAAAAATTATATAATATATATAATTTAATTATATAATTGTTATATATATAATTATTATTAAATGAAAATTATATATATAAATGAATTATATAATTATAATATATATGTATATAATTATCAATCAAACTATATATTATATATTTTATATAGTTAAAAAAATTGTTCCGTCACAAATGTGCCCGTTCCGTTTGGACACACTGTTTGATATACTTTTAACAATTCGATTTTTTAATATATATGCTCAGAATTATATCGATTTTTTAATATATATGCTCACAAGACGTTACCCGTGCAGATTTAAACAGCCGTCCAGATATATGCAGTCGTTCAGAATTATACCAAACCACGTTACCCGTCCAGATTTAAACAGTCGTCCAGATATATGCAAGGGGCAGCAACAACCTGAAGCTCTACTGGAAAAGGAATCGGAATTGAAGATTTGTCAGTCGCAGTATTTGAGAGATCTGAGAACGTATCACCACAGATGTCTGTCAATTCCGAGCTTTACAGTGTTGTCTTCAAGATGTTCTCGACTGGTCTCTGCCTACTGCAATCAAGTCCAAGCTCCAACAACCCTGGTCCGAGCCTCCAAAAGGTGTAATATTACAGGTATACCACGACAGGAGTGAGTGAGATGTTTTTAGGCTTAACTCTAAAGATTTGAACCCTAAAACAGGGTTGTAATTATAACCACAGATCCAAGCCTTAAAACAAGGCTTTCAATACACTTGTCAATCCGATATTTTACAGCAGTCAACAATCCAAGTTTGATTGTTCTTTCTGTGGTTAGATTCTGTCCAAACAAATGATCCGAGCCTCCAAAATCTTTAACCAGAGTCTGAACCACCCACAGGACAGCAATTCCGAGCTATTGTTTGCCTGTTCTGTCCACACAATTTTTTTGTGGTCTGTCTCAGATCTGTGGCTAGGTTGCTCCTAGAATCCGCACCAAACACAAAGAAATATTCCTCCTCAGCCTCCTTGAAACTGTTGTGGTTTTTCACCGAATTCTTCACTGAGTTGCAGTCCTCAAATTCACTGAGGGCAAGCGTTGAATGTGAGGGGAAGGCGATGAGTGGAATCTGAGAGGGAAATGAGCGAATTATGAATCAGGGTTTGTGAGCAAAGGCAGAGTGGGCGTGAGAGAGCAGAAGGGGTTGGGTAAAAATCTGCGATTTTTGGAATTTCCTTTGATTCCTAAATTCTGGTGATCACACAGATCCAAAGAGCGATGGCTCCGATACCAATGGAGTATAAAAACTCTGGTAAAACTTGATAAATATATATATTATTAATGATGAAAGATGAGATGATTACAATGAGGGAATCGCTGCTTTAACATAGCCTCAAGGTGACCCTTGGTTAAGAGGTATGATCTTCACTCATGCCCTTTCGCTAATAACCTAAGATATCCAACTAATTAATAAATAATAAAATACATAAATGTGCTTCAACGAAGGTAATAAACCAATCCTTCTTGATGGTCATGTGCTTTAAAGCACCAAAATCAAGGAACCAATTATGTAAAGGCCTACCTACCACCTAAGAAGAAATTTAAATATATATATATATATATATATAATATATATATGTTCTAGGATCTTGCCGCCGGGCCGTCATAGGTTTTAATTTGCAAGTGTGTGTTTATTAATGTTGTGAATTGTGTGTGGCACCGAACTCGGGATTGAGTTTAATACAAAGTTCAATGCTTAGATTTTTTTACAATCCAGAGCCAATTCGTCCCTTGTCTTGTCCATTCTCGCCGCATTTCATGATTGAAAGTATGATTAGGTCAAAGTTCATCAAGGGTGAAAATTGTTTCAAATTACAATTGACTTCATCACATCCATGGACAAGTTGCCAGCACTGATATCTGCCGTATTTTTCATGCCTATAGAACAATATGGTTCTTCTTTGGGTTATATTTTATTTGGACTTATAAGTTATAACTACCGTATTTGAAAAGATGCATATACTTCGAAACGTATCTCTCCTTGTACAAATTTAAAACAAGACAAACATTTGTACAACAATACTAGGAGAGCATCGGCAAGTTCTAGAGTGGGCCTCCTCTCCAATCAATGGAGCTATTGAAAAATATAGGGTGCCACCGCTACTACTCGTGGGATTCTTCACAAACAAACATTCATGGCATGGCATGGGAATGACGTGGGGAATGGAGTTTTTCTAATGGTTCTCTTCATGTTGATGGTTATAATTTTAACAAATTCGGCCAGGTGGCCGTAACCGGCACATATTCCTTTCAATATCCCGCATTTTTAAGGCATGAGAAGGAATAATATTTTGAAGAAGTGAAAAGCAAATACCTTATTATAGTTACCATGCTAGGTCTTCCTTTAAGAGCTTCAAAACATCAAATAATTTTCATAAATATGGTTGTAAGAGTCGTGATGGTGTTGTAATGTAAATTATGTTTCCATAGTTGAACATCCTAAGCATTTTGCGATATTGTTATTGTACCATGGCACTCCGGATCGGATCCAGTTGTTTATCAACACTTTTTTTTAATAACATTTTTTCTTTCTTCCCGTTGCTATTCATTTCTCCTCAAACTTTCTCCAACCTCAATATCGTTGCTAGTAGTAGCATGAGCAACAACACTACACTTAGCGTAACTAGAAGAATGCGTTTCCAAACTCGCATGAGAACTACTTCCCTCAAGAGTCACCATGTACCATGCTTGGTCTCTATGGTTCTCTTCCTTCTATTCCCGGTTCAATTACCATATCTTCATTGGAACCAACACCCCAAAGTCCACTAGACACAATTCACCATTTTGTAGTAGTGATTCGCCATTTTTACCGGTGATTCGCCATGATTTTACAAGATAATATAATCTCATGAGAGATTCGCCAAACAATTATATATACATATTATATTATTAATAAAATCGCCTTCTCGTTTTCTTATGTATCATAGGGATTCACCCATTTATTATATATATAAATTTAGGGGGTTCTTAAAATTTTCCCCGCCTTGAAGGAGCACATTAGCACATTGCATATGGTTATTTTTTGGTGTATATGTATTGACCCATTTAAAATGAAGTGGCTTCTTTTTCTCTCGAAGTGCCACCCTTCGAGTGGAAAAAACCTTATCCGGTTGATCATATGGGAATGCCTATTAGTGGATGGAAAACGTGTAGCTATGTTGGAAACTACCGAGGTGTATTCGCATTCATATTAAGATTCTTTGGTGTGCCAAGATCATTAATATTCTATTTCCTAGTACACAGTGTTTTCTTTCTCGATATTCTACTATCCAAGAATAGGTAATATTGTGAGGTACTTCACTATAGAAAGTATTCTCGTTTTCAATTGGGTCTCTCAGAGGAGGGGTCAAGAGGAAAGTTGCTATCATTCCGAAAACCCAAGTTCAAATCCCACTATGTGACATGTCCACTTTTCGTGGGCTAATTGTTGATTCAGTCGGTAAGGTACCACAATCCCATCATTTCCTATGTGATGGAGGGTGGGAGCTTGGCAATATGGATAGAAAAACATAATGGATCTTCCCGAGTCAAGCACTTCGGCTCATTAACCTCTTACTTGTAGCTTCTATGTGGTTGTAGTCACATCAAAGTCGTACAAATTTCCAATACTAAGTCACGTACAAAGGTAGAATCTAGATCACCCAATCAATGGATGGGAGGAATCTTGTCACCAAATTCATTTCAGGTTGAGTGTTAGGATAGGCCGATGGTTGGCAACATTTTTGATTTAGGGATTCTTACCTAGTGCCCTTTGGATCCTCACCTATTTTGTTCTTTTGGGATTCGTAGTGTTACCGTATCTCTTTAAGCCTTCTTCTTCACTTTCACTCTACCCTTATTTTTTCTAGATTTGATTGGTAAATGACAAGGAGTTGCTTCCAAAATTCTTCCTAAAATGAGATGGTTTGTTAATGCTTTTTTTAAGACCGGATCCGTGGAAAAACTACATCGTTATCACTAGATTTCCGTCGTGGCTAGAGATATAGAGGAAGAAGATGGTTGTTAAAATAAATTTATATTAAAATTTACATGCTATATATGCCAAATAGAAAATATAGTCAAAATAAGTCAATATAACGAATTCATTTTATATTCTCGTAAATGTTAAGGGAAACCAAAAATTTTCATTAACTCCGTGTTGTTTAAGGTGAGAGATATGCTAAAGAAAAAGGGCCGCAGAACAACTCCAAGATTCCTCATGTATAATGTTATGAATATAATATATTGACAAAATGTTTTACAATGTACATGCTAGCATGGATGTGTGTAGAGTATCTAAAATATGTGTAATTTCTAACTTACTAATTGGTTATCAGGCTCTCCTGTGCATGTTTTTCTTGTCAAATTGTAAACCCGCCCTTGCATGTGTTCTTTGATTGAATTTATTTTCCTCGCATGTATTTCTCTAAACTTTTGTACAACCCTTGACTTGTAAGTTTCAGACAAACCTATTGATGATGTTTAGATCCCGCCGCATTGTGTTTTGGTATGTCACCATGGTTTATGATATGGGACAAGGATTCAACATTGGTTGTATCAATCAGTGTGTTCTCCTATAGTCATGTCATGGTTTGAAGCCTCATGCTACTATCATGCTTTGCATTTAATGGAAAATAATTAGCAATCAAGGTTCTTTTAGAGAAAATGTTACATGGAGTTTACAACTAGACATCTTTTACGTTTATCAAGATTTTGAAGTTGTTTAATGTAAAGATATTTTCTATCAGTATTTTAGGTTTATTTGAAGGCTTAAAAGCCTATAAAGAGAGCCGATGGATGGATCGTGTTCTTCGTCCAAAACATACTATCAGATCGCAAAATGGTGTAGAAGTTTTTATGTGTTTCTCACCATCGCAGAACAATTTGTGGAGGTCGTAAAACAACAAGGTTGGAAAACAAGCGCCGGTAAGATTGTGCTTCTTTGAATGACTTTAAAGGCTTTGCTTTTCCATACCCCAAATGTTGCTTTTCTAAAAGAGGATTTGGATTATTTATGCATGTTATTTGGTTGCGTATACCAATTTCTTGGCAAAGGCTCTCTTTATATACGCCCACTAATTCTTGGTATTGGAGTCGTTTTAGGACTTGTCTACCCAGAGGTTACTTTTCTTATATATGTTTCCCCTAATGGAAACTATTTCAAGGTTGGTTTTACTGATACCTAATAAATTTAAGATCATTATGTTTTGTCACACTATGTTCTTTCCTCGAATATACATTCTTGGGATGTAAGTAGCCACTAGTACTTTTAGTGAGTTTTCTACTAGCTTCAATCTCAAATTGTATATTGGTAACTCGATAGCTCACCCTTGATAAAATATCCCTTTCTCTCGTTGGTTTTCTCGGCCCCAATTGTTCCTTGTGTGTCAATGGCATTATTGGATGAGATGTCGTTGCGACTGACAAAGTTTCATCAAAGGGGTAAATGTCATCGCATATTTCTTTTACTCTATAGAAGTATATATTTGAAGAGTTTCACAATGATGCTACTGTGAAGATGAAAATATCTTAAATATTTTCGATGGTTTGAAAAGAGTATTACACAGTTCCATGATGGAGAAATACTCCTCTTGCCATCATTTTTGAGAATTTACAATACAAATGTTGGGAGGATAGTAACAAGCTCGTAATTTGTTCCTCAGATGTATCCGCATTTGCATTGTCATTGCCGATAAGACATTTTGAAGTCCGGGAACCACATCAACATCCATAATGCTTATCGACATACCAGCAGAGGCTTCTACAAGTAGATGAAACTTGTCACTATAGCATATATGTAGAAACATAAAAAAAAATAAATTATCCAAGAATACGGAATGCGCTCATATTTATTTTAAATGAATATAGTATTCATGATAGTTGAATGGATCTATTTAGTGTTGGTTCTTGTTTTTTCAAATCAATAAGTATTCTCTCCGTGATTAAACTCATCCATGTGTTATATAGCTACAAAATTAAACAAGTCAACAAATGACTACATTATTTATATTGCACAAGAGTTCTCATCAAAACAGTAGAACATTCAATAATTCTTAAATATGTCAATGTTGCTACAACAATTATAAGAAGAATGGGGAGCTCATTTGACGAAACAAGAGACAAATGTTTAAGACTAAGAAATGAATTATCACTAACATTTTTGTTTGACTAAATGTAGTTTACCCTCTCTAATACCCGTTCCGCCGTAGAAAATCCCGCATATTGAAATTTCCAAAGACATTTGACAACCTACAATATTAAGGTCATAGACACATATAAGCAAAGGCTTCTATATCAGAAAGGCAGTCTTTACTATTTGCCATAATTACTTGTCTTCCTCATCCTCCTCATAAGACAATGTATGACTAATCTCATGCACAATTTATCTTCTTAAAGGCTTACCAACATCCCCCTTATCTATGTAAGGTGTACTTGTAACCCCATCCCGTGCAAAGAATGATTTCTTTCCACCCGATTCATTTCTTTGATGCAAACAGACCTTCAGATTGTAAAACCTCATAGTTCTAATCTTTGGAAAATTCATTTATGCCGTTCCGTGAGTACCGTAGCTTTAGTCCCAATGAAAAGCAATATTTTTTTGCACCGCTCGAGCATGAACTTCCTCATTCACACCGATATGTTTTTCCAAGATTTAATCCTTATATAAATCATATGAGTTAGCAAAAGGATTTATATTTGAACAATCATTGTCTTGATTCCTCGTTTCTCTATACCCATGTCTAGTAGGTGTGGTCGTTGTTTTACAATCTTTGGACAAAGACACCATGTGTCTTCTTAGCTTCTAATACCGCTCGCCGCAGAAATTTTAGGAGTTCTCGGATTCGGGGTAGCAACACAGATCTATCGTGGTGTGTATTTGTAAACAAGTAAAGGTTTCCGTAGGGCCACCAACCACAAATGATCTTCTCTTACATTTTGTATTATCCGCTCTACCTTGGCTGCATTCAAACTCATCCGCTTTGAAGACTTCTTCCATGCACATTCCTCAAAGAGATCGTGCTAGATTTGGAGTCCGGGCACACTTATCCTTATAGGGCGTGGGAGATTTACCATAACGGCTTGGTAATAACTCTCTTCTCAAGGAAGGGAGAGGCTTTTCAGCATTTTGAATAGACTATGCTTTTCTCGCGTTTAAGAAGTAAGTACTTACAGATTTATTTCGGTATATGAATCTTGAAAATCTTCTTACCTTTGCATTTATTGAGTGTTCTTCGTTAATCCTTAGGCGTGGTTGTCCCCTCGTCTTCTTGGTACTCATAATTCTTATTCCTGCAAGACTAAAATTGCAAGTCCTCCTCCTATCAATGGAACGCCGAGGCACAGGCTCAAACTCATGCCGCACACCTTACTATGCAACCTATCATACTTTGCCGAAGAGTCCATTGCCCCAACTACATTTCTTGTGATCTCACGTTCTTGTATACCATTTTCTACCCTCGACCCATTCCTAATATTTTGCAATCCATGCTCAGCTGTCTATTCCCTTTCTCAAGCAATCTCTCGAAAGTCTTAGATGCCCGCCGGGGCCTAAACTAGCACCTCTTCTCTCGGGGTAGGACTTGTCCAACTACATCCGCTCTTCCAATTTCAAAAGCATACTTCTCTATTTTTGGATCGTATGTGGGAATCCCACCGAAGAAATTTAGCTGACACCGATCTTCCCCTTCGTTTCGAAATTCTTGGGCTCCTCCTTTAGACACTTGAGATTCATCTACCGCATCGCTATTTAAGACAAGAACTTCTTCTAGTAGCCCCCTCTACAACCCATTTTTCTTACCAGAAGGACCATAAGTTCCTTGCCGGTTTTCCTAATTTCTTTCTTTAGTTGTCTATTGAAGCCGCAACGCTTGGAAGTTTTTCAGCTTAGGCGCATAATTTCTTTCTCTATTTCTTCAATGTTATCTTCGATATGGGTTCTCGACTTTTTGCAATCTCCTCCCGTCCTTTGTCAATCAAGGAATTTGCATTGTGACCGGCTATGGATTCGACACCGATCGCGATTGTCCTTGGAAGTATAGATCATCGGGGTGCTCTTAAATGGAATAAGATCATTTGCTTCAAGGGATGAATGGGTCTTTCTGCTTTTCATGGATGGAATAAGATCATTCGTTGTCAAGGGATGAATGGCCTCTTCCTTGCCTTTCTCGTTCCATTTGATGAAACATCATCCGGAGATTCAGAGAGGCTATAGCCATTATCGTTGTTGTTGGTACTGCCAGGACTCATGGTACTAACACTACATTCTCCCTCCCGCCGAAAAACCACATTGTCCTTCCACACCACTCAGAGAATTACCATTGCCATTGCCAATTGAAGCTACATGGGATGATGGGGATAAATCTTTGCTGGGGTGCATTTCCAGGTACTGGTTTGTCTTCACAGTTAACGATTTTGAGCGTGGATGTGGATCTCGCCAAATATTGCATTAACATTCAAAGAAACGTAGAGCCGATAATTGTGTAGAAGGGCGGTGGCACTCCGTATTGGCATTGCCGTTCTTGTTCTCCCCGGGTTTTCCTTCGATCTCCCAGAGTCCTCGCCCTCCCCGCCGTCGCGACGCTCGAGACCTTCATCTTAACTCACCTTGTGTGCGAACTATTCCTCTCGCGATTCCTCATCTCCACCATATTCTTTTGTTAACAACCTTGTCTTTCATTATCCGAGGGAACTTTCAGACATAGTCATTAAGGCCATTACGCGCTTTTCACCTCCTCGTTGTCATTTCATTACATTTTCTTTTCATTATCCGAGGGAACTTTCACTCCGCGCTCATTACGCTTCCACCATTAGAGTCTTTTATTATAGTTTCGAATTCGTTACGTTTATCAACCCATACCGGTAATGACCATGGGCTATTTCATTTTTTTTTTATAAAAATTTAACCTCGCCGTCGTTCGAACGATGTAGTTTGAAAATGTAGATCCGAGCACCGGCTCAAGATTTGCATCGCGAATAAAATTATTGATGTGAGACACAAGCTCCTCCCACAACATCTGCTAACGAGCATTCATAATATTTTCATTTTTATTTTATTTTTTTTAAATTGAACTCGTTGTCGCTTTCTTCCGATGCCCTATAAGTGTCGATCTTCCAACACCTTGAACTTTTACCATTTCCGTCGGTCTTGTGACGCTTTTGAAAGCATGGTTAGACATAGATTGTTGCGACGCTTTGGAGGCGTCGGTATTGCGACGCTTTGTGAGCGTTTGGATATTGCAACACTTTGTAAGCGTCGCAATTGCGATGCTTTGGAAGTGTTGATATTCCGACGTTTTCCATGCATCGTATTGCAACGGTTTGAAAGCGTTTCAGACAGAACAAGCTTAAACTTTAAGAGCGAAGGTTGTTTGGAAACGTCGTAAAGGTGTCGCATTGCGACACTTTTGCAAAGTGTCCGAATTGCGACGTAATGGCTAGCCACGTTTTGTCCGACCTCTAATTGTCGCTCTTACGATGACTAAGTGTTGAAATAGCGATGAAGTGGCCATCGGAAATTGGGCCAAATTTTCTAGTGAGTGCTTTTTTTCCACTCATTTGGAGCAACTCTCCTTCTCTTTTGTCTTCATCCATTTGATCGTCCCAAATCACCGCACCCGGTCCGTTCCATCCGTTTGATGTACTCTCCACCGGCATAGTATAAAGAATTATACGATATGTACCGCTGATAGACCCTCAGTTTTTCCCTTTGCCGAACAAACCTTTCAATTTCTTCATACCTCTAAGAAGAAAATCAAACGACAAGAAATAACCCCGTAATTCAACCTCATCTACTAGGTGGATTAGAAGATGAACCTATAAGACCATGAAACCGCTAGCCTTTCTCAAACATACAAACAATCTCAACTATCTCGACGCTCACCACGGATCACAGTCAATACGAATCTCATTTTACGTGATCCAACGTACAAATGCAGATAATTTAGATATGGTACGTCCTAGGTCTTGAAGGAATTCATGTTTCAGCCACACCCACGTATAAAAAATGATAATGACACTGCAGTTATAAACACGTGAAATAATATACAAAAATTAGTTATTTTTATGATCCCCGCATGGGATAAAATTTATTAATATAACAAATAATAAAATCATGCTTTTGACATTATACGTACTCAGAAGATTCAAATGGTCATGTGATTTCAACCTTAAAAAATGGTCATCCATGGTGGAAGCAACCGTCGTAGTGAAGACCCGTTTGAAGTTGGCACCCTCACATCCATTATAACATCCTTTTCCAAAGATATATCATATTTTTTTAAAATCCATGGGACATCACCTTCTTTGAAAAACCATGAATTAGGAGGGACCATCGCCCGCTCGATCCCGCATTTCTTAATCGTCTTGGCCAATATTTATTTTTAGTTTTTTGAAGTAATAAGATCTTTCCTAACAAACAATGTGTGACTTTGTTTCGATGATATGTGCCTCCATAAAGAAGATGAAACATTTTTAAATATATGCATGGAATCTAATAAGTGGGAAATCTTAAGATGCTCCCAATATGGGAGGTCATAAAAGATAGATTTCCTTTTCATCCCAATGGGTAATTTCTCAACATAGGTGTTTAAGAAATCTAGATCATCAAACTTAGGCTCCCCATTTGAATCGAACATTTCTATGAACTCCTTCTCCTTCTCTCTCTCATATGCTTTAAGCCATTCAACCGGGTGTCATTATTGGAGGCCTGGGTTTCTCCGTTTACCATTGAAAGCTGACAGTTTTCTCTTTCCGTAAGGGTGTTGTCTCCGGTAGGAATATCCCGGAGCAATCATATCGTTGTGGGAGGTAAATCCTCTATGTGAGCGTAGGCGATCCCTACTAGCCCGTACCTAGTCTAGCAACAATCATTCACACTATACCGTTGTGTTCCTAATTGCAACTAAACCGACTAGCAATGAAGGCTTACCTAGAATCCACCGCTGCTGCTTGTAGAAGAGGTGGCGCTCCCATTCCTTAGCTCCTGCGTATCACGATCCCCACGATCTCCGTGATAGGACACCGCACATGCGAGAAAAAAATAAACGCAAGCATAAAATCCAGATGCAACTATATGTCAGCCGAAAGGACATAAATCATCATCATAAATAACAACAAGAGTGGAACCATAACCAATAGTCGTTCATTAATAATCAATCAAAGGAAAATTACAACCATAGTTCTCGACGCTCGAATTCTCCTTCGCGGGTCGCCGCCAGAACACGTCTCAAAATCCCGTCAAGGATGGGACAAACCTCTCTTCTGACCTCGACGATAGTCTCCTTGCTTGAAATTGGCCTTAAGGGAATTATGGAGGCTCTTGGGAATTTGGGAACTTGAAGACTAGCTTGCAATGGAGATGGAAAGCTTTTATAGATGGAGGAAGGGGAGTTGGGATCCCCTATAATCATGGGATTGGCCCTATCCTCAAGGAAGCTTCCATGAGAGGTGGAAAACCACTTCCTCTCTATGGAAACCCGTAGCCAAACCTCCCAACTCAAGATAGATATCAGCCTTAGATCGCCAGACGAAACTTCGCCATTTATTTTTAAAAAAACACTCCTTAAATTGGCCGCGCGAGTGCGAATCCGGGACGCAGCTCCAATCGGCGCGGCCTCTTTGAAGTATTTTCCCCATTGGCGCGGTACCGGGACCGCCTACTCGTGTACAATGCAAAAGGGCCATTTATGGTTTTTCAAGGAGATGTCTTCAGGGCAATGAAAGCTCTTGTTTAGAGTGGGATGTCATGAAAGTGGTTTCAAGCCATGTTACCGGCCACATGTCACGAAATGAGCCCTCCAATGTGCGGACGGGATTGCGGTGGACCCGTGACAAATTATCAGTGGGGTCGTATGCCCCCTAAAGCATGAGGCCCGAGAGAGAGAGAGAGAGGGGTGAAATGCTTTACGAGAACATGCCCAACTGAAAACTCCGCCGTTGGAAACTCGTGGAGAAATACAATCGATATCTCAAGTACATGATATATATGTGCAAGATGGGCGCAACCATCTATAACAAGAGTATACAATAATCTAGGATCCAAGGCATGGACGCACCATCCAAAGGAGGATCGATAAATAGACTCAGTATGGTCGCAGCCATCCAAGAAGTGAGTCATGTAACTAATCATAATAATCCACAAAATCACGTACCAGATTACAACAAACACACAATCCAGGTCTTTCACCCCATCTCGACCCGAAAAAGTACAAGTTCAAGCATGCGAATAAATGGGCCGAAGTCGAACATGCGAGAACATCGTCCGATTACCAACCAATGATAAAAGCTATTAACAGACGCGAGTACCACCAATAATGATGATGGCCCTCAAGGTACTACATGTACAATCTACGACATGTGAATCAATGAGTCAAGGCCGAACACCCGTAGAATCACTTCCGATCGGAGGCCAATAATGAAAACCTCGCGTCGAATGCGCAAGAACCCGCCATTGAGGCATGCGGCTCCAAGGCACCAAAAGGGGAGTCTTCGGGATCAACTTCCCGATAATGAGTCAAGTCGACAGAAGTGACCTTGACTCAAGGTGGGCCATAATGTTTCCCACATCATCGACACGAGACAAAGGAACATAATGTTTTTGTGAATCACGATCGATGAGAATCAGAGGGAGGTTGATATTTCTCGCAGGTCAACTTCTCTTGAACATATGAACAAATACGATAGTGGACTTGCGTATTTGACATCATAAGATCGAGGTCATAGTGACGAGGCAAAGAGCAGATGAGAGGTCAAAAGGGATTACCCAAACCCACCGAGGCAAGTGAAAAAACGAGATGAGATGTCCCCAACCCGACACGAATGTAGACAAGTGCCATGTTCAAGAGCAACACATCGCCGACAAGACAATGATGCTAGTTCCATTTTCCCCACCATTTCTAGCGAGTACCTCTTTATTTTTACACAAGCTTGAAGAGGATACCATATGCTTGTTATAGAAGTCCATCCTAGTACATTTAACTAGCCCTAGGAAGGAGGAACTCGAATAGTGTCATTACGACTGAATCCAATGTCATCAGGGTTTAACGAGTCTGAAAAAGGAATAAATCGACGTCTTTTCATGTTTAGAGAGTTTGAAAAGACAAAGAATTTAAAAAAGTAACTCCAACTATTCCTTTTGTAAATAGTTCCTCATATCCGAAAAGGTAGAAAAATTTATCTGAGAAAACCTCCTAGTCGCGATAGGCTAGGGTATTACTTTTTCGTAAATAATCTATCCCAACCCGAAAAAGGGGTAAACGTATACTGGGTAGATGTCGTTTCGTGGCCACTTTAATGAGATCGAAATGACAAGGGACTTGGAAATCTTTTCATGTTTAGAGAGTCAGAAAAGAGCTGAAAGTTGACTCCTCCTGGAGGAACGAGTGGTATAAAGGGTAGCAACTGGTTCCGGTAATGGTGGAACTCGCTCAAAACATGATAAAAGTCAAGAGATCGGCTAACAAGACCACTCATCGCAGCGATTCCTCAGAATGGATGAAACAACCAAGTGAAGGCGTATGATCGGCCGCGTATGGGGATGATGGAATGAGAAAACCAAGGCTCATCCGACAAAAACAATGATAAAATGGAAATCACAAGAGGTAAATGGGGATGGTTTCCCATTTTTACACAAGCTTGAAATGGAAACAACCATGCTTGAAAAAGTAAGCATGCCCCCCAAAGATGGTGACTCAATTCGAGGTACATGCTCCCCAAGCTTCAATCCATATGAAAGGAAAAATGGAGTGAAGGTTCAAGTTACAAGACCAAGAGAAAGACTGATCGATTTTACGAGATCTTATCAAAGACTCGAATTGAACGGGAACGTGTTTCATTGTTTTAACGAGGTTGACACATTAAAAGAACTATCCTCAAAACACCTTGTTTCATGGTTTAAGGAGCTTGGCACAAGACAAGGAACTCTACTCCAACAACCTTGGTTCATTTGTTAAGGAGCTTGACACAAGACAAGGAACTCTACTCTGACAACCTTGTTTCATTTTTTAAGGAGCTTGACACAAGACAAAGAACTCTGCTCCGACAAGCTTGTTTCATTTTTTAAGGAGCTTGACACAAGAAAACGAACTGTGCTCCGACCGACCTCATCATAATGAACAAGAAGTTGTCGCCTCCAAGAGTTCCACTCCTGATGGAAGGAAAACTCGGAAGCTAGACCCAATGCCCCCAACACTTGATGCACAACGGCACTATCACCGAGCATAGGCAACGGGCAGGTAGCCACACAGTCGACCCACGGGGTATATATACAATGTGTGTGGATAAAACCAGGAAGGGATGATGGTGGGCCAACCGCCACATCGGGAACAAAGAAGGAAAGTTGATCAATGGTCACGATCCGTCCTTCCGTGGAAACGTACCCACACGAAAAAGGGAGGAGACAAGCGCTCCCATGGCATAGTGCACCGCGCCCCAAGAGCTGCATTGAAATCCAAGGGGCCTAGAACAACCATCACGTCTATATGGACAAGCTTTACCTCCCAAAGTAATAGGTAACCTTGGAAGGATCCCTAAGGGTTGACTCGGTTTTCCGTTAAATGCCAACAGAGCTCGCGCAATGTGCGTAATCGGCGGCGAGAAAAAGCTTGCCAAGTAGTTGAGGATAGAACACTACCGTAGACGCGCCTTCGTCTATAATGGTGCTGGCAATGTACTAGACCAAAAGCCTATACCGTGATCTCGAAAGGCACATAAGATCGAAGGCGATATCCCGAAAATCGATTCCAATCAAAGGAAGTGACCAAACTACTTGGAGGGGCTACCATTGAACCGAGATGGTCTTCCCCGGGGTATTACGGAAGAAGAAGGAGCATCCTCCACGACCTCCATCTCGAAGGTGGGAGGAGTATCCTCCGGGACCTCCATCGCGGGAGTGCGCAGGAGCAACTTCTTGAGATGTAGGGATAGGAGAATCTTCTCCAAGTCCAAGAATCCGAAGAAATAAGAAGAACTCCGAGGGGTTTGAGGTCCACTCTCAATGGAAAAGACTTGGTGCACCGCAGACGAGGCCGTCTGAATCGATCCCATGTCCAATGGTCAGTCGGGAATGGATTCCTAAATTTGAATTTTCGAGGAGCGAGATCGACCAAGGATGACTCTTGACCAATTGTGGCATCGCCAGGAATACTCAAAGAAAGTCGTTTATAACGTCTTAGAGGCATGGTGTAGAAACGGTTGCGTTGTCCAAGAATGTTTTGGCTTCATCCATATATGGACAAAGGTGAATGGCATGGTGCCCTTCACACAACTTATAGGGATTGTAACTTACCTTGCTTCTTAGGAGCCTTCCGCACCTCGCCTGAAGACGTGCCCCCAACTTTACTCCCTAAGCCAAAGGCAATGGCGGGACACCGCCGGACCATTCTTCAAGCACCTTGGGAATGCTAGGCAAATTTCGAAGAAGATGGTCTCCCATGCACAACATGCAAGGGAACTTGATTTCCAATGAGGGGTTGAGGTTTAATAACGGAAGGTTTCTTAGGTGCAATAAAGCCGTAGAGCTAATCTCTCCTTTATCGACTTCTTCTTCTTTGTCTTCTTTCTTCTTCTTCTTCTTCTTATCCACCCTCGGTTACTCTAATCCACTTTCACCAAAGGTAAGTAGAAGAGAGGATGCGTAAACATGAGAAGAACGGAGAGGTCTCACCTTAGAATCAACATGATGTTGATTAGGCTGGAGGAACCGATTGAACAAAGATTCTATATTATCTCAGTAACCACAGAGGTTGAAACAACCAAATGTGCAACCCAACAGCTTAACCCAGGAAGGACAACGTTGCCATATAAGGAGCACCAACATTCCCAAAAGGAGGAAAATGACTGTGGATTCCCATCTGAGGGGATTCCTTGGTCAGAACTCCGGAAAATTTTCCATCACCAACTCAAAACCGCACACGGGCTAAAACCAAGGCACACAATCAAATCCGCCCAACAAGAAAAATCTAAAAGGGTGTGTGATCGTTGTGTGATTTATTTTACCACATTGAAACTTAGAAACTTCACCGTTTCATGTCGAAGAAATGAAACTATTGAAAAGGTGACTCTATCTCTTTCAGATTTGATGCAAGAAGGAAAGGACAAGCGCTTGGTGATCCTTTCCAAATTTAAAGAGTCGAAAAGATCAAATGACTACTCCAAAACTAGGAAAAGGGGTGTACCAAGTAACCGTGAATCGCAATATACACCTTGGTTTCAAAATGAAAAAAGAAATCAACCAAGGACTTAACGTACGTGCGGTGCAATCTCCCGAATGCCGTGTCCGTGTATCACTTCGGTATAGGTCGGCAAACTCGGGCTTCCTTCCTATGGATAAAGGATTGAAACCTAGTGGGGTCTCCCTTTTATATACGCGACGGTACGTGGGAGCACAAGTCCATACTAGCGTTGTCTAAAGCCAAGAGGCGAAATGACAAGCACGGGTTTTAAGACGCGAACACGTCTCTAGCCTAGACCTCTAAATGTGTTTCATTAGATTTAAATGTCGCCTTAGTGTAAATTGAGTAATTTTAAAGTTTATCTTCAATTACGTTTCAGTTTTCTTGTACCTAGCGAAATGTAATGTCTCAAAATCTCATAAATGCACTCTATATGCTGTCGCATATCATTTCATTCGATGAAAGCTATCTAGTTAAGGGAAGAGCTTCAAACAATGATGCAACAAACAACAATAATTTAAACGAAATTTTTCCAAACTAGATGACTTTCACTATCCAAAAGTAATTTCAAACATTCAACGATGTGAATTACCAAATGTAATCTATGCAAAAATCCTCTTTCCAAAACTATGCAATTGTAATCTATGCACAATTTCTTTTCAAATGATAAGAATGCACTCAATGCATTTTTCGATAAAATGAGAATCTACTTAATGCATGCGCTCAATGAAAGAGAATGCACTCGTAGCGATTTTTAGCTTTCAATCATTAAAACAATGTGATATAAGTTCAATGATAAATCTCAAAAATACTTTTCAATGCAATGTGATCTAATGCATTTTAACAAAAAGGACACTTTGAGACGAAAAACTAAATAAACGCAAATCTTCTTAATGAAGGATGAACGCAAAAGAGATGTAAACAAACACTAAGAATGCATCATTGTTTTAAAAACTTGTAACGAAATCCCTCAAAAGGCCACAAGACATATGAGGTCAAACACAAAGAGGACTTCAAAGCAAGAGATCAAAACAAGGCATTCATTCCCTTTACACAAACAATCATGGAAAGAATACATTCCAACCAATGAGAAATGTAATCTATGCTCATACAAGAAAAGATCTAAGGGAAAGACACACTGGTGAAGGATTTAGGGGAAAATTCTCAATTTTCATACATCCCGAAATTGGTTTGACTTGTACATTGACAACTAGCGCCGAATCGGCACGACGAGACATTTGGACAACTAGCACCAATGGCCAATTGGTGCGGGTTGCTAACTCGACAAACAAGTGCCAAACTTTCCAAAATGAAAACAAAGAATTTCTCCCAACCAAGACCATTCTCATCACTTCAAGGAGAATCTCCAAGACTCAAATGAACCATAATCTAGGCTCAAAGTGAGAAACACACATCAAGCCTCGAAAAGCTCAAAACAGAGGGCAACCTAGTGCTCTCAACAGATTGGCGTCGAACAGAGGTCAGAATTAGCGCTGAAAAGCAATTACAGAATACACAAGCAACTCGCGTTTAATGGCACTGCATCATTGCCGAAAGCGCTACGAGTTTTCCTACCAAAAAATAAAAAAAGCAATCCAACAAGGTATTTAGTGATGATCAAGCTAACAAAAGACCAAAATTCGCGAAATAACCAAACTTCAAAATAATGATCGAGCAAGGAGGATCAAGAATCGACCGAAAAGACAAGACAATGCTTGTGTTGGTTCAGCTTTACAAACTAAACCGAAGATTGACTCAAGCAACATCTACTTGCAATTGCAGAGAAAAAGCCAAGCCAAGGCTATCGGCCAACTTCAGTTCGCTTCATAGCTTGAGAACAACGACAACAAGCTAACGATCCCGCGTAGCTCAATTGTTGTGAGGTGTCCTCCGCGGGACAGAGGCCATCCCTACTAGCCTGCACGGTTCAACAATCATTCACGCTATAGCCGCAGTTCCCAATTGCAACTAAACCGACTAGTGATGAAGTCTTACCTCGGAATCCAACGCCGTTGCTTGTAGAAGAGGTGGCGGCTCGTCTTTAGCTCGCATCACGATCCCCAATGACCATGGATAGGACACCCGCACATGCTAGAAAACAAAAAAAATGCAAGCGTAAAATCCAAGATGCAACTATATGTCACTGAAGGACATAACTCATCATCATAAAGAACAACAAGAGTGGAACCATAACCAATATTCGTTCATTAATAATCAATCAAAGGAAAATTACAACCATAAGTTCTCGACGCCGAATTCTCCTTCACGGCGGGTCGCCACAGTAATGCCCCAAAAGCCCTTCGTCAAGGATGGGACAAACCTCTCTCTTCGGATCTTGACGATAGTCTCCTTGCTTGAAATTGGCCTTAAGGGAATTATGGAGGCTTCGCAAAGATAAGGTTCTTTGGGAATTTGGGAACTGAAGACTAGCTTGCAATGGAGATGGGAGCTTTTATAGATGGAGGAAGGGGAGTCAGATCCCTATAATCATGGGATTGGCCCTATCTCAAGGAAGCTTCCATGAGAGGTGGAAAACCACTTCCTCTCTATGGAAACCCGTAGCCAAACCTCCCAACTCAAGATAGATACGTCCGGACGTTTAGGACGAAACTTCCGCCATTTATTTTTAAAACACTCCTTAAATTGGCCGGCGAGTGAGACTCGGGGATGTGAGCGCTCAACCGTTGTGGCCTCTTTGAAGTATTTCATTGGCGCAAAAATCGAACTTCGCTCGCACCAATGCAAAAAGGGCCATTTAGGTTTTTCACAAGGAGATGTCTTCGTGGCAATGAAAGCTCGTTCTGGAGGGGATGTCATGAAAAGTGGTTTCAAGCCATGTTACTACTCACGTGTCACGAAATGAGCCCTCCAATGTGAGGGACGGGGATTGCGGTGGACGGTGACAAATTATCGTGTAAATACATACACTGCTTTCATAGGTCCTTGGACCATTTAACTTTCGCAGAAGGTCCATAACATTTACATCCAAAATACCCTTTTGGTACAAGACCTACAACATTATATTTGTATACATTAATTAATATGAATGGCACGTTAAAGAATATCATGAAGACTTAACAAATATTATTACAATGAATTAAATAAATAATATGTGAAAGAATATTGTTACATTATATATAAACAAATCAATAAATTAAACATGTAATTCTACGTAGCAAACTCCTAAGCCTAGATAATCATGTGTCGTGTAAGCACATATGCCATACAACGTAAAACTTCTCTCTACCGTGATGGGTCTCTCGATACATCGTATACATTTATCCCATCCCATAATTCTTCAATTCATCTACTAGTGGTTGTAAGTAGACATCCATATTCTTCACTTGTCTTCTACCAGGGACTATGAGAGCCAACATAAGATTTCATTCTTCACTGACAACCATGGGGGGATATTGTTATTGATCACTACTGGCTGTGCCAAATAGAATAGTCAGGGGTGTCTGTAGGGAATATGGGCCGACGCCATCCATGGCTATGCCGAGTCCTAGAATTCATACTTCATTCTTGAATTTTTTGGGCCATGTATCCTCTATATATGCTTCATGGCTATCAATCAATTCGAATTCACATAACTCCCACCCCACTTCGGTGAGGCATGCCATCCTTGCAAAGACAGCTAATTATTTTAAACGAAAGAGCCTTTGAATCCTTGGGATTATAGGCACGTGCCTCAATATCTTAAAAGGAGGACCCGCACTTGATTTACCCTTATTTTTTGATTTATCATACCTATCATGCCCACATTTCAGACACACATATCTTTGTCCGCATATTCTCCTCTATATAGAATACAATCATTTGGACATGCATGATATGATATGTACTTAACACCCAACATTTTCAACAATTTCGTTGCCTCTTCGCAACCTACCGAGCAAGACATTATCACTCGGAAGAACCTTATCTTTGAATAACCTGTAGTTGGTGATCATGGAAAAATATATTAATATTAAATGTACATTAATTTCGATATAATTATTAACGTTCATAATTTTGTAATGTTCATTGCAGTGTACTGATTATATTTCAAATTTATATAAGGGGTGTAATTTACGATAACTTACCTCAAAAGTTCCGAGAAACATGCATTTGACAAGCCAAAATTTGCTTTCAAGTTGTACAGTAACATTGTTGTCCCCAACTGGGTAGACTTTGACTGACTTCCAGGTCCAAAGAGAGGGGTGGTGGAAGCAAATTTAAGGCTTTCGAAAAAGGTGTCAGCGATATGAGTATGATCCCCTAGCTGATCATCACTTTAGAATGCATCTAACAACATTGTCTCCATGGCAAGCGTATCCCTTAAGTAATCATCCATACCAACCTCTATTTCTTTGCCTCCATTGCTAGCTTGTGAAGAACTACTATTGCTATAGTCATTCTTAATTGGTGAATCTAGACGTAGTGAGAATTGATTCTAAGTGGCTGATTCAACCGTCTCAGATATCATTCCTCTCCAATTTTTTTTCTTAATTCACTTTTCGATTTGACATTGTCGTGGGGTGCAACGGAATATGGTAGGTAGGTCATTCATCATCACTAAAATCCTAATATTTAAAAAATTGAACATGATTAGGTACAAAATATATGATATCAATTAGTAACCACGTTGACAATATTGTATGATTATAAATTGTTCGACGTTGATATAATTACATATTAATCAATATATATACCAAAATTATAATTATAATTACCATCATTGTCCCGGGATTGTGGCTAGAAGATGCAATATTGTTACAATTGGCAAAGTGTGAAGTGGTTGTCCATTTTTCATTCAAATGCGCCTTGCGTATGCAAAATTCTGCTAAGAACTTCCGACGTTTTGGAGCAGTTTGAATATTTTGTGCATCCGAAATCGATGTTGAATCTACATGAACCCGCAAATTTGTATACATTAAAAATTTAATTAAGTTGTGCATGATTGACTCCATATGGATAAAAAACATATATAAATTCAATTAGATAGTGAAAAATAAAACAAATCAAGTAAATATTACGTCTCCACATGGATAGGGAGAACTCCACTATGGACTTTGATAAATATTATGGAACGAGGCCGGATTTTGAAGAATTTTCCATTCCATATAATATATGATATTTTCTCTCTCGCATTTGAGAAAACAAAATAAATTTTGGGTGTACAAACTTCAATGTCATTCCAAAGGCATAATGCATGATAATCAAGATTTCAAAGGAGTTTTTTATTTGCGGCATCGGTGCCATTTTATAAAACAATGCACCAAAGGTGCTTAAATTAAAGGATGCACCAAAGTAAACGAATAACCGCAAATAAAAAAGGGAAACCCTATTTTCTTTAAGTGAAAAAAAAGCGGTAAATTGAAAAATGGGCGGAAAAATACTTTCGAAAATCTAATTTCATAATTTTTTTTTTAAATACTAAACACTTTTCATTATTTCACTATTTTTTGCAAAAAATTCAGCCGTAGATGTGCGATGTATACCCGGAGAAAACAGCACGAGAGCATTATGGGAGCAAGAAATACGTTAGAACATAAGTATTCGTACAATTAGAATTCCAAACCTCTAGTTAGTCAAACCCCGTACCATAGAATTTCAAATGACGTGAGCAATTTTATTATTTTTTTGTACTTTTTTTATTAGCTTTTATGTAGTAAAATAAGAAATCAAAGTCTATTGTTTATTTTACTTTTTTTTTTTGTAGTTTATTTTCTTATGAAGTAAAATAACAAAATCAAAGCTTATTGTTTTTTTAACTTCTTTTCTTTCTTTCTTTTTTTTTCTTTTTCTCCGTAAGCTTTTTTACCTTTTCTCGCGCTTTTCGAAAAATAAAAAATAAAAAAGAAATCCATTTTTACAAACAAAACCCCAGATTCTTTTATTTCGCCCTTTCTTCTCCCGCTTTCTTCTCAATTTAGATTTATAGGGTTTGTATAGTCATAAGACATCCAACCCATGGGATGACTTGCATATTCGAATCCCAATCCATGTTGGCCCTTGTATCAATCTTTTTAAAAAAATAGTATATTTTTTTCCATCGGTGCGCCCGCGTAAATGCAGCGCACCGGTGCGCTATAATAGCGCACCGCGAAAGTACAATGATAAAAAATAAAAAAATAAAAAACAAGTTTATCGTTGCGCCATATGTAACATATGGCACCGATGCACTATTGCATTACGATGCAAGCCGCAAATGTGTTGTTTTGCAAAAACCATTTTAGAAACAAACCCCACATTCTTTTTGTTTCTCGCTCTTCTTCTCCCACTTTTTGTGATTTAAGAATTAGGATTTTATACCTATAAGCGATAGGATTTGTATTTCTAAATATAAGCCTAAGACATCCAACCAATGAGACCAAGAAGGGTCGTATCTCCAATCCATGTCAACTCTGCATCAAGCTTAAAAAATACAAGACTTTTTTTTTTTTTCGTGCGTCCCCCCGCATAACATAGCGCACCGAAGTGTGCTCTCAAGCATTACACTGTCGAAAGTACAAGATAAAAAATAAATAAAAAATATGTTTTTATCAGTGCGCCAAATGTAACATATGGCACCGGTGCACTATTTCATTATGGTGCACCGCAAACGTGTTGTTTTGCAAAAACCATTTTAGAAACAAACCCTACATTCTTTTTATTTCCTCGCCCTTTCTTCTCCTACTTTCTCGTGATTTTAGAATTATGAATTTTCAATTTATATTTATAGGGTTTATATTGCTAAATATAAGCTTAAGACATCCAACCAACGAGAGGACTCGCATAGTTTGATCCCAATCCATGTCGGCTCCGCGTAAACTAAAAAAAAAAAAAAAAGTTGTCGATGCGCCCCGTATGGAATAGCGCACCAAGACGCTTTATTCTCCCAACGCACCACACAAGTACCGTGATAAAAAATTAGAAAAACAAAATATTTTTTCGTTGTGCCATTTGTGAAATATGCAACAAAAGCATATTTCATAATATGGTGCACCATGAACGTTCGTTTCAAAAAAAATTTCAAAAGATACGTATCTTATATTCTTTTTGTTTCTCCCCTTCTTCTTCCTCTTCTATGATTTTAGAATTAGGCTTTTCGATTTAGATTTATAGGGTTTGTATGGCTAAATATAGACCTAATACATCCAACCGACGTATTATTAGTATAGTCGGATCCCAATCCATGTGGCCTCCGGCATGAATTAAAACCGATTTTTTTATCGTGGGCTCCGGAGTAACATAGCACACCGGTGCTCTTTATTTACAAGGACACCGCAAAATGCAATGTAATAAATTTTTTTTTTTTTTAATCGATGCGCCATATGTAAAGTATGACATCGATTTCGCTAAAATACTAACACTAGAAAATTTTTATTATTTTATCATGGTTAACTCGGGTGTGGTCATTGACATGTAACACACCGGTGCTCCTTATTGACATAAAAGGCAATCGTACGGTATATTATAATCGTTATGGCGATGCGTTTGGAAGAGAGACACGCAACGACGTTGGTGCGTAAACCATGAATGTTACCGTTTTTTGAGATTTTTTTTTAACTTGAAAAGGTTGACAATTTATTTATAAATGTATTATCGAATGATATGGTACAGTTTGAGATTGATAAAGAAAATGAGTGACAAGAGTCAAGTAACAAAAACACTCGATAACACATCAAGAAAAGAAAAAAAGGCACGTTTCCTTTGTAAAAATTTTACAAAAAAATTATTTTTGAACTATATGTAAGTTTAACTAATATGTATTGTTTACCGTGTATCATGTAGAGACACAAAATGATGAAGCTCGATAAGATTATTTCTGGATCTAGGACCCGCAGGAGCGTAAAAGCTTGATGGAAAAATTGCAAAAGGATGAATCGTGTGAATGAAAAAATACTATCAATCCAATATGAGTTTGTTTTTTTTAGTTTTCTTTAATAATATAATTAAAATTATTAGATAACATGTGTGAAAAAGTCTATTAATTCACATATGTTTAATGTTCTATAGGGACCAACAAATCGAAAGGGAATGTTGTTCTAAGAAAAGAAAAAAATAGAACATGAAATGAAAATGAATTGGTCCTTAGCTCATCCGGGGAGGGTGGCCGGAGGTTAATGAAAGGGGGAAGAAATTTTACAAAAAATTTGAGGGATCTGGGTGGGATTGAATGTATATACATTCTTTCCACTTACAATACAAAAACCAATCCAATGATTCCAAGAACTAAATTTTATGTAAACTACATGAAGAGTTTCCAAAGAATTGGTCAATGAGACATGTCGAATTTTCATAGAAAAAATGTACAAAAAAAGAAGGAATGAAAAAGTAATATTCCTTTAGATGTTTGTCTAGAATTATTTATAAATATCACTTTTGTTATACTTACTTTTCATATATCAATACAAAAATTAAACAATTTATTGTCATGTTACATTTTCAGAAGATTATGAAAATCTCAAAAGATGAATGAGCTGACACGTAGATATGCCGTAGGAATGTCCAAAGAGATGTACAAGGAGATGGTCAAAGAAATGGAAAAAATTGCATCGTTGGAGGAGCCATCTCAACAACAACTTGATTCAAATGTAATATGTAATCATTGATTTTTTCAATCATTAGGTAAAATAAATAAACAATTTAGCATTAAATATTAATTTTCAAGTATTTTATTGCGTAAAAGAAAAGAAAATGGAAAACCCATTCAAGACATAAAACAGACGACAAGGAAGAAAATGGATTATATCTAAGTTTGTGAGTAATTGTTACTTCCTTATAGCAACTTAACTAGATTTCATTTTTTGTATTTTTTAAGTTGTTTTACAAAAATCATCATTGATCGTTTTCAAACAACTCGCTAACATACAAAGAAGAACCACGTAGGAATTGATTGAAATTGGGTTAAATATGGGTTGTGCATATGTGTTGGCATATCGTAACCTAATTATGGAATTTGTAAGCATTTATCATTCTTGTTTTACTTAGCTCGTCTATAATTAATAGAAAAATAAATCTTTTATATTAAATATATGATTTGTTATGGGGTATATAATTTATGTGAAAACAAATTATGGCACTACGCCAATAGATCAAATCTTGAAATATGGCATGTTACATGGTTTTGAAAGAATGTGTATAGTTTATGAGTCAATTGTTGCATTGGTACGCCCATCTCTTTTCGATTTACATTGATGTATATTATTTAATATTGCAATTTTCATTATTCTCGCAATGTATATACACTCATTACAAATTATTTTTATGTTTCTAGATGGAAGGTGAAGAAGAAGAAAACAATCAAAACCGTGAACAAACATTTCTAAAATAACTCAAGTCATGGAAGTAGCTCTAGCAAAGTTGACAAAGAAATAAGCAAGCGAAGAATGATGATCACTATGTTTGACATAAAAGCAAGGCGTTGTATTTTTTGAAAATGTCTATAAAATTAGACATTTTTATTGTAATGGACATAGTGTCCAAATTTAAAGATAAAGGGGATACCAATAACTGCCCCATTTTGTATGACAAAGAATGTCTTATCTATATATATATATATATATATATATATATATATATATATATATAATAAAAAATGTTTCAATTTATTCTATTGTGTTCTATTGTCGCTATTGCGTTCCATTGTCGTTCTCAAATGCACTAATAAAAATTTAATTCATAAGAATATTTTTATAAGATATATGTGTCAACTTTTGATGAATAATGAATTTTAAAAACCACAATAATTTTGATATGATATAACAAATTAATCCAAATAATACATTCCGAATGTATTAATAAAATTAATTAATATGAATATTGTTATAAGATGTGTCGACTTTTGATGAATAATGAATTTAAAACAATCACAATAATTGCACCGTCACAGGTCGATGTTTCTAAAAATACAAAATGAAAAAAACCGATGCGTGTATACTTACACCGGTGCGCTTGTATTCTTAAGCACCCCTGCGTTTACGACCTATGGGCATCGCGCAAATACCAAAACTCGGTTAAAAATATCGAGGCATTTGTGTGGTACGGCTCTCCTGGTGCGTTTATGTCTATCTACGCACCGGTGCCTTTTTACGACCTATTAGCATCGCACGAATATAGATACAAATTATAAATCTCGGTGTGTTTGTGTGATACTATGCACCGGGGCATTTTTGTGTCTATACGCACCGGTGCATTTAGATGACCTATGGGTACCGCAAGAATACCGATACCAATTATAAATCTTCGTGCATTTGTGTGATATCAAGCAAGACCGGGTGTTTAAGAGTCTATATGCACCAGTTGAATTTGTATGACATATTTGCACTACATGAATATCGATACCAATTATAAAGCCCGATGCATTTGTGTGAAAGGACACACCGTGCATTTCTATAAGTCTACGCACCGGCGCGCTCGATACGACTTATGGGCACCGCTCAATTCCTAAGACCAATTATAACATCCCGTGCGTTGTATCACCAACACTACACCCGGTGTTGTTTATATATCTTAACGGCCGTGCATTCTCCTTAGACTACCCTGTGGCGCCGTCCACAGGTACGCACCAATGTGTTAAATCCCGATTAGCACACCGATGAAAAATATCCGTAGTAACCTCTCGGGCCGCCCATTTTTTTTTTGGTTGTGTTGAATTTCCACAAAAATCTCTACTAAAACCTCTGTTACCATAAACGAATGTGGTAGCATATGTTTTTTTGACAATTTGGCCAATTTTATAACACTAAAAACCTCCTTTATAACCTCCGCTAGAGTGTCTTTTCCTTGTAGTGAAAAATTCTATGTACTCATTCTAAATGCATTCTCCACTATCGTCAGCGTACCTTAAGACCTTAGATTCTTCCATTTTTAATTTTTGATCAAAGCTCAAGTCCTTGAACATATTGAAGGCCTCATCCTTATGATTTAAATAATCTATCCATGTATTCCTTGATAAATCATCGATGAAGGTTATGTAGTAGAGATGGCCACCTAGAGAGCTAAAGGGCATTGGTCCACATATGTCGTAATGAATGAGTTGGAGAATCTCCATTAGTTTTATTATTGCTATAAGGGAATGGTCCCCTTGTCTTCTTCCAAATGGAACACCTTGAACATACCGTCATGTTGAGCTTGAACTTTAAAAGGATCCGAAATACCAAAATTTTCAATTTCGTAAGAGATTCATAAGGTAGATGTGCCAATATTCAAGGCTATAGCTCATTTCAATGATTAGTGTCGTGGACCATTGCTAGAAGAGATCTTCCGGTGACTCTACAAATTCCTTTTCTACTCGATCCCAATGTAAATGCACTTTCATTTGGGATTCCTTTACCAAGTGAGTAATTTTCCTTTAATAAAGGTGTTGTGCTATACAACAACCCCCATTTATTGTTCATAAATAGGGGACCCTTTAGAAATAACATAGGAAAATCCGTTTTAAAATTTCTTTTAAAAACACTTAGAAAATAAAATTTCATTAAAGAGGACCGCTATCACATATTTTATCCTTCAAAAATAATCCTAAATCATAAAATTTTGAGAATTACGAAATGCGCTCTTTAAAAAGCATTTTAAAGGAAATAAAAACATTTACTTTTCCTTTTTGCATCGCACTTGATTTAGTTAGGACTTAAAGTAAAACAAAAAGTAATATAAGTTATGACAAATGTTGCACTGATTAAGTGAATAAACTCAAAAAAATATAAATCCTTTTTCGTTATCGCATCCACTTTGCTTTCGTTAAATCACATCACGCATGAATTATAATATAGACTCTAAAAGTATCTTTGAAATCTTGTGATCTACAATTTGCTCAGATCGCATTTCGCAACATTTATGAGAAAATCATGGAATATTATAAGGAATCATTGCGATTTGCGCATTTAATGGATATTGAAGTGTGAAAAGCGACTTATGTCATATCAAATTGAATTTCAGATCTTTTAACGGATTTAAACAATTGGATAAGTATTGTTTGCAATTCATGTGAAGCCATGTCGCTAATAAATTTTGAAATCATAAGGAATTATGAAGAGATGATTGATAATATTGACGCTTTTTTGCATGAGTTTGAAATAAATCCCCGGGAGCATATCTTTGTAATGCTCGTTATATGATATATTTCACTTTATCTCAGAAATCAATCGACGTTAAGAAAGTCAGAGATGAGCAAAATGGGTAAAGAGGTGTCTCAAGCATCATCTTCTGTGAGGATACAGATATGCCTTTGTTATTTTTAGACACCGTCCATAACAAGGAATTGTGGAATTTCTTCATGGGAAGCTATGTACAAACTCTTTGAGGATGAAGGACCAAAGGTGATAACAAAAACATCTATGAAAAGTACTGATTCCACCTCTGATGCAACCCTTTTCAATGTTGCATGCTCGTTTATTCACAGAATAGATGCGAGACTGAAGATTATGCCTTACATAGATATGATTAAGTGGGAAATGGAGAACTTAAATATTGAAGATAGAGTTTTCAAGAATTCCAGAGGAGAGACTATGGGCTCTTTCAAACCAAAGATTTGACAGCCATGTATCATCTACCAGCTCCGCAACAGAAGTATGATAATAGATATGTGCAAATTTTCAGAGCTAAACATCCATATCTTATCAAAGTCATCCATGAATGGAAAGACAATGAAGGGAAATTGAAGCAGGACAAATCTGGTACGTATCCCATTACACAAATCCCTTACCCTTATTTCTATGTTGCTGGTATGTTGTGTAGGCTATTTTCCAAACCTGATAGTACTAGGTTCATTAGAGATTGGGTTCCCTTAATTGACGCAATCATCAATTCATCCATTTTGAATTGGGCAGACCTTTTATCCAATTATTTAGCCAAACATATTGCCGAATATAGGAATAAAATGAGTGCTTCATCCCAAGAAAATTCACCCTTTTACATTTCTTCTTCTGTTATGGATTCCAACTGTTTCACTTCTACATTTCCAATCATGGGTTGGAAATGGACCATTAAAAACCCTTCCCCAATTCACATATACCATGAAGAACTCTGGGACTCTAAATTCCACCTACATTTTTACAAATTCTATTATGGAGTCATGTTGCCTATGTATCAAATGATTTTCAATAAAAATATCCCTAGGGTTTCCAAAGAAGTCAGTAAAGATATTCTTCCTACAGCTAGATGATTTTCTGAAGATAAATTCACATATTTTTGAGTATTTGGAAGTTCTGCTCTTCCACATGTTTTGTCATATTATGTTCTAGATTTTTTTGGGAGAGAGATAACTTATCATCTCATCAATGGTGTCACAAAACAGTTAAAATATGATAAAAAGGCTATTTTTCCTTCTTTCCCTCTACAGTGCAAAACCTTCGCTTTGGCTAATATCGGCCATACATACAAAGAGGCTTCTAATATTCAGATGTTAAATCTAGCATTCATGCCCAGAAGATTATATGACCCCGACAATGTAATTAAAAATTACATGGCAAAGCTCAAAACAAAGCCTTTAGTAAAGGAAGAAGATAAATTTGATGACTTCTTCCAAGGAGTCGAAGATTTTTTTTGATATTTTTACAAGGATTTCCACTCAATCAAGTCAAGAAGAGGTTGAAGCCTTTCAGCTATATAGAAATAAGAGATTGAAAAATGTCCCTTTGAATTTTTTATTTATTGAAGAAGAAAAAAAATTCTCCAAGTGTCAGTCTCGATGAAGAAATGAAAGATGGCTCTAAAAATGAATCTGGTCAGTCTTAACAACATTCTAATAGGTCGGATCAATCTGAGGATGAATCTGAATCTATAAAAGCAAATTTGGAAGTCGACCTAATTCTTCAAGAAATAGAGTTGCAAGAGAAAGCAAAGAACAATGGCACTAAATCAAATTTAGAGGCAGTTCAAAAGGACCAGAGCATGGTAGATCAGTCCAAATCATCTCAAGGTAAAGACCTGGTGAATGAATGGGAACAATTTTCCTGAGAAATAAAGACTCCTAAAGAAAAGGTCAATACTGACCAAGCAGCAAGTTTTCAAATGCCAGAACCTTCTCAGAAAATAGTTGAAACTGTTAACCCTCTATAGAGAATCCCAGCAACACAAAGTAAATAAATCATTCCAGCTTACTCTACAGATCAAATTATCCTACAGATTGAAGACATTCCATCATTGGATGTTTTCTACAATCCCAGCCACAGAGCTGTGGTTAAAAGGAATAAGAGAAAAAGAACTGATGAGACAACTCCTAAAATGACAGATGAATCAGTTGATGTCCTTTGGAAGGATTCATTAGAAGATCCCACTAATCATCTGACTAAATTGCACAATATGCAAGAGCATATGCCACAGCCATTATAGACAAGGCAACTGAAGTTAGAACCTTGTTGAAGCAGAAAGAATCTAGAATACAGGAATTATAACAGATGTTAGATGCAGAGAAAGTCAAGACTACTAAACAAATCAGAGAAATTTCAGCACAGTTCCATAAAGATATTGAAAATCTTAAGTTAGAACATCACGCAGAGCTTAAAGAGAAACATACATAGCTGGAGAAAGCCATGGCAGAATTACAAAATCAATCACAATCAGAAAAGTTCATTAAAGAAGCACTTGAGATAAATGCTTCGATAAAGAAACAAAAAAATATGTTTTTCCATAAAGCTGCTACGATTGATTCCTATTGTGATTCCAATAAAATAATGATTCAACAAATTGCAATCCAAAAACTAGAATGTGAGAAACTTCAAAAGAAAATTGAACACATTCAGTGGTAGGACTCAGATATGGGAAAGCAAGCTAATCTACCACAAATATACAAGCTTCACAAAGAATTATAATTTACAGAATGGGAAGCACAGATCATCCGAACCGAAAGAGCAGCGACCAAAACATCTAGCAAATCAAGTGAGGTTATACAACTCATATGTGACCAATTGTTTAAAACAAGACTTCTTGAAGAAAGCATATCTAATGTGTTTTCAATTACAAAAGAAGTAGAATTAAAATGGACATAGAGAGAAGAACAACAGGAATAAATAATCAAGAAATTCAATAAGTTTGATCAGGAAAATTATTGGAATTTTCTGATCAAACCTTATCATCAACAACAAACTCTTCTATTTCTCACATAATTGGCCAAAAAGTTTCAGTTGACAATCTCAAATGCTATCTTCAACGACCAAACTCGATCATGAATATCTTGGCCAGCTCAGCTCAAGACAATGCTAGATATCTACCAACTTCGTGATCACACATAAATAAATGATCCATAAAATCATGATTATTAGTTCTAAATTCCTAGATTATTGTTCAAGTTAAGTTTTAGAGAAAGGTTGTTTGAAACCTCCTCTATATTTTTGTAAATCATTTAATTAGTTTGTAGTTAGTTTTAGTATTTAAACCCTTCTCATGCATTTAGAGAAGGGTCCAAGGTTTTGTTAAGAACATTTACAAAGAATGCTTATTTCTAAGTAAAGTTTGTGGATGCCTTGATGAAGTAATGGAACACGACCTTTTTTGGTTATAAATATCATTTTGTTGAATCACTGTTGGTGCACTTCTGTATTCTTTGAAAGAATCTTTGATTGAAGAATTGGATACGGCCTATTATCACTAATTTGATAAGTAGAATTAATACACATCTGTTACTATTATCATGTATGTTATTTTTTAATTTAATTTAATTTTTTAAATTTTTTAAATTTTTTTAAATTTTTTTTTTCCTGAATGTTAGTGATGAACTTAAATTTCATGAATTATATATGGAATTAATTATTTATGTCTAAAATATCTGTTGTGCTATTGTACAGTATAAAGATATAAATTAGTTATTTCATATATGATCATCAGGTAAATGCGATATATCTTTCATTTTCTTTTGATTAACTATTTTTCAAGAGAATCATCTTACATAGTAATAATTATATTAAATCTGTGACGATTTCATCATCACAGATTGACTAGATATCTTTTTAGATCGCATTAAATTATTATCCCTGGGTTAGATTAAATTTAATTCAAAGCTTTGAATTTAGAAATAAATTTATCTTATTGTGTAGTAATTCATCATTGCAAAAATGTTTTGAAAAGAAATCCCACAAATTATCTTAAAAAACCCAAATCGAGGAAACTGGTCCCATCACACCCAGTTGGAGCCACTACCCCAAACAAAAAAGGAACTGCTTTAAGGTCCGGATCGGGTGGTTATCCCCCTTTGTTGTTGCCACATATTTCTGAGGCCTCAACATTTTTGGCGCTAGAAGGAGGGCCTACTATGAATGGCAGATAAGTTCAAAAATCAAAACCCTCATAAGAGTTGATCTCCTCAAAAGCATTCTACAATTTCCTAATCACAATCTAGATCGCCGACTCAGAAATTGGAAGTTGTAGAAACCTTTCCATCATCTCCTGAAGCATCACATTATCCACCTACTTCAGAATTCATTCTTGAATCTCCCGAAGTTCATTATTTAATTCAACAATCAGACGAAATATCTATTTCTACTGAAAAGCTTGTTAACCGAGAAAATTCTAAGGAAAGTGTTACTTCTTTATTTAGAGAAACTGGTATTTTAACTCGATCTAAAATTGAGAAGCTTGGAATTCCCCCTTTTGAGTTTCCATTAGAATCTCATCGCAAAAAATTTTCTATATCCAGATCTAAGTCAGAAACAAGTGAAGTCACATCAAATTTTCCTCCAGTAATTCCTCCACATTCTTCTAATCAATCTACATCCCCACTGTCTTCCATTTCTTCCACTCAAACAATCAGTGCTCTCACAAGTAGTATTGTTCCAGTTGTAAGTTCTTCATTCATTACTCCTACATCTAGATCTACTTCTACATCTTCACAAACTCCAAATCTAGTTATGGCTAATCGACCCTGGACGAGTCCTGGTGTTGTATTAATAGCAAATCCTAATCCTCTTGCAGATTATATAGAAAAATGGTTACCTAAATATAATCCAGATGATGGTCTTCCTGCTGAAGAACACATCAGTAATTTTATGTTAGCCATGAATTTAAAAGGAATCGCTCATGAAGATGTTGTAGTTAGATTGTTTCCATACACTTTTCAAGGATCTGCAAGATCCTGGCACTTCTCTCTTCCAGTAGGATCTATTTCCAACTGGGAAACCTTTGAATAAGTTTTCGTTGCAAAATTTGGACATGATAGGACTGTTGCATCCTTAATCAATGCTCTTTCCAATCTTAAAATGAATTCAGGTGAAAAGATCAAAGATTTCAACTCCAGTTTTAACAGGTTATTAAATAAAATCCCAAATGCTTCTAAACCTAATGTTGAAGTACAAATAGAATGGTATGTTTCTTCTTTGCCTTATAATATAGCTATTTTTGTAGATAGAGCTAATAAAGCTACTCTTTTAGAAAGCTTGAAAGAAGCTCTGGAAGTAGAGAAAAGAATCTCAGCATTAGAAAAACGATCAGAGACAGAAGAAAGGAAAACAAAGAAAGTGACATTTTGTCAAGATTCTAAAATTAAAGTTTCAAAAGATCCATTTGATCTTGAAGGTCTTCAAAAAGTGCTAAAGACTATGTAAAATGACATGATTGATATAAAGAAACAAGTTTCTAAAACTTCGCTAAAAAGTCATTTCGTCCATTTAAGAAGAGTCCTCCTTCAACATCTCAAACTCCAAATGAGATTTCAAATGTTGAATCTGATCAAGATACTGAAGATCCCTCACCTTCTGAAAATGAATTAGAGTCTGAAGAAGAAGTCGAATTAAATGGTTTATGGGATTTTATTCTTCCCATGGAAGAAGAAAATGAAGCTATGCCTATATCTACAAGAAGTAAATATTCTTTAGATCCAACTGTGTCAAATCCCAAAAAAAAATTTGTTCCCACGAAAGAAAAAATCAAAAAATCTAAAACTGTACAGACAAATCCGATTTTATTAGATCCTTCTACAACTTCCAAAAATTTGATTGTTTCAGATACATTTGAATATAACATAGTTGAATACATGAAAAATATTAAAGAAAATATTTCATTACATGAAATGACCAAACTCAAACAACAACAAAAAATCTTGCTTAGAGAAATCAAAGCAATTCATGTAGAACCTATACAAAAGCTAGTTATAGCACAAGCTTCAAAAGATATGGGAAAACCTCCATCATCTACCAATAAATTAAATTCCAATGATCTTGTTTTAATTGGTGATAGATCTATCTCCTAAACCCCTCCTTTTCTTTTGACTTATGAAATTTTTAACAAAAATGTTCAAAATTGTCTTATTGATTCAGGGGCTTCTTCAAACATTATGCCAAGAACAGTATGTACAAAATTAAATATCACTCCTCAAAAAACATCTGTACATATAGTTCAATTGGATAGAACAAAAGTTGAATTTATTGGAGAAATATTTTCAGTATCCATCAGGTTATCATCTAATCCAAAAGTACTACAAGTGATTGATATTTTGGTCGCAGACATCCCTGAATTCTATGGCCTTATTTTGAGCTGAGATTGGTCTGAAAAGTTACATGGATAATTTTCTACTGATTGGTCCCATATGTGGTTACCATATAATGGAAAACCAAATGAAATCAGAATTGAACGTGAGAAATTTATGAAACATACAGTTACTAAATTGAAAGGACCAAATGAACCTGTAGCTTTTACTAATAATATCATAGGAAATTATTCAGCTGAGTCATTTCTTGGATCATTCAATGCTCAGGTCTCACCTTTTTCAGCAAATACGGTTATTTCTCAAGTTGAAAACTTTTCTCAATTTTTTTTTTTCTAGATGTGTTAATTTTAGCAATTAGCTTCCAAAACAATCTTTATTTTGGACTCTATTTGTTGATGGTTCGAAATCAAAAGATGGTGGAGGAGTAGGTTGCATTTTAATCAATCCACAAGGAGAGAAAACGATGATAGCTTGTAGACTCGAGTTCCAGTGCACGAATAATACTGTTGAATATGAAGCATTGATACAAGGTATGTATAAAGCTATAGGATTGAATGTTAAATATTTGCAAGCATATGGGGATTCTGAAATAATAGTTAAACAAGTTAGAAATATGATTCATTGTATTTCTGGACACTTGAAACATTATCAAACTTTAGCTCAGAATCTTATTTCTCATTTTATATAATTCAATATCTCTACAATTCCTAGATTACAAAATGCGAGCGTCGATTTACTTGCTAATGTAGCATCTAGACTTATACCACCAGAAGAATTTAGTCTAGGTAGATTTTCGATTGAATTAATTTTTAGACCATCCATTCATGACAATATAACAAATTGGAGAGTATTTAACGATGATGCAGATATAGTAGACTTTCTTACATCAGACAGAACTTATGAAGGTCAAATATTAGATGAACATGAACATGATTTACAGATTGAGGATAAAATAAACAATAATCCAATTCCCAAATCTGTAGTAAAAATGGAGGACCTTTATGATTTGAAATATAGATTTAAAAAAAATCAATTCAAAAACTCAAAGTTCTGCTTTAAAGTTTGTATTGATTAATCTTGGTACTCCAGAAAATCCTCAAAACATCAACTTAGGTCTTGGCCTAAAAATGAAGAAAGGATATCATTTATTAAATTGTTGAAAAAATATAAAGAGGTATTTGCATGGGATTATTCAGATCTTAAAACATATGACACTTCCATAATTCAACATACCATTCCTATGATCTCAAATGATAAACCTATCCAGCAAAAACTCAAAAAAAATAAAAATTCTAAATTTAGAAAGTCAAATTAAATCTGAATAGAATAAAATGCTCAAAGCTAAAGTCATCTTTCCTGTTAGACATTCGAACTGGGTGTCAAACATGGTTCCAGTTAGAAAAAATAATGGAGACATTAGAATTTTTATAGACTTTGGAAACTTGAATAAAGCTTGTCAGAAAGATAATTTTCCCTTACCCACCATGGAACAGATATTGCAATCAGTTGCAGCGTCTGAATTGATGTCTTTTCTAGACGGATTTTAAGGGTATAATCAAATCATGGTACATCATGACGATAGATTAAAAACAACGTTTAGGACAAAATGGGGAACATACGCATATCAAAAAATGCCTTTTGGATTGACTAATGCTGGTGCCACATTTCAACGTGCTACGAATATAGCTTTTAGAGGACTAATAAATAGCTCGGTTTTTATATACTTAGATGAAATTACTGTTTATTCTAAGCATAGGAACAATCATATTAATCATTTAAAAAACATTTTCGAAAGATACAAAAAATATGGCATTTCCCTTAATCCTGAAAAGTATTATTTTTCCTTATTAGAAGCTAAATTATTGGGATTCATTGTTTCTAAAAAAGGAATTCATATAGAACCTGATAGGATTCAAGAGATTGAAAATATTCCTCTACCACATAACAATAAAACAATGCAATCATTTTTAGGACAAATTAATTTTGTGAAAAGATTTGTTCCAAATTTCTCCCAAATTGTCCTACCCCTACATCCAATGATTAAGAAAGATTCAATCTTTAGATGGGGAAAAGAAGAAAGAAATTCTTTTGAGTTAATTTAAAAAGCTATTGTTGAAGCTCCCTCTTTAAGAACTCCTGATTTTCTCAAATCTTTTTTGTTGTACACATTTTATTCTGATACATCATATGCAGCTATTTTAACACAGTTGAATGATCAAAACATTGAAGCACCAATTGATTTTTTTAGCTCTAATATTCAAGGTGCTGAGTTAAATTATTCAGTTGTAGAAAAACAAGCCTATGCTGTATTTAAATATTTGAAACATTTTAGACCTTTTCTCTTAAAGACACATACCAAGATAATAGTACCTTACTCAACAACAAGGAAATTATTAATACAACGAGAAGTAGAAGAAAAAAGAGGAAATTGGGTTACTGCACTCCAAGAATATGATGTAGAAATACATCCAGCTAAAATTGTTAAAGGACAAGGTCTTTGCAAAATGTTAACTGGAGCTTCTCATTTGTCAAAAGAGGAAGATCAATCAAATGAAATACATCTATCTAATGTAAGCCTAAACGATTCTCAATCACAATATGCTGATCTGAAATTCTTTCTAAAAAATGGACATGCTCCATCATATCTCAATTATACAGCAAAGCGTGCTTTGAGACTTAAATCAAATCAATATAAACTTGTAAATAATGTCTTATTTATGAGGAATTATGATTCTGTATTATTAATATGTTTAGAAAAAGCTGAAGTCGAAAAAATATTGCAAGAACTACATGATGGACCAGCTGGAGGTCATTTTAGAGGAAATACCACAGCTCATAAAATATTGCATGCTGGTTATTATTGGACAGCGCTGTTTAAATATGCACATGAATATGCATGAAAATGTAAAACATGTCAAACCACAACAGGAAGAGAAAGGAAAGCAACATTCCCATTACAACCAGTAAATATCCAACAACCATTTGAACAATGGGGGTTAGATATTATAGGTGAAATAACTCCCAACTCTTCAAAACATAAAAGGTATATTCTAATTGCAACTGATTATTTCATAAAATGGGTAGAAGCTATCCCATTAAAGGTGGTCAATATACAAAATATTACAGATTTTATTGATCAATTCATAATTACCAGGTTTGGCCTTCCATTAGCTTTAATATTTGATAATGCATCTTACTTTTCTGGAAATGCCATGATTGAATTTGATTTGAAAAGAGGTTTTAGGTTAAAATACTCAACTAATTATTACCCACAAGAAAATGGATTAGTTGAATCTACAAATAAAAACCTTATCAGAATCATCAAAAGAACTGTAGAGCAAAATCATAAGAATTGGCACAAAGCCTTATTGTTTTCTCTCTGGGCAGATAGAATCACCCAAAAAGCTTCAATAGGTACTTCAACATTTGTGTTAGTTTATGGAAAAGAAGCAATTATACCCTTAAACATAATGATACCATCGTTTTGTTTAGTACAATTCATTGATGAAAATCCTTCATCCTCTCTTCAACTTAGACAATATCAAATCCTTAAATTAGAAGAAGAAAGAGAAAAATCTAAACAAATTCATACCCATCATCAATAAATAATAAAGGCCTCATTTGATTTAACATCTGTGAGTTCAAGAGATTTTCAAATTGGTGATTCGGTATTAAAGTGGGACAAAGCTCATGAAGAAAAGGGTAAACACACAAAGTTTCAAAAACTCTGGCTAGGACCATTTCCAATAATTGAAAAAATTGGCTCATCAACATTTTTGTTACAGGATTTATCAGGTAAGAAAGATTCTTTACCTATTAATGGGCAAGTTTTGAAAAAATATTTCTCCTAGAAGGTAACCCTTCTATCTTTGTACATTAAAATTTTTTCTTTCATATAAAAATAAAAATTTGTTTAGTACTGACAGTTGACCTTTCAAAATAAGTCTTAGATAATTCCTTTTTGCACTTTCTTTTTCCACTTGTTAAAAAATAGAACTGTTAAAGAAAGAAAAATCGAAAGATTTAGGAAAAAACAGATTAATTTTATCTTTCTAGAAAAATGAAATTCCAATAAAACACTTATTTTTGTTTGAAGAACTCTCATTTTTATCCAGTAGGAAGATTCTTTTGTCAATCATGAAAAGAAAATTATATTATAGTAAGAAATATTTTTCAGAAAAATAAATCTAACAACTCGACATTATCATCTAGCATCTTAAAAAGAAATATGATTCATCCCATCCGGTAAATCTTATAATTCTCAAAAGTAGATAAAAGAAAATAAAAAGAAAAAGTTTGGAGAAAAATTAAAAGATAATAAGTCTCATCACGAGCTTGTTTACCATGTTCATAAAGAAGTTGAACTGACATTACTAATACTGCCTACCAAAACATTGTAATGACTTGAGTTTATATCATAAAGACAAGGGGTCTCATCAAGAGCCAACTTGATCAGTTTAATTACTATTTGTGAATGGCATTGTCACTATTTGGTTACCTAGCCAAGGCAGTGGCTTTTAAGTAGATAAAAGATATAAAAAAGAAAAATATATGATTTACTTATGAAAATGATGAGAAATACCGGATGGAAAAATGGATTATAGCTAGTTAAAAGGTAACCCTGCCAAAAGCTTAAAACTGCCTATTGGAACAGAGGCTCTATCTATGATAAAAGAGTAAAACTATAAAAAGCTTTATCTGTAAATATTATTTGCTATTTATTTTTAACTAAGTAAAGACTGACATTGATTTTTATACTTATATCTTTATAGAGGAATTCTCCTAAATGAGTGAACAAATGAAATTTTCGTTATTTGAAAAAATATATTATTTATCTAAAATTTAATTTCTTTAACTATTTTATTTTTATATAAAAGGATTTAAGATTTTCAAAAAACGTTTTATCAGAGACATCTGGTTCATCCAAGTGAATCGCCAATTGTTGTGTTATACAACAACCCCCATTTATTTTTCATAAATAGGGACCCTTTAGAAATAAATAGGGAAAATCCGTTTTAAAAATTCTTTTAAAAAAACACTTAGAAAATAAATTTTCTTGCCTAAAGCGCACCACTTATCACATATTTTATCCTTCAAAAAGAATCCTAAATCATAAAATCTGCGAATTGCGAAATGCGCTCCTTAAAAAGCATTTCCAAAGAAATAAAAACATTTACTTTCATTTTTCTTTGCAATGCACTTGATTTAGTTAAGATTTAAACAAACAAAGAAATATAAGTTGTGACAGCCGTGGACCGACGAAGTGAATAAACTCAAAAATATAAATCCTTTTTCTCTATCGCATCCATTTTAAGCTTTCGCAAATCGCATCGCGCACCAATTATAATATAGACTTGAACGTATCTTTTAAATCTTGTGATCTACGATTTGCATAGATCGCATTTCGCAACATTTATGAGACAATCACGAAATATTATAAGGAATCATTGCGATTTGCGCAATTAATGATATCAACGTGTGAAAAGCAACTAATGTCATATAAAATTGAATTTCAGATCTTAACGGCTTTAAACGATTGTAAAGTATTGTGTACGGAGTCATGTGAAGCCATGTCAAGCATTAAATTTTGAAATCATAAGGAATTATGAAGAGATGATTGATAATATTGACAATTTTTCACGTGAATTTGAAATAAATCCTTGATATATCTTTGTAATGATCGTTATATGATATATTTCACTTTTCTCTCAGGAAATCAATTATCGAGTTAAGAAATTCAAATATGAGTAAAAAGGGTAAAGAGGTGTCTAAAGCATCATCTTTAGAGGATATAGAGATGCCTTCATTGTTTTCAGACACTGTCTGTAACAAATATTGTGGCATTTCTTCATGGGAAGCTATGTACAAAATATTTGAGGATGAAGGACCAAATGTGATAACAAAAACATCTGCGACAAGGACTGATTCCATCTCTGATGCAACCCTTTTCAACGTTGCATGCTCGTTTATTCATAGAATAGCTGCGAGACCGAAGATTATGCCTTACACGGATATGATTAAGTGGTCAGTTGAGAACTTAAATATTGAAGAGATTATGGACTCTTTCAAAGCAAAATATTTGACAGCCATGTATCATCTACCAGATCTACAACAAAAGTATGATAATAGATATGTGAAAATTTTTAGAGCCAAACATCCAGGTCTTATCAAAGTCATCCATGAATGGAAAGACAATGAAGGGAAATTGAAGCATGAAAAATATGGTACGTACCCCATTACACAAATCCCTTACCCTTATTGCTATGCTGCTAGTATGTTTTGTAGGCTATTTTCCAAACGTGATAGTACTAGGTTCGCTAGAGATTGGGTTCCCTTAATTGACGCAATCGTCAATTCATCCATTTTGAATTGGGCAGACCTTCTATCCAATTATTTAGCCAAACATATTGCCGAATATAGGAATAAAAGGAGTGCTTCATCCCAAGAAAATTCACCCTTTTACATGTCTTCTTATGTTATGGATTCCATATGTTTCACTTCTACATTTCCAATCATGGGTTGGAAATGGACCATTAAAAACCCTACCCCAATTCACATATACCATGAAGAAATCTGGGACTCTAAATTCCACCTACATTTCTACAAAGTCTATTATGGAGTCATGTTGCCTATGTATCAATTGATTTTCAGTAAAAAGATCCCTAGGGTTTCCAAAGAAGTCAGTAAAGATATTCTTCCTATAGCTAGATGGTTTGCTGAAGAAAAATTCACATATGTTCGAGTATTTGGAAGTTCTGCTCTTCCACATGTTTTTCCATATTATGTTTCAGATAGATTGTTTGGGAGAGAGATAGCTTATCAACTCACCAATGTTGTCACAAAACAGTTAAAAGATGATAAAAACACTATTTGGCCTTCTTTCCCTCTATAGCGCGGAACCTTCACTTTTGCTAATATCAGCCATACATACAAAGACGCTCCTAATATTCAGATGTTAAATCTAGCATTCATGCCTGGAAGATTATATGACCCTAACGATGTAATTAAAAATTACATGGCAAAGCTAAAAACAAAGCCTTTCATAAAGGAAGAAGATAAATTTGATGACTTCTTCCAAGAAGTCGAAGATTTTTCTAATATTGTTAAAAGGATTTCCACTCAATCAAGTCAAGAAGAGGCTGAAGCCTTTCAGGTATATAGAAATGAGAGATTGAAAAATGTCCCTTTGAATTTGTTAGTTATTGAAGAATAAAAACATACTCCAAGTGTCAATTTCGATGAAGAAATGAAGTATGGCTCTGAAAATGAATCTGGTCAGTCTCAACAACATTCTGATAGGTCAAATCAATCTGAGGATGAATCTGAATCTATAGAAGAAAAGTTGGAAGTCGACCTAATTCTTCAAGAAATAGAGTTGCAAGAGAAAACAAAGAACAATGGCACTAAATCAAATTTAGAGGAAATTCAAAAGGATCAGAGCACGGTAGATCAGTCTAAATCATCTCAAGGTAAAGACCTGGTGAATGAATGGGAACAATTTTCCTGAGCAATAAAGACTCCTAAAGAAAAGGTCAATACTGACCAAGCAACAAGTTTTCAAATGCCAGAACCTTCTGAGAAAATAGTTGAATTAGAACAGATGTTAGATGCAGAGAAACTCAAGACTACTGAAAAAATCAGAGAAAGTTCAGCACAGTTCCATAAAGATATTGAAAATATTAAGTTAGAACATCACACAGAGCTTAAAGAGAAACAGATACAGCTGGAGAAAGCCATGGAAGAATTACACAATCAATCACAATCAGTAATGTTCATTAAAGAAGCACTTGAGATAAATGCTTTGATAAAGAAACAACAAAAGATATTTTGTCATAAAGCTGCTACGATTGATTCCTATTGTGATTCTAATAAAATAATGATTTAACAAATTGCAATCCAAAAACTAGAATGTGAGAAACTTCAAAAGAAAATTGAAGAACACATTTAGTGGCAAGACTCAGATATGGGAAAGCAAGCTAATATACCACAAATAGACAAGCTTCACAAAGAATTATTATTTACAGAATGGGAAGCACAGATCATCCGAACAGAAAGAGCAGTGACCAAAACATCCAGCAAATCAAGTGAGGTTATACAACTCTTATGTGACCAATTGTTTAAAACATCACTTCTTGAAGAAAGCACGTCTGATGTGTTTTAAATTACAAAAGAACTAGAAATAAAATGGAAACATAGAGAAGAACAACAGGAAGAAATAATCAAGAAATTCAATAAGTTTGATTAGGAAAATTATTGAAATTTTCTGATCAAACCTTATCATCAGCAACAAACTCTTCTATTTCTCACAGAATTAGCCAAAAAATTTCAGTCGACAATCTCAAATGCTATCTTCAACGACCAAATTCGATCACGAATATCTCAGCCAGCTCAGCTCAAGACAATGCTAGATATCTACCAACTTCGTGATCACACAGAAATGCATGATCCATAAAGTCAGGATTATTAGTTCTAAATTCCTAGATTATTGTTCAAGTTAAGTTTTAGAGAAAGGTTGTTTGAAACCTCCTCTATATTTTTGTAAATCATTTAATTAGTTTGTAGTTGGTTTTAGTATTTAAACCCTTCTCATGCATTTAGAGAAGGGTCCAAGATTTTGTTAAGAACATTTACAAAGAATTCTTATTTCTAAGTAAAGTTTGTGGATGCCTTGATGAAGTAATGGAACACAACCTTTTTCAGTTATAAATATCATTTTTTTGAATCATTGTTGGTGCACTTCTGTATTCTTTGAATGGCTCTTTGATTGAAGAATTGGATATGGCCTATTATCATTAATCTGATAAGCAGAAGTAATACACATCTGGTACTATTATCATGTATGTTATTTTTGTTTCTGGATGTTAGTGATGAACTCAACTTTCATGAATTATATATGGAATTAATTATTTATGTCTGAAATATCTGTTGCACTATTGTATGGTATAAAGATACAAATTAGTTATTTCATATATGATCATCAGATAAATGCAATATATCTTTCATTTTATTTTGATTAACTATTTTCAAGAGAATCATATTACACAGTAATAATTCTATTAAATTTGTGACGATTTCATCATCACAGATTGACTAGATATCTTTTTAGATCGCATTAAATTATTATCCCCGGGTTAGATTAAATTTAATTCAAAGCTTTTCATTTAGAAATAAATTTATCTTAGTTTGGAGTAATTCATCATTGCAAAAATGTTTTGAAAATAAATCCCACAAATCTTAAAAAACCCAAGTCTAGGAAATTGGTCCCATCACACCCAGTTGGAGCCACTACCCCAAACGGAAAAGGAACTGCTTTAAGGTCTGGACTGGGTGGTTATCCCCCTTTTTTGTTGCCACAGATTTATGAGGCCTCAACATTTTTGGTGCTAGAAGGAGGGCCTACTATCAATGGCAGATAAGTCTAAAAATCAAAACCCTCATAAGAGTCGATCTTCTCAAAAGCATTCTACTATTTCCCAATCACAATCTAGATCACCAACTCAGAAATCGGAAGTAGTAGAAACCTTTCCATCATCTCCTGAATTATCATGTTATTGTTTGGTCAATTTAGTGTGTCCTAAATTGCTACATTAATTTGTCAATCTGGGATTCGTAAGCTGACGAAGTGTGGTGCACTATATGTGCAAGATAACCTATCTCTTACTTTTTGTCGTTTTTGGGTTTTTTATTTATCTTGGGGGTTTTTATCTTGGTTGGTTTCCTAATGTGAGATGGAAATTCTAAAAGACAAGTATGGATGTAAATTTTCAAGGCAATGATGTCCTTTATAATGATTTCCCAAACTTCAAACTTCAAAAGGTTTTTAAAACATGCAATGAAAAAATTAATTCCTAAAAGAAAATGAAAATGTGCCACTATACTAGTCAAACAAACAGTGAACTATTGACCATGAAACCCATTACCCTTGCTGCTGTCTAAATACAAAAGAAACTGTGCTCAAAGAAATCCAAGAATTGCAAGAAAAGTAAAGCTAAAATAAAATTACATCAACTCATATTCTGACCCCTCACCATTAGTCTCGCTATGGATTTTGGAGGTAATCATAAACAACTTGAGCAATCTGATATCTAATTTGCAGAAAAATAAACTAATATCAAATTACACACTCATACTTCAATCCCTCACCATTAGTCTCGCTATGGCTTTCGTAGGTAACTGATAATGACATGAGCAATTTAATATCTAACTTGCAGAAAAATAAACTAATATCAAACTACACACTCATACTTCAATCCCTCACCATTAGTCTCGCTATGGTTTTCTGAGGTAACTGATAATGACATGAGTAATTTAATATCTAATCTAACTAATAAAGCAAATGTACAAAACTGAAATAAATAAAACAGTGCTGGAATTAAAAGTTAAGAAAAATAAATCAGCAGAAAGACAAGACTGATTCCATGTCATTAGTCATTGTAAAACTATGTGCAAATGCCCGGGCTACCTATTGTAATCTGGAACAAAGACACTGATCAGTTAACAACAGTATAAAGCATGAAAAACTATGGACAAAAATAAAACGTTAATACCATAAGAGATGTGATATATACACGTGAATAACTATGGCATAATGAACGTAAGGAAATAAATCATGAAACTATACAGCAATAAAAAAAACCTCGGCGTGTGCAGGGGCCCTCTGCACAATCCTCGGGCAACAACTATCAACCACGAATTATGCTTATGAATAGAGTCTTCTCATGTATTCAAAACGCAATCATAACAAGGAAATAATGTCATGGCACAGTGGGCTTTCTTTTCAGCAAAATTACATTACAGAAGCTAGCTACTATGCGTATGAGAATGCATTATTTATAACAGAGGATGACATAACTACTTTCCTACAATCTGCGCTGATAAAAGACACATGAACAACCACGTCCAGAAATCTAGCATTATGGTTGCCGTGAAGATTAAATATATGGAGGGTGGTCGTTGGATTCGGCTTATGGAGCAGTTCACAGGTGTTGATATGTCCCCTGAGATTTAGGAACGGCCACGCAAGTCTTCACGTGGTGAAAAATGGAGTTCTGTCACCGTAGGACTCTTAGGTTGACCACTGCTTGACTACCTTTGACCACGGCCTTCTTTGGTGAATTCGACTGAGCCAATAGGACTCGGTCCATATCCATGTCATTTCCAACTTGCCCATGTGGCTTGATTTGCTTGAAGACACCTGCAATATAGACTTTAACAAAATGGCTGCGGAAAGTGACAAGATTCCGCAGCTCAATGAGCAAAAATTTAATTCAAACAACAGACACAAAACATAGTTAAAAACCACTTTAAATGCTCTTTTATGATTAATATGCAATGATGTTGATGACTTAGGAGGTCCAGGTAAATGGAAAAAGTCTAGAAAGGTGTATAGGAAAGATGCAAGTTTGGGACTCAACAATTATCCACCTACTTCAGAATTCATTCTTGAATCTCCCGAAGTTCAGTCTTTAATTCAATAATCAGAAGGAATATCTATTTCTTCTGAAAATCCTGTTAGCCGAGAAACTTCTAAGGAAAGTGTTAATTATTTATTTAGAGAAACTGGTATTTTAACTTAATCTAAAAGTGAGAAGCTTGGAATTCCCCCTTTTGAGTTTCCATTAGAATCTCATCGCAAATTTTTTTCTATATCCAGATCTAAGTAAAAAACAAGTGAAGTCACATCAAGTTTTCCTCTAGTCATTCCTCCACATTCTTCTAATCAATCTACATCCCCACCATCTTCCATTTCTTCTACTCAAACAATCAATGCTGTCACAAGTAGTATTGTTCCAGTTGTAAGTTCTTCATTAATTACCTCTACTTCTGGATCTATTTCTACATCTTCACAAACTCCAAATCCAGTTATGGCTAATCGACCCTGGACGAGTCTTGGTGCTGTATTAATAGAAATTCCTAATCCTCTTCCAGATTATCTAGAAAAATGGTTACCCAGATGATGGTCTTCCTATTGAAGAACACATCAATAATTTTATGTTAGCCATGAATTTAAAAGGAATCGCTCATGAAGATGTTGTAGTTAGATTGTTTCCATATACTTTTCAAGGATCTGCGAGATCTTGGTACTTCTCTCTTCCAGCAGGATCTATTTCCAATTGGGAAACCTTTGAACAAGTTTTCCTTGCAAAATTTGGAGATGATAGGACTGTTGCATCCTTAATCAATGCTCTTTCCAATCTTAAAACGAATTCAGGTGAAAAGATCAAAGTTTTCAACTCCAGATTTAACAGGTTATTAAATAAAATCCCAAATTCTTCTAAACTTGCTATTGAAGTACAAATAGAATGGTATATTTCTTCTTTGCCTTCTAATATAGCTATCTTTGTAGATAGAACTAATAAAGCTATTCTTTTAGAAAACTTGAAAGAAGCTCTGGCAGTAGAGAAAATAATATTAGCATTAGAAAAATGATCAGAGACAGAAGAAAATAAAACAAAGAAAGTGACATTTAGTCAAGATTCTAAGAGGAAAGTTTCAAAAGATCCATTTGATCTTGAAGGTCTTCAAAAAGTTCTAAAGACTACGTCAAATGACATGATTGATATAAAGAAACAAGTTGCTGAAACTTCAACCACTAAAAAATCATTCCGTCTATTTAAGAAGAGTCCTCCTTAAACAACTCAAACTCCAAATGAGATTTCAAATGCTGAATCTGATCAAGATACTGAAGATCCCTCACCTTCTGAAAATGAATTAGAGTCTGAAGAATAAGTCGAATTAAATGGTTTATGGGATTTTATTCTTCCCACAGAAGAAGAAAATGAAGCTATGCCTATATTTACAAGAAGTAAATCTTCTTTAGATCCAACTGTGTCAAATCCCAAACAAAATTATGTTCCCATGAAAGAAAAAATCTAAAAATCTAAAACTGTACAGACAGATCCAATTTTATCAGATCTTTCTACAGCTTCCAAATCTTTGATTGTTTCAGATACAGTTGAATATAACATAGTTGAAGACATGAAAAATATTAAAGCAAATATGTCATTACATGAAATGACCAAACTCAACCAACAACAAAAAATATTGCTTAAAGAACTCAAAGCAATTCATGTAGAACCTATACAACCGCCAGTTATAGCACAAGCTTCAAAAGATACGGGAAATCTACCAATAAAGTAAATTCCAATGATCTTGCTTTAATTGGTGATAAATCTATCTCCCAAACCCCTCCTTTTCTTTTGACTTATGAAATTTTTAACAAAAAAGTTCATAATTATCTTATTGATTCAGGGGCTTCTTCAAAAATTATGCCAAGAACAGTATGTACAAAATTAAATATCACTCCTCAAAAATTGTTTTTACATATAGTTCAATTGGATAGAACAAAAGTTGAATTTATTGGAGAAATGTTGTCAGTATCCATCAGGTTATCATCTAATCCAAAAGTACTACAAGTGATTGATATTTTGGTCGCAGACATCCCTGAATTCTATGGCCTTATTCTGAGCAGAGATTGGTCTGAAAATTTGCATGGATATTTTGCTACTGATTGGTCCCATATGTGGTTACCATATAATGGCAAACGAAATCAAATTAGAATTGAATGTGAGAAATTTATGAAACATACATTTACTTAATTGGAAGGACCAAATGAACCGGTAGCTTTTACTAATAATATCATAGGAAATTATTCAGCTGAGTCATTTCTTGGATCATTCAATGCTTAGGTCTCACCCTTTTCAGAAAATACAGTTATTTCTCAAGTTGAAAATTTTTCTTAAACAGATTCTTCTAGATGTGTTAATTTTAGCAATCAGATTCCAAAACAATCTTTATTTTGGAGTCTATTTTTTGATGGTTCGAAATCAGAAGATGGTGCAGGAGTAGGTTAAATTTTAATCAATCCACAAGGGGAGAAAATGACGCTAGCTTGTAGACTCGAGTTCCAGTGCAAAAATAATACTGTTGAATATGAAGCATTGATACAAGGTATGTATAAAGCTATAGGATTGAATGTTAAATATTTTCAAGTATATGGGGATTCTGAAATAATAGTTAAACAAGTTAGAAATATGATTCATTGTATTTCTGGACACTTGAAACATTATCAAACTTTAGCTCAGAATCTTATTTCTCATTTTATAGCATTCAATATCTCTACAATTCCTAGATTACAAAATGCGAGCGCTAATTTACTTGCTAATGTAGCATCTAGACTTATACCACTAGAAGAATTTAGTCCAGATAGATTTTTGATTGAATTAGTTTTTAGATCATCCATTCGTGAAAATATAACAAATTGGAGAGTATTTAACGATGATGCAGATATAGTAGATTTTCTTAAATCAGAAAGAGCTTATGAAGGTCAAATCTTAGATGAACATGAACATGATTTATAGATTGAGGATAAAATAAACAATAATCCAATTCCAAAATCTGTAGTCAAAATGGAGGACCTTTATGATTTGAAAGATAGATTTAAAAAAGTGACCAATTCAGAAACTCAAATTTCTACTTTACAGTTTTAATTGATTAATCTTGGTACTCCAGAAAAGCCTCAAAACATTTGTTACACATCAATTTGTCACCGTCCCTGCAATTCACCGTCCCGCACATTGGAGGGCTTACTCTGTGACCTGTGAGCAGTGACATGATCTTAAAACACTTTCATGAAATTCCCCTAGACATGGAATTTCATTCCCCTGAAGACATCTCCTTGTGAAAAACCCTAAAAATAGCCTTTTAATCCTTGGCGTGACTAGCCAGTGTTATACCCGCGCCAATGGGGGAAATACTCCAAAGAGGGAGCACCAATTGGCGCTCTTTCTCAGAGTCGCACTCGCGCCAGGATTAATAAAGGGTGTTTAAAAAAAAAAAAATGGCGGAAGATTGACTCCAACCAACTCTTGAACTGGTATCTAAATTGAGTTGGGACGTTTGGCTCCGGATTTCCATGTAGAGTAAGTAGTTTTCCACCTCTCATGGAAGCTTCCTTGAAGATAGGGCCAATCCCATGATTGTAGGGATCCCAACTCCCCTTCCACCATCTATATAAGCTTGCCATTTCCCTTTGCAAGCTAGTCTCCAAGAATCTCCAAGAGCCTTCATAGCCTAAAGAATGCTGCAAGAGATTTGATAGTCCTCATAGTGCCAAATCCATAGCAAGGAGATTGACGATCGAAGAGAGAGGCTTGTCCCCATTCTCGACAAGCTTTACCGAGATGTATTCCGCTGATGACCCATTGAAGGAAGGTTCAGTGCCAGAGCCTAGTTGTATTTTCCTTTGTATGAATTAATGATAAGTGACTATTGGTTATGGTTCCACTCATATTTTTCATTATGATCATGAGTTGTGTCTTCTCTGACTGATACATAATTGCATATATCGGGTTTTATGCTTGTGTTTGTCGTGTTTCTTGTGTGTACAGGTGTTCAATCGCAGCAAGCGAGAGGATTGTGATCTGCTGGAGCAAGGAAACGGGAGTGCCATCTTCTCTACGAACAACAACGTTGAACTTGAGGTAGGCCTTCTTCGCAAGTTGGTTTATTGTAATTAGGAACCTGCGCCTTAGCGTGATACGATTGTTGCTAGACCTGATCTGGGCTAGTAGGGATCACCTCTGTCTGCAGAGGGGATTTACCTCTACAAAAAATTGTCGACTCCGCTGGGGAGTTAGCTTTTTGTTTGCTTTATAAACTACAGACGGAGCTTGAAGTTAGCCAGATAGCCTTCGAAACGCTCTTGCTCTGCATTAGCGAAAGTAGATGAATGCTGCTTCAGTCAATCTTCGGTTTAGTTTATGAACTGAACACTTGGAGTATTGTCTTGTCTTTCGGTCGATTCTTGACTTTGCCTGCTTGATCAACTCTTTTGGTTGGCTCTTTTCGTGAGTTTGGCTTTTGGTTTGAGCTCCAACATCACTAGTCTGCTTCTTGGATTGCTTATTTTTTATTTTTTCATAGCAAACTTGACTGGCACGCTTATTAGCATGACAGTCGTGCCAATTGGTGCTAGTTGGCCATAGTTTCCAATTCACTGCTCGCGCCAATCCTGTTATGGCACTAGTTTCAGCCTGACAGTCGCGCCAGTGCTGTGAAGTGCTAGGGTTTGCTTAGTTTTGAGCTCTCTAAGCTTGATCTGTGATTTTGGTTTCATTTTTTTGACTGCTTGAGTGTTCTGGAGCCTTGTTGGACTGACTGTGACCTTCTTCCTTTGGTTGTTTGCCCATTTCTATCTATTTTACATTTTAGCCCTAGGGTATCTAGGTGCTATTGTGCGTTGAGCCTCCCTTGGGAGTTTTTGGTTTCTATCTGTTCAGTCAACTTTGTGATTGCTTCTCTGCATTCATTTGGTGGTTTTCTATCGTTTTATTGCGTTATTTGAGTGATTGGATTCTTCTCCATTCGAATTCTGCTTTCTCTCGCTTTGAGCCTAGATTACATGGTTCATTTGAGTCTTGGAGATTCTGCTTGAAGTGGTGAGTCTGGTCTTGGTTGGGAGAAATTCTTTGTTTTTTCATTTTCAGGCGTTGGCGCTTGTTGTCAGTTAGCAACCCGCGCCAATTTTCCATTGGCGCTAGTTTTCAATGAGCAATTCGCGCCAGTTGGCGCTATTTGTCAATGATAAAGTCGTGCCAATTTCAGGGTGTGTGAAAATTGAGATTTTTTCCCTAAATCCTTCACCAGTGTGTCTTTCCCTTTCGGTCTTTTCACTGTATGAGCATAGATTACATTGCTCATTGTTTGAAATGTCTTCTCTCCATGATTGCTTGATGTAAAAGGGAATGAATGCCTTGTTTTGATCTCATGCTTTGGAAGTCCTCTTTGTGTTTTGTCACCTTTTGAGGAATTTCGTTACAAAGTGTTTTGAAACAATGATTGCATTCTTAGTGTTTGTTTACATCTCTTTTGCATTCATCTAGGAGATTTGCGTTCATTTAGTTTTCATCTCAAAGTTTTATTTTCGTTTAAATGCATTAGATCACATTGCATCGAAAAGTATTTTTTGAGATTTATCATTGGACTTAGATCACATTGTTTAATGATTGAAAGCTAAAAGTCGCTTTGAGTGCATTCTCTTTCGTTAAAAGCATGCATTAAGTAGATTCTCATTTCATCGAAAAATGCATTGAGTGCATTCTTATAATTTGAAAAGGAAAAGGAAATTGTGCATAGATTACAATTGCATAGTTTTCAAAAAGAGGATTTTGCGTAGATTACATTGCATTATTCGCATCGTTGAATGTTTGGAATTACTTTTGGATAGTGAAATTCATCTAGTTTGGAAAAAGTTTCGTTTTCAGTATTGTTGTTTGTTGCATCATTGTTTGAAGCTCTTCCCTTAACTAGATAACATTCATCGAATTGAAAAGTTTTCTTTTCTCATATAGCTGCATATAGGAGATTGTCATATGACATACGGTAGGGCCTTGAAACCGAGACATAATTGAAGATCAACCATAAAATTTATTCAATTTACACTAAGGCAGCATTGAAACATTAACGAAATATTTAGAGGTCTAGGCTAGAGACGTGTTCCGACGTCTTTAAACCTAGTAGCTTTCATTCGCCTCTTGGCTTTAGACAACACTAATACGAACTTGTGCTCCCTGTACCGTCACGTATATAAAGGGAGACCCCACTAGGTTGCTATCCTTTATCCATAGGAAGCCGAGTCTGCCGCCCTATACCCGTGATACACCAGACAACATTTGGGGAGATTGCCTGCACGTACATTAAGTCCTTGGTTGATTTCTCTTTCATTTTGAAACCAAGGTGTATATCGCAGTTCACGGTTATTTGGTACACCCTTTGCCTAGAATTCCTGAGCAGTCATTTTGATCTTTACTGACTCTTTAAATTTGAAAAGATCATCAAGCGCTTGTCCTTTCATGCTTGTTTCCAACCTGAAAGCGATAGAGTCACCTTTTTCCTGTTTCTCGACTCTTAAAAGATGAAACGGTAGAGTTTTGTTTCAATGTCATAAAAATTAACTGCCCATGAAATATTCCTGGTTAAATTTAGTTTCCTTAGGGTGTTGTTCTATAGTTGTTTCTTATGGCAGATTTTCCAGAGTTCTCCAACCAAGGAATCCCCTCCGATGGGAATCCGGGTCCTTTTCCCCCTTTTGGGAATGTTGGTGCTCCTTATATGGCAACGTTGTCCCTTCCTAGGTTAACTGTTGGGTTGCCTGTTTGGTTGTTCTCAACTCTGTGGTCCCGAATGTCCCGGCTACTGTTCAACTGTCTCCTTCGCCTGAACAACATCATGTTGATTCTAAGGTGGGCCTCTCCCCTTCTTCGCCTGTTTCTATGTCCTCCTCTTCTACTTCGCCTAGTGAAAGTCTAGATTCGAGTAACCAAGTGGCTAAGAAGAAGAAGAAGAAGAAGACAAAGAAGAAGAAGTCCGATAAGCGAGAGGGTAAGGCTACAGCTACTGCTTCTGAAACATCTCCTCTTGATAAACCTCCCAACCCTCCACGAAAATTCAAATACCCTTGCATGTTGTGCACGGGAGACCATCTTCTTCGAGATTGCCCTGGCATTCCCAAGGTGCTTGAAGCATGGTCCAACGCTCGTCTGCCGTTGCCTTTGGCTTCTGGGAGTCAGGTTGGGGACACGTCTTTAGCTAATGCTGGTAAAACTCTTAAGAAGCAGGGTAAGCTCACCAATCCCTGTAAGTTGTGTGGGGGGCACCATGCCATTCACCTTTGTCCATATATGGATGAAGCCAAGCGAGTTTTGGACAACTCGGCTGTTTCTGTGCCAAGCCTTCCGGCTGGTTACAAATAGCTTTCTTTGAGTCCTCCACTAGCTAATCCTATGATTGGTCAAGAGTCATCCTTGGTCGATCATGCTCCCCCGAAAATTTAGATTCAGGAATCCATTCCTGACCAACCATTGGTCGTGGGATTAGTTGAACTGGCCCCGTCTACGGTGCACCAGGTCTTTTCCATGGAGAGTGGATCTCACATCCCTCAGGTTCTTCTTGTTTCTTCATATTCCTCAGACTTGGAGAAAGATTCTCTTGTCCCTATATCTCAAGAAGCTGCTCCTTCGCCTCCCGTGATAGAGGTATCGGAGGATACTCCTCCTGCCTTCGAGATGGAGGTCGTGGAGGATGCTCCTTCTTCTTCCGTAACACCAGGGGAAGACCATCTCGATTCGATGGTAGCCCCTCCGAGTAGTTTGGTCGCTTCCTTTGATTGGAATCGATTTGCAGGATACCGCCTTCCGTCTTATGTGCCTTTCAAGATCAAAGTACATGCCTTTGGTCTAGTTTTACCCAGCACCATTATAGACGAAGGTGCGTCTGTTAGTATTTTATCCTCAACTACTTGGCACGCTTTTGGTTCATCGCCGCAGGTGCCTGTTACACAGAATCTATTGACGTTTAACAAAAGAACGAGTCAACCGTTAGGGATCCTTCTAAGGTTACCTGTTACTTTGGGAGGAAAAACTGTCCATATGGACGTGATGGTTGTTCCAGGCCCCTTGGATTTCAATCTGCTCTTGGGGCGCGATTACACCTATGCCATGGGGGCACTTGTCTCCTCCCTTTTTTGTGTGGTCTGTTTTCCACATGAAGGACAAATTGTGACCATTGATCAACTTTCGTTCTTTGGTCCTGATGTGGCCGCTGGCCCGCCATCATCCCCTCCTAGTTTTTATCCACTTGTTGTATTTGCCCCACCGCAGGTCAACTATGTGGCTACCTACCCCGTGCCTGTACTCAGTGACAGTGTCGCTGTGCATCAAGTGCTGGGGGCATTGGGTCCTGACTCCCATGATGTTTTCCTTCCATCGGGAGTGGAACTCTTGGAAGCGATCACTTCTTGTTCATTATGACAAGGTTCTCGGAGCACAGTTCGTTTCCTTGTGTCAAGCTCCTTCAAAAATGAAACAAGCTGGTTGGAGCATAGTTCATTTTCTTGTGTCAAGCTCCTTAAAAAATGAAACAAGGTGTTCAGGGCATAGTTCGTTTTCTCGTGTCAAGCTCCTTAGAAAATGAAACAAGACAGTCGGAGCATGGTTCTTTTCCTGTGTCAAACTCCTTAGAAAATGAAACTAGGTCTGGTCGGAGCGAAGTTTCTTGTCTTGTGTCAAGCTACTTAAAAAATGAAACAAGGTTGTCGGAGCAGAGTTCCTTGTCTTGTGCCAAGCTCCTTAAACCATGAATAAAGATGTCCTGAGGATAGTTCTTTTAATTTGTCAACCTCGTTAAAACAATGAAACACTTTCATGTTCAATTCGAGTCTTTGATAAGATCTCGTAAAATCCTAGTCGAGTCTTTCTCTTGATCTCGTAAATTGAACCTTCACTCCATCTACCTTTCATATGGACTGAAGCTTGGGGGGCATGCACCTCGAATTGAGTCACCATGCTGGGGGGCATGCTCACTTTTTCAAGCATATTTTGTTTCCATTTCAAGCTTGTGTAAAAATGAAACCGATTTCAAGCATAGTTTATCTTTGTTTCAAGCTTGGGTAAAAATGAAACCAACTTCAAGTAGAGTTTTCTGATTTCAAGCTTGTGTAAAAATGAAACCATTCCCATTTTACTTCTTGTGATTGCCATTTTATCAACCTGTTTTTGCCAGATGAGCCTTGGTTTTCTCACTCCATCGTCACTATCTGCTTGGCCGATCATATGCCTTCACTTGGTTGTTCTACCCATTCCTAGGGAACCGCTGCGATGAGTGGTCTTGTTAGCCAGCCTCTCGAACTTTATTTGTTTAGAGTAGTTCCACCATTACTGGAACTAGTAGCTACCCTGTATACCACTCGTTCCTCCAGGAGGAGTCATCTTTCAACTCTTTTCTGACTCTCTAAACATGAAAAGATTGTCGAGTCCCTTGTCGTTTTGATCTCGTTAAAGTGGACATGAAACGACATCTACCCAGTATACGTTTACCCCTTTTTCGGGCTGGGATAGATTATTTACGAAAAAGGAATACCCTAGCCTATCACGACTAGGAGGTTTTCTCAGACATAGTTTTCTACCTTTTCGGATCTGAGGAACTATTTACGAAAAGGGACCATTGGATTTTACTTTTCTGCTGTCTTTTCAAACTCTCTAAACATGAAAAGACGTCAAGTTCTTCCTTTTTCAGACTCGTTAAACCTTGATGACATTGGGTTCAGTCGTAATGACGATATTCGAGTTTCTCCTTCCTAGGGCTCGTTAAATGTACTAGGATGGATTCATCCAAAGGACGAATTTATATGACAAGCATATGGTATCCTCTTCAAGCTTGTGTAAAAATAAAGAGGTACTCGCCAGAAATGGTGGGGAAAAATGGAACCAAAATCGTTGTCGTGTCGGGAGTATGTCTCTCTTGAACATGGCACTTGTCTGCATTCGTGTCAGGTTGGGGACATCTCATCTCATTATCTATTGGCCTCCATGGGTTTGGGTAATCCTTTTTGACCTCTCATCTGTTCTTTGCCTCGTAACCATGACCTTTGATCTTTTGATGTCAAATACTGCCAAATCCACTGTCGTGTCGCTGATATGTTCAAGAGAAGTTGACCTCTGCAAAATTTCAACCTTCCTCTGATTCTCATCTGATCTTGATTCACAAAGACATTATACTCCTCTGTCTCACATCGATGATGTGGGAAACACTATGGCCCACCTTCGATCAAGGTCACTTCCTGTCGACTTCAGCTCATTATCCAGGAAGCTGATCTAGAGACTCCCTTCTGGTACCTTGGAGCCTGCATGCCTCAATGGCAGGTTCTTCGCGTTTGACGCGAGGTTTTCATCATTGGCCTCCAATCGAGTGATTCTATGGGTGTTCGACGCTAGCTCACTGATTCACATGCCGTAGATTGTACCTAGAATACCTTGAGGGCCATTGTCATCATTGGTGGTACCTCTCGCATCTATTAACAACTTTCATCATTGGATGGTAATCAGGCAATGTTCTTGCATGTTCGACTTCAGCTCACTTATTCGCATGCTTGAACTTGTACTTTGTTCGGGTCGAGATGGAGTGCAAGACCTTGGATTTTGTTTGTTGGAATCCAGGCTGCGATTTTGTAGATTATTATGATTAGTTACATAACTCATTCACTGGATGGCTGCAACCATACCTGAGTCTATTTATCGATCCTCACTGGATGGCTGCGCCCATACCACATATATATCATGTATTTGAGATATCAGTTGTATTTCTCTACGGAAGTTTTCCGACGGAAGTGTTTTCAGTTGGACATGTTCTCGTAAAGCATTTCACTCATCTCTCTCTTTCGGGCCTCATGCTTTAGGGGGCATCTGTTACACAACAATTTGTCACCATCCCTGCAATTCCCCGTCCCGCACATTGGAGGGCTTACTTAGTGACCTGTGAGCAGTGACATGATTTGAAAACACTTTCATGACATTCCCCTAGACATGGACTTTCATTCCCCTGAAGACATCTCCTTGTGAAAAACCCTAAAAATAGCCTTTTCATCCTTGGCGCGACTAGCCAGTGTTATACCCGCGCCAATGGGGGAAATCTTCCAAAGAGGGCATGCCAATTGGTGCTCTGTATCAGAGTCGCACTTGCGCTAGGCTTAATAAAGGGCGTTTAAAAAAAAGTAAATGGCGGAAGATTGACTCCAACCAACTCTTGAACTGGTCTCTAAATTGAGTTGGGATGTTCGGCTATGGATTTCCATGTAGAGGAAGTAGTTTGCCACCTCTCATGGAAGCTTCCTTGAAGATAGGGCCAATCCCATGATTGTAGGGATCCAAACTCCCCTTCCACCATCTATATAAGCTTTCCATTTCCCTTTGCAAGCTAGTCTCCAAGAATCTCCAAGAGCCTTCATAGCCTAAAGAATGCTGCAAAATCTTTGATAGTCCTCATAGTGCCAAATCCATAGCAAGGAGATTGACGATCAAAGAGAGAGGCTTGTCCCCATTCCCGACAAGCTTTACCGAGACGTATTCCGCTGACGACCCGCTGAAGGAAAGTTCAGTGTCAGAGACTAGTTGTATTTTCCTTTGTATGAATTAATGATAAGCGACTATTGGTTATGGTTCCACTCATATTGTTCATTATGATCATGAGTTGTGTCTTCTCTCACTGATACATAATTGCATATATCGGGTTTTACCCTTGTGTTTGTCGTGTTTCTTGTGTGTGCAGGTGTTTGATCGTGGCGAACGAGAGGATTGTGATCTACTGGAGCAAGGAAACGGGAGCGCCATCTTCTCTACGAACAATAGCATTGTACTTGAGGTAGGCCTTCTTCGCAAGTTGGTTTATTGTAATTAGGAACCTGTGCCTTAGCATGATACAATTGTTGCTAGACCCGATCTGGGCTAGTAGGGATCGCCTTTGTCTGCAGAGGGGATTTACCTCTACAACAACATCAACTTAGGTCTTGGCCTAAAAAATGAAGAAAGGATATCATTTATTAAATTGTTGAAAAAATATAAAGAGGTCTTTGCATGGGATTATTCAAATCTTAAAACATATGACACTTCCATAATTCAGCGTACCATTCCTATGATCTCAAATGATAAACCTGTCCAACAAACACTCAAAAAAAAAATTCATCTAAATTTAGAAAGTCAAATTAAATCTGAACTGAATAAAATTCTCAAAGCTAAAGTCATCTTTCTTGTTAGACATTCAAACTGGGTGTCAAACATGGTTCTAGTTAGAAAAAAGAATAGAGACATTAGAATTTGTATAGAATTTAGAAACTTGAATAAAGCCTATCAGAAATATAATTTTCCTTTACCCACCATGGAACAGATATTGAAATCAGTTGTATGGTCTGAATTGATGTCTTTTCTAGACGGATTTTCAAGGTATAATCAGATCATGGTACATCCTAACAATAGATTAAAAACAACGTTTAGGACAAAATGGGGAACATACACATATCAAAAAATGCCTTTTGGACTGATTAATGTTGGTGCCACATTTCAACGTGATATGGATATAGCTTTCAGAGGAATAATAAATAGCTCGGTTTTTATATACTTAGATGACATTACTGTTTATTATAAGCATAGGAAAAATCATATTAATCATTTAATTTTTTTTTTCGAAAGATGCAAAAAATATGGCATTTCCCTTAATCCTAAAAATTGTTATTTTTCCTTATCAAAAGGTAAATTATTGGGATTCATTGTTTCTAAAATAGGAATTCATATACACCCTGATAGGATTCAAGAGATTGAAAATATTCCTCTACCACATAACAAAAAAACATTGCAATCATTTTTGGAAGTCAACCTAATTATTCAAGAAATCGAGTTGCAAGAGAAAACAAAAAACAATTGCACTAAATCAAATTTAGAGGCAGTTCAAAAGGATCAAAGCATGGTAGATCAGTGTAAATCATCTCAAGGTAAAGACCTGGTGAATGAATGGGAACAATTTTCCTAAGCAATAAAGACTCCTAAAGAAAGGGTAAATACTGACCAAGCAGTAAGTTTTCAAACGCCAGAACCTTCTCAGAAAATAGTTGAAACTGTCAACCCTCTACAGAGAATCCCAACAACACAAAGAAAATAAATCATTCCAGCTTACTCTATAGATCAAATCATCCTACATATTGAAGACATTCCATCATTGGATATTTTATATAGTCCCAGCCACATATTTGTGGTTAAAATTAATAAGAGAAAAAGGACTGATGAGACAACTCCTAAAATGACAGATGAATCAGTTGATGTCCTTTGGAAGGACTCATTAGAATATCCCACTGATCATCTGACTAAATTGTCACAATATGCAGGAGCTTATGCCATAGCCACTGTAGATAAGGCAATTGAAGTTAGAACCTTGTTGAAGCAGAAAGAATCCAGAATACAAGAATTAGAACAGATGTTAGATGCAGAGAAAGTCAAGACTACTGAAAAAATCAGAGAAATTTCAGCACAGTTCCATAAAGATATTGAAAATCTTAAGTTAGAACATCACGCAGAGCTTAAAGAGAAACATACATAACTGGAGAAAGCCATGGAAGAATTATAGAATCAATAACAATCCTAAAAGTTCATTAAAGAAGCACTTGAGATAAATGCTTCGATAAAGAAACAAAAAAAGATATTTTTTCATAAAGCTGCTATGATTGATTCCTATTGTGATTCCAATAAAATAATGATTCAACAAATTTCAATCCAAAAACTAGAATGTGAGAAACTTCAAAAGAAAATTGAAGAACACATTCAGTGGCAAGACTCAGATATGGGAAAGCAAGATAATCTACCACAAATAGACAAGCTTCACAAAGAATTATTATTTACAGAATGGGAAGCATAGATCATCCGAACAGAAAGAGCAGCGACCAAAACATCCAACAAATCAAGTGAGGTTATAGAACTCTTATGTGACCAATTGTTTAAAACAAGACTTCTTGAAGAAAGCACGTCTGATGTGTTTTCAATTACAAAAGAAGTAGAATTAAAATGGACACAGAGAGAAGAACAATAGGAAGAAATAATCAAGAAAGTCAATAAGTTTGATCAGGAAAATTATTGGAATTTTCTGATCAAACCTTATCATCAGCAGCAAACTCTTCTATTTCTCACAAAATTAGCCAAAAAGTTTCAGTCGACAATCTCAAATGCTATCTTCAAGGACCAAATTCAATCACGAATATCTCAACTAGCTCAACTCAAGACAATGCTAGATATCTGCCAACTTCGTGATCACACATAAATGCATGATCCATAAAGTCAGGATTATTCGTTCTAAATTCTTAGATTATTGTTCAAGTTAAGTTTTAGAGAAAGGTTGTTTGAAACCTCCTCTATATTTTTGTAAATCGTTTAATTAGTTTGTAGTTAGTTTTAGTATTTAAACCCTTCTCATGCATTTAGAGAAGGGTCCAAGATTTTGTTAAGAACATTTACAAAGAATGCTTATTTCTAAGTAAAGTTTGTGGATGCCTTGATGAAGTAATGGAACACGACCTTTTTCAGTTATAAATATCATTTTGTTGAATCAATGTTGGTGCACTTCTGTATTCTTTGAACGACTCTTTGATTGAAGAATTGGATACGACCTATTATCACTAATCCAATAAGCAGAAGTAATACACATCTGGTACTATTATCATGTATGCTATTTTTGTTTCTGAATGTTAGTGATGAACTCAGCTTTCATGAATTATATATGGAATTAATTATTTATGTCTGAAATATCTGTTACACTATTGTATGGTATAAAAATACAAATTAGTTATTTCATATATGATCATCAAATAAATGCGATATATATTTCATTTTATTTTGATTAACTATTTTTCAAGAGAATCATCTTACACAGTAATAATTATATTAAATCTGTGACGATTTCATCATCACAGATTGACTAGATATCTTTTTAGATCGCATTAAATTATTATCCCCAGGTTAGATTAAATTTAATTCAAAGCTTTGCATTTAGAAATAAATTTATCTTAGTTTGGAGTAATCCATCATTGCAAAAATGTTTTGAAAAGAAATCTCACAAATTATCTTAAAAAACCCAAATCTGGGAAACTAGTCCCATCACACCCAATCGGAGCCACTACCCCAAATGGAAAAGGAACTGCTTTAAGGTTCGGACCGGGCGGTTATCCTCCTTTGTTGTTGCCACAGATTTCTGAGGTCTCAACAGTATGCGATAGCAGTTATTTGACATGAGATGTATATTTGATGTTTGTGTTGTGCTGATGTTATGCAATGCTTTTGTTTTGTTAGATGATCATGATCACGATGATTAGATGATGTTAGCAAATTTGAATGTGTTTTTTAGTCGAATATGATGTTTTTACGATGGTTATCATGATCGTGATGTTTATTTTTAATATTAAATCATGATATTTATTAAATATTATGTCATGATTGTAATTGAAATTTCAATTTTAATTGTATGTAAAATTGTAAAATTGTAATTTTAATTGTAATTGTAATATTTAATTTATTGTGAAATGATTGTAATTTTAATTTTAATTGTAATTGTATATATGTAAAATTGTAAAATTGTAATTGTAATTGTAATTGTATGTAAAGTTGTAAAATTTTAATTGTAATTATATGTAAAATTTTAAAATAGTAATTTTAATTGTAATTGTAATTGCATGTAAAATATTTGTAAAATTTTAATTGTATTAAGTGAAATGATTGTAATTGTAATTTTAATTGTAAAATTGTAATTGTATGTAAAATTTTAAAATTGTAATTGTAATTGTATGTGAAATTGTAAAATTGTAATTGTAATTGTATGTAAAATATTTGTAAAATTTTAATTGTATTAATGTGAAATGATTGTAATTGTAATTATACATATGTAAAATTGTAATTGTAATTGTAATTTTGTCCAAAATTTGTCTCAATATCATGCTCGTCCACTAGACCCGAAATCGCGCCGATGAATCTCAATGTCAGGGAAGTAAACTGAAATATCCTTTGTCGGAAAACAAGATATGCTTACTTGGCCCTAGCGGAGCCCTTGCCCAAGGTTTCTGGCATCGCGAAAGTCGATTTTCACTTGACAGGGGACCCTAGAAGAGTGTGTCATTGGGAAAATCATGTACAACCCCGGTTATTACATAGGCGGGCCATTGTTTGTGCCCCGCTCCTCGGATCTCACGGTGTCGGAAGATGATAGCAACTTTATGTCATATGTTCGAACTCAACTGGCTTCTTTCAATTCCTTCCCATGATAATTTCTAGCCCTCATTACCATATTTCCACGTATCATGTAAATATATCTCCATTGTTCAGTGTTTGTGTAATCTGATAATGTTTGATTATGTGATGTGTTTGGATTCTGAATCTTTGAACATATTATTTATTTTCTCTAAATTTGAATGGCAATAATATTTTATTTTCTGTTACTTCGAAAGTTAAGTAGATTAGATATGTGATTTTTGTTCATGATAACTAATATTGATTTTTATCAAAAAGTTATAGTACTGAGCGGCAAACGAGAGGCCAAACATTTGAGGGGTCCCTATAGTCAGGGAATTAATTGGGTTTCAGATGTCATCCTTTATCTCAACACAATTTTGTATGAGATTGCACCTGGATGTATGAGGGATCTCTTTAATTGAAAAATTTAAATGAAATAATTTCATTTAAAAAAATCATAATATTTATCTTATTGCACACTTATATATATAATTTCTACAATATTATTATATATTATATAAAATAAAAAGTAAGAAGTGATGAAAATATTCACTTAATTGGATGTAGTTATGTATTCGATGGATGAGGAGAAATGTTTTTATTTTTCGATTTGAATTCAATTTTTATATATAACATTTTGAAGAAGTATAATTAATAATTAATATGTTTTTATAATATTTTGTCATAATAAATAGAGGTTTATAATATTTTTTATAATCTTAAATTTATATATATATTATTTATTTATAAAAAAATATTATTTTAAAAATATCTATTTAAAAAATTAATAATAATTAAAATAATATTTTACTCATTATCAAATAAAATTTATGTTTTTGAAATATTTTAAAATTAGAAATATTTGTACATATTAATGAAGAAAAATAAAACTATATGTATCACATATTTACAAGAATATATCATAAAAATATGAATGCATATTTCATTTTTAAAATTAAAAATTTTATTAAAAAAATACAATTATATATTGTATTTTAAAATCAAAATGACATAATTGCTGTATATATTACTTAAAAGTTTGTCATTTTAAAAAAAAGAATAAGAAGCATATTATTATAAAATTATTTTTCATTTTAGTTTAAAAAATTTTAAGTATTCAGATTTACATTTTAGTTGTTATATTATTTTTTTCAATATTTAATAATTTCAAAGTTAAAAAAATGAATATATTTTATAAATTATGAGAGTAAAAAAACTTTTGAAAGAAATTTGTAAAACCTCTAATAAACAATTATCTGGCATAACTTAAAATATATCTCTTACCTTAATCTACTCATTTTTACTAAATTATTTGTCTTTAAAACCTTTAGAATATTTACTATTACTTTTTTTTAAAACATTTATTGATATATTTGTCTCTTACAACAAAAGAGTCTCTAAGATCAAATTATTTTTCTTTATGCATATACAAAATATATAAGAGAAAAATATCAAATTGTCAAAATGGTTCAGTATAAGAAAAACAAGATGAAAATCTTTGATCCATTTTTCTTGTGCTCAAAGTTACACACAATAATGAACTTTGATTACTTTTTTATATGTCCATTACTTTTATTAATTTTTTATATGTTCAAAATTCTACAGGGTAATCCCATGTGTTCCATGTTCAATGAGAACATAATAATTGACTTATGTGCATACAAAGTTTACTTATGTATATATAATAGTACTAGCCACCCTCATATGTGTAGTAGTGTGACTTGACATTTATTTGTACTTCATATTTGTGTTTTTTATTGGACCAATATTTGGATTAAAAATAATTTTGTAGTCATATTAAAACTAAATTTTAGTCCATTATAAAATTTTCTTCATATTTCACAATTGAGTTCAATATATTAAAAAAAATTAAAATATTATTTAAAAAATATATAGAATTAATCATTATTAATAAATTTATTTTCTAATGAAATATAATTAATTATGAAAATAAATAAAAATAAAATCCCATATTTCGAGGTTCTACTTCTGCCCCTCGGTCACATAGTGCAGGAGGCTCTAAAACTATTTATAACATAGATTGCACAAGCTCTCAAGAGAAAAAACCATTGCTTCTATAGAGTCTTCATTTCTAGCAACTTCACATATTCTGTCAATACGTTCTTTGAGCTCGAAGTTCTGTCTCTCAATGCCATTGGAGTCTAAAAAGGTGAATCTTTGAACAACTTCAGCTTACAAAATTTTGAATTGTTGTTGGCTTTCTCATTATATCTTTCTATTTTCATTTCACATGTTATTTTAGCTGACCTTTGATTCAAGATAATGCTTATCATACAAGTTTCGTAATGTTTTGCACGGAACTGGAGTTTTCTCTTTTTATATTTGTTAATTGATTATTTATGTTGTGATATTAAACATGGCACTGACTAGAAAAATCTGTAATTGAACCAAATGAATTTCAACATTGATAAAATTATGAGTTCTATTAATTGATGATCGATGTTGCGAGTTTAAACACATACTTGACTAGTAGTATTGGTGAATGAACCTCATGAATTTCAAGGTTGATAGATTTTAGAGGCGGGTATCATAAGACAAGCTATATTATTTGAATCTCAACTATAGTAGGGTGCATAAACAATGAATCTAGGCATTGAGGGAAAACTAAGGCCATAGCCAATATTCAATACACTATGAGAAATAGATTTCTATTTCAGGTTATGTTTTAAAAGATGGGAATAGCTAGCCTTGCTCATGAAGTGGGGTTACATGTGATGGATTGAGAAGAGTTGTGGGCCTCAACATTAGTAGTAGCTTGGATTGGTAAACAAGGTGCATTTCCTCTTACATGTTTGAAGCAGGGGATGGGAATAACAACCTTGTCTAGCCCTGCTCTAGGTTTCTGCACTTTGCCACATTTGGAATAAAACTTTCAATAAGATGTTTGGGATCTTGGATTTTTCCAAATTAGATCCCTCCAACTGCCCTATCTTTTGCTTCATCGCTGTAGGGTATGATAGTTTTAAATCATACATATACATATTCCAATTATTATAATATTTAAAATTTTTCTAATTGGTGTGCATTGGCTCGGGTAGAGTCTAAAATTGATGCATATCATAGTAGGATTATGAAATTGTGGTCAAATGTTTTTTTATTGAAGGAACAACATCATGATGGTATAAATGGTTATGTTTTAGAAAGAAATGCTACACAAAGTTCTAAAATAGGTTGAAACTAGAGAGTCATTGGTGTGACAACTGTTGAAGTTTGAAAAAAGAAACAGTGAAGGAGGCATCCTGAAACATCGTCCTTGATCCTAGTTGGAAAATAATCACCTAAACTAGGTGGGGCCCACATAGGCTATTTTTAGGTGTATGTCTATTTTTAGACATGGTGAGCATATTCTATATGAAGTAGGAGGCTATTTGTAGATGGTTGGTCAAATGTGAAAAATAGATGAGATTCTATTTTTAGAATATTGGGCGAAGTCTATTTATAGATTGTTGATCTAAAAATAGATGCATGTTGATTATTACTAGCCCTTAATAATAATCAGACTCTAAATATCAACTTATTCTCTTGGAGCACTTTATTTCAGTGAACAGATTTGAAAAATCAGTGGGCTGAAGGAATTACGCAATTCCTAGGGTGGTTGGTGACTCTTGCATGGAGGACTCAGTTAGAACAGAAGTGGAAAATTTATGACAGAGTTGGAAGAGTAGTTATGGGAGTTGTTATTTAGTTTAACTCAGTTAAGTGAGTTAAACTCAGTTGACCTAGTTGTATCTAGTCTAACTAAAAGATACACTAGTGAGAGTTTACTGAATTAACTAGTTAATTAATTCACAACTAATAACTCACTAACAACTGAACAAATATAGCAGTTAACTAATTGCATGTCAGTTCCAGTGGAGACCCGTTGGAGAGGTAGGTGAAAGGGTGAGATGGACTATCCGTTGTGACTACTAGTGATGCATTTATTGCATCTACATATACATTGGAGATGCCAATGAGAATCATGCAGTTAAGGAGAGTGGGATTGCATCAAATTGGTCTTTGTAATCAACTGGGATTGCGCAGTGGAGGCAAGCTAGCAGGTGGCAAGAAATCGATGCATGGATTTGCAGATTTCTTCTGATTAGTGTGTGATGATTGATTTTACTAAGAGATTGATGTACTAAGCTTTGTATGAGATTGTTACATGATCTCCATGATACATAATGTTAGCCCCCTATGAATTTTCTGACAAGCAAATAGGGAGGTAAAATGTTTTTGAGCCTTCAAGGAATGCATTTCCCTCTGAAAACACATCAGCCTTGAAGCCTCCTTATGCCCTTGTCCTTTGATAAATCCCCACTACTGTTTCCAGTTATAAATTCTCTCTGATTGTGAAGAAATGCCCAAAAGGCCTCCTCCTTTTTCCCCTTATATCATCCCTTCTAAACCTCTGCTTCATCCCCTTTTACTCCTCTCTATTCCCCCCATTAACCCTCTAAACCATCTCAAGTCCCCTTTTAAACCCTTCAAATAATCTTTGTTTGGTTTAATAAACCCTTTTTCCCTCTATCGCTACCTTTTCCCACCCTTAAAAGCATTAAAATGGGCCAGAAAACCCACTTTCCACCTTATATTAAGGCCTAGCCCCTTTTCTGCCAGCCCTGCAAACCACTTCCCCACGTGACCCCGCGCCCAGGACCAAGTGCTAATGGTCTAGGTGCTAATCGCAATCGCACCGTCGGGCGGGCGCAGCTCTTTGTTACACGCAAAAATCTCGATGTGATTGAGTTTGGTCTGTAGCACTGCAGATACAATCTCCACCGTTGATCTGAATAGATCTAATGGTTTGCGCTTTCTCGCTTTCCCCACTCCAATCGCATCGCAATTATCAATTGCTGCCCTTTGCGATTGCGATCTCCGCCGTTGATCCATATTTTGATCCAACAACCCAGCGCTAATCGCTGCGCGCTCGTCGCCTTTCCCTTCCACCCCTCCGATTACATTTGAATCGTCGATCTCCCATTAGATCCGACGGCTGGCGCTTCATCGCATCGCGCTAGTCGCATCGCACCCCCCTTCTGCGCCTTGCGATTGGGATCCTCCGATCCGATCCTGACCGTTCATTCCTTTTGATACAACGGCCATCACACAATCACATCATCGCCCCGTGGCCCTTATTCCTCCCCGCCGATTGAATCTCTGTCGTCAATCTAACCCAGATCAGACAGTTGGCATTGAATCTCTCCAATCGCAATCGAAAATTCCAAACTGTACCACCCACTACGCTCCCCAATTGCGATCTGCAGATTCCATCAGGTCCGTCCATTGATCCGAGATCGACGGTCCACGCTGGATTGCGCCCTCCATCATATTTCTTCATCGGATCTCCCGAACAGTTCATCATTCGATCTCCGTCATCCATTGATCTCCTCCTGAAATCCAATGGTCTAAGTTTAATCGCCCTCTGCCCGCTGGGGCCCACCATTAAAAGGTCTTGATTCATTTCATTTCTCCCTTTCCCTTTGTATTTCGGCCAAAGCTAAACTTTTGCGTTTAACACTAAAGGCCTCATTTCTCTGCCACCATTCCTCTGGTCTCCACATCATCTCTTCCACCATCCCTAAGATTTCATAACAAGTTTATTTCATTATACAGGAATCACAGAGAGACCATTATAGCGGCCCAGTGAAGCAGCAGAGACGGATTTGAAGGATTTAAGCCCATAATTGAAGATTTAAAGTGCTAATCCCGTGTTCAAAGGATTAAGGTGCAGTTCCAGGACCAAAGAGCGCACCAGCAAGTCATATTAGTGCTACGTAACAACAGAACGTGTTTTCTCCAGAGGTACACCTTCCTACATCAGTCTCCATGCCTCCTCAAGCCCCGAAACAGTTAATTACACTGATAAAAGCTTCTTAAAGACTGTCAGGACTGCAGTTATGGAAGCATGGAGACCTTAAGACCTTTTCAGTCACCTTACTTGCTTTAGAAGACAAAACAGAGGGCCTTACAGCCAGAAGGACATTCAAGAACACATCCGAGGTCAATATCAACCTGACAAAGAGCTCTGAACCAGACTACAGAGTACACACAGTCGGCGAAGAAAAGATTAAGCAGTATGGGCGTGAATGCTTCCACCATTCTGTCTTAATGAAACAAATTAAATGTCATATACTCTTGTTGTTTCTCTTCACCTATAAGAATCCCCGAGAACATATTGTCAAAGGTTGTTGTTCAGTTGTTGCTGTTGTAGTTAGAGGGATTTAGTTTTGACTGTTAGAACAGTTTTGGGAGAGAGTAGCAGAGTAGTTTGCAATGTAGTAGGCTGGGAGGAGAAAGTTTGGATTGTATTCAGCCATTGAGCTCAATGTATGTGACTGGTTTTGCATCAATTAATCAAGCAAATTTCACAAGATCCTGGTCTATTACTACGGGTGATGTTTTCTTGTCGCATTGTTTATTACATTTTCATGCTGTTCATTGGTCTTCTGGCTCGCATCAGAAATATAGCATAGGATTTACCCTTGTTAGGTACCCTATGTTTCTGCTCTCCTTGCCTTTAATGTTTTCTGCTGATAGTGAATCTAAGAGTAAATTTAGAAAATTTAACTAGTGTAGCGGTTCCATATGCTACTAGCTGATGTATGAATTAGGGGTTTGCTGCATGGATATTCTTGCTAGTGTCAAAGCATTGAAGGTTCAAAGTCCTTCTCTGATGTACAGACCCTGGCTTAGTTAAGCTTATCTCTATTTTCTTTTGAAGAATGCTAAAGCTGACCTGGAGTTAAATGACCTCTGGTCCGATCTATAAGCTTCCCCTTTGTCCCTCCTTTGAGAGTTGCCTATGAGTATGTACAAGCAGTTCTGGAGTTAAATGACCTTTGACTTGATCTATAGACAGAAAATTGGGTTTCTTTCCTTCTCTCACTTTCTTTCCTTAATGTTCCATCCCACCATCTATCTAAAAAGATCCTTTAGTGTAGATGACTTGCCCTCTGAAAGCCTTGGATAGTTGTTGCAAGTAATTCTCCTTTCATGACTCCATAGCCCAATGGATGGCACTTTCTTGACCTATCATCTTTTCCAGAACATCCTGCTGCTTTGTTCCTTTTCTCTCATTGCTTTCTCAGTCTATGATCTCATGACCAACCCAGCAACCAACCAACCAAATTATTTTAAAACCCCCTTTGTGCTTCATAACTAGCCTAACATCGCATTTTGAGCTTTCAAAGATAATTAATTCTTTGTTTTATTGGAGATATCCCTCTCCGGGTCCAGGAGGGCTAGATCCTAGGGCCCCAAAGTGGTTATGATGTTTTCTCATCTTTTTTTTTTGCCAATTTGGCTGAAACATGGGAACCCCAACATAATGGCGACTCCGTTGGGGAACTTGAGTGCATTTCACCTTAAACATTCTTAGGCACTCAAAAGACCCAAGATCTTTGGTTAGATTGGCATTCAATTGCTGATGGTGGATAGTAGCCTACTTCAAACAGTCAAATTCATCCACCTGGCAACTCCACACTCCATAACTCTCAAAGACTCCACTGGAGGAAGAACCTGAAATATGGCCAAACCTCATAGGAGGATATAACATTTGGGTTGGATTTGGTTTAAAGAATTCATTGTTTTTATCCATCACTATGTTCTGTCCTGTTTCAAGCCTGATCAAATGTACAAAGATGAGACCCACATTGATTATGGGAAAGATCTCAAGTCTCAGTCTTCAGACCATGAGCAGACTTGTACTCCTGTGAAAGACCTGGTGGAACAAGACCCTCATGGCATATCTCTCACTCCTAAAGAAACTTCAAGCAGTCATGGGCCTCTTTTTGCACCACCTACCCCTACAAAGGTCATAGAAAGATACAAGCCTCTGGTTTTGCCTCTTTTGTTCCAACCCCTTCCTGTAGAGATTATAAACCAACTGCTTCTTTTTGATGGAGAAAATAAAAGGGCCACTGCTGAAGAACATGTTCAAAATCTCGTGGACTTACTTGACTTGTATGAAATAGAGGAAGATGATGTGCGCATTAGAATGTTTTCCTTGTAATTACAAGGAAATGTTAAGAGTTGGCTCAAAGGCCTCCCAGCGGCAAGCATTTTCAACTTTCATCAATTTTCTCAAGTTTTCCTTGATAAATGGGCAGTCCCGAAGAATGTTCTCCTCATCCTAGAAGAGTATCAAAATTTGAAAATGTATCTAGGAGAGACAGTACAAGAATTTTCAACCAGGTTCAATAAGGTATATCATGCAATACCTTCTGACATTAAACCACCTCTAGGATGGGCCCTATTGCACTATCCGAGTTCTTTTGACCCCGAGGTGAAATTACATATACGAGAAAGAGAGCCTTCGAGCCTGGAGGAAATGCAGAGCATAGAAATTATTGTCGAATTCAACATAAAGTGCAGAGAGGAAAGGTTAAAAGCCACAAAGAAAGACCGAGTAGAGAAAATAAGGCAAATCTCTTTAGAAAACAAGCTGGAAAGATTGATAGAGACTGCCAATACCCTGCTGAACACAGAAGAGGAAGAATATGAGGCTGAAACCATAAATGATGATTGGAAAAGACCTGCTCCTTGTCCTCAAGAAAGACAAACTGGATCACTGCAAGACAAAAGCCACATGCCAAGCATGTATGATGAACCAGAGCTTGAATCAGAAAATGAACTTGCAGACTATTTTGAAGAAAGACTTGCCGAGAGTCCTAAAGATTTGATGGGTGACGTTGCTTATAATTATGATTTATCTAATGATGATTTGTCTGATGATGATTTTTTCCAAAGGGAAACTGAGCTTGCAGGGCCATCATCAGTAGATTCATGGAAGGAATATCACGACCATCAACTTCAAGAAAATGATGAGCCAATGCAGGCCATCTATGATACTGATGGAGAAAGCATTGAAAGCATGATAGCAGACGAATATTCATTGAATATTCTCTCTACTTTATATCCGAACATCAGTTATAATTTCCAAGAGGAAAAAAGCCGGCAACTCTTCAGCGCAGAGGAAAAAGAGGAAAGAGATGAAGAAAATCTTGACCGGAATGAATATCCTGAGCCTTCTCCCGAAAGGATTAAGGTAATCAAAGAAGCCCCCTGCTCAAGAGTATGTTAATTTTTTCACAGAGTTCAGTCCGTTTCAGCAGAACCAGCCTGCGTTACTAGAGGACATCACTGTCGAATATAATGAGCCCTCTAGCTCAGGCTGCAGTGAAGATGACAAGATCTTCTTTCCCACAGACATATTTGTCTTGATCCAGAGGAAGAAGAGGTATTCCTGGTTTATGCTCATCTTCCAAATACTCCCAACCAGGAGAAGGAGGAGTGCGATTACAGAGGCCGCATTGCAGATGCAATGATTGAAACTACCCAGGATGCAGACAGCCTGCCAGTCATGGGAGGCTTTGAAGAAAAAAGTTTACATCATGTTTTTGTTGATCCTATGGCAGAATACATGGAGGCCCTGATTGGCTTAGCCCCTCAAGCATTATTTTTTTGCAAGAGCCAAATACATCAGAATTGGTCACCACTACTGGTGGCCTCAGTTTTGAAGATCCACATGCAGAGCATCCTACGGTTGTCTCTGATGAGCAGTCAGTTCTTCTTCCCTTTTTTGCTATTGCTTGAATGGCTGCATTGGTATTATTATATCACCTAGAGCATCAGATATTTATAGTTAGAATAGGGTAGGTAGGAAAAGCTCAATAAAGCTCAGTGTGTGAGCATGTAGTTAGTTGTTTTTAATTTCTACAAAGCCCAGCAAGTTAGACAGTCTAATCCTGGCTTGACTATTTTCAATTTCTGTCCTAGAATGTAGAGAAGAAATCTGCTAGACAGTTTAATCCTAGCAGATATTAGATCAGGTAGAGAAACTATGCGATCGACAGTCTAATTTGGTCTCATGGAGTAATAAGGGTAGAAGTAGAATAGGTTTATTTTCCTGCTTGTAAAAAATTGATGATGGAAAGGGTCTGCAAATCCAAATGCACCCAGAAGAAAAAATGTTAGGACTATAGTCTGGGTAGGTAGTTGTTTGGGAGAATGTTTACTACTGATATGATGTCTTCATGATTTTTGGCAGCTGATCCAAGAAAATAATGGATGTGTCAAGTACCAAGCATCTGGCCTACACCAAAGATCAATATCTGAATTATTGACTACTTCAAGAAGAAGCCATCCCCAAGTGGAGCCACTGTTAGCCCCTTATGAATTTTCTGACAAGCAAATAGGGGGCTAAAATGTTTTTGGGCCTTCAAGGAATGCATTTCCCTCTGAAAACACATCATCCTTGAAGCCTCCTTATGCCCTTGTCCTTTGATAAATCCCCACTACTGTTTCCAGTTATAAAGCCTCTCTGATTGTGAAGAAATGCCCAAAAGGCCTCCTACTTTTTCCCCTTATATCATCCCTTCTAAACCTCTGCTTCATCCCCTTTTACTCCTCTCTATTTCCCCCATTAACCCTATAAAATATTTTCAAGTCCCCTTTTAAACCCTTCAAATACTCTTTGTTTGGTTTAATAAACCCTTTTTCCCTCTATCGTTACCTTTTCCCACCCTTAAAAGCATTAAAATGGGCCAGAAAACCCACTTTCCACCTTATATTAAGGCCTAGCCCCTTTTCTGCTAGCCCTGCAAACCACTTCCCCACGTGACCCCACGCCCAGGACCAAACGCTAATGGTCTGGGCGCTAATCTCAATCATACCGTCGGGCGGGCGCAGCTCTTTGTTACACGCGAAAATCCCGATGCGATTGAGTTTGGTCTGTAGCGCCGCGGATACAATCTCCGACGTTGATCTGAATAGATCTAACGGTCCACGCTTTCTCACTTTCCCCGCTTCGATCGCATCACAATTATCAATCGCTACCCTTTGAGATTGCTATCTCCGTCGTTGATCCATAGTTTGATCCAACGACCCAGTTCTAATCGCTGCGTGCTCGTCGCCTTTCCCTTCCGCCCCTTCGATTACATTTGAACTGTCGATCTCCCGTCAGATCCGAAGACTGGCGCTCCATCGCATAGTGCCAGTCACATCACACCCCCCTTCTGCGCCTTGCAATTGCGATCCTCTGATCCGATCCCAACCATTCATTCTTTTTGATCCAACGGCCATCGCACAATCGCATCATTGCCCCATGGCCCTTCTTCCACCTCGCCGATTGAATCTCCGTCGTCAATCTAACCCAGATCGAACGGTTGGCATTGAATCGATCCAATCACAATCACAAATTCCAAACTATACCACCTGCTACGCTCCCCGATTGTGATCCATCGATTGCATCAGGTCCGTCCATTGATCCGAGATCGATGGTCCACGTTGGATCGCGCCCTCCATCATATTTCTTCATCGGATCTCCCGAATAGTTCATCATTCGATCTCCGCCATCCGTTTATCTCCTCCTAAGATCCAACGGTCTAAGTTTAATCGCCCTTCGCCCGCTGGGGCCCACCATTCAAAGGTATTGATTCATTTCATTTCGCCCTTTCCCTTTGTATTTTTGCCAAAGCTAAACTTCTGCGTTTAACACTAAAGGCCTCTTTTCTCCACCACCATTCCTCCAGCCTCCACAACATCTCTTCCACCACCCGTGAGATTTCATAACAAGTTTGTTTCATTATACAGGAATCACAGAGAGACCATTATAGTGGCCCAGTGAAGCAGCAGAGACGGATTTGAAGGATTTAAGCCCGTAATTGAAGATTTAAAGTGCTAATCCCGCGTTCAAAGGATTAAGGTGCAGTTCCAATACCAAAGAGCGCACTATCAAGTCATATCAGTGCTACGTAACAACAAAACGTGTTTTCTCCAGAGGTACACCTTCCTACATCAGTCTCCATGCCTCCTCGAGCCCAGAAACAGTTAATTACACTGACAGAAGCTTCTTAAAGACCATCAGGACCGTAGTTATGTAAGAATGGAGACCTGAAGACCTTTTCAACCACCTTACTTTCTTCAGAAGACAAAAAGAGGGCCTTACAACCAGAATGACATTCAAGAACACATCCGAGGTCAATATCGACCTGATAGAGAGCTCTGAACCAGACTACAGAGTACACACAGTCGACGAAGAAAAAATTAAGCAGTATGGGCGTGAACGCTTCTGCCATTCTGTCTTAATGCAACAAATTAAATGTCATATACTCTTGTTGTTTCTCTTCGCCTATAAGAATCCCCGAGAACATATTGTCAAAGGTTGTTGTTTAGTTGTTTCTGTTGTAGTTAGAGGGATTCAGTTTTGACTGTTAGAATAGTTTTGGGAGAGAGTGGCAGAGTAGTTTGCAATGTAGTAGGCTGGGAGGAGAAAGTTTGGATTGTATTCAGCCATTGAGCTCAATGTATGTGACTGGTTTTGCATCAATTAATCAAGCAAATTTCACAGGATCCTGGTCTATTACTATGGGTGATGTTTTCTTTTCACATTGTTTATTACATTTTCATGTTGTTCATTGGTTTTCTGGCTCGCATAAGAAATATAGCATAGGATTTACCCTTGTTAGCTACCCTATGTTTCTGCTCTCCTTGCCTTTAATGTTTTCTGCTGATAGTGAATCTAAGATTAAATTCAGCAAATTTAACCAGTGTAGCAGTTCCATATGCTGCTAGCTGATGTATGAATTAGGGGTTTGCTGCATGGATATTATTGCTGGTGTCAAAGCATTGAAGGTTCAAAGTCCTTCTCTGATGTATAGACTGTGGCTCTGTTAAGCTTATCTCTGTTTTCTTTTGGAGCATGCTAAATCTTACCTGGAGTTAAATGACCTCTGGTCCGATCTATAAGCTGCCCCTTTTTCCCTCCTTTGAGAGTTGCCTATGAGTATGTCCAAGCAGGTGTAGAGTTAAATGACCTCTGACCTGATCTATAGACAAAAAATTGGGTTGCTTTCCTTCTCTCACTTTCTTTCCTTAATGTTCCATCCCACCATCTATCTAAAAATATCCTTTAGTGTAGATGAATTTCCCTCTGAAAGCCTTGGCTAGCTGTTGCAAGTAATTCTCCTTTCATGACTCCATAGCCCAATGGATGGCACTTTCTTGACCTATCCTCTTTGCAAGAACATCCTGCTGCTTTGTTCCTTTTCTCTCATTGCTTTCTCAGTCTATGATCTCATGACCAACCCAAAAACCAACCAACCAAATTATTTTAAAACCCCCTTTGTGCTTCATAACTAGCCTAACATCGCATTTTGAGCTTTCAAAGATACATCATTCTTTGTTTTATTGGAGAGATCCCTCTCCAGGTCTAGGAGGGCTAGATCCTAGGGCCCAAAAGTGGTTATGATGTTGTCTCATCTTTTGGTCTTGCCAATCTGGCCAAAAAATGGGAACCCCAACACATAATATATGATAGTTGGGGTTTTTAGCTTTAGGCTTTCCCGTTAAACAACTGTGTTATATGTGTTTTTATTGCTTCATGTGTTTTGCAATTGTTGATTAAATTTATGCAAGAATTATAGTGGAATGATTCTGTATTTAGAAAGAAGATAAATATTGTTAGATCAGGAGAGTAGGAATTATTTGGGTGCGTGATTTTGCTGAGAATATATAAAAAATTGGATGAAATTTTTTCAGAAACAAATAGCATATTTGGATTCCTTGCAAAAAAATACCCAAATTGAAAAACAAATCGATCGAATTAGAGCTTGGATGAGGGAGATATCGCCGATTTAAAATCAACTCTTTTCTTAGAAAATTTCGCGATGGCAGGACAATTACAATGTGCGCGAGTTGGAAAAGGAAAGGTGTTCCTTAGACTCAAAGCCATGGGGCAAGTCAAGAAGGTTGGGATTCGAGCTAAGAATCTCTACAGGCTTGAAGTAGATGAGATTTATACGGAGCTTCCTACTGTTGGGAAGTGTGAGAAAGCCATGCAATTGAAGCTTGAGAGGGAGCTGGATTCGCATGCAGGTAAGAGTGAACCTCGGGATGTGGAAAATTTGCAAGATGAGGATCATGGAGTGGGAGAAACCACTCATGTAGATAAATTTCGTGCCAGATGGGTAGAGGGAGTGCATGTAGCTATACCACCAGGTGAGAGGTGGGGCGACATGCATGAGTAATCCCAAGAGGAGATTTATAGGCAGGATTCATTGAGATGGTGTGGATCTCATGAATTGAACCTGGCTAAAAGGTGCCCACAGAGCAGTAGTAGCATGATCAACTAGATTGATGCAGTCAGATCAAAGTGACAATATCGGTGACTAGAGCGCGGTTCAGAGTAGACAACAAGTGCAGAGTGCATGGGTGTAGAGTTCAACAACGCAGTGGTTCCTGAAGACATGTGCAGTTGGTACCAACAGAAGTCGAAGATTTTGATGATAGATGCATTATACTGATTCAGTTTTTTGGAGGCTATTCAGTTTCAAAAGTGTTACAGCAAGAGTTGCAGAGCGGATGCATGGAGTTGTAGGGTGCTTGCAAAGGTTGCAGGGCAAATGCATGGAGTTGCATGTCGCATGCAAAGACAATCCTTTCTTATTGAGAGGGAGTGTTGAAGTTTGAAACAAGAAACAGTGAAGGAGGCATCCTGAAACATCATCCTTGATCCTAGTTGGAAAATAGTCACCTAAACTAGGTGGGGCCCACACAGGCTATTTTTAGGTGTATCTCTATTTTTAGACATGGTGAGCATATTCTATATGTAGCAGGAGGCTATTTGTAGATGGTTGGTCAAATGTGAAAAATAGATGATATTCTATTTTTAGAATATTGGGTGAAGTCTATTTATAGATCATTGATCTAAAAATATATGCATGTCTATTATTATTAGCCCTTAATAATAATCAGACTCTAAATATCAACTTATTCTCTTGGAGCACTTTATTTCAGTGAAAATATTTGGAAAATTAGTGGGCTGAAGGAATTACGAAATTCCTAGGGTGGTTGGTGACTCATGCATGGAGGACTCAGTTAGAACTGAAGTGGAAAATCTATGACAGAGTTGGAAGAGTAGTTATGGGAGTTGTTATTTAGTTTAACTTAGTTAAGTGAGCTAAACTCAGTTGAGGTAGTTGTATCTAGTCTAACTGAAAGATAAACTAGTGAGAGTTTAGTGAATTAATTAGTTATTTAATTCACAACTAATAACTCACTAACAACTAAACAAATACAGCAGTTAACTACTTGCATGTCAGTTCCAGTGGAGACCCAGTGGAGAGGTAGGTGAAAGGGTGAGATGGACTATCTGTTGTGACTACTAGTGATGCATTAATTGCATCTACATATACATTGGATATACCAATGAGAATTACACAGTCAAGGAGATTGGGATTGCATCAAATTGGTCTTTTTAATCAACTAGGATTGCGCAGTGGAGGCAGGCTAACAGGTGGAAAGAAATAAGTGCATGGATTTGCAGATTTCTTCTGATTAGTGTGTGACGATTGATTGTACTGAGAGCTTGATGTACTAAGATTTGTATGAGATTGTTACATGATATCCATGATACATAATATATGATAGTTGGGGTTTTTAGCTTCAGTATTTCCCATTAAACAACTGTGTTATGTGTGTTTTTACTGCTTCATGTGTTTTGCAATTGTTGATTAAATTTCCGCAAGAATTATAGTGGAAGGATTCTGTATTTAGCAAGAAGATAAATATTGTTAGATCAGGAGAGTCCGGATATATATATGCATATTTTATATAATCTCTACATGGTATCAGAGGTTTGTTATAAATTTTCTACATGTTATGATAGTAGGAATTATTTGGGTGCGCAATTTTGCAGAGAATATATGAAAATTTGGATGAAAATTTTTCAGAAACAAATAGCATATTTGGATTCCTTGTGAAAAAATACCCAAATTGAAGAAAAAAAATCGGTCGAATCGGAGCTTGGATGAGGGAGATATCATCGATTTAAAATCAGTTCTTTTGTTAGAAAATTTTGTGATGGCAGCACAATTACAATGTGCGTGAGTTGGAAAAGGAAAGGTGTTCCTTAGACTCAAAGCCATGGGGAAAGTCAAGAAGGTTGGGATTCGAGCTAATAATCTCTACAGACTTGAAGTATATATGATTTCTACGGAGCTTCCTACTATTGGGAAGTGTGAGAAAGCCATGCAATTGAAGCTTGAGAGGGAGCTGGATTTGCATGCAAGTAAGAGTGAACCTAGGGATGTGGAGTAGCCACAAGATGAGGATCATGGAGTGGGATAAACCCCTCATGTAGATAAATTTTGTGCCATATGAGCAGAGGGAGTGCATGCAGCTATACCACCAGGTGAGAGGTGGGGCGACATGCATGAGTAATCCCAAGAGGAGATTTCTAGGTAGGATTCATTGAGATGGTGTGGATCTCATGAATTGAACCTGGCTATGAGGTGCCCACAGAGCAGTAGTAGCATGATCATTTGGATTGATGTAGTCAGATCAAAGTGACAATGTCAGATACTGGAGCGCGGTTCAGAGTTGATAGCAAGTGCAGAGTGCATGGGTGCAGAGTTCAACAATGCAGTGGTTTCTAAAGACATGTGCAGTTGGTACCAGAAGAAGTCAAAGAATTTGATGATAGATGCATTATACTGATTCATTTGTTTGGAGGCTATTCAGTTTCAGAAGTGTTGCAGCAAGAGTTGTAGAGCGGATGCATGGAGTTGCATGCAGAATGCATGGAGTGGCATGTCGCATGCAAAGACATTCCTTTCTTGTTGAGAGGGAGTGTTGAAGTTTTCAACAAGAAACAGTGAAGGAGGCATCCTGAAACATCATCCTTGATCCTAGTTGGAAAATAATCACCTAAACTAGGTGGGGCCCACATAGGCTATTTTTAGGTGTATGTCTATTTTTAGACATGGTGAGCATATTCTATATGTAGCAGGAGGATATTTGTAGATGGTTGGTCAAATGTGAAAAATAGATGAGATTCTATTTTTAGAATATTGGGCGAAGTCTATTTATAGATCGCTGATATAAAAATATATGCATGTCGATTATTATTAGCCCTTAATAATAATCAGACTCTAAATATCAACTTATTCTCTTGGAGCACTTTATTTCAGTGAACAGATTTGGAAAATCAGTGGGCTGAAGGAATTATGCAATTCCTAGGGTGGTTGGTGACTCATGCATGGAGGACTCAGTTAGAACTAAAGTGGAAAAGTTATGAAAAAGTTGGAAGAGTAGTTATGAGAGTTGTTATTTAGTTTAACTCAGTTAAGTGAGTTAAAATCAGTTGAGCTAGTTGTATCTAGTCTAACTGAAAGATACACAAGTGAGATTTTAGTGAATTAATTAGTTAATTAATTCACAACTAATAACTCACTAACAACTGAACAAATACAGCAGTTAACTACTTGCATGTCAGTTCCAGTGGAGACCCAATGGAGAGGTAGGTGAAAGGGTTAGTTGGACTATCTGTTGTGACTACTAGTGATGCATTAATTTCATCTATATATGCATTGGAGATGCCAATGAGAATTACGCAGTCAAGGAGAGTGGGATTGCATCGAATTGGTCTTTGTAATCAACTGGGATTGCGCAGTGGAGGCTGTTAGAAAATTAAATGTTGCAGAGCAATGAAACACATAAAATATGCAGAAAACACAAGCACACAAAACACATAAAACCAGAGAGACACAGATATATGTGGTTCACCCAGTTTGGGCTATATCCACCCCGAACAGCGAGTCCTTCCTAAATGAAGAGACACAACCTACAACATATCCGCTATAATATCCTCTGTTCTCTCATAGTCTCCCTATCTGTTTCTCGCTTCGAGAATACACATACAATCCACAGCCGCAATACAATACCCTCATACAAGCGAGGGGTTGCCTTCTAGGGAAAAAAGCCTAAAATAAACATAACTTCTACCATCAGATCATCCGCCTAATGAATGGCCCAGATTGACTAGAAATTACTATACTTTTACAAGGTAATTTTACATCTGTTTTTAGCTTCGGCGACGCTGCCCCCGAAACCCCCCGCCAGGGGGGGGATCCATAAAGTCACAACTCCCCCTCCCCTGGACCCCCCAGGCAGTGTTTAATTACAGGCGGCCTTGCCACCCCATTAAGGTAGAAGGGTCCAATGCTGTGATACAAAATAAACAATATAATCAGGCTCCACACCCAACAAACTCCCACTTGGAGACTGATTGTAGCAACTCCACCGCTGCTTCATTTGCTAGACAATGAATCCTCTTTGGACCTACCAGTTTCTCATCTTCATCGTCATCCTTGAAGACCAATTGAAACTGAGAATATTCTCAGTTTCTCCCTGGTTACAACTTTTGCTAGCATATTTGCAGGATTCTGGCTAGTGTGTATCTTTTCTAGCTTCAACTGTCCATCTTCCAATACCGACCATATGAAATGGTACTTGAGCTATATGTGTTTAGTCCTGGAATGAAATGTTGAGCTCTTTGCAAGATGAATAGCACTTTGGCTATCACTGTATAACGTGCCCATATCATGCTTCTTACCCAATTCATCCATAAACCTTAGTAACCAAATCATTTCTTTACTAGCCTCTGTAGTAGCAACATACTCTACTTCTATTGTTGAAAGTGCAACAACACTTTGGATTTTTGAAACCCAACTGACAGATGTTCCACCTACCGTAAATACATATCCTGTAGTGCTCCTCCTGTTATCTTTGTCACCTGCCATATCTGCATTAGCATATCCCTGTAGAGCAATGTTTGAACCACCAAAGCATAATGCTTGATTTGTGGTACCTCTCAAATATCTGAGAATCCATTTTAGTGCCATCCAATGTTATTTTCCTGGATTTTTCATGTACCTACTTACAACTCCCACTGCATGTGCAATATTAGGCCTTGTGTATACCATTTCATACATTAAGCTTCCAATTGCTGATGCATATGGAACTTTAGAAATATAGTCCATTTATTCTTGGGTCTTGGGGCACATCTCCTTACTAAGTTTGAAATGGCTAGCAAAAGGTGTACTAACTGGTTTTGCATTCTGCATATTAAATATTTTCAACACCTTTTGTATGTACTCATTCTGAGACAGTGTTAATTTGCGATTTTTCCTATCTCTAGTTATTATCGTACCAAGGATTTGTTTTGCAGCTCCCAAATCCTTCATTGAAAATGAATTTACCAATTTTATTTTGAGCACATTTATTTCCTGCATGTTAGACCCTGCAACAAGCATGTCATCTACATACAATAACAATATAATATAGCTGCCATCATTTTGCCTTTTCAGATAAAAAAAATGATCACAGTGACATCTAGTATAACCTTGTTCGGACATAAACTTGTCAAATTTTAGATACCACTACCTTGGAGCCTATTTTAAGCCATACAAGCCCTTCTTTAACCTCCACACTAATTTTTCTTTCCCTTTGACCTCATGTCCTTCTGTTTGTTGCATATAGATATCTTCCTCCAAATCTCCATGGAGAAATGTTGTCTTTACATCTAACTATTGAAGATGTAAATCTTCCGCTGCTACAAGACTTAAAATAGTTATGATTGAAGTAATCTTAACAACACGAGAAAATATTTCATCAAAATCAATACCTTTCTTCTGTGCAAACCCCTTCACCACAAGTCTAGCTTTGTACCTCTATTTTCCTCCATCTTCTTCCTTCAGCCTGTAATCCATTTATTCTGTAATGTAGTTTTACCTGCAGGCAACCTGACTAAGTCCCAAGGCTGGTTATGCATTAAGGAGTCCATCTCTTCTTCCATGGCTAGCTCCCAATTCTTCCTACTTTCAACATGCATTACTTCTTCATAACATTCAGGTTCACCAGAATCAGTCAACAATAAATAATATAATGAAGGAGAGTATCATTCAGGGGGTCTACTTATCCTGGTAGATCTTATAACACCACTTTCAGGTGTTTGAGGTGCTCGTTGTTGTTGTGGTGGTTGATTTTTTGTGGCTGTTGATTATTATTATTTTCAGGCACCTTTACTTTTTCTGTGATCTCATCAAGAACTATGTATTCTTTGTTTTCTTTTTCCTGTTTCTTTTCCTGCAACTGATTCTTATACAAGACCTTTTCATTGAATATTACATCTTTGCTCCTAATGATTTTGTGATTTTCATAATCATATAAGTGATAACCAAAATCATTAACACCATATCCAATAAAGGTACATTTCTTTGATTTTTCCTCAAACTTTGTTCTATTTTCATTATTAATATAGACAAAGGCCTCACAACCAAAAGGCTTTCAAAAAGAGTAGTTTACCTTTTTACCTGTCCATGCTTCCTTTGGAATACCACCATCCAAGGAATTTGAAGGCCCTCTGTTTATTAAATAAACAACAGTATCTATAGCATCTGCCCAAAATTGTAAAGGAAATCCTGCATGCAATCTCATGCACCTTGCAAGCTCCATGATTGTTCTGTTCATCCTTTCTAACACACCATTTTATTGTGGTGTTCTTGGAACTATCTTCTCTTTGCAAATTCCATGCTCTGAACAGTACCTATGAAACTCTTTGCTGCAATATTCACCTCCATTTTTTGATCTGAGACACTTCAACTTATTTCCTGTCTCAATCTAAACCAAAGCTTTCCATTTCTTGAAAGTATCAAATACATCATATTTATTTTGAATACAATAAATCCAAGTTTTTCTAGTTTCATCATCAATAAAAGTAACATAATAATGAGAGCCACCAAGAGATGATACCTGAGCAGGGCCCCATACATCTGTATGCACAAGCTCTATTTTTTCGCTCTTCTTTTCTTTCCCAACTCTGAGAAATCTAACTCTCTTATGTTTTCCATAAATGCAATTCTTATAGAAATCCAAATCAACATTCTTCAAACTCGACAACAAATTTCTTGGGTGAAGAATCTTCATCCCCTTCTCACTCATGTGTCCGAGCCTATGATGCCATAATGTTGCATCTGCTCCTTTGGAAGTTAAAGCATTAACAGAGTTAGAAATACCATTGCATAAATACAATGTACCAACATTTTCACCTTTTTCTATTACCAGGGCTCCTTTGGTGACCTTCCAAGTTTTATCTGTGAAATTTGTCACACAACCTTCACCTCCTAACTACCCTGTTGAAGTCAGATTTTTCTTCAAATCTGGAACATGCCTTACCTCCTTTAATAGCCATTGTTTTCCATTCTGCTGTTTTACAAGAACCTTACCCATTCCAACAATTTTACAGGGTTTATCATCACCCAAACGGACTTGTCCAAAATCTCCTTGAACATAGTCATGAAAATATTTCTTATCAGGTGTGGCATGGAATGAGGCCCCTGAATCTAAAACCCAAGAATTAGTAACATTTTCGAAAGAAAGAATCAAAGCATATTATAACACATCACCTATCACATTTGCTTCATGATTGTTTTCTTGTTGTTCATATCCTTCTTTTCCCTTCCGAGATCTATAGTCTTTATTTAGGTGTCCTTTCTTTCCACATTTATAGCACACTATCCCCAATCTGGACTTGGATCTGTCTTTCCTTGATTTACTGCGATATCCTGAGTTCTTTCCTCTTTCCATTTTTATTCCCCTAGACTCTGCACTCAAAGCATTACCCAATGTCTCACCAGAGCTTTTTCGTCACATTTCCTCACTAAGGATATCACCGACAATATCATCAAACTTTAAAGTACTAGATCTAGAGACAGAGTTACTAATGGCCATAACTAAACCATTTCAGCTTTCTAGCAATGAGCATAGAAATAAAAGAGCCCTAACTTCATCATCAAATTTTACCCCTACAGAACTTAACTGAATGGTAACTATATTAAAATCATTTAAATGGTCTACAATAGATCCACCATCCAACATCTTCATATTAAATAAACGTTTCATAAGAAATACCTTGTTTGAGGCTGAGGGTTTTTCATATAGTTTTGCCAACGCCTTAATCAAACCCTCTGTTGTTGTTTCCTTTGAAATATTGAAGGCTACCGATGCCGCGAGGCACAACTGTACTATTCCGAGTGCCTTTCTATCAAGAATATCCCATTCTGCGTCTGTCATAGTCGTCCGCTTCTTTGTTTTTCTGCTCAATGGTAGGTACAGATCTTTCTAATACAGATAATATTCCATATGCATCTTCCATAGCAGGAAGTTTTGGCAGTTAAATTTCTCGACCCTAAATTTACCATCTTCCGCCATTTCTCCCACTCGAACCAGGAACCCTTCTTTCCTGCGAGTTTATCAGCCAAATAAACCTTCGGATCCGATACCAGTTGTTAGAAAATTAAATGTTACAGAGCAATGAAACACATAAAATATGCAGAAAACACAAGCACACAAAACACATAAAACCAGAGAGACACAGATATACGTGGTTCACCCAGTTTGGGCTACGTCCACTCCGAAAAACCAGTCCTTCCTTTTTATTATCCAACAAAATGAAGAGACACAACCTACAGCAAATCCACTGTAATATCCTCTGTTCTCTCTCACAGTCTCCCTATCTGTTTCTCGCTCCGAGAATATGCAAATAATCCACAGCCGCAATACAATACCCTCATACAAGTGAGGGGTTTTCTTCTAGGGAAAAAAACCCTAAAATAAACGTAACTACTACCATCAGATCATTCGCCTAATGAACGACCCGGATTGACTATAAATTACTATACTTTTACAAGGAAATTTTACATCTGTTTTTAGCTTCGGGGGCGCTCCCCCCCCCTCCCCTGGACTCCCCAGGCAGCATTTAATTACAGGCAGCATTTCCGCCCCGTTAAGGTACAGGGTTCCAACGTTGTGCTACAAAAAAAACAAGATAATCAGGCTCTGTACCCAACAGATGCAGGCTAGCAGGTGGCAAGAAATCGGTGCATGGATTTGCAGATTTCTTCTGATTAGTGTGTGACGATTGATTGTACAGAGAGCTTGATGTAATAATATTTGTATGATATTGTTACATGGTCTCCATGATACATAATATATGATAGTTTTGGTTTTTAGCTTCAGGCTTTCCCATTAAAAAACTATGTTATGTGTGTTTTTATTGCTTCATGCGTTTTGAAATTGTTGATTAAATTTCCACAAGAATTATAGTGGAAGGATTTTGTATTTAGCAAGAAGATAAATATTTTTAGATCAGGAGAGTCCAGATATATACATGCATATTGTATATAATTTCTACAACAACTAATCTGCCTTCATCTAAAAATTTCCATCCTAGATCTCGCGGAAGAAAGGTTACAACTTGTAGGATGGTGACTAAAGACAAGGAAAAGAATGACAGTGAGAAAGACAAAGAAAGAAAACTTGAAGAAAAAGATAAAGTACACACTCCTGTAATAATCGCGCACCCACAAAACCTTCGTCTTACTAAAGAGGAGAAATATAAGGTTCATATGGCCATTATTTTTTTGGAATATAACCCTCATTTGTTGTTATATGACACACTTTCGACTCATTGCCTTACACTATTTATGAGTTGGTTGGTATTGGGGATATTTAGACTTGATACTAGCTGCCTAATTTATAGTTTTGGTCCACCTTCCCAAGTGGTTGTTGTCCTTAAATCCTAGGGAGATGGTGTGTTCATCTTCAGACCAAGTTTTGCGTTCATCATGTATTTATAAATGTACTTATTGCACTAAAGGCTTTAGAACTTCTCTCCTGTTGAGATGGTTGATTAATAAAATGTTTTTATACCTCAACTTTTCCATTACAATACTTTCAAGATCTTTATGATTTCAAGCAATTTTGTTTCATTAAAGTTTTAAATTAGAACATATCCATGCTTTTGTTCTAATCTATCATCACTTTTTGGTTATCCTCGAGTATCAAGCATCAAGACTCAGTAAATTTCATACAATGCTACCACTGTGTCACTCTACATTCATCTACACTTATATCGGCTTGTCGTTGCACCCTTTTGGTGCAAATGCTAGTTGTAATTGTATGTGAAATTGTAACATTGTAATTGTAAATGTAATTCTAATTCTAATTGTATGTAAAATATTTGTAAAATTTTAATTGTAATTGTATGTAAAATTCTAAAATTGTAATTGTAATTGTATTGTGAAATTGTAAAACTGTAATTGTAATTGTATGTATTGTCATCATTCAATTTTATTAAAATTTTTAAATTTGTAAATTTGTAAAATTGTAAATTAATCGTCAATTTTGAACCCTAACTACCGTAAGTAAAATGTATACTGTGAATATTGTTAAATTACCATAATTGTAAAATTGTAAATTTGTATGAATATAAATAATTTTTAAATGATAAATCTAGAATAATATGAATTTTTGTAACATAATAAACTTTAGAAAATAATGCAAATAAATTCATGTACTTTAGAATTATAATTATTTTATTATGATCTTACATACAAAAAAAAACTTTATATAGTATGCCATTTTTTTCGAGATCAACAATTTCAAATTATCAAGTGAAATTATTTTAACATTAACATAATGCAAATTACCAATTAATTCAAAATACATATTATAATGTTTCGAAAAAAAGAGTCTTAGTTATAAGGTAATTAAGTCTTGTTCTTTATAAAAACCCATCTTAAAAAGTATAAATGATGAAATAACACATGTACCATATAACTCTCGGTTCTCATTATCACCCTCATTATCTTCGAGCTCGCTTGGCATGATAACACTATTGTTCTCAAAAATATGTTTTGATCTAGGGTCATGTTTCAATACGAACCACCAATCCCTATCCAACACATCTGGGTAAAAAAAGCACCTGGTTTCAGTGTTTGGGGAAAACATAGGGCTCCTTAGCTTCATCCCACATCTTTCTAGAGTTGATACATATCATCCTACTATTGCGACCTTCCTTTACATTATTCCGATCAAAGGTATCCCACCACTTGCACCTAAAAATAACACATTGGAAAGAAAATAAATCCACTTAAATGATCTCTTGTATCTTTCCGACGTAACCTAACGTCCCTCATATTAGGTTTTGATCATAGTGGCTAGATCGACTAGATTGATCGAACTCGACTTCCACTCCACAGTCTTGTGTCATGTGTAAATCATCGGCATTTTCTGTGTGAAAATGGTGTCCATATGCCCACATAGATGGGAACAAATGCACCTTTAAAAAAGTTAAAAAATCATAGTGTCATTTGTCTTATAATAACCCAATAGTTGAAATATGAAATATAGATGTAATTACATTTCAAAGGTGTATATTCTCTTTGTCTGTATATTCTCCTCTATATAAAATTCAATCATTTGGACATGCATGATATGATATGATATGTACTCAACACCCAACATTTTCAAAAATTTATGTGCCTCTTCGCAGCAACCGGGCAAGACATTATCACTCAGAAGAATCTTATCTTTGAATAACCTGTAGTTGGTGATCATGGAAAATATTAAATGTACATTAATGCCGATATAATTATTAACGTTCATAAAATTGACCATTTGTAATGTTCAATGTGCGATTATATTTTTCAAAATATAAGGGAGGACTTTATGGTCACTTACCCCAAAAGTTTTGAGAAACATGCATTCGACAAGCCAAACTTTGCTTTCAAGTTTTATAGTAACATCATTGTCCCCAACTGGGTAGACTTTGACTGACCGCCATGTCCAAAGAGAGGGGTGGTGGAAGAAAATTTAAGGCTTTTGAAAAAGGTATCAGTGATATGAGCATCATCCCCTAGCTGATCCTCATTCTGGAATGCATCTAACAACATTGTCTCCATGCGAGTCGTATCCCTTAAGTAATCATCCATACCAACCTTTATTTGATTGACTCCATTTCCATCTTGTGAAGAACTACTATTGCCGTAGTCATTCCTAATTGGTGAATCTAGACGTTGTGGGAATTGAATAGGTGGTTGATTCAACCATTCTTGGTATTGTTCCTCTCCAATTTTTTCTCTTAATTCAGTCTTCTCTTGATTTGACATTGTCATGGGGTGCAACGGAAAATGGTAGGTAGGTCGCTCATCATCACTAGAATCCTAATAATTTCAAAAAATATATTTGAACATGATTAGTACAAAATCTATGATATCAATTCGTAAGCACATTGAAAATGCATGATTAATTGGTTTGACATTGAAATAATTACATTAGTATACCAAAAAATTATTATTACCATTATTGTCTAAGGATTGTGGCTAGAAGATACAATGTTACAATTGGCAGGGTGAAGCAGTTGTCCAGATTCATCTACTAAATGCACCTTGCGGTATGCTGCTCCTGATAAGAGCTTCTGAAGTTTTGAAGTTGTTTGAATATTTTGTGCATTTGAACTCAATTCTGAATATGCATGAACCTGCAAATTTGTATACATTAATTTTATTAAGCTGATTGACATGGATAAAAAACATAAATTCATTTAGATGATGAAAATATAAATAAAATCTGAAGTAAATATTACGTCTTGAGATGGATAGGGAGAACTCCGTGATGGAATTTGAGGAATATTATGGAACAAGCTAGATTTTGAAGAATTGTCCATTCGATATAATTATGATATTTTCTCCCTTATTTTGAGCAAAATCAACAATAAATTTTGGCGTACACGCCTAAAAGTAATTTCGGTGCCTTAAAAATGGACTTATTGTTATCGGTGCTAATGTACAGTTAATCGCACCAGTGCATTTAAGTTACTGTGCATCGATGTTGTGTAAATTGAAAAATGGGCGGAAAAATATTTTTGAAAATCTAATTTCATAAAACAATTCTTTAAATAGTAAAAACGTTTCATTATTTCATTATTTTTGCAAAATAATTTAGGGAGAGATTTTCACGAGCGACATACCTGGAGCAAGAGAGCACGAGAGCACTATCGAGCAACGAAATAATTTCAAACAGAACTATTCAGACAATCAAAATTCCAAACTTCTGGTGATTCAAACCCTGTAGCATAGAATTTCAAACCATCTGGTGATTAAATTTTACTGTAATAGTAGTTTTTTATACTTTTTGTTTCATTTAATACATGGTAAATAAAAAAATTTAATTTTACTATTAATTTTCAGAAAATAAATAAATAAATAAAAATAAAATAAACAAAAAAATAAAACAATTTAAAAACATATATATTTTTTTAATTTGTGCACCCTATGTAAAATAGCGCCTCAATGCGTTATTTCATTATAGCGCACTGTGCACGTACTATTGGACAAAAATAATTTTTTATTTTATGCCCGTGTAAATCGGTGCACCGGTTAACATATAACGCACAAGGTCTCCTTGTTGACAGAGAGCATCATACGATGGTCCCCTGTTTTCTGGGTGCATTTATAAGAACATGCCGCACCGCCCCCTCCACGACATCATATGCTACAAAAAATAACACTAGAGGATTTTTATTAATTTGTATGTGTTGATTGGTGCATTGGTTAACATATAACACACCAATTTTCCTTGTTGACAGAGAGCACCGTACGGTGTTTCTATTGTTTTGGCAGTGCGTTTATAAGAACACACTGCAGCAACGTCGATGTGTACTACTTGAAAGGCGCACCGTTTTCTTGATTTTTTTTTTTTACCTGAAATTTTTGTGATTTATTCATAAAATATTAATGAATGGTATGGTAGAGGTTTCATATTGATAAAGAAATAGCTGACAAGAGATAAAGCAACAAAAATACTGATAGCACATTGAGAAAAGCGAAAAAGGAAAGTTATTTGTAAATTATTTACAAAATTTATTATTTTTGAACTATATGTAAGTTTAACTAATATGTATTGTTTACTGTTTAGCATGCAGAGCCAAAAAATGACAAAGCTCGATAAGATTATTTCTCATCTAGGACTAGAAGAGCATAAAATTTTGATGGAAAAATTGCAAAAGGATGAATTAGGTGAATGAAAAAATACTATCAATCCAATATGAGTTTCTTTTTTTAATTTTCATTAATAATATAATTAAAATATTAGATAAAATGTTTCAAAAAATCTATTAATTCACATATTTTTAATGTTCTACAAGGACCAACATCTCAGAAAAGGAATGTTGTTCTAAGAAAAGAAAAAAAATAGAACGCTTAACCTATAATACAACACAATAAGGGAAAAAGAGAGGAAGGAGGAGCGAGTCATGGCTGCAGTGAGGGTTTCTGCAAAGTTTTGGCTAAGCGCTGCCGCCGCCCAGCTTGTAGATGAAGGTAGCACAGAGCAAGAGTTTTTCCTCTGCGGCGATGACACAGATCTGCTTGCAACAGACCCAAATGGGAAGAGACAAGTAGCTCTTTTGCTGTCTTATGGATCTGAAGGCCGGATCCGAGCTCCAGGGGAGATATATCTCAGATATAAAGCCACGCCTCCAGATCTGAAGAAATCAACGTGCGAACCTCCTCGATCAAGCGCGCCCTGCGACTTTTTCTACCGGTTCCGTTTTACTTTTTTCAAGGCAGATCACGCCACAGGGCCCTTGCATGGTTTCTCTACGATTGGCAGAGAGATCTGGTCGTCATGGCCTAAACAGGCGGATGAACAAGGTTATGGAGCGAAAGGTTTTCTGCTCCTCAGAGCGCTTGGAGGCAGGGCGTCTTTTGTCTCGGGATCTCCGTTTATGGAAAGTCTCCTGACCGGGCTTGGCAGGGGGTTTCTTTTGGCCTGTTCGCCTATGGGGCCTGTCAGGACTGAAATAAAACCCCACAAAAAGAATGGCAACGCCCAGAAATGCCAGATCTGCAAGAACCCTAGGTCGCATCAGAAGAAAGGGGAGGCAGAGACATCGCCCCCTTTCTCGCACCTTGAGGCAGCGCATAGTCATGGGCAGCTAGAGCAGCCAGAACCCAGGCAACAGGTAACATCAATTTTTTCTTTTCAGATTTTCATTAAACCCCCTGTGGGGAAAACCAGACTAGTATGGGTACATGCAGAAAGCACCATTATGCAGTTGAAACAGCAAATCTGGGCATTGATGGGATACCCTGTTCAGATCCAGCATCTGGTCAGTGGTAGAAGGTCCCTTCAGGATATCAGAACCTTGAAGAACTATGATATAAGTCCAGAAACAACCATTGCCTTAAATCTTAGGCTGAGAGGAGGTGCTGTGCCTCAGGGTCATCCAGGCACCACAGGAGGAGACAAGGGGAAAAAGACAACAACTCAGCAACAACCCAAGGGAGGTTTCTCTTACAAAAATATCTTACAGGGTAATAGAGATCTAGGGTCTCCTCCAGACCAAGGTGGACATACACCTAGGCCATATATAGTAGATCAGCTTGGGCAAACCCCAGCCCTCAACATTGATTCTACAGGACTAGAAGAATACGTCAAGTCATATGAAACTCAGGCCCTAATCTGTCGATTTAACAGTTTTTGGCCAAAGCCAATGGATCTCTTTCGCTGGATCTATACTAACTAGACCATGGAATGTGATATACATCTATGCTCCAAGGGGTTTTTCATTGTCAAGTTCGCATCCACGGAAGCCATAGATACAATCATCAGTGCAGGGCCTTGGTTTTGGGGAACAACGGGTCTTTTTATGACCCCATGGTTTCCAGATTTTGACCCAAACAAAATGACTGTCTCCAGAATGCCGGTTTGGGTCCGCCTATATAACCTTCCTCTTCACTTTTGGAGTGAACGATTTTTGGAAGGAATTGGGAACAACATAGGGAAATATATCAAAACAGATCTGGAGAGGATTGAGGAGAGGATCTATACCTTTGCACGCATTTGTGTGGAAGTCGATCTAAGTAAAGGATTGCCAGAAAGTATAAGGCTGGTTTATAAGCAACAAAACTGGCTGCAAGGACTAGACTATGAAAATACTGCTTTCAGATGCAGAATCTGTAGGCAGACAGGACACCTTCAAAATACATGTCCAGAAGCCAAGAAAGCAAACAACAAAAAGAAGCAGAAAGGGAAGCAGAGAAAAGGGTGGCAATACCCCCCTCCAGACTCAGAGGATGACGAATCAGAAGCAGAGGAGGAAGACACTCTCACAGAGAATAATGAGCCTACCCAAGGAAAAGAGACCCAAAAGGAAATCATATCAGCTAACAAGGTTTCACAACCCCATTCAAATCAGGCAGAGAAGACAAGCGAGGATCTGAGTATGGGAGGGATCAAACGGCATCACCCCTCAGATACATCAGAATCAGACAAGGATACAGGGTCACAGAAAGTAGAAACACAGTTAGTCCTAGCTACGATTGAGCCCACCCAAGGAGAGTGGCGCAAGGTCGAAAAGAAGAAGGGGAGAAAAACATGAGGTGTGAGTTTCTACTCACTCCCGGGAACAAGTTTTTCTGTCCCTTCCCTCTTTTTTCTTTTTCTCATTCTTTCTGAATGCACGGTAGCCTCGCTACGTCGCATTGTGTGCCAAAGTACACGAGCCCAATGGGCAACTTCTGAAAATGCTTCAATGCATATGCTATGTGTAACTTTTCATTTTTATAAATAAAAGGTTACCGGTTTTTTCTGTGGAAAAAAAAGAAGAAAAAAAATAGAACATGCAAATGAAAATGAATTACTCCTTAGCTCATCTGGAGTGGTGCTAGAGGTTAACGAAAGGGGGAAATTTTTTTACAAAACATTGAAGGATCTAGTGGAACGAATTTATAGACGTTTTTTCCACTCACAATACAAAAATCAATCCAATGATTCCAAGAACCAAATTTTATCTAAACTACAAGATGAGTTTCCAGAGAATTGGTCAATGAGACATGTTAGAATTTTAATAGAAAAAACGTACAACAACAAAAAAGAAGGAATGAAAAATTAATATTCCTTTAAATGGTTTCCTAGAATTATATATATATATATATATATATATATATATATATATATATATATATATATATATATATATATATTATATATATATATTACTAGAAAGCAATCATTTATAAATATCACTTTTGTTATATTTGTTTTTCATATATCAATATAAAAGTTAAATAGTTTATTGTCATGTTACATTTTCAGGAAGATTATGGAAATGTCAAATGATGAACGAGCTAATATCAGAAATATGCCAATAGGAATGTCCAAAAAGGTGTACAAGGAGATGACCAAATAAATGAACATAATTGCATCGCACAAGGAGCCATCTCAACAACAACATGCTTCAAATGTAATATGTAATCATTGAATTTTTCGATTAGGTATAGTAAATAAATAATTTAGCATTAAATATTAATTTTCAAGTATTTTCTTGCAGAAAAAAAAGAAGAAAATGGAACCCATTCAACACATAAAACAGGATGACAAGGAAGAAAAGGGTTGATCTCTAAGTTTGCGAGTAATTTTTACTTCCTTATAACAACTTAACTAGATTTCATTTTTGTATTTTTAAAGTTGTTTTACAACAATCATCATTGAATGTATTCAAACAGGTGCTAACATAAAAAGAAGAACCATCAGACGAATTGATTGAAATTGGGTTAAATATGGGATGTCAGTATATGTTGGCATATCAGAAATTAATTGTGGAATTTTTAAGCATCTATCAATCTTGATTTAGTTAGCTCCGTCTATAATTAGTACAACAAAAAAATATTTTATATTAAATATATGATTTGTTATGGGGTATAAAACTTGTAGGAAACAAAGTATGGAACTGCGCCAACAAATGACATGTTAAAATATGGCATGAAATTTGGTTTTGAAAGAATGTATATATTTCATGAGTCAATTCTTGCTATGGTGCATCATTTCTTTTCAATTTACATTGATATATATTATTTAATATTGCAATTTTCATTATTCTCACCAATGTATATACACTCATTACAGTTTATTTTTATGTTTGTAGATGGAAGGCGAAGAAGAAGAAAACAATCAACATCGTGAAAAAAACATTCCTCAAAATAACCCAATTTATGGATGTAGCTAGAGCAGTGACAATAGTTCAAGCGAAGAATGATGATTAATATGTTTGGATATCAAAGCAAGGCGTTGTATTTTTTGAAATATTTTTCTATGAAATCAGACATTTTGTTTAATGTAATGGACATAGTGTCCCAATTGAAAGACAAAGGGATACCAATAACTGTCCCATTTTGTATGACAAAGAGTGTCGTATTCATATATATATAATAAAATGCGTTTTAATTTATTATATTGCGTTCTCCGTTGTCGCTTTGAAATGTAACACCACTGATTAAATATATGGATGATTAGATATTATAATGAAGAAATGCGAAATCTGATAATATGATATAACAAATTAATTCAAACATCACATTCAAATGCACTAAATTGATATGAATATTGTTATAAGATATGTGTCGTCTTTTGATGAATAATGAATTTTAAAAAATCACAATAATTGCACTGTCACAGGTCGATGTTTCTAAAAAATACCAATACCAATGCCAATACAAATACCAAATACCAATTACCAATACCAATACAAATTACCAATTACCAATACCAATACAAATTACCAATTACCAATACCAATACCAAATACCAATACAAATTAGAACGCTCAGTGCGTTTGTGTGATACTGCGCACTGGTGCGTTTTTACGACCTATGGGTACTACACAAATACCAATACCAATTAGAATGCTCGGTGAGTTTGTGATACTATGCGTTGGTTCGTTTGTATAATATTGTGCATCGGTGCATTTATAAGACCTATGGGCACCACACAAATACCAGTACCAATTAGAATTCTTAGTGTTTTTGTGTGATACTGTGCACCGGTGCGTTTGTATAATATAGTGCACCGGTGCATTTATACGACCTATGGGCACCACACAAATACCAATACCAAATAGAACGACCCAGTGCATTGTATCACCTACAGTGCACCCGTTGTGGTTTTACACCTTAATGGCCCAGTGCATGCACCTTCGACTGCCCTCGGGCGACTGTCTAGCTGACACGCACCGAGACGTTGGTAAACACCCCGGGGTGTCCTAAATTTGTTTTCCGTCCCGATGCTTGGTAGGTTTACAATACTAGTGCATTCACTATAAAACGCATTGGTGCGTGACACCTTATTAGTGCACTGATGAGAAAACATTTGTAACAACCTCCAACCACCCAGTTTTTTTAGTTGTGTTGAAATTCCAGTAGAAGCTCCGCCAAAACCTCCGTTACCGAAAACAGATGTTGTAGAATTTTTTTTTTGACAATTTTGGCCAATTTTATAACACTAAAAAACTTCGTTATAACCTCCACTAGAGGGTATTTTCCTTATAGTGTCCATATTTATAGTTGTGAGTGGTAGGCTTCCTTGTTGCCATAATTTTTCTTTCAATTTTTCTTGCCAACCTGAATGCCTTCTCCAATGAATCAGGTTCTCAAAGGTGAACCTCATGTTGGATGTTATCCTTTAGAGTCCCTATGAAGACATAAATCATATGCTACTCTGAAATATCCTTTAACCTTATATTTGATTTTTGAAAGTCCTCAATGTGTTCCACCATTGAACTCTTTTGTTTGAGATTTATCAATTGGCTAAAAAAGGTGTTGCTTTTTGTATCCTCAAAATGTGCTATCATTTCCTCTGTAAAAATTGACCAAGTGAAAAGTGGTTTACGAGAAAAAATTCATCTGTACCATACAAACTGATTTGGTTCTAAATATAAAGTTTCAATGCATACCTTTTGTGTTTTTTTCACATTATGGAGATCAAAATATTGCTCCATCTGTAGTATCCATGTTACCATATCATTTCCATCAAGCTTCCTCGTATCGATATTTGGAATATGGCGGGTATTCAATCAAACATTAGAGTCTATGAATTCATGATTAACATTTATTTTGTTCTCATCATGAGTTTAATCTACTACCTTTTCTCCATAAGGAATCATTTCTTGTAGCAACTTTTTCAAACCTTCCATGTCTACTTTTAGACCATTCTTCAAATCTTCCATGTTTCCTTTTATTTTTTCTTCTATACCATCAATCTTAGATTTCATGTAATTATCCAAACCATCCATGTCTGATTTTAAACCATTCTTCAAACCATCCATGTATTATTTTAAACAATCCTTCAAACCATCCATCTTAGCTTCCATTTCATTTTTGGTTACTCTTTGTGAGTGCTAAATTTGTTGCACTTGGTCTCGTAATTTTGATATATCATGTTGCACTTATTCTTCTTCATGTGTCATAATAGAGTTTTATGAGGGCTTAATGGGTGTGGAATTATTTTTGGAAGTCATTTTAGAACCTAATATTGATAACAATTCTTAAATATGCCCTTGGAATCACTTCAACTGATTTTTTAAACAAATTTATGCAATTTTAAAAGAATACACATAGTTTTCTTGCTTTTGAGGAGCTCGATATTGAACCTGATGTATCTCTGTGATTTCATATCCCTAATATTTGAACTTCGTTCCTGAAGTATCCATCTAAGTCTTATTTCCAATACCACATTTCATACCTAATTTGGATTCTTCAAGATAAAGTTATGCATGATCTCCCACAATGACCTAATTATGGACTGGCTCAGCAGAGCGAATTTGTATGGCGTGCTACGTGCCAATTTTTTTACCTTCGGCTCTAAAATTGATACAAAAGAAACCAAATTCCATGCACTTTTGACCACGTTTTATAGAATTCAAATGTGATGCCTGAAATGAAAGTTGTGATGATTTTCCCTCAGTCACATGTTTGAGATGAAATTCTAGAGCCTGAAAAAACCTTAACTTTCTCATATCATATCTTAGAAAATATAGCGAACCAAGATCTAAATTTTTTACACAAAGTTCAGCGATATTTCAGCTCCACTTAGTAAAAAAATCATCTTTTGAAGCCTCTCAGAAAAAAAATTTATAGTGAAAATTCCAAGACGACTTGTTTAAAGAAGAAAAACCCTAGTATCCCAAGCTATGATACCAAATGTTATGCAACCAACTCAAAAAATATAAGAAAATATAGATCAGGGACTTATAAATCAGCCTCTTCAAGGGGGAAACCACCTTTACATTACATAAATGAACAATTCTTGGATGATAAAAATGACAAAACCCATCTTCTATATATATGAGTCTAAGGGGTAACAATATAACAATATGGGGACCACATGGGAAAACAATAAAAATAATGGGGCTACACCTATGGGGCACAATACTAACAATATGGGGACTACATGGGAACACAAATAACAATAATGGGGCTAAACTAACAATAATAAGGGGCTACACTAGTATTATAGGGACTTAACACCTGCACAATGTGTACACAACGCCAAATGTACACCACACCACCTATACAAATGTGTACACAATACCACATGTATACAAAACCACATACATGACATGTACATGACGACACATGTACACATCACCACATGCATGACATGTACACAATGCCACTTGCACACATCACCACATGTACAACATGTACACAACGCCACATGCACATTGCACCACATGTACAATCATGCACACAACACCATATGTAAATTACACACACAACACCATATGTACATAGCACTACATATACAACATGTACATACCATTGTACGTACACAACACTACATATCCAACATGTGCACAACACCATATGCACACAACACCACATATCCAACATGAGCATGATACAATATATACACAACACCGCATATCTAACATGTATATAGTACCATCTATACCCAATGCTACATCAGAAATATACACATAACAACATATATACACAACGTCGTATATACAACAGGCATAAAACATCATATTTACACAATACTACATATGTTACATGTACACATCACCATAGGTACAATCATTGAATATACAACATGTGAAACATATACACAACAGTGGTACTACACATCCATAGAACACACATTGAACCCACATGCAACCTTGCTTCTAGTGTCTTCCACTATCCATGCTTATCCTAGCATGTCGCAGATCACACTAATTTCACTTCATTAATGTACCCCTCAGCATTACATGTCCATAATATAAACATAGGCATAGTATAAGCATATAATATCAATTCATTTCCACATGATATTTACCTCATAGATCTATCAGGGTTACTCTTCCCACTTGATTCTTCATAAGACCAGAAAACTATTCATGCAATTCACGTGCATAAACAATCATTCCCCACAAGAATGATATCTGACCACCCTGTCATATAGTAACATAAACACATAGATACATACATATATAATAATTATCATAAAATAATCATGATCATGTCAGATAATGACACACACACACATATGTACATACAAACATTTAGCATTAAACAACCATGATCCATGATGACCCTATCAAACACAACATACATACATACATACATGTATGCATATATAAACATCAGAATAATCATGATCAAAACATAATTACTAGATAGCATAAGGTCAAGGTTAAGAGAACTCCCTTTATCTATGCACACCATGCACAACATTGAGAACAACCATTCCCAACATAACCAAGGCATCCAACCACTCAAATCTATTTACTTTACCCTTTCGATTACCTTTCACATGTCTTAACTTCCACCGTCCATTTACCACAATGGACCCAACCATTCCAACTGACTATCATATTCTTACATTATGATGCCCTTTACTCATTTATCAAGTTTCATTCGGGTCTTACGTTACCTGTTGGGTACCACACAACTCTCCCTGAGCTCCATTAACTTTCATGTTTCCCAAACCAATTCCCAAGACTCTCAAACAAAAGGAAAGAAAAAGGAACAAGAAGGGGAAAACCATGAAAATCAATACAATACGACACCAAAAACAAAGTGGCAAGACCTTGCACCAGATATAAACAAATCTACAAATCAAGCGCAAAAAAATCATAAAAGAACGAAAGCACAAGACTAGAATAAACACTGTTGTGGTGTGTTTGGTACACGCATGTATGAAATCACACCAGTTTAAGGGGTGTGGTTTACCCCTTTAAAATATTGGTAAAAGGAAGAAAGAAGTGGAGTAACTGAGCATAGTATATATAAAAATAAGCATGAAAATGTAATCTAAAAACTAAACTAAAAATAAACATAAATAAATAGAAGCTCTGAACGAGTCAAACAACACAATAATGCAAACGGTGGCTCTAGGCCCCTCTTATTGAGCGGTGGTAGTAAGGAGAGAAATACTTTACCCTCTTGCCAAAGGGCCCATAGACAATGATTCTAGGTCTCGATGCAAGGATGCGATTATCCCAAGCTTACCTCGGTGCAGTCTCCCTCTCCCTCTACTATGTGGACTTAGCTTGTTGGATGGTCAACAAGTGAGTCCCCTCTATCTTTAGCTCTGGGTCACACATTGCTAGTATTGCCTGGGAAATTTTGGCCAACATAACAATGTGATCTACCATTATTCATCTCATGGTGGCTTTATATAGGGGATTTCAAATCCTCCTTCCATCCCTTGGTACATTGTGGATGGTGACCCAAGGGAGAGGTATGATTCCTTTGTGTTCTCCAAATATTCCATTGTGTGCTCACATAGTGCCTAAGGAGGCGTTGGTGGTTGTCTTAGGTGGCTTCAAGTAAGGAGTAAATTGTCCTTTGCTTTATGTGGTCCCGAATAGTGAAATTTTTCCACTCTCAGGAGTGCGGGCTTATCAGGCAAAAAGGCACACAGAAGGCACTCTTCTCGAAGGATAATGCACACAATCAACATTTAAGACTAGTTAAAATTTGATTTTCCTTAAACCTTTGAGACTTTTTAAATACTTTATGGGTCCTGTAATGTCTTCCAGCCCTGTAAATCCTTTGGCTTGACATTAATTAATGTCATCTTCTACTGTACGATTTTCCAGTGTTAACAGTTGCCCCCTAATGTGTGAGCTCTAGGAAGGACTGTATAACCGAAATACATTATAGTTTCTTTTCTGTATCATGCATAGAGAGAGAGAGAGACCTACGTGAAGCGTTGGGATTGAACACACCTGCACCATTTCCAAGAATGACCATGTCTAAGGGATACCTGCAAGCAAATACAATTTACCATACATATACAAAATTTCAATGAGGCGGGCATGTCCCATGCTCATGATGCTATGGCTAGTTAAAAAAATTGACAGATATATGTTCAGTCTATGTCACTACTATGGTAGTGATGCTGGCAGTTGTTGATGACGACTGCTGATGCCCTCAGGGGCAGTTTTTATTTGAAGATAGGTGGAATGTGGTACCCATATGCGTAAACTTGGTATGGCATATAGCTATGTAATGTACACATAGGTGCTGGATGGGACCTTCCCGTGTAAGAATTTTTGACAGAGATGCTTATGGAGGCACGGGTCTTCGACGGATCTGATCAAAGTGCAATAGTTGTAAGGTACGATACCATATTGACATGAAAGATTTTTTCGTAGTCTAATTTCAGGAGAATAAATGACATGTGTGGACAATGATGTCTCCCACAGTGCCACCTGAGGATGCCCCTTTGCATGGAGAGGGGTGATCCAAGGTACCACTTCCTTTTTGGAATATAGGTGTTGAAGTCGACAAAAAAGGAAGCCTCAACCAAACGAGGGGTAGCTGATAGGAGGGATCGGGAACCTAGATGTGGTGGGTTTAACATAGGCATGTTGGTGAGAGGTGACTGAAAACTAATGATGGGGATTCAGTGGCCCGAGGTCAGAGTATACTTAAGAAGCTTGGTGACAGTCATAGTTATTTCTGAAGGGGAAATCCTTGGAGTCGGTAGGATTTACAGGGCGGGTGTAAACTGGCTATGAATGACATGATGGTTTGTGCGTGGGGGTGGAATACTCCGACCAAGGGTGTTCAGGGACTTGTACCATGGGAGAAAAGATGAAATGAGAGGGTGAAGGGACGAAGTGCACCGTTTGCGGTCTTTGTACAATTACCAAAAGAATAAAATAATGGGGTTTGGTTTGTAAAAAACATAGAGGCAGGTACCCCAAAACATAAAAGTGTTCGCTCACTGATGGCGTGAGGAAGGTGTTTTACTAAGGGTGGGGGTCCCATTGGTTGGTCTCAAGTGCGGGGTTGATGAAGTGGATGAGAAAGTGTCACACATGGGATTATGCTGGTGGAGGTATGGTGGGCCAAATGCGAGGCACGGTGGTGCGATTTTGATCTACTTGTACAACCTGGTCATCTGCGAAGGGCGCTTTAGCTTGTATGGTAAACTTGACCTTATGCATGATGAATGGATAGGCATGAGGTGCTTCCCAGACTGAAGTGGTATGGCCATAGAATCACTTATGTTGTGATCTATGTCTACTATGGGTGGCGGGTGCCATGGAAGGGAGGCTCTACCGACCAATGTAGATTCTTATCATGTGCAGGGTGAGGTGATGATAAACATGGTTGGATATGAAGACCCTATGGTTTATTTTTGATGGAGAAATGGTGCCAGGATATGCAGATTTTCCTGGGACTTTATCATGCTGGGGTAGAATGATACCTTCTCTGGAACTTTCAGGATATAATGTTGTGGATGGTTTGCGGATTTTTCCTACAAAAAAAACTACCTCAAGTGAAAGCACCTTCCTTTTATCAAATATTATTGAAAGGAATGAGCTTTTAAATAGGAAGATGAGAGAGGGCATACCTGCCGGTGCTAAAAATTTATTTTTTCTGGAAAGAGAATATGTGGCATCGCTTCTATTCATCATGGGGTACTGATGATGGTGTAACTTACGGTTCGTAGGATCAACCTTCTGATCTCTCATTATGGTCCTCCAAAGTTTTTGAAAATGGCGATAAATAGGTTAATATGGCCCTAATTCAATTCATTTGTACTTGCTGAGTTTTGAGAGGTCAGAGGCATTTGCATAGTATTTCTTGTTGTTGTTGTCAGCGCATGTACCAAGGATTAGCAATACTATGCCCAGGTAGCTTCCATGATGTCCTGCATTTTAATTTTTATAGTTTGTTGGTGCCGGGGTCCGTATAGACTAGGTGTGTACGGATTCTGGGTGACTTTTTCCCTAGATTGCGCGGGAAATCTGGGCAAAAGCGTGTCTTCTTTGCACGCAATCTTGGGGGACAGGCACGCAAGGGTGCTTTGTTCCCAAATTTTAGCGTGCCCTAGGCACAACTGTGTAAAATATAGGCGTGCAAAGGCCTAGGTTACAAAATTCTTTGGTTTTTTTCCTCTTTTTGTGTTTTTTCTCTGTACTAAAGGGTACCTGTGTTGGTGACAGATTAGTGTGGAGGGAGCGAGACTGGTCTGAGATGCAAACCACTTTAGTTGCTGATGTTGGGGTGCGTTGTCAGTTGGTTCTATGGGGCCTTTTGAAGTTTGCTGAGAATGAGTTTCTTTGGTCACAGGACCGATTAGTACAGTACATTATTTAGCACTGGCGTAGGAGGCATGACATGTTTGTGTTGCGTGGTACGAACCTGATCATCTGTCTTGAGACAGATATATATTTTGTAACCGGGTTACTGCCTCAGGGTGAGGCGCTGAGGTATCGACTCCCTACAGGGAGAGTGGACTTGGATAGATTCCTGAGGAGGCATTGTGGTGGGGCACCTCTTAAGGAGGGTTGTATCAACATTTCTTCAATTACAGATGTGGCTGAGCGGCGTGCTCTGGAAATGATCGTATGACTGGTAGGATCGTTTGCTTTGCATCGGGCATCTGGCCCACAGGTTGGAGTGTTGTGCCAGTTGAGGTCTGAGCATTTTTTTGACTTTTCCTGCTTTTGTTTTGATGGGATGGTGTCGCAGTTGGAAAAGGTCCAACATGGATCTAATCATTTGCATACGCCAACATATTGTGCAGCATCATGTATGAGAGGGTGGTGCTGCTGAGGCTGGTAGTGGCGGTGCCTATTGGGGGGCCATGGGAGCCACGTATGAGGAGGTGGGCTCTGGTGATGCCGCGAGGCGATGGTCGCATGGTGGGGCGTTATTGGAACGCCATGACAGAGGCCTATTTTGAGGCCAACCCACAGATTTTCTTGCCATACCCGTATGTGGGAATGGACTTCCAGGGCGACCCAGACATGGGTCTCCCTTTTGGTTACATTTGGGGGCCTGCAGTTATGTTCTATATGTTTTCTGCACTTTTTTGGGTATAAATGTACATATGTGTTTTGCTAGTGACACTGACATTATTTTGGTTTCTTGCGCAAATGTTGGCGAGGTGGGCCGCCTCATGGCTGAACTGGTGGGCAACGATCCTCCGCAACAAACTCGGGGTGCTCAAGGAGGAGGTGATGTAGGTGGACCAGGTGGTGGTGCTGGCGGTCCTTCTGGTGGTGCTAGCCCTTCTAGGGAGGGTAGCAACTTAGCTGCTAGAGAGGTTACGGACGAGCAAGCTGGTGCTGATGCGGCGAAGGCTCGCATTGCAGAACTGACAGCTCAGGTTTCTGCTCTTGAGGACCTCTGAGGTCGATTGGACTGCTTGACCTAGGGGATGCCTGCTTGAGGTTTAATGGATGACTTCGAGGAGGTCTGGTTATAGACAATGATGGCCCGTGAGAGGGATTATCAGCCCACTCTACGTCGGGTGGCGATTGCAGTTGCGACGACAGCTCCGGTGGTGGTATCGGGAGCAGTGGTGGGTCCAGGTGCCCCTCTTGAGGGGTCACCCCCTAGAGTAGCTTTTTACACAGGGAAAGCACCCATTATGAGGATGCTTCCCTTATTTTTGACAACTTTTGTATCTTTGGGCTGGAATTTGGGCCATCGACACTATTTTTTGTACTCAGATATACACATTTTGATATATATATATGAGATATATTTTTGCATCTCTACATGATGTATCACCTATTTCAGTTTATGCATTTTGTTATGTTGATGGATTTTTTGGTTTTATGCATGATGGTTTATTCGATATAAATTCCAGTTTAGGATATTGTTAGCTATGTGATCAACTGTTTTGTTTTGACTCCTTGGTACATGTGTAAATGTAATATAGTCAAATTGTTTGCTTAATCTTTTGGCACGCAAATATTTTCTAAACATATGTGTACCTCTTGTCTCAAATATTTTGTTTAGCTACGATACTAATAACTAGGAATCGAGGTAGATGTGCATATGGCATATGCCCTGATGGAGGGCGTCACATATAAGTCCTATGACAACATCATATTCTACCTGATTGTTTGTCGTTGAACTGATGCACACCCTGGTTGAGCAGAGTGGCGATTGGCCAAGGCGGTAAATGTCCTAGGTGTTATCACTCTAGTAAATTTTCTATCAGAAATATTTGAAACTTTGTAACTTACTAAAGGTAACCAAGAACCTCTTTTAGAATTCAGGATATAGCCTTCCTGATTTCTGGAGAGGGATCTCTCCTTATGATTTAGCTTTGTTTAGGTAACAGATATTAGGCTAGCTATGATTGTGCAGTTGGGTTTGATTTTTTGAAAAGGTTGGTGGGAATAAAGGATTACAAAGGAAACCATAGAAGGATCTACCTAACCATTGGGAAATTGAGTCAAATTGCTAGCTAACAAGACTTGAAAACCAAAGTCAAAATATGCAAATATGCTAAGGGAAAGTTAGATAACTTTCAGAGGATTTGAAAGGCTAATTTGATGAAGCGATGTGATTCTGGACTAAGGGAAATTAAGAATCCTTAGATCACAGAAAGGAAGAGGGAAAAGTGAGGTCAAATGAAACTAAAGAGCATTTAAGAATTCTCTAGTCTGGAAATCAGCAGAAAAAAATAAATAATGACAACTAGTAAATACAGAGAGCTTTTTAACACTAATTTTGTAATAAATTTCCTAGTTTATCATTAAAGAAGGAAAATACATATGATATATGAATGAAACTTAAAGAAATACACAATGAAAACTTGAAAAGACTGTACTCAACTGTTTATCTCATGAATCCTTAACTATGATGTCTTTTGCTTCAGTCTCCAGCTTGCTACTTCAATTCAACTCACAAAAAGTCCCAATATTTCAACAAAATAAGTCTATAGTAATCTTCATATTTTATTCCACACAAAAATTCTTCAAAGAGTGAAGTATTTATACAAATTCTAAACTAGAATATCTTGAAAAAACATCAAGATTGGTTCACAAATATCTCCAACTATTTTACATAAATAAAACTTAAGTAAAGGACACTCAAACTAATGCATATATTTGGCACTATTTTTTATGGATAGGTGATGAAAAAGAGGATAATTAGAATTTGATCCAACTCTTAGTTGATGATGAGGCATCCAAGTCACTAACTGCTTCCTTTCTTTGTGCATTCTGCTCCAGCAATTCTGCAAACTTGGGGTCCAATGATACCTTTTTATTTCTCAATCCGAAATATATATGTAAAAATTCAAAGAGGTTATTGTAGATAAATATGTTTTTGAAATAAACCTCTTTCAGTTTCCTAAAATTCCATATGTGCACAATAGGCTCTGCAAAGCTATGTGTAAAACAGAGTTTTACAGAGTCTAAAAAATAGCCTATAAATATGTGCATGTATCTCTCATTCTGAAATGGTTGTGCAAAACGTGAGATAGGTTTTTGTAGATAGGTCTCTTAGGAACAAAAATCTCCTTCAGTTTTGTAAAAGGTAGTTCTTATTGGCAACAATCTTCTCTGCAAAATGATGACCTAATAGGAATTTTCTGCAAAAAGTGCTTTCCAACATTGTTTAATATTTCCAAAACCATAATAGCTGTTAGAAACGTGAGAGAGGTTTTTGTGGCTGGAAATATTATGAACATAAACATCCTTCCTTCTTGTTATGTTTTTCATCTTTTCACTTTTTTGTTCTTTTGACTGTTTTACTTTTACTTTAGACAAACTTCAATGTTGGTGAAAGTATTTTCATCTCTTTTTACTATTACTGCCTCCATATTTACTTTTATTGTTTACCTTTGATTGCTCTGTAACTTTGTTTTAACTTTCACTCTGACTTTTACCTGATGCACTTTAACCACTGATACTCTTTGACTATTATGTTTTCAGTGTCATTGTGAATTTTGATTTCACTTTTACCATTTACTATAAAAAATTCATCATTTTGATCTCTCTCTGACTTGATTTTGTTCTTTCTTTGTATGCAAACTGTTTGTTGAATGAAGATATTGAGTTAAAATCTGAGAATTTGGAGCAAACAATTTTGTCAACTAGTATTGAAACTGTTGGCCCAAATCCATATTCTGATAATAACCTGCAAAAATCAAACAATTTGTTAATGAAATCTTGGCTGCAGGGAGGTGATTGGAGATTCTTCAAAGATTTTTGGAATGAGATCAGTCTGTGGAGGTTTAACTCTGTTTTTTAGGCATTTTTAGGATCACTTCTGCAAGTTTAAACTATTTGCAAGAGTATTTCACTTTAACAGAGGGAATTGAGAAATTTAGGCTAAGGATGGCTTTCTTTTGGGGATTTTTTTCTCAATTAGGCTTATCTGAAAGATGAAAACTAGGTTAAGACAGGAAACAAGAGTTTCCTGAACGGTTGAGATTGTAAATATGAAATTTTCAGGAGATTTGCAGGTTAAAAGACCTTTTGAAGCCATGGAAATGTTTTTTCAAGGGTTTATACTGAAGATTGAACTTAAAATAGAGATTTTTGTGAGATAATAACAGTTTCTAAGGAATTTTTCAAAAATTAGGCTATCGAAGGGTTTTCTGGTAGTATCAGCTTCAAACTAGATGCTGTGAGTTAATGGAAAACATCAAGAGTCTTTTGAATGCCGTCACTATGGTGAAATTCTGCTTCAAGGGAAAAATTGGCTAGCGATGGTTATAAAGTTCATTCACAGAGTCTGGGTGCATTTTCATAATAGCTGAGGGGAAATAGTACATAAAACGAAGAAAAACTAAGGTTAAACCGTATATTTTTATCATTATACGTATCATTTAATGCAGGTCACAGTCAATGGCGGGAGCGGATTTGCTTTAAATAAAAAAACCATCAGTGGTTATCGTGTTGTTTTTAGATGCTAAGCTGTTTTGGCCAATATGAACGCGATCGAATAGGAAATAGACACTTAGCATTGGGTGGTATTACAATACCACTTTTATCGCACAACTTTTCATAAAATTTGGTCGATCATTTTAGTTATGCGATAGTAGATCTGCATCGTCGGATCTGACTCTACAATGCGAACAGTCGGGATTTGCTTCAATGCTGTGGGGTAAGTGTAGTGGGACAAGGCTCTTTAATGTGAACTGTTGATATGGTAAGTGGAGATCTATGGTCAAAAACTAATGCGATGGAAAATGGTGGGGGTGGGGGGCATATGTTATTGGGTTCAGTTTAGACCGTTAGATTAAAGGGATGCTTGAAGATCGGATGGTTAATACTCAACGCGGCGGGGAAAGAATGGATATGAAGTAAGGTGATCGCGTTTGATGCGAACCATAGGATTATGATTGTAAAGATGATCGGATGGTTAAAATTAAATCTGATGGCGCTGCGGATATGGGATAAAAAAGGGATTTCTAATATATAAAGTGAGTTTATATATAGAATGGGAAAGGTTATAATGTTTTAACCAAGGTTAGAATTTTGGTAAAGGGGTATGCATCGGGAAAAATGGATCAGTTAAGATTTTAACCTTAGGTTAAGGGAAATCGGGAAACAGAATATATAAACAAAGGCATAGGTTTAGTGAAGTTTAGCTTATATTAAACTTCGGGAATTACATTTTTTGTTTTTAAACATATATTAACACATGTTTAAGGTTTTTTTCATATATTTTTATTATATAGTAATTAAATCAAAACATTTACTTACCACAGGGGCGGGATTTAATATAAAGATATATTTTAGCTAGAGGGGTTATAATGTGGGTGTTTTATTTACACATGTGGGGATTAAATAACTTTGGCTAAAGTTATAATAAGTGGGTTTTGAGACTATTATATAAAAAGGAGTTATATACTATAGGAAAAGGTCATTTCTATAGGGAATTAATACATAAGTCAAAATTAATATGGAAATGGGATAATGTATACTCAAAATACATAAACATAACAAGTAAAGTGAAGTTTAAAAGAAAATTTGCATTAATCTTATCACTTTAACTTATGATATAATGTAATTTTGAGGGTTTAATGTTTCTCATGTGATGATGGAAACTAGTCAGATGGGAATTATAATGTCTTTAAGTAAAAATGAGGTTTTACTTATGATTATTCAGGGGGATGAATGCATGAGATGGAATAATGATGTGATTTTAGGTATTAATATAGACATTTCACACTTTCAACTAATTAGCCATAGAGCCTTGGGTCCGGTCCCAACAAAAGTCAAAGAAATGCCTTGAGCCTTTCTCACTAATAGTTTAGAATGCTTCATGACTATGGGAAGGGGAAGTTAGTTATTTTGCAGTCTAGATGAATGATATTTTCGTTGAGATTTTTCACCTTCTTCTACCTACCCAACTTACCATGCTAACAATTTTTCTTCCTTTGTAGTAAGGTGCATTTGAGCTAGCAACCTTTACAACATTTATTCTTTCTAAAAGCAACTAAAACTATCTAATTTTAAACTTATTTCATCCATGAATCTAGATTAAATTGTTGGATTCACTTTATTTCTCTACCTAACTACTGAATTTTCATGATTAAACTATATGAAAATTCATTATTCTCTATCTACAACAAGTAAAATTGAAAAATGACAAGTTAAGATTAAACTGTTTAACTCATCATGGACTATGGAATTTATTGACACTCTGCCATAATCAACTGCAAAAGGTAAAAAGTAGTGGCATTTAGACTTGCACACTTTCATGTTTTATTCATCTTTTTCTTTTGGGGTTTCTTATTTTTTCTAAGTCCTTTGATTTTTCTTTTAGGAATTTTCACCCTCTTTTTGATTTTTTGATTTTTTACAAAATATGTGAATACAACTTGCAGAAGGCAAAATATGAACAGATTTACAAAATTACCATCAGTCAAGTCAAAATTATGAATCCTATATTTATAGGTTGCTAACATCGGCTTCACATGGGGATGGCATCTCCTTGTGAGATGTCAAGAACACCGTTGACTAGTAGCCTGATCCATTGGTCCAATCCCAAACATGCATTTGTTGTGGCTAAAAATCTTGAATTGAATATAGTCCTTTTTCTGCAACCTGAAATCTGATTTGAAACTAACCAAAACATACTGCAATTCTCAAACCAAACTGATTAGATCTTAAATGTCTCTAGGACCTTCTCCTTAGCTTCAAACCTTAATGATTTATTTCAAACTAGCTGGAAATTGAAAACTGAAATAAGCTGAAATCTTACCTACTTACTCTAATCAACTATCCAATTTCTGGTTAGGTAAAATGAAATAACCAATGCAACCATTCAAGCATTATGTACTTTGATATATTTTGTTTCATTTGCTTGTTGATTATCAAAATTGTACTTCTACAACCTATTAGAAACTTTTCAACAAATGAGAGGATAAGGAAACACTTGATTTCCTTTGTTGACTCTAGAAATTGTACAAAAGGATCTTCCAAAATATATACACTGATGTTTAACTGATCTGAACAACTGTACATCTGTTCTGGATGGCCTCCATACCATGAATATGAAATGTTATTTTCATCTTTATCTCCCTGCGAACTTTTAGATAAGATTTGTGATGATATTCCTATTGATTGTAATGTTTAACTGTTGAAACCTTTATCATCTTCATTCTGAAATTCATAGTTAGTTAATAGAGGAATGCTTTGAATGCCTTCAATATTCAACATATTTGCTATTGGATCCTGAAAAACATGGGAAAATGGCGGCAACCTATTGCATATAGGTTTCCATGAGACTTCATAAACTTCAACAAGTTTCTCATCCTTTTCTTTAAATATGTTATACCACTTTTCCTTTAAAAGCTGAAATGGTTCAAAACATAGTGGTATGGAACTTTCTTGTGTCATTTGATCAATTATGTCAATGGAAACTAATAACTGCAATTGTGAAACTGAAAAATTTTGATCAATAGTTTCATTATCTTCTTTGTTGTCAATCACAATTCCTAAAGATTGCTGATTATTGATGGCATGATAGTTGTCTCTAATGAACTGAAATGAAGCAAAAAAAAGAGGTAAAGAACCTTCACTTATTTCCACATTTTCTGCTCTTTCTTCCTCACTCTCATGGTTGATCTGTATTGGCTGATCACTGTCTTCAATCTATTGAAACTGCATTTCTTAATCCTCCAAACTAGCTTTTGATTGCTCTGTAAAGTTAGCTTGAGTTTGGAGAACATAACTATCATCATAATGATCATACTTAGGCAAATAATCAAAAAAAGGAATGTCATCAAACATACACATTAGATCAACAAATTCCTCTTCCTCATATTGATCTGTACATTCATTTTCTGATCTATGATACTTGGAATTAGCAGGAATTTTTCATGGCTATCAACCGCTTCTATTTCTTCATGGTGATTTTGAATAAAAAAATCATCTTTCATAGTGATCTCATGTGTTATTTCATTTAGTTTTTTTACCAAAAGGTTAAGTTTTACCTCTGCAATGTTTTTCTTTTCCTCATCTTCTGCTTTCAACTTTTCCTATCTGATTTGCAGATTAACTTCTACATCTACTACAGTGTTCTGCATCTATAAAAGTGTTTTTGGATCTATTTCTCTTAACTAAAATTCTATTTCTAGATCAAAGGCACTTGGATAATGCAAGAGAGCTGAATTATGAGGAGGTCTAATATTTTATGGAATTGAATAATAAACTTGATTAAATATGTCAGAAAATTGTTGTATTGTTTCATTTGGATGTATTTTTTACTGATTATATTCTTCCATGATCATAAAAGGATTAACTTTTATTATCCATCTATCAAGGAAAATTTTGATAAACTGTTGGAAATTTGAGATGCTACCATTAGGCAGATTTTTGAACCAACTCTTTATTCTATTTTGCAAAGAAAGAGAAAAAAGTCTGATTTTAACATCATCTTCATCAATCTCAAATAAATCCAAATAATTCTCAAAACCTTGAATATGTTTTTGGGCAGTGATACCATTCTCTCCATCAAATCTAGGAAGATGTTTGTAGTATTTTTTAGGAAAATCATGGAGTATAGGAGGTAAAATAAGGGGCTTATATCTATCTGGAACTTTATATTGTACAAGGATATGTACAGGGATTGTAAGATTAGTCTTGGTTATTTGAGGCTTCTTAATTGGAAAATGATCATCATTAGATTCATAAGAAAGCTGCTCAAAGAGATTAGGAGAATTATTACTTACAATCTTCAAAGGAAAATAATTAAAAACTAATCTAAGATATTTTATAAAATACAATATACATTGAAAAACTTTATTAATGAGAAATAACATAATGTCTTAGATTAAGATCCAAGTTGAAAGCCTGATCTTTCCATATTTTTCTTTGAGGTTCATTCCTCCAGTGGAGTCTTCATTGTGAAATTGAGTTGGAGTCGCCAGGTGGATGATTTTAACCTTTGTGTGTCTTATCACTATCCACCATCATAGATCAGATCTAGACCTGTAAAATATTTTTGAAGAAAATGTTAGTCTTCCCCAGTGGAGTCTCCAATATGTTACCCACAACCTTTAAACTTAATCTTAAAGTATAAAATATATGTTTTAAAAATCTTCCTCTAATATTAAACTTAAAACTGGAGAGTAGTTAGTTCCCCAGTATGGTTGTCAGTATGTTATCACCCTAGTAATTCTCAGGTTGTGGGATGAGGATTTATGTAGTTAAGAAAACTAGGGGTAACCAAGAACCTCTTTTAGAATTCAAGATCTAGCCTTCCTGAGTTCCGGAGAGGGATCTCTCCTAAATATTTAACTTTGTTTTGTAATTGGGTTTTATGCTAGCTATGATTGTGCAGTTGGGTTTGATTTTTTGAAAAGGTTGGTGGGAATAAAGGATTACAAAGGAAACCATAGAAGGATCTACTTAACCATTGGGCAATGGAGTCAAATTTCTAGCTAACAAGACTTGAAAACCAAAGTCAAAAGATGAAAATATTCTAAGGGCAAGTTAGATAAATTTTAGAGGGTTTGAAAGGCTAATTTGATGAAGTGATGTGATTCTGGACTAAGGGCAGTTAATAATCCTTAGATCACAGAAAGGAAGAGGGAAAAGTGAGGTCAAACGAAACTAAAGAGCATTTAAGAATTCTCTAGTCTGGAAATCAACAGAAAACATAAATAATGACAACTAGTAAATACAGAGAGATTTTTAACACTAATTCTATAATAACTTTCCTAGTTTATCATTAAAGAAGGAAAATACATATGATATATGAATGAAACTTAAATAAATACACAATGAAAACTTGAAAAGACTGTACTCATCTGTTTATCTCATGAATCCTTAACTATGATGTCTTTTGCTTCAGTCTCCAGCTTTCTACTTCAATTCAACTCACAAAAAGTCCCAATGTTTCAAAAAAATAAGTCTATAGTAATCTTCAGATTTTATTCCACGCAAAAATAATTCAAAGAGTGAAGTATTTATACAAATTCTAAACTAGAATATCTTGAAAAAATATCAAGATTGGTTCACAAATATCTCCAACTATTTTACATAAATAGAACTTAAGTAAAGGACACTCAAACTAATGCATCTATTTGGCACTATTTTTTATGGATAGGTGATGAAAAGGAGGAGAATTCAAATTTGAACCAACTCTTAGTTGATGATGAGGCATCCAAGTCACTAACTGCTTCCTTTCTTTGTGCATTCTGCTCCAGCAATTCTGCAAACTTGGGGTCCAATGATATATTTTTATTTCTCAATACGAAATATATATGTAAAACATGAAAGAGGTTATTGTAGATAAATATGTTGGCGAAATAAACCTCTTTTAATTTCCTAAAATTCCTCTCCAGATGTGCACAATAGGCTCTAAAAAAAGATGTGTAAAACAGAGTTTTACAGAGTCTGAAAAATAGCTTGTAAATATGTGCATGTATCTCTCATTCTGAAAGGGATGTGAAAACTGTGAGATAGGTGTTTGTAGATAGGTCTCTTAGGAACACAAACCTCCTTCATTTTTGTAAAAGTTAGTTCTTATTGGCCACAATATTCTCTGCAAAATGATGACCTAATAGGAAGTTTATGAAAAAAGTGCTTTCCAACATTGTTTAAAATTTCCAAAACCATAATAGCTGTTAGAAAAGTAAGAGAGGTTTTTGTGGCTGGACATCTTATGAACATAAAAATCCTTCAGTTTTGAAAAATTATTCTTGGATTGGTCACAATAGTTTCTGCAAAACAATGGCTTAAACATGAATTTCTGCAAAAATGTTCCTTCTTGTTATGTTTTTCATCTTTTCACTTTTTTGTTCTTTTGATTGTTTTACTTTAACTTTAGACAAAATTCAATGTCGGTGAAAGAATTTTCACCTCTTTTTACTATTACTGCCTCCATATTTACTTTTATTGTTTACCTCTGACTGCTTTGTAACTTTGTTTTAACTTTCACTCTGACTTTTACCTGATACACTTTAACCACTGATACTCTTTGACTGTTATGTTATTAGTGTCATTGTGAATTCTGATTTCACTTTTACCATTTACTATGAAAACTTCATCATTATGATCTCTCTCTGACTTGATTTTGTTCTTTCTTTGTATGCAAACTATTTGTTGAATGAATATGTTGAGTTAAAATCTGAGAATTTGGAGCAAACAATTTTGTCAACTAGTATTAAAACTGTTGGCCCAAATCCATATTCTGATAATAACCTGCAAAAATCAAACAATTTGTTAATGAAATCTTGGCTGCAGGGAGGTGATTGGAGATTCTTCAAAGATTTGTGGAATGAGATCAGTCTGTGGAGGTTTAACTCTGTTTTTTAGGCATTGTTAGGATCACTTCTGCAAGTTTAAACTGTTTGCAGGAGTATTTCACTTTAACAGAGGGAATTAAGAATTTTAGGCTAAGGATGGCTTTCTTTTGGGGATTTTTTGCTCAATTAGGCTTATCTGAGAGATGAAAAGTGGGTTAAGACAGGAAACAAGAGTTTCCTGAATGGTTGAGATTGTAAATATGACTTTTTCAGGAGATTTGCAGGTTACAAGACCTTTTGAAGCCATGGAAATGATTTTTCAAGGATTTATACTGAAGATTGAACTTAAAATAGAGGCTTTTGTGAGATAATAGTAGTTTCTGAGGAAATTTTCAAGAATTAGGCTGTCGAAGGGTTTTATGGTAGTATTAGCTTCAAACTAGATGTTGTGAGTTAATGGAAAACATCAAGAGTCTTTTGAATGCCGTCATTATGGTGAAATTCTGCTTCAAGGGAAAAATTGGCTAGCGATTGTTATAAAGTTCATTCACAGAGCCTGGGCACATTTTCATAACAGCCGAGGGGAAATAATACATAAAACGAAGAAAAAATAAGGTTAAAACTTATATTTTTATCATTATACGTATCATTTAATGCAGGTCACAGTCAATGGCGGGAGCGGATTTGCTTTGAATGCAAAAACTATGAGTGGTTATCGCGTTGTTTTTAGATGGTAAGCTGTTTTGGCCAATATGAACGCGATCGAATAGGAAATAGACACGTAGCATTGGGTGGTATTACAATACCACTTTTATCGCACAACTTTTCATAAACTTTGGTCAATCATTTTAGTTATGCGATACTAGATTTGCATTGTCGGATCTAACTCTGCGATGTGAACGGTCGAGATTTGCTTCAAAGCTGCGGGGTTAGTGCAGTGGGATAGGGATATTTAATGTGAACCGTTGATATGGTAAGTGGAGATCTATGGTCAAAAACTAATGCGATGGAAAATGGTGGGGGCGGGGGGCATATGTTATCGGGTTCGGTTTAGACCATTAGATTAAAGGGATGCTTGAAGATCGGACGATTAATACTCAACGCGGCGGGGAAGGAAGGGATATGAAGTAAGGTGATCGCGTTTGATGCGAACCATAGGATTATGATTGTAAAGATGATCGAATGGTTAAAATTGAATTCAATGGCACTGTGGATATGGGATAAAAAAGGGATTTCTAATATATAAAGTGAGTTTATATATAGAATGGGGCGGTTTATAATGGTTTAACAAAGGTTAGAATTTTGGTAAAGGGGTATGCATCGGGAAAAATGGATAATTTAAGATTTTAACCTTAGGTTAAGGGAAATCGGGAAGGGAATATATTAACAAAGGCATAGGTTTAGTGAATTTTATCTTATATTAAACTTCGGGAATTACATTTTTTGTTTTTAAACATATATTAACACATGTTTAGGGTTTTTTTTCATATATTTTTATTATATAGTAATTAAATCAAAACAATTTACTTACCATAGGGGCGGGATTTAATATAAAGATATATTTTAGCTAGAGGGGTTATAATGTGGGTGTTTTATTTACACATGTGGGGATTAAATAACTTTGGCTAAAGTTATAATAAGTGGGTTTTGGGGCTATTATATAAAAATGAGTTATATACTATAGGAAAAGGTCATTTCTATTGGGAGTTAATACATAAATCAAAATTAATATGGAAATGGGATAATGTATACTCAAAATACATAAACATAACAAGTAAAGTGAAGTTTAAAAGACAATTTGCATTAATCTTATCACTTTAACTTATGATATAATGTAATTTTGAGGGTTTAATGTTTCTCATGTGATGATGAAAATTAGTCAGATGGGAATTATAATGTCTTTAAGTAAAAATGAGGTTTTAATTATGATTATTCAGGGGGATGAATGCATGAAATGGAATAATTATGTTAGTTTAGGGATTAATATAGACATTTCGCACTTTCAACTAATCAGCCATAGAGCCTAGGTTATAGTCCCAACAAAAGTCAAGGAAATGCCTTGAGCCTTTCTCACTGATAGTTTAGAATGCTTCATGACTATGGGAAGGGGAAGTTAGTTATTTTGCAGTCTAGATGAATGATATTTTCATTGAGATTTTTTCACCTTCTTCTACCTACCCAACTTACCATGCTAACATTTTTTTCTTCCTTTGTAGTAAGGTGCATTTGAGCTAGCAACCTTTACAACATTTATTCTTTCTAAAAGCAACTAAAACTATCTAATTTTAAAATTATTTCATCCATGAATCTAGATTAAATTGTTTGATTCACTTTATTTCTCTACCTAACTACTGAATTTTCATGATTAAACTGTATGACAATTCATTATTCTCTATCTACAACAAGTAAAATTGAAAAATGACAAGTTAAGATTAAATTGTTTAACTCATCATGGACTATGGCATTTATTGGCACTGCCATAATCAACTACAAAAGGTAAAAAGTAGTGGCATTTAGACTTGCACACTTTCATGTTTTATTCATCTTTTTCTTTTGGGGTTTCTTATTTTTTCTAAGTCCTTTGATTTTTCTTTTAGGACTTTTGACCCTCTTTTTGATTTTTTACAAAATATGCGAATACAACTTGCAGAAGGAAAAGTATGAACAGATTTACAAAATTACCATCAGTCAAGTCAAAATTATGAATCCTATATTTATAGGTTGCTAACACTAGGCAGCTGTGGCTAAATTTTGAGACCATCTTGATGCTCCATCACCAAATCTGAAATAGGGTTCATTTTGGTGATCCATGGTGATACTATGAGCGCTTTTAAATAAGTCTTTGGGTCAAAAACATTTGAGTGGTTAGGTTTGCATGTACTTTCACTCTAGGGGAAGGGCCGTCTTGGCCCTTATGGGTAGAATTTATAGAGGTAAAGGCCGTTGACGGTGTTATTGAGGGAATTCCTGTCTGGTTCCGTCAAGATGTATGCCCCCTGTCGGAGGTAGTGTTTAATGATGTAGGGTCCTTTCCACAAGGTTTATAACATTCCTGGCCCTAAGGCCTCTTTTGCGACATCATAGCGGAGGACTAATTCTCCCTCGGTGAATGAGCGAGGGGTGATGTGGTGGTGGAATGATGCTTTTACCCTTTTATTGTGGACCTGGTTGTGTTGTAATGATGGATGTCAATTTTTGTCGACAAGCTCTAGTTGTACTCAGCACTGCTCTAGAGGCTGGGTGTCATTGAGGAGTTTGATGGCGACATGCAAATTTGGGATCTTGCGTTCTATGAAAAAGCGCAAGGTACCTTGTTATTTTGCGACAGGAATGAGATGGAAATCCTGAGATGAGGAGACAACAATAATCCTATCGCTAATATGTGCAGATACAAGTCGTATATGGCGGATTGTGTCATTGACGTTTGGCAGGGGAAGAATCTCTGTAATGGGATTCCGCATGAGCGCAAGGTTGGGTTCCCTGCTAGGATGGTCGATTTTTGGTAGGTGGAAATTGTGCCTGCCACAGAGGTGCCTGAATGTTTCCATTAGCAATCATGACTCTAGTGTGTGATTTTGGCCAGTGCATATGGTGTATGGTATCACTGAGCCAACGAAGTAGATAGTGTGAGATTCTATGCTACTCATTGTTCCTGATGTGGATGCTCAGAAATGGTATAGTGTAGAAGAGGTTGTCTTCTGCTTCCATTTCTGTATTGTTGGCTTAGGTGTGTCTACCTCTTTGGTGGAGTGTGGACTCAACATAGCTCTTTCCGCTCTTAGTTTGGGGAGGTGCACACATTTAATCGTATGGTGAAAGTGTGAATAAATCCAGCAATAAGTATGCGTGATCTTCTCTTGGTTTGAGAGAAGTTTTTGAGGGAGAGAAGAGACTATGTAGAGACTGTTTGCAAGAGGTTTCAGTTCTTTGTATTGGTTGACTAGATGATCATTCAAATCACATAGTCCACATATTATACTAGGCTTGGTCAAGGTTATGCTTTGTCGGTGTGTTGTCTTATCTTTCCTGATACACCATTGCCGGGGTGGGGACATTGACCCGGCAATGTAATTTTTATGCCATTCTAGGAGTTTGTCCCATCTCTTCTCTATGGTATTAATCATGTCGATGGTGGGACGAATTTGGGAGGCATAAGTACAATGTCGCTCATAATGATTGCCCTGACATATAGGGCAAAATATTCTTGATTTGAAGGTTCCGTCGAGTTCAGTTTGAGGTATGATGGGGAACCAGCGCCGGAAGGCTACTAAATCAGGGCAATGGATGACTAAATGGTTTGTCTTTTTGCATAATGTACATGTTGGTCACGTCTGTGGAGAGTGGTTGGGGGTAACTAGAGGTTCCCTAGTGGGTTGTTCTTCAGTTTTCAAGAACATGATGGATCCGCCTGTCACATCCTCTTGGGTCATGAAGCTGCCCATGGACTTTGTATCCATGTCATATTCTTGGGAAAGGTGGACTATGGCTGAGCAAAGGCTAGCGAGGGCTAGCTAGAATCAAGGTATGTAGTGACAATTCTCAAAAAGGTGATTGTCGATGCATAATGGACATGTGAATTGTGTTGCCCGCAGTCCAACATAGTAAACCCTTTCGATTGGATACCATCTGTGGATGAGCTCCAGAGCTGCGCACTCTTCGAGGAAGTGACCACATTCATCACATAGCATACAACGTATAATGGTCATAACTGGGGGTCTTTCTACTGTTAGGGATTTGTATTTTTAGCATATTAGTGAGACTAAAACTGCATAAGCAACATTATTTCAACCAACTTTGGGATTCTAGGATCTAGCCCTCCTGAATCCGGAGAGGGATCTCTCCAATAAGTGCAAAGATGGATTTTTCTTTGAAGTTTGGGGTTATGATATTAGGCTAGTTATGAAGGCCAAGGGTTTTGTTTGTTTTTTGGATGGTTGAGCATGAATACTACTTGAGGGGAAAGTTCTAAATGCAAAACAGTTTCAAAGGTGAGAAGTTGCAAGTGAATAGAACAACTATGGCTAAAGAGATAGATATAACGCTGGTTTTTAGTCCATTGGGCTATGGAGTCATAACAGGGCTTTAATTGAACAACAACATCAAGAGTGATCCAAGGGGAAAGTCATCTACATCACAAGATTATTGAGATTAAAATGATGGAATGGAAATAATAAAGTGTTGGAGATGGTGGAAATTGATAATAATTTCACAAAGGATTTATAGTTATTCCAAACAAGAAAATCCTCTTAAGTAACTATTTAAAAACAACCAAGTGCAGGGCTAACCATTGGCCTCTTGGGAAAGTTTGTATTAAAGCAACTTAATTGACAAACAATCCATTATACCACATAATCACCTTCAGAAAGTATGAAAACATATAAGAGAAACAAAGTATAAACTTAAGATCATATAAAGTACTTTTAAACCTATTCTGCTTTCAGTCAACACCAAGGGAAACTTTCAAGATCTGCTTTTGGAGGAGCAGTAGTTACCAGGTGGAGGGCGATCATGGTGCATGATGCCACGCTATAGCTTGATCTTACTATATGACTTACCACGGGTGGTTTGAGCAAGCAGGGGAGAGTAAATTCCAATTTGAATGAGGATGGTAATTAAATCAAGAGGCCTGCAGAGAGGTGGCCACATATTAGAGGGAAGTAGGATGTGAAAATCAGGCATTCCAGGAGGGATAAGAGGAATGAGGGCGGAGGGGGAAGTGGGGGGGGGGACAAAAATGAGGCCAAGGGTGAGATGAGGGGGGGGGTGGATAACAAGGTTGCATCCCCGCAACACCATCACCTTGCACCTCCTGTTCTAGCATCAGGTCATGTAACGTAGAAGACAATCCAGTGATCATAAGAGGTCATTCTCCATAAATTTGAGAAGACCCCAACGCGCCAACTGTTGGTGCGCATGACCATCAAGAGCCAAAACGGCTCGGAGATCAGGCCAATCCCTCTCCCTCCACAACATCATGTCATCAAACAGGCACACATCAGTCACACTGAAAACACTAAAAAATAGACAAAATTTCCCAAAATTTTGCAAAAAGTAGTTTCGGCCCTCCACGCGCCTGTTCCTCAGACAAGCGTCAGGAGAGCACATATGTTTTTCTCACATACACAAAAAAGGTGCACCCAAAGCTTGTATAGGCGCGATAATTTTGCGCAAAACCCTTAGTTTTGCGTGAAAGGTGTGCATCTGTTCCTTGATCGCTTGCGCGGTTAAGACAAAAGCTGGCCTAAGATCCATACAAACCCCTCCTGTATGGACCCTAGCACCAACACATTGAAAAAAGTAAAATGTAGGATTTCATGGGGCCTACCTGGCTAAAAAATCACTAGTCTGAGGTACTCAGGCTGACCATAACGGAAAGAACAGCTCCGCAGAAGCCTCTGACCTCTCAAAAACTCAAATTCTCAACAGACACAAATGAAATGAATTGAGCCATATTCACCTATATGTCACCCTTTTCAAAAACTTTGGAGGACAATACGAGAGCTCAAAAGATTCAATTATTGGACTGAAAGCAACACTATGATCAACACTCCATAACGCCCTAAGGAGGTGCCACACATTTACACCTCCGAAAAAGTAATTTTTCAGTGCCGAGAGGTATGCCATCTCTCATCTTATTTTTTAACACATGTCTTTCAATAATATTTGAATAAATAATATGCTTTCACTTGGGTTATTTTTTTTAGGTATTGTGCAAACCATCCATTGCTCCATCCATTGAAAGTTATAGAGTAGGTATCATTCTACCCTCAACATGATAGAGTCCCAGAAAAACTCTGCATATCCTGACATCATTTCTCCATAGTAAATTAACCATAGGTTCCAAGCATCTAACCATGTTTATCATCACCCCACCTTGCACATGATAAACATCCTCGTTGGTTGGTAGAGCCTCCCCTCCATGGCACCCATCACCCAAAGTAGACCATATATCACAAAAATAATGACGCCACGGCCATACCACTTTAGTCTGAGAAGCACCTCATGTTTGTTTCACCCACCATGCATCAGGTAAAGTTTTACCATATCAAAATAAAACCCCTTTCTCGGACTACCAGGTTTTGCAAGCAGATCGAAAGCGCATTGTCGTGCCTCACATTTGGCCTACCATACCTCCATCAGCATAGACCATCTGCGAAATTTTCCATCTACTTCATCAACCTTACACATGAGACCGACCAATAGGGCCCCCACCCTAAGCAAAACACCTTCCTCACATCATCAGTGAGCGAACACTTACATGTTTTGGGGCACCTGTCTCTATGTTTTGTACAAACCAAACCCTATTATTTCATTCTTTTGGTAAGTGTACAAAGACTGCAAATGGTGCACTATGTCCCCCCATTCATCCATACATTTTTCTCCCATGGAAGTAGTCCCTGTTCACCCTTATTTGGAGTATCACACCCTCATGCATAAGCCACCATGACATTCATAACCAAATATACCTACCCTGGACGTCCTATCGACTCCAGGGATTTCCCCATCAGGAATAGTTATGACTTCTGCCAAGCTGCTTTTTATACTCCGACCTTTTGCCACTAAATCCCCATCATCAGTTGTCATTCACCCCTTGCCGTCATGCCTATGTTAAACCTGCCACATCCAGGATACTAATCCCTTGTGTCAACGACTCTCTCATTCGGTTGAGGCTTCCTTTTTTGTCGAAATCAACACCTATTTTCCAAAAAGGGAGTGATACTTGGATCGCCCCTCACCACAAAAGGGACATCCTTGGGTGGCGCTGTGGGAGACATCATTGCCCATAGATGTCATCGATCCTCCTGAAATTCGACTACAACACAAACTTTCATGTCAAGATGGTATCAGACCTTACAACCATTGCACTTTGATCAAATTCGTCAAAGACCCGTGCCTTTATAAGCATCTCTTTCAACAATGCTTACACGAGAAGGTCCCAGTCATAAACCCATGTGTACAATTCACATTTATATGCCATACCTATCTTACGCATATGGGTACCACATTCCACCTATTTTCAAAGAAAAAAATTCCCCTGAGGGTGTCAACAATAGTCGTCGTCATCATCCAACAGGTCACTACCATACTAGTAACACTGATAGAATCTGTATCTGTCAAATAGATTTGTTTAGCTAGCCAAAGCATCACAAGCATGGGACATGCCCACCTCGTAGAAAAATGTATTTATTGTATTATACCATTACTTTCAAGGTTCCCACAAGACATGGTCATTCTTTGACTAGTTCCAAGCTGTCTCCAACTCCATGCTACACGCAGGTCTCTCTCTCTCTTTGCATAATACATAGAAAAGAAACTATAATGTATTTCGGCTATATAGTTCTTCCAAGACCTCACACATTAGGGGGCAGCTGTTATCACTGGAAAATCGGACAAGCAAAGATGACAGTATTAAATTTCAAGCAGAAGGATTTACAGGGCTAAGGCACATTAGAGAATCTGAAGAATTTAAAAATCTCTAAGGTCCAAAAGGAAAATCAAATTGCGCACTGAAGAAACCAGAAAAATGCACCTTTGCGCGCACTTTTCTTTGATAAGCGTGCCTTTGTGCAAATTTTCCTCAAAAAGTCGTGCTTACCTAAGAGTGGCAGAAGCCACTTTCCAAGACCACAAGGCACACTCCAGGAAATTGATCCCACACTTGAGGCCGCCTAAGGACAATCGCCCAAGCCTCCTTAGGACCTCAAGGGAGAATACAATGGAATAATGTGGCACACAATGGAATCATCCTCCTCTCTTGGGTCACTATCCATCAATGTACCAAGAGAGGAAAGTAGATTTTGAATTCTCCTATAAAATGCCACCAAGAGATGAACAATGAGAGAACACATTGTTATTCTGGCCAGAATTGCCCCAAGTAATCCAACAGTGTGTGTTCTAGATCAGAGATAGAGGGGATTCAGTTGTTGGCCACCCAACAACTCCAATCCTTCGGAGTAGAGAGAGAGGGACTTTGTGCAAAGGTAGCTCAGAAGTAAAAAAATCCTTGCATCGGGTCTTAGAACTCCCTAGTTCTAAGGGCCCCTTGGCAAGTGGGTGAATGTTTCATCCTTTATTCCTACCAAATCTCAATAAGAGGGGACGTAAGCGCCACCGTTTGGATTATTAAAGTTGTTTGACTCTATTTAGATAATTTTTATTATGTGTTTAGTTTAATTCTGTTTTTTTTCCAAATATGCATGCTATTTCACTATTTAGTATGTTTATTTCTTAGCACGTTCACTAACTTGCTTGACTCTCTTGATTTTATGCATGTGACCGGGAACTTAAGAGGAAAAAACCACTCATCTTAAGCAGGTGCGATTTGGTACACTCATGCGCCAAATCCACCTACACAATATTAAAATAATTAATGTTCATAGTTTGTATATGTGATGTAGTTTTAATAATAGAATTGGTATAACATTGATGAAAACGTTGATGATTTAGCATTGTTGAAAATGATTAAAGTATCCTTGATTTCATTTGATTCTAGATATAAACTATGGGAGAGTTAAATTAAACTTTTAAATAACCTAAATTTGCAATCAAATTAAGGATGTTTTACAAAATTTACCAAGTTATTGACATGAGTCGCTTCATAATTGTTTTACCAAGATGGTTGAAACGCGATGTTGACTAAACCAGGATAGATCCATCTTAACCACAGATCTAATATGAGTCGAGAGGGATCAAATTTCTTTAGGTGCAAACTTATTTTAGAGTGCTAAAAAACAATGTGTAATTTTGTATTGTTTAAATTGTATTTTTGAATGTTATAGAGGTTACATAAGATGTGCATATTGAGTCATTTTATCAATGCATATTAAACTAGCTTTTTTGTTATTAATATAATTTTAAGTATAAGTCAATATTATGATGTCATTTTTTATACTTCTAATTACTTTACATGAAGGGCCTCATATAATTATGCCGATAGGAATTATATGATGAAGTTCTTTGTAGTGACACTGTTGATATTTGTTGTTCGACAACTGGCGCGAATCTCAACAGTGTAACTGCCACTATGAACAATGTCAGCACAACCTTAACTCTTTTCCATGAACTATGAAACTAATTAGGCATTTGGAAAACAAATTTTCTTCCTCGGATGTGGAAGGCCTCCGAGCTGGAGACTGCGGTGCAAAACGAATTTCATCGTAATCTATGTTCTTCTTCTCTTTCTTCCTCTGGAGCTTCATTCTCTGTCGACGTCCCGTAGCGTCCATCGATACTAAATTTTTTTGTTGAACTCCATCAAATATCTGAAAATCCTACATTGAATTCTGCAATACATGATTCACATAGCCCTACCGAATCATCTGGGCTTTCATTAAATTTCACAACATCGACTCAACTTTCTCAGAATCATAAAATTTTAGTCAACCCAAGATCATTACACAAATCAAGGGACTGATATTATTTTATTTTGGGATGAGATTGACTACATATGGGAGTATACCTTGGATGCATGCTGAATGTAATGGTGTCTATATTTCGACCTTAAAATCTGGATAATTTCAATGGTGTGTCATCGTCACATGAAGTTAATGGTTTCCCATTAACTTCAGGCATATCATCCTGGACTAGGCAAAAAGGCTTTGCATTATCCACCGCTTCTTGATCCCTCACCTTATCCCAAATCCCATTTGATTGCATAATTAAAAAGTCACATTCTAATGTAATTTGAACAATCGTGGTGTCTGGTTCAGCTAATACCCATTGTTTGAAGTTGGCATCGCCTATTTCCCTCGACACTGCTAGCCTTCCCCGAACTCGACAAACTCCGCCAATGGGAAAAACAAGTCCATCCAGATTCTCTATGCATTGTCGCTCATCTGGCCTTCCAGCTTTGTGATCACATGTCAGAGCTTGGGCCTCTCCCCTTCTTCTGCTAATAACTTCTCAGTTATCCCTAGCATTAGAAACAACTAATAAGTTCACATATATGATGACATCACTTACACAAGTAGTACCGCTAACCATGTCAATTCCCTTCCTCAAAAACTCTTCATATGTTTTCAAGTACCCAGCTCTCACTGCCTCCTCAATATTATTCTTCTTTTTTAATTTGTCTTCATCTCCTTGGCATTGAGGTCTATATTGGCTAGAATTCTAATGATGTGTCATCATCATGATGAAGGATCTTTCTTATGATTTATTTATGTTTTTGGGAGAGTTCCTATACACAGTCCTCTTCCTCATGGATGGATGGTATGATATGATATGATGCAATACTAATATATGTTGGGATGGTATGGTATAATGCCAATGTTGATTTATGGTATGATTTATGTTTTTGGATGGGAGGTCCACAATATTATTCCTTACAGATGGTATGGTATGGTATGATGTCATGTTGTTGACCAATGGATGTTTTGCAACATTGCAATCTTTCCCACCTATCTCAACTGACGATAGCAATCGTTGTGTGCACCACGAAACTGCTCCAACTGGAGTTGTACCATGAAAGTAAAAAAAAAAATGCGATTAAGGGTTGAGGGATATTTCTCTCCATCATTTATTTCTTCAATCAAAATTCCTATTTTCTTTCTTTTATTTATTGGAGTAATTTTTAATATTATTTATTATTTTTAGCATAATTTAATTAGAATTTTCACCAAGAGGTGCAAAGAGCAGACGGAAAGTGTTTTTGGGTTTTTTGTCTTTCAGAAAATATATAACGTCAACGTAAATAACATAAATCTAGAAACAAAAAATAAATAACACCTAAGAAAAACATTTAAGGATTTATCGTTTTCAAGCTTCTGTGGTTATTGTTTAATGAGGAGATCTCTAGATTATCCACAGTGTGATCAAACAACGGTCGACGTTTCGAATCCCAATGGGGATTCATCTTCAGGACAAGATGATGAATGAGAAGTGAATGAAAAGTGAAAAAAGGATGTAGAGGACAGGGTTTATATAAAGAGAAAAGAGGAGCAGAGGAAGAGCCAACAGATTAACTAATATTTTGTTATTATTAATTTTAATTAAATAAGTTTTATTATATTATTATAATTACCTTCAGAAAAATCCGACTGCTCATGAGATCGCACTGCTGGCCCTGCATAGCCCGAGCTTGGGCGCTGCCCCCACGGCCTCCTCTTCTGCTGCTTTGGCCCTCTCGGCCTCTGGGGCCCCCGGTCCTGGTTGGATCTGATCGGATCCACCTTCCAGATCTCGTTTCTGGCCCCTCCAGAACTGCGCCCTCTGCACTGATCTGCTGCCCAGATCCTGTGCTGCTCCTCAGATCTGACTCGATTCTCTTTCTGCTGCTCGATCTTGGCGATGCCTCGCCTCTTGTCTGGAGCAGGTCGGGTGTGCTGCTGATCCTTTCTGCTGACTATGGAGACACAAGGATCGCCTCTAGGGCCCTCTCAGTCTCCTCCTCCGGATGCCTTAGCTGCCTTCTCTTCCTTGGTCGCCTCATTGCCCAAGAAGAAGAAATCTGATGCCTCTAAGTTTGTTAAGAAGATCGATGATGTTCCGGAGGTAACCCTACCTCCCGAGGGACCGATCCAGGTTGCCTTGTCTCTAACAGATCGCGCCCTGGTGGGTCAATTCACGGGTCTCTGGCCCTCACCTAAATCAACGGAAAACTGGGTTGTTAAGAATTGGATTCCGCTGATCAAGAATAAAGTCACCTCATATTTTCTTGGAAGAGGCTACTTCTTGTTTGAATTCAATACTAAGGAGGATAAAGACCTGATCTTCAGGAATGGGCCCTATTTCATGGGACCACAAGGTCTCTACCTCAATAAATGGACTCCAGACTTTGATCCGGCTGTGGATGTGCCATCGGCTGTCCCTGTTTGGGTTCGGCTTCCTAACCTACCGGTTCACTGTTGGAACTGGGATTCCCTTAAACATATTGGCAACACATTGGGCAAGTTCATAGATAGAGCCAACAACAACGACCAATATGATTGCGCCCGGATCTGTGTCGAGGTAGATTTAGAGGTGGGTCTTCCCGAGGCCATCAAACTAAAGGTTGGCAGCTGGACGCATGTTCAAGTGCTGGATTACGAGCAGCTCCCTTTCAAATGTCGCAAATGCCACATCTACGGCCATTTTGCTAGAGGATGCCCGAACAAAGGTGAAACAGAAAAAGGGAAGGATGAAGGATGGAACCAAGTTAAGAGATCAAAGATAAATCACAAGAAATCCGGGGCACAAGGATCTCTCCCTGCCGCTGCCCAAAATGTATCCTCGTCAAGAAGTCAAGAAAATAGGTTCGAGACCCTAAGCTCTGCGGAAGAAATTCCCAGGGAAGAGGAGAGGCCTGTCAAACCAGCAGAAAAATCGAACTCAGCAGGAATAAGACCCGAAGAGAGTAACATGGCAAGGGACAAGGAAAAGCAAACAGAAGCCTCCGAGGAGGAACAGGACTCAGAGGAATCCGAGGAAGATGGAGAAATCTGAGAAACGCAGACGTCGGTTAGAAGATCTGCAAGGGGCCGAAAATCTGCAAGAGAAAAGAGAGATCAAGAAACCTACAAAGACAAGCTTCAGGGTAGTCAGCCTACGCTGGAAAAAATCCTTGGCAAGAATCCGAAGGCAGCTAAAAATCAAGCTCATGGCTCCAGGGGAGCCCCACACCAAAGAAACAAATGATGAAGACCATCTCCTGGAACTGCAGAGGAATGGGGAGTAAAGTGAAAGAAGAAGCACTGAGAAGTCTTATTAGAAGAGAAACCCCGGACATTCTTCTGATCCAGGAGACCAAAATGGAGGAAAATGAATTTCTCCAAATCAGCAAAAAGCTCTGGAAGGGAAGTAGTGGACTAGCAGTGCCATCAAGGGGAGCCTCTGGGGGATTGGGCTCTCTCTGGAACCCTCTCAAGTACAGACTGGTCATGGAGGCACACAATATCCATCGGCTGTTCTTGAAGTTACATTCAGTAGAAACAAGGGAGACTATCTGCCTGTTCAATGTTTATGTTCCTAATAACATAGGGGAGAAAAGGGAGTGCTGGGACTCCATAAGACAGCTGGCAGAGACCGAGAATCTGGAAAACATCATTATTGCAGGGGACCTAAATCTCACTCTACGCTCGGATGAAAAGCGAGGAGGCACAATCGTAAGGGACCCAGAAAGGGAGTGGGTGGAAGATCTCATGCAGGACTGGGATCTGCTTGATACCCCTCCAGATAACGGTAAGTACACCTGGACCAATAAGAGAATAGGCCCTAGTCATATTGCTGCTAGACTTGATAGATGTTTGGTGCAGAGTTCCTTTCTTTTGCTAGGTTTAGAATCCAGATTGCACATCCTCCCATGCAGTGTCTCAGATCATAAGCCCATTTTGTTAGAGTTGTCAGGCCACAAGGATCTCGCTCCCATCCCATTCAGGTTCAATGCTCTTTGGGTTAAGGAGCCTAAGTTCTTGAATGTGGTCCAGGACAGCTAAAAATTTCCAGTGAAGGGTTCTCCCTTCTTCATATGGGAAGAAAAACTTAGAAGATTGAAAGATGCCCTCAAAACATGGGCCAAAGGCCTTCCCACTCCTGCAAAAGAAAGAAAGCAGGCCCAAGATAACCTTACACAACATCAAGCCCAAAGTGAGGATGTATAAATCACCACAGAAGTTTTAGACAAGGAGGCGGAGCTTCAACAAATCTACCACAAAGCCTGCCTATCAGAGGAAGAGCATTGGAGACAAAAATCTAGGAGTGTATGGCTTAAAGCGGGAGATAGAAATTCTTCCTTCTTTCATAAACAAGCTCAAGCAAGAAAAAGCTTTAATTCCATAGCAGAAATCAAAGATGGCAATTTGATCCACAAAGACTTTGAGAGCATAAAGAATGCAGCCTACAATCACTTTAAAAACTTGTATAAAGAAGAGGATGAGACTGATCCAAATTCCAAATTTCTGGAGGTGATACCTACAAGGATCTCCCCTCTTATTAACAAGCAACTCGAAGAGAAGATTTCCATCCAAGAAATAAAAGATGCTCTAGCCAGTATGGAGCCTGACAAAGCCCCAGGCCCGGATGGCTTCACGGCCAGATTCCTTCAAACATGCTGGCAGATTGTGGAGAAAGATCTCTTCAAGATGATCCTGAAATCACAAAATTGTCAAAAAATTGGGGGCAGTACCAACTCTGCCTTTCTCGCCCTTACCCCCAAGGAAAAGGGTGCAAAATATTTCAACCGGTTCCGCCCAATCTCTCTTTGCAACATTGGATACAAATTAATCACAGAGGTAATCGCAAATAGGCTAAAAGGCATCCTTCCAGCGATCATACCTGAGAACCAAGGTGGATTTGTTCAGGGGAGACATATTGTCGACAATTACATCCTGGTACAAGAGGCGATCCATTCGAGTCAACTTCGCAAAGAGAAGGGTATGGTGATTAAATTAGACCTGGCAAATGCCTTCGATCGTGTCAGGCAAAGCTTCCTTTGGGAAGTTTTGAAAAAGTTTGGCTTTGGACTGGGGTTTGTAAATTGGATTCGAGCAAGTATTGCTGACCCATGGATCGCCCCCTTGGTGAATGGGAGAGAAGCTGGCTTCTTCAAAGCTTCAAGAGGGCTTAGGCAAGGCTACCCCCTCTCTCCGCTACTCTTCGTTCTCCAAGTCTCTGCCTTAAGTTTCTTCCTTGATCAGAAATTGGCAGAACAGGAGATCTTGGGGCTTAATATAGCCAGAGGGGTGAAAAATGTAAACCACACTCTTTTTGCAGATGACACTCTTCTGTTGGGAGCTGCCTCAGTTAGATCTGCCTTAAGGTTTAAGGAGGTCTTAGATGATTTCAGTGAAGCTTCAGGAAGCAGTCTAAACAAAGGGAAATGTAAAGCTTTCTGCTGGAATATTTCTGCTCTCACTCTTTCTGCCATCTCCAGAACTCTGGGGTTCACTGCTACCATAAGCTGGTCCTCCTTCATTTACTTGGGTCTTCCCATCTTTCGCAATCTGGCTTATAGCAGAGATTGGGCCCCTATTTTGGACAAATTCAAGGAAAAATTCCAGGCCTGGGGCTTCTCTTGGTTGAACCTCGCAGGCAAGCTTGTTCTAATCAATTCAGTCCTCAACAGTCTTCCCATATTCCAATTTTCTGTGCTCCTAGCAACCTCTGGCATTATTAAAAAAATGGAAGCCTACATCCGTAAGTTTTTTTGGAAAGGTGGCAACCTCAATGACAGAAAAATTCCTTTGGTTAGTTGGGAGAAAATTTGTAAGCCTCTGATGGAAGGAGGCCTTAATTTCAAAGATTTTTGCTTTCAAAACATCGCAATGGGGGCCAAGCTATTCTGGCAAGTCATTGCTCTGCATCCAGGCTGGGCGCAACGAGCTATTTGGAGGAAATACCTCACGGGGAATAGGAAAAGAGCCCTGGACAATTTTCTTCCCACGATAGGATCACACTTGGTCAAACGTTGTCATAAAGCAATTTCTCTTATCAATGACAGAGCGTTCTGGATACCGGGCAATGGAAAATGCATCAAGATCTGGGACGACAGCATTATGCTGCAACCTCCCTTAGCGTCGAACATCTCCTTGCATGCGCTGAGACATTGGTTGGATAGCGCAGGGTATGTCACTCTGTGGGATATATCAAAGTGGTCAGATAGCTACTGGCAGCAATGGTGCCTTCCTCCAGTGCCACCAGAACTAGCGCAGGCTAGACATCTCCTGCTCGCACTATTAAATGGCAAAGCGCCTCTACGCACAGGTAAGAAAGATGTTCGGGGATGGGGATTCACTCCAGGTAAATATACAGTTGCGCAGGGGTACAAGTGCCTCCAAGAACGCCCCTATGTCGCCCCCGACCCTGATGTATGGAAGGGGCTGTGGAAATATAAGTCTATGCCAAAGGTCGACATATTCTGTTGGTTGCTTTGCCACAGAGGAATACTAACAGATGACAAGCTGAAGAAAAAAGGTTTTCAAGGTCCATCAAGATGCCATCTTTGCTGCGAAAACGAAGAGAGTGCCCAGCACATCATTTTGGACTGTAATTTCTCAAGAGAAATCTGGCAGACCCTTATGAATTACTGGAAAACAGAGTTCACTCTTCCTGTGTATATTTCTGACTTATTTGCTAATTGGCACACTTGTTATCCAGGAACTCTTCCAAAAAATGAAATATTTAAAGCAGCATGGTTCTCCTTACCGAAATTCATATGCTGGAAAATCTGGCTCGAGCGTAACAGAAGAGTTTTTAGGGATGAAAAATTAAATCCTCAGCTCATCACCAGCAAAGTCAAAAGCCTCTGGAAAGAAACTTTGGGTGAGCAGCTATCGGAAGTCAACTTAAATCCAAATGATTTAGATTGGGGTGCCTCGTTGGGTCTTCAGTTCTCTGGCGAAACAAGGCAGCCCAAGAGCATGAAAGAGTGGCAATTCAGAGGAAATGAGCAAGAACTTTCAGACTTGCTCACCAGACAAGCCAAATCCTATTTATTCTTCGATGGGGCTGCGAAAGGCAACCCCGGTTTGGCTGGGGCAGGAGGAATTATAAAGAATAAGGAGGGCATAATAGTGACCAAGTATGCTTGGGGTCTTGGGCATTCCACCAGCATCCAAGCTGAAGCCTTGGCACTTCTGCAGGGTCTTAAGCAATCAAAGGCAATCAGTACTTCAGATTTAAGTGTTATAGGAGATTCTCAGTCCATCATCAAAGTTTTAGTGGAGGACTCCATTCCGGTAGATCTTAAATTGGCTAGAGCGATCCTAAGAATAAGAAACATGGTGAAATCTTTCCGAACTGCAAGCTTCCTCCATGTATTGAAAGAAAACAATAAAGATGCAGATTTGGAAGCCAACAGGGCAGTGTCCATTTCAGAAGGCTCCCTCCTGGTAGACGAAACTGAGGAGTGGGACTCTATCCCATAACGCTGCAATGTTTTTCCGCATCATTTTACAACAGTTTGTGTGTCTTTATAAGCTAGGAAAAATAACAAAGATAGATTCTCTAGCCTCGTGTAAAAATTGTGGATTCCCAAATTTTGGGGTCTACGATCAGACCGAGGAAGAAAGACTAAGGGCTAGGCCCGACATATTGTAACCGATGAAGGCTTTTGGCCACTCTCTAATATAAACTCATACCCATTCTTGTATTAAAAATAAAAAATAAAAAATAAAATAAAAAATAAAAAAAATTACCTTCATAATAAATTTATTTATTTTTATTTTAATAATAATAATTAATAATAAATTATAAAGTAAGTACTCTATGCTATATTAAATAATAATAATTATTAATAAATTGTATGGTAAGTGATCTAGAGTTTATTAAAAAATTTAAATTTTTTTAAAAATTCTTATACCATTGCTTAATTCTAAGTAACTGAATTTTGTATATTTTAACTTTAATTTAATAAGTTTTATTATATTGTTATAATTACTTTGATAATAAATTTTATTTATTTCTATTTTAATAATAATTATTATTAATAAATTATTAGGTAAGTGGTCTACGGTTTATTAAAAAACAAATTTTTTAATATAAAATATGTATGTTATATTAAATAATAATTATTATTAATAAATTATATGGTAAGTGATCTAGAGTTTATTAAAAAATTTAAATTTTTTTAAATTTTCTTATATCATTGCTTAATTCTAAGAAACTGAATTTTGTGTTTTTTAGTAACTTACTTAAAATATAATTAAATTATAATTATAATTTTTATTTTTAGGATTAATTAATTAATCAAATTAATTTAATAAAAATAAATAATGACTAAATTTAATTAATATTCATTAATTATAAATGAATGTAAATAAATTTGGCTATTATTTATAATTATTATAAGTTAATTTCATTAGTCATTATTGATTCAATTACAATTCAATTCTAACTAATCTAATATTAGATGTGATTAATAATTATAATTTCTATTATTAATCTTCTTAAAAATTTAAGATACTAATAATAATTACTAATAATAATTACTAATTAATTATTTTTTATTAATAGAAAATAAAAATTAATTAATAAGGATAATTATTGAAAGTAAATAATCTAATTAGATGCTCGCAAAAACCAAAACCTAAAAAAATCTAAAAATCTATTTGGAGTAGAGGAAAACATGTGATACAGTACCTCGGTATAAGCCAAGTTCTAGGAGCACATCTGTCAAATTAGAGGCCGCCAACTATCACTAATCTCGAATCCTCCATCCTTATTAATGTTATGTGGGTGCTTCATAATCTCGAGCGCTTCTCTAACTTTTCTTCTTCGATAGTGTTCCTCCTTAGCGATGATCTTAGCATCCTCCAAACATAGGTGATGTTTAGTTTTTGAGGAGTGCTTAGCAAGGGCTGAAGTGTGACATCGTTCATGTTTAATATCGGCACCATGATCCTTAAGACGCTTTTGAAGAGAGCGCCTGGTTCAACCTATGTAACTCTTCCCACACGAAAAATCAATCGTGTAAACACATTTAAGTTGTTCATGACTAATGCTATCCTTAACTGGCCGCATTTTTTGCCTAGCGGTTCCTGTTGCTGAAAATTGTGTAAAAATGTCATTCCTTCTCAACACCTTGGAAATATTATCCATAACACCCTTAATGTATGGTAGAAAAACCCTACCACACCTTTCTTGAGGTCCTTGATGCTTTTTGGACAGGACCGCACCTTCAGCTCTTTTTATGGCCTTTCTAATTTCTCTTTCTCTATATCTTATACCCTTGAAAATAGCAGTAAGGTGAGCGATTTCGTCTCCTAGATGCTCCTAATCGGATATCCTCATAGCTCTTGTTAACATTGGAAAATCATACAGGAGAAGATGACAGTAATTAATGTCAAGCCAAAGGATTTACAGGGCATGAAGACGTTATGGAATCAAGAAAGTATTTAAAATATCTAAGGTTTTGAGAAAATCAAATTTGAACTAGTCTCAAATGTTGATTGCGTGCATTATCCTTCGAGAAGAGTGCCTTTTGCGCGCCTTTTTGCCCGATAAGCACACATTCCTGAAAGTGGCAAAATGTCGCTTTCCGGGACCACACAAAGCAAAGGACAAGTTACTCCTTACATGAAGTCGCCTAAGGACAGCCACCAGCGCCTCCTTAAACACTATGTGAGCACACAATGGAATATTTGGAGCACATAATGGAATCATACCTCTCCCTTGGGTCACCATCCACCATGTACCAAGGGAGGGATGGAGGATTTGAAATCCCCTATATAAAGCCACAATGAGATGAAGAATGGGCGATCACATTATTATGTTGGCCAGAATTGCCCAAGCAATACCAGCAGTGTGTGACCCAGAGCTGGAGATAAAGGGGACTTGATTGTTGGCCATCCAAAAATCTTAGTCCATCACAATAGAGAGAGGGAGCTTGCACCAAGGCAAGCTTGGAAAACAACATCCTTGCATCGGGACCTAGAACCATTGTCTAGGGGCCCTTTGGAAAGTGGGTAAAATTTCTTCTTCGTATCAAACGTTTAATAAGAAGGGGCCTAGAGCCACCGTTTGCATTATTATCGTTTGACTCTCTTCAATAGCTTCTGTATATTTATGTTTTAGTTTTAGTTTAATTTTAGTATACATTTGCATGCTTTTTCCTCTAGATTGTATGATTTTGAACTCCACCACTTTCTGCTTGTTACTTATAGTTTAAGGGGACGAACCACACCCCTTAAACTGGTACGATTTCGTACATTCGTGCACCAAATCCACCACAACAGCTCTTACATCAAGAGTATTAAGGACGCCAAATTTCCGAGCAAGATGATGGTAAGGCTCAGCATGAAGGTAGCTATCAGTATGGGTTCTCTTCCTAAACACCCGATGCCCCAATGTTCCATCATCCTTTCTGGTAACAAGGACATCCAAAAAAAGAATGCTCTTGTCCTTATTACCAGAAATGGATGTTATAGAGGTTACCAGAGCATTCCTGGTAACAAAATTCAGTTTCTTATAATCAAGCAATGATATAAGAAAATTTTAAAAATTTTAAAAAAATTTAATAAACTCTAGATCACTTACCATATAATTTATTAATAATTATTATTATTTAATATAGCATATATTTAAATAAATAAATAAATAAATTTATTATTAAAAGAAAAAAAATAATTTAAAAATTTAATAAACTTTAGATCACTTACCTTATAATTTATTAATAATAATAATTATTAAAATAAAAATAAATAATTTTATTATGAAAGTAATTATAAAAATATAATAAAAATTATTAAATTAAAGTTAAAAAATACAAAATTCAGTTACTTAGAATTAAGCAATGATATAAGAATTTTTAAAAATATTTAAAATTTTTAATAAACTCTAGATCACTTACTATATAATTTATTAATAATAATAATTATTTAATATAACATTTTATTGAAAATAAAAATAAATTTATTATTGAAAAAAATTAATAAACTTTAGAGCACTTACCTTATAATTTATTAATAATTATTATTATTAAAAAATAAATAAATAAATTTATCATGAAAGTAATTATAACAATATAATAAAACTTATTTAATTAAAATTAATAATAAAAAAATATTAATTAATCTAACACTGTTACCGATCAAATAGGTAACCTGACCTCAAAACGGGAACTCTAGCCCAAAAAGTCTCAAAAAACATGAAAAAACACCCCCCCCCAAAAAAAAGTGTCTTCCAGAACGCACTTGATTTTTTTTTAAGGTCAAATTTCAACATTTTATAAAATTATGGTAAAAACAAAATTGTTTCTTAAAAAAAGGATTGAAAAAACACCCCAAAAACAAAAAGTGTCTATTCCAGAACGCACTTCGTTTTTTTTGAAGGTCAAATTTCAACATTTTATAAAATTATGGTAAAAACAAAATTGTTTCTTGAAAAAAGGATTGAAAAAACACCCTCAAAACAAAACCAGTTGATGCTGGAATAACAAAAAAAAAAATTGTGTCTTACTTTTGGCATTTTTAAAAATAGAAGTAACATTTTTTAATTTTCAAAATTCAAACATTAAAAAAAAACCTAAAATTTAAGGAAAAAATAAATTTAAAAAATAAAAACATTTAAAAGCTTAAAATTTAAAAATATATGAAGATAAAAAAAATAAAAATAAAAACAAAGTAAAAATTTTAATTCAATCATTAAAAAACCTAAAATTTAAGGAAAAAAAAATTAAAAAATAAACAAAAAAAAATTTAAAATTAAAATTTTAAAAAATATAGAAATTAAAAAATAAAATTAAAAACAAAATAAAAATATTAAATTAAAAAAAAAAAAAAAAGTTAAAAAAAAGAAATTATAAAAAATAAAATATAGAAATTAAATTTAAAAAAGAAAAAGAAAATGCTTATTAAATTTAAAAAAAGAAAAACAAATTTAAAACAAATAATTAAATTTAAGGAAATATATTAAATTTTAATAAATTTAAAAATTAAAAATTAAAAAAAAAACACTATTCAAATTAAAAGGAAAAAAAGAAAAGAAAAATTAATTAAAAATAAAAAATAAAAATAAAATACAATGAAAATATTAAATTTAAAACAATATATATTAAAAAAACAAATAAATAATAAATAATAAATTAAATTTAAATTATAAAAAATAAAATATATATATGAACTTAAATTAAAATAGGTATATACATCAAATTTTATTAAATTAAAAAAAAAAAAGTTAATATTAAAATAACAAATTAAATTAAAAAACAAAAATATTAAATTTTAATAAATAAATGAATAAACAAATAAATTTTGAAAGAAAAAATAAATTTTAAATATAAAAGAAAAAAAAACATTGTTAAACGAAAAACTTTAAAAACTTTAAAATCAATTAAAAATGGAAAATTGAAAAAAAGAAAAAAAAATATTTAAAAAAAACAAAAATAAAAAACAAATTAATTTAAAAAAATTAAGTTTCATTAAAAAAAAATATCTAATTTTAAATACACAATTTTAATTGAAATATAAAAATATAAAAATTTTATGTAATTAACAAAAAAAAATAATAAAAAAGTAAAACATTTAAAAAAAATATTAAATCCAAATAAATTAAAAAAAATACAAAATTTATTTGGATTTGTTTTGATATATTATTAGTGAATTTTAATCAAATAATTTTTTTAAAATTGTAATTTAAATTGATGAATAATTTTTTCATGTAAAATTATAATTAATATTCTCAAATATTGTTATTATAAATAATATTTACAATCCCAATTGACGAAAAGTGAATCTGCCACAGGGAAAGTTCACCTTTTAGTTTAAACAAAACGAATCTGAAATCTTCATTTCCATGCCAAAACTGCAAATTTGTTATCCAAATATTCAGTCCCGATCCTGGGACCTGTGGGTTATAGGCCCACTCATCAAGTTTCAAACAAACGTTAAACTCAAAGTAACGATGGCTCCCACCTTCTTAACGCCAGATTTGAATTATGTTAATAACTTTCGTTGTGTCCCTTCCTTCCACGCGTTTTCTGGATAATGCGATTCTGGACTTGGTTCCAGTCTTATCATAAAACTTCAACGCTTCTCTTTGTAAAACAGAGCTCCGGAAGGTAGAGCGCTCAAAACCAGATTCCTGCTTGTTTCAAAAACTGTCTCCTCCACTCGACAGGCACGCAAGGTCAGGGGTTTCGCTCACACAAACCGCTTGAAAAACAAACTTCAACTTCTGATTCATTGGATCCGGGTTTCAACGGCTTTCAATTCAATTCAACCTACAGTCAGATCGCTCATCTCTAGATGGCTCTGACCTTCTTAACGCCGGATTTGAATTATGTTAATAACTTTCGTTGTGTCCCTTCCTTCCACGTGTTTTCTGGATAATGCGATTCTGGACTTGGTTCCAGTCTTATCATAAAACTTCAACGCTTCTCTTTGTAAAACAGAGCTCTGGAAGGTAGAGCGCTCAAAACCAAATTCCTGCTTGTTTCAAAACTGTCTCCTCCACTCGACAGGCACGCGAGGTCAGGGGTTTCGCTCACACAAACCGCTTGAAAAACAAACTTCAACTTCCGATTCATTGGAGCCGGGTTTCAACGGCTTTCAATTCAATTCAACCTACAGTCAGATCGCTCATCTCTAGCGCGTCTCTCTGCATTCAAAGCCTGGGATCGATCTCAGTCCGGTAACAGTTCAACTGAATAGAATTCGATGCAAATCAAACACATTCAATTGCAGATTTTAACTGCTCCATCAATTCGTTAACACAATTACTGACACGACTCCATCTTCTAGTTTGCCACGCTCAGGTTCTTCTCATCAGCGCCGCTACTGTGTTGGGTTTTCGATCCAAGGTTCGAACAAGTTTAAACATCTTTTATCTTCCGCCTTCGTATGGATTAGTTTCCATATATATTTGTGGATAAAATCCACATTAAAACCCCAAACCACGACTTCCAATTCTTTATACAGAGTTAAATTCTCCGCAGCAGGCGCAAATTTAATTAGAGTCTTAAACACAGTTTCAACTGCTTCAAATGCTCAACGAACCATAGAATCTTCAAACAGTAGGAAATTACATGGTTCCAATCTCAAACAAAGAAACAGAGTTTCTTCGATTCCCCTTTTTAAATTGATTTCATAGAGTTTGAGTTACTCCCATACATAAATTTAACTTCATAATAACTAACACATAAACAAGAACTGCGCATACAAGAAATCCACAAATTCGATACACAGAAAATGCAGTTAACAACATATTTCTATTATACACAAAATGCAATTACATTCTAAGGCATTTCAACCTTAGCACACAGATACTCCCTCGATTACATAGTTTTTCTCCTGTCCCTCACACACTACAGGCTCTCGTTTTTTATAGGTTTTTACAAGGATCAAGAATTGGTTTTACAAGGATCAAGAAACAGTTACAAAAAACCAATTTGGTTTTAACAAATCTTTGTCCCAAATAAAACTGTTTGGATGCCCCTGCATCAGACTCACGAGGCACAAAATTTTATGACCTCCTGGTCATATGTCTTCTATAACTGTCAGCAATTCTTCTGTGGAACTGCTTCTTGTGATCTTCCTGTAGCAACATCTCGAACAATTCTACCCACATCCTCTGTGGAATTGTCCATCATGAGCTGCAACAAAACCTCTGCAATAGCAGTCCTCCCTGCTACCAAATACCTCACCAAGCTTCTCACCTGAGCTTAGTCTTTTGGCATCTCTGGTTCTCTCCTCTCGAACCAATTGAGCACTCCTGCTCTAGGTTGCTGCATCTTCTCACCTTCCTCTGCTGCTACCTTCATAAAACACAAAAATCACAAGTTTTATAAATCTTCACAAAAATGTACCTCTTCCTTCTTTGTATGCAAACTCCTTCTTCCGCAGGAAATCTTTTCCCGCTCTGATACCACTTGACGAAAAGAGAATCTTCCACAGGGAAAGTTCACCTTTCAGTTTAAACAAAACGAATCTGAAATCTTCATTTCCATGCCAAAACTGCAAATTCGTTATCCAAATATTCAGTCCCAATCCTGGGACTTGTGGGTTATAGGCCCACTCATCAAGTTTCAAACAAACGTTAAACTCAAAGTAACGATGGCTCCCACCTTTTTAACGCCGGATTTGAATTATGTTAATAACTTTCGTTGTGTCCCTTCCTTCCACGCGTTTTTTGGATAATGCGATTCTGGACTTGGTTCCAGTCTTATCATAAAACTTCAACGCTTCTCTTTGTAAAACAGAGCTCCGGAAGGTAGAGCGCTCAAAACCAGATTCCTGCTTGTTTCAAAACCGTCTCCTCCACTCAACAGGCACGCGAGGTCAGGGGTTTCGCTCACACAAACCGCTTGAAAAACAAACTTCAACTTCTGATTCATTGGAGCCGGGTTTCAACGGCTTTCAATTCAATTCAACCTACAGTCAGATCGCTCATCTCTAGCGCGTCTCTCTGCGTTCAACGCCTGGGATCGATCTCAGTCTGGTAACAGTTCAACCGAACAGAATTCGATGCAAATCAAGCACGTTCAATTGCAGATTTTAACCGCTCCATCAATTCGTTAACACAATTACTGACACGACTCCATCTTCTAGTTTGCCACGCTCAGGTTCTTCTCATCAGCGCCGCTACTGTGTTGGGTTTTCGATCCAAGGTTCGAACAAATTTTAACATCTTTTATCTTCCGCCTTTGTATGGATTAGTTTCCATATATGTCTATGGATCAAATCCACATTAAAACCCCAAACCACGACTTCCAATTCTTTATACAGAGTTAAATTCTCCGCAGCAGGTGCAAATTTAATTAGAGTCTTAAACACAGTTTCAACTGCTTCAAATGCTCAACGAACCATAGAATCTTCAAACAGTAGGAATTTATATGGTTCCAATCTCAAACAAAGAAACAGAGTTTCTTCGATTTCCCTTTTTAAATCGATTTCACAGAGTTTCAGTTACTCCCATACAGAAATTTAACTTCATAATAACTGACACATAAACAAGAACTGCGCATACAAGAAATCCACAAATTCGATACACAGAAAATGCAGTTAACAGCATATTTCTATTATACACAAAATGCAATTACATTCTAAGGCATTTCAACCTTAGCACACAGAGACTCCCTTGATTACATTGTTTTTCTCTTGTCCCTCACACACTACAGGCTCTCGTTTTTTATAGGTTTTTACAAGGATCAAGAATTGGTTCTCGTTTTTTATAGGTTTTTACAAGGATCAAGAATTGGTTTTACAAGGATCAAGAAACAGTTACAAAAAACCAATTTGGTTTTAACAAATCTTTGTCCCAAATAACACTGTTTGGATGCCCCAAATAACACTGTTTGGATGCCCCTGCATCATCAATAGTTCAAAATTATTCCTATCTTATTTTAAATAATAAAAAAATCAATTTTCTTTTTATTATTTTGAATAGGAAAAAAATTCATAATACATTTAGACTATAGCTTAAATAAGTATAAAACTATCTTACCAATTGATTAAACTCCATGGCTTATGGCACACTAATAATCTTTGTAAGAAAAAACTTTTGTAAATGTAAAACTACTCTAAGTTTAATCATATTATCAGAAAATGATTGCTCTATATAGTTTGAGACACATTTAAGTGGGAAAGGACACTAACAACAAGAAACCATAATATGAAAAAACTCTATGTTTCTTGCAAATTCTTATCCTATTCCCTTTTCAATTTCAAGAATAACCTCTCAAATATTAATACGATATTTCATTGTTCATTGTATTCCAAATGTAATTCATTAATATGGATTTTTTTTATGTTTCTGGTTTAATTTAAATTACTTTTGTTATTTTAACTCTTTATAATAACCGTTGAAAAGACCTTGATGTAATAATTAACAAAATAAATATAAGAGTTAATATAGATTTTATCTTAAACAAAACATTTATAAAAACTAACATAAATTCGTTTTTGAGTAGTTTAAGGTGGGAAAGCTCTAAATTAAAATGGCTTGCTCAATTCTTTTTAGCAATGATCTTTCATCTTAAAGAAACCCAAGGTGAGAAAGCTCCAACATGAAATGGCTTGCTCCAATTATTTTAACAATGATTCTTAAGGAAATATAAACAAAGGGTGCTACCAGAGCTTCTTCTAACAACACAAATGAAATCTTTCTTTTATCTCTACCTTCTACACTACTAGCCTTAACTCTACTAAAACATCCAATATTAATGTTTTCAATTCCCTTCTCCTTTCTTCTTAAATGTTCTTTTATTATGGCTTAAAAAGCTCCAAAGAGAAATAACACCTTCTCTAATATATGCAACCTCCAACATGAATGAATCAAATGCATCATCAATCCAACTATGATATACTTATAATATCAAGTGGAAATCTCGTATTACCAATGATGATTCACTAATAAGAAATGTGAAATATGATATAACCATTTATAAGTGAAAGAATACATATAAAAATATAAATGTTGAAGTGGTTCCTCTTAATTGGTCTCAAGTATATTAAATAAGAATAACCAATCCCTTAAATCATGGTAACACATCAACCAGGGTAGGGACTCATTTGATCCATTTTAATCATTGGTAAGGGTTCTAAATTAAGTTGGTAATTTTGATCACCTAAATTATAGAGTGTGTCATTGCTTTGAATTCTAAGAGTCTCTTGAGGTAGAGCAATGAGTGATCATGTGGATTGAAGAGTTGTTACTAAGTTGGTATGCCAAATCATGTTATAATGGTCATGTGCACTAAACCCAACATGACAAGAAATGATTGTTAGTCCTGGTGAAGTATATTAAAACAAATGCTAGTTGGCTCTATTCATATTGTTTAGATGAATTGAAAATTGAGAAAGAATTGGCTCACATCAAAAGCATTTGTTGCATAGATATCCATTTTTTCTCCAAGTAGCAATTATCCCCATTGTATCAAATGTAGAAGTGCAAGTCACCACTGTATTAGAATTCTCTATTGGAGAAGAAAATTTCAATGTGTTGTCTAACATATGAGGAAACTTCTAATGTTCAAATGCTCAAGTGTGAAGCACTTACTGTATATAGGAAATTGGATCACATTGACAATCCTACATAGCTATATAGCCCTGCAATAGTTGAATAATTAAATATTACCAATAATATTTCCCAAAATTTAATTTTTAAGCCTTTTCTTGATGTCAACTAGAGTTATAGTTTTGTTATACTTTTCTTATTGATTTGAGTGTTGAAATGCCTCAAGGGCTCAATATTGTAAGAAAAATGCTTCGTGAGGTATGGTGGTAAGTCCATCTTAAAGAAATAATCATGGCATTATTGAAAAATGGTGTATGGATCGTATCATATGGATCTAGGTTTACAATGTCGACCCATAAACATTTTCTTCTAAATATGAAGTCATATCTTATCCAAAAATGGGAATTTGCAAAAAGAAAGATTCTTATCATGGCATTATTATACTTCTTCAAGGTTTGTCACATAATATCATTCACATGTCAGTAAACATTCTAAATTTGTTTAATGAAGTGTAACACTTTGTCAATTTCTTTCAATAAAAGATAAAAGTACCTATAGTCAGAAAAACCAAATAAGTAATACTTATGGACATTCTTGATTTACATCCAATATATACTTTAAAAAAAAATTGCAACAATATAATGAAAATAATTATAATTATTTTAAATAAAAATTAAATTCTCATTTTATTATTTTATTTATGAGAGTAGTGTATATGTAAAACAAATATAAATATTTATTTCGTAACATTTCATATTTTTATTATTAAAAATATTTAATAATTTTTTTAAGTTAACTAACTATATTTTATTTTTTTAGTGATTTCAACTTAAAAATATATATTTTATTAAAAAAATTAAAAAAATTAAAATAATAAAAAATATTTATTAATCTATTATGAACTTGCATTAATTAACTCTAACTTTGTGAAGTCTATAATCAAGTAGCTCATTTTAAAAATGGAATCATTGAATAACAAACGTACTTTGACCTTGAGGCGGATTCTATAGTCCCAAGGGACTAACAAGGTGGATACTATTGTTATTCATATCTTATCAATATTGACATAAGCCACATGCTTATTGGTTTTTTTGGTCATTGTGTTGGTTTCCCAATAGTCAATTGTTTTATGGTGATTAATTGAAAATGTGATATATATATATATATATATATATATATCGCATTAATTCCTATACATTAATCATTTTAGTTAAATTTCTAATAATTGAAAATGTGAAATATATATATATATATATATATATATATATATATAATTTTATTTTATATTACTATTTTTTCCAATTTCATTAGTTTTCTATTAATTTATTTAATTTTATTATATTATTATTTTAATTTTTTTTTAAATATATATTTTTTTAATTTTTCATTTTACTCAAACCATCACTTTTCCATTTTTCTAATGAATACTTTGATAAATTTTCACTATAAAAGATTGCTCCTCTACCAATCTAATTTCCCAAATTCTCGTGAATACTTAAATCCCCATGAGTTATTTAAAGAGAGTGTTAATTAAATCATTGACGCCCTTTCTCTATCGAGTCTGCCTTCTTATTTCTTTTACATCTAACAAAATTGACATGGACTTAATCAATTATCAAATGAAGTTAACTCACAAAATGTCCTTCAAAATCTAATAGTAGTCTAACTTTTTTAAGTTTTCACATTTGTTTGGTTATATTTTTATTTTATTTTATTTGTCAAATTTATTTGAAATTTAATGAGTATTGGTTAAAATAAAAAATTTGAGTTGTTTAAAAGAGAGTGTTAATTAAATCATTGACACCCTTTCTCTATCGAGTCTGCCTTCTTATTTCTTTTACATCTAACAAAATTGACATGGACTTAATCAATTATCAAATCAAGTTAACTCACAAAATGTCCTTCAAAATCTAATAGTAGTCTAACTTTTTAAATAGTCTAACTTTTTAAAGTTTTCACATTTGTTTGGTTATATTTTTATTGAAATTTTATTTGTCAAATTTATTTGAAATTTAATGAGTATTGGTTAAAATCACAAATTTGAGTTGTTTAATGTGAATGCTATTAATGCCTCAAAGGTTTTTCAAGGTTTTAAATCTATTTCAAACCATCATTTTTCTATTTTTCCAATGAGTACTTTGATAATTTTTCACTATGAAAGATTTCTCCTCTACCAATCTAATTTCCCAAATTCCCCATGAGTGCTAAAATCCCCCATGAATATTTTAAACAAGGTGCTAATTAAATCATTGATGCCCTTTCTCTACCGAGTCAGCCTTCTTATTTCTTTTACATCTAACAAAATTGACATGGACTTAACCAATTATCGAATGAACTTAGTTTACAAAATGTCCTAGTAGTCTAACTTTTTAAATCTAATAGTCTAAATTTTTAAGGTTTTGACATTTGTTTGGTTATATTTTTTTTATTTTATTTGAAATTTAATGAGTATTGGTTAAACTCACAAATTTGAGTTGTTTAATGTGAATGATACTAATGCCTCAAAGGTTTTCAAGGTTTTAAATCTATTTATACATTCAAAAACACATTTTAAATAACAAAAAATTATAATTTGTTTTTTACCATAAAGAGTATATGTTTTATATATTAAATCACGTCCACTTGCGAGCAAAATGTGGGATTTTTACAACAAAATTATGTGTCTTTCCCTGGCTACAGATGATACATTTAGGTCAACTCTTATTCGAGTTTTTTTCCAGCTTTCCCACAGTCAAAATTTATCACTATCTGCCTACTGCTATAAACGTTACAGAACTAGAATAACAGATATATACATTTATATTTTGACATATAACAAAATTAATATGAGCAGAAGGGGTGCCTATTCCTCTATTGGGGAAATAGTGTTGAGTTCCAATGGCTTTGGCTCCTCATCCTCCTTCTTAAAATTGTCATCCAACTTGAGCCTTAGCCCATCAATCTCATGCGTGAGCGATTCAACTTCATCCTCCAGCCTTTGAATTTTCTCCTTTTTCTCCAATTGACACTCTTCCATCTCAATAGCATCCTTATGGTGTTGTTGCACACACATTTGCAAAATATCTATACCATTTCTGAATTTACCATGCTCCAGAGCACATACCTTACAATTTATCGTATTGTTGTCACTTCCTCAAGCCCAATTTGCACTAGCACTCCCCGACTTAGGTCTGTGGAGACCCCAGGAGCCTAAGCCAGTGCTTTCAATGACAGAGCTTCCTTTCCCACTCATCTTTATAGACATAAGGTTCTTCCCTAGAAATCCAAACAGACACGAGATGAAAGACAAACTCAGGATACCCACCGGACCCAAAAAACTAGAAGCATAACCAATACACACCCAAGCCGATACTCAAAGCCTCCCAGGAAACCACCAACCCCAAAGAAAGGTGATTTACCTAACCTTCAAGACCAATTCCCCTATTTCTCGTCCCGACCAATTGAACCCAAATCCCACTAAGTAGAGAAATGAGCCACCAGAGCACTTCTCGCAGATCAGAAGACCCACCGACACCCCAGACTGGAAAAGTGTTGACATTGCACGTAACCACCATCCTCAACCTTAGGAACTAAGTCGAGGTTTTCTTAGCCACCACTACCAGAGGATTCATGCTTTTTCACATATCGTTATTCCTTTTATAACCTCCATCAGTACGCCAACATAAGTAGAATGATGTCATAGTACCATATATGTTTTCATTCCAACGTTGATCCATAATTCTACTGCCCTTCTCTGCTTCTCGTAAATCCCACACTCAAACTTCATCCTCTGGGGTGTGGGGAGTAAATTCTTATCCCAAAAGCTCACCATTCCCACGATCCCAGTACAAAATTGTCATCGTCTACAAGTGAGATTGAAGCAGGATCTCTGTAAACACACGTTGGAGGAGCAATAGGTACCGGGTGGAGGGCGATCATGGTGCATGATGCCACGCTGTAGCTTGATCTTACTATACGACTTGCCATGGGTGGTTTGAGCAAGTAGGGGAGATTAAATTCCGATTTTACTGAGGATGGTAATTAAATCAAGAGGCCTGCAAAGAGATGGCCACATATTAGAGGGAAGTAGGATGTGAAAATCAGGCATTAAAGGAGGGATAAGGGGAATGAGGGGGGAGGGGGAAGTGGGGGGGGGGGGGGGGGGAAATTAGGCCAAGGGGGAGATGAGGGGGGGGGGGAGACCAAGCCACCAAGGATGGGGGAAGGAAGAGAGGGGAGGGAAAGAAAAGAGGGTGGTTCAACAGAATGAGGAGGGGATGGGATTAATAGGAAATCTTCCACCCCCAATTTTCCTAAGTTGCAAGTCTTATTCCCATATGATTGGTCAGAGAGTAGCTCCACTTTAGGTTTCTTAGTCAATGTTATGGTATACATAGATTGTCTTCAATGCCATTCACCACAATTGCTTCTTCTTTGATCCTACAAGCAAAGTTGGCTTGTTTGTCAGCCTCTTTGTTGTTTCCTCTGAGTATATGGTAGAAAGTTACTTTGTCAAAGAGAGGGGTCATTCCTTGGGTCATCTTTATGACAAAAAAAATTATAATATTACCAAAAATGGTATTGTAAAATTCCAACAAAAAAAACCAAAATTTAAAACAATTAGATTATATCATGTCAATAATAAAAAAACATAATATTATTTATATTATCGTTAAATTTCTTATATTTTTAGCAAATTTATGTACATCATACATATATGAGGAATTTGTTTTATGAATAGCTTGGGAATAATGCTAGGTTAGTTTGTACATCCCATTTCTATAAATTTTTGTCCATGTATTTATTAATGTAACTTTATTGTACATATGCAACATACTATGCCATTGTTAGACAAATGCACCTTTCTTTTCACTTGGAAGAAAGTATCTATCGTAACAAACATTTCCTATGAGTAGGTGGGAAAGGAGGCAAAGGGGAGTGAGGAAAATTTTGATCATTGAATTGAGTTTTAAAACACTAAAGAAAACTCAATTGGTCATTTTGATCCCTAGATTGTCATGAATATTCCACTTGACAAATTTTCAAAACGGATCTACTAAATTGTATTAGAAAATATGAAATCTACACTATGAGGGCTTACTTATCCTTATATATTTAGATCGGTTAACTATTTTTTATTGTGTATGCCTTCAAGTTATAATTATGTAGAAAATAGAGAACAATGAAATAAAATCAAAAACTTCAAATTAACGCAATATATAACCAGGGAAACCCTTTTGGGAGAAAACCAAGCTCAAAAGTGAGGTTGTTATGTTCTCTTTATCTAAATGGAAAATTGATGCAAGTATTAAGAAGTGAGGCCTATGCCCATGGGCTGCTACAATGCATAAATCCTCTTTGTATTTTCTCTCCCTATCTACTCCTCGCTATTATTCTCATCTATGAAACAAAATCTCTCAAATATAATGGAACTCGTTTTCCTGCTAGTGGCCTAGTTATAACATAGTTTGATAGCCTACTAATGGTTAGGTTTGACTCCTTCAAATCTTAAATAGAGTTAAAATATTGACTCTTGTATAGTCTTCTTCAACATGATCACATGGCTAGCCCCTTTTTCATGAATAATGGGGGTGACCATGGCATCATCTTGAATCATGGTCGTCAAAGCAAGAATGCCAGTGTTTGAGTGGCATTAGTTTTGCATACTAATTAAGGGAATTTTGAAGTCTAAAATGGGCCTCCTAAGAAAAATGTACAACCAAAATAAACTTTATAAGAACCAATAGGATTAAAGATGATGATGTCAACCATGGGGGATGATTCACCATTTTTTAAGTAAAAGGGTAAAAAGATTAAAAAATAATAAAATAATAAAACTACTTTTTCAACTTATCTCCCAAAGTTTTTACTCAAATTTCGAGCAGGAGTACTCGTTGGATGAAAAATTTAATTCCTCATCCAAAGAGTACCCATGTTGCATACTTTCGATGGATCCTACTACACGAAAAATGAGAAAGACATGAAAAAATGTGATTGCAATCACGTTTTTTCATGTATTTCTCATTTTTCATGTAGCAGGGTCCATCTAAAGTATGCAAAATGGGTACTCCTTGGATGAGGAATTTAATTTTTCATCCAATGAGTACTCCTGCTCGAAATTTGATTAAAAAATTTGGGAGATAAGTTGAAAATATGAGTTGAAAAAGTAGTTTTTTCTTTTTTCTCTCTAAAATTTGATGATGTTATCAAATCTTACTTTATTATTTCCACTATTATTTTATAATTTCCTTAGGAGGCCCATTTTGTACCTCAAAATTCCCCTACTCCAATTGAGGCAGTTCATGTGCCCTTAGAAAGGAATTTGTGTGTAAAATGGTGGAAAAAGGTATGACACTTAAGTGGAAAAAATTTTACCCAAAAAAAAATTATTTGATACCTCAACCTAATTCTGAAATATTTCAAACCCCAATTTTCTAAACTAAGAGTCCATTTGATTTCCGTTAGGTTCAACTTTCTCTTCATCACTATGAGGAAAGTCCAAACGTGTAGTTTTATTTGCCAAAGTGGACACATTGTTGTCCAGTTTATTTAATTTCATATGCAAGGCATCGTTGCTAAGGAGAATTTCTTGATGTGCCTCACTCCTTTCCACCAAAACCTTCTCCAATATGGTCTTAATTTAAAAGTAAAGATCAATGTTATACATGTATTGGGTTTTTCATGAGTAAGTATTGCATTGGTCTAGTATTGAGTTACCAACATTTCCTCGATTTATGCTTTCAAAATAAACCCACTTTCTACCCAGATTCATTCTACGCCACATTAATCTTCTCCTGTGATAACTGGGGATATTATACTAGTAACGAGTTATTAATGCCTTAACATTAAGTTGTGATCCAGATTTATGCAAGAACACAATAAAATACAGAAATAAAGATAAACACAAAGATGTAGGAGAAATAAAACTTCTTTCATTAATATTAAAGAACTGAAATATGCTTACATAAAGAATGGAAATAAACTAGCTCAGGCAATGGTATCTTATCTCTAAGAAGAGATGTGGTAGCTACATGCCTCTGAAATTTTTTACAATGAGGCTCAAAGGCCTATTTATTATTGAGAAACAATGGGAATCCCTAAACATCCAAAAACTAACTGTAAGAAATGAATCACAAAAAATGTGGGCCTCGTTGGGGTAAATTGGTACATCAACTTCCTAGGGTCGTGACTTTGGCATATGATCTTCGTTTCATGCTCATGATACCTCGTTAGAAATATCTATCTATGGACTAAAAATTTTGACTGCAAACATCAATTAAAGATTCACATTGTCCTGTTTTCCAAAAAAACGTCGTTTAGGGCCTCAAAACGGCTCTGGAAGTTCAGGACCCAAAAAACTGCCAAAAATAGTAAATTGTGCTACAATTAAGGAAACTAAAAAATTGAAAGAAACAATGGTGGGAGTCCAAGTGGAATAGGCGGGTGGCCACCAATATCCACCTGTATCATTCCTCCTCCCTTAGGAAGTAGTGGTCCCCATTGCGTTGAGTGCCTCCATGAGATGGGGAAACTTCTGCTAAAATTGGTCCCTCGTGAGCCACTTGCCTTGGTGTAGGAGTTCACCAGCTTTGAAAACACGATATACTTGGATCTTCTATTGGCAAGTGTTCTTGATATGCATGTCCATGATTTGATCAGTTCTGGCCAGTTCCTTGCAGTCTTCGTTTAGCTCTGTTAGTGTGAGTAATGATGTAAATTATGGTCAAAGGTGGTCCACATTGAACACTGGGTGCATGCCAAGGAATGGTGGAATGTTGAGCTTGAAATAATTATCCCCTACAACCTTTTTTATGGTGTAAATACCATATCGAAGCAGTCGAATCATTGTGATGGATGGAGAGAGGCGCTCCTTCTGCAAATGTAACCAAACTTTGCTGTCCGCCTGGAACTTGTGTGGAACCCGATGATGATCATGTCGTTGCTTATACTTAGCATTGGCTCTATCCAGTATGTCATGGACCACCTGGAGGACGTGTTGAATGTGTTCAATGAAGTTGATAGCCCTGTCATCTTCAGACTGGACATGAGTCAAATCTTCCTGAGTAACTGCAATTGGTATGGCCACATCAATGGGACATAGTGGTTGGAATCCCAACCCCACCTGAAAGGGGCTATGTCCAATTGAGCTATGGAGAGATTTGTTGTAATTGTGCTAGAAATAAGGGAGGCTTTGATCCCATATGTGTGGATGCTTCGAGTTGTACATGCACAAAATGTTTACAATCGTCCTGTTGACGACCTTTGTTTGACCATCAGTTTGGGGGTGGAAAGTCATGGACTTAGTGAACTTGGTATCCAACATCGACCAAAGACTTGACCAAAAATTACTTAGGAACCTATTGTCTCGATCTGAGATAATGGATTGTGGGATCCCAAAGTGCACCCACACTCGTTCAAAGAAGATCTTAGTAGTGGCTTATGTTATGATACTCTTCTTGCAGGCTGCCAAAATGGCCATCTTAGAGAATCTATCGATGACCACGAAAACACAGTCGTTTCCATGCTTAGTAGAAGGAAGGCCTGACATGTAATCCATGGAGATGGATTCCCAAGGTCGACTAAGAGTAGGAAGAGGAGTGTATAGGCCTTGCTTCTTGATGGTCGGTTTGGAAATGGCGTAGGCAATGCAGGATCTGATGTACTTCTCGTATCTCATCAAAGGTTTGGCTAACAAAATACTTCTTCAACATTTCCACTATTTTATCTACCCTGAAATGTATAACGACCTGACTGTAGTGTTGATCCCAAATCATCTTGGCACGCTCGCTTAAAGGAGCACGAAGGTGTCCGAGGTGGCATAAAAATTCATCCTAGAGGTGAAATTTGGAACTTACTTTCCTTCCAGGAGTGTTCAGTATGTGTTTCCGAATTTGGGATTGCTCTTGTAAAGATGCATCCACCCCGAGGTCTCGTGCCCACAAGATTCAAGCACCATTTTCAGCCCCATGACCGGTGGTCATATGAGGCAGTCTGCAACATTGCTTGTGTTTCCCTTCTTATATTTAATGTTCAAATGGAATTGTTTAAGGTATGTAGACCATTTATGATGGAGATCATTTTGCAGCATCCCTTGTGTTTGTATGAACTACATGGATCGGTGGTATGTGGATGATTGTTTCCTTCCCCAAAATGTAATTTTTCCATTGTCGGCAGACCTACATAATGGGAATACATCCCTTTGTCATAGGTGGGATAATTTTGGACTGTGTCTGAAAGCGTCTCACTCAAATATGCCAATGGATGCCCCTAATGAGTAAGAATTGCACCAATAGCATTGTCGGAGGCATATGTATCAATCTCAAATGGTTGTTGCAGGTATGGTAATGTGAGCACTAGTGCAGAGCAGAGGCGATGCTTCAACTCGGAAAATGCCTTATTTTGGGATTCATACCAAAATAAATTTTCTTTCACTCCTCCCTTAGTGACTTGACTCAAAGACCAAGTGATATGAGAGAACCCCAACACGAACCTTCGGTAGAAGTTGGAAATACCTAGAAAGTTATGGAGCTCTGTTAGAGTGGTTTGGGTTGGCCAATCTCGAATAACTTATATCTTGGATGGGTCCACATCCACACCCTGATCATCAATGATGTACCCCAAATATTGAACCTGGGTCATACCAAAAGAGCATTTCTCCAAATTGGCACACAACTTGTGTTTTCGTAGTGTTTGGAGTACTTGTCGAATGTGGTGGAGTTTCTCTTTCCAACTTTGGCTGAATATTGGGATGTCATCCAAATACAACACCATGAATGTGTTGGTTAAGGGTCGTAAGATGCCACCCATTAGCCTCATGAAGGTTGCGGGGGAATTCATCAACCCGAAGGGTATGGCCAACCATTCAAAAAGGCCCTCCTTGGATTTGAAGGCAGTCTTCCACACATCAAAGGGTTCGATCGATACCTGGTGCTAACTGAAATTCAAGTCAATCATAATGAAATATTTGGCGCCCTTGAGCTATTCTAAAAGGTTATCAATCTGTGTGATTTGATACCTATTCCAGACATTGATCTTGTTCAGTGCCCGATAGTAAATACAGAGTCTCCAGGTCTCGTCCTTCTTTTGCACCAACAAGATTAGGCTCCCACATGGTGATGAACTTGGCTTGATGTTCCCTTCTGCAGTAGCTCCTGAATCTGCCTCTTGATTTCATTGTTCTCCATAACAGAGCATCGATATATCAATATATTGTGTTGAAAATGACAAGAAGAATAGGCTTCTAATTTAATTTTCCCTTCATTAAATTAGAAGGAAATTTTAATTCCACATCACATGTGTAATACCCTCCTCCCACATCTACCCAAGTAACCGGCCAACCGAGGTAAACATGTGACGAAGAGTAACTATGATCTGATTCAACCTCCTTGGTGACCTTAAGGAAGTGGAATCGACGGAAACAAACCAACAAATCTTCCACATCAGCAATAGAACTCCTAGGAGCCAACCCAACCACTAAGATAACTAAATCTAGGGGCCATTGAGGTTTTTATACCATTAAACCCCCAGACGCTCCCTTGATATAGGAAATGGTGCATCTAGGAGGATCTGGAAGCTCCCAAAACATAGGCATGCATGCTTCCAGGGAAATTTCTTGATAGGTCTGCCCACCGAAAAATAGGATCCAATTTTTTTTTTTATCGGGGCGCTGCCCCGGACCCCGAACAGGGGGGGATGCCGCCCCCCTGTGGTCCCCCTGCTGCACCCGGCGCAACATACAGGGGGGGCTATCTCCCCCCCTGTGACCCCCTTGAGCGTGACTAGTCGTGGAAAGAATATAACACATACCCAACATTCCAATACTATTAACTCAACCCATAGTTTCCCGTTGGGCTTCTAGGGCGTTTGTCCAACCAAGGATTTTAGGAACTAATAACTCAACCCACAACTAAAGGAATATGAGAACCAACCAAAAAAAAAAACAATGAAATGAACACACAACACCATGGCTATGTAAGAAATGGCAGGCTAGGAAAATCCATTGTCAATCCAGGCAATCCTCCATGCCAATGACAGATCATAACCGAGAAACCACATGCATACACCATGCATGCCAAAACTAGTGAGGAAAACATACATGCAACTTGGTACCTATAATCAAAACCATTTTTAACTAATGATCTCGATGTACTCTTGTGCTTTCCTACCTTTCCTTTGCCTTCTTTCTCCAAATCCAAATCATACCACACTCCTCCAAGTGTACTCCAAGAAAACTCTAAGTATCCAAGAGTATGAGAGAGAGAGAGAGTAGAATGAGAGCCATAAGTGTGAGACAAAGCTTGCCAACTGATCCTCAAAAGCCTTTTTATTAATAAGGTCTTTATTTTCTTCAATTTCCATTATTTTCCTTCATTTTCCTCCTCACATGCATCCTATGATCTTTCACCTTCCTTTTCTCCTATTTTTCATTATTTTCATAAATAAAATTCCAATTAATGCCTCATGCCTTTCCAAATCTTTTTCAATTTCCTTTGCCAATTTCCTTTAGCCATAATAACTGAAATGAGAACCCGCTAGGATGTTTTTCCCACCATTCAGCTTGGAATACATGTCCCATGAATTTGGTCTTATATATTTTACATGGATTTTTTAACCAGGGTTGTTACAGGAACCCTCACCCTTGGGGGAACATCGTCCTCAGTGTTCAATGACACCTACAAACCAACAAACTACTAGAAATAAAACATACTACCAATGGAGCTTTATAACATGGCTCGTTCCAGTATTTACAATGACTATTGCTGAAACATAACAAAAATATCATTCACTGGAGCTTTATAACAGAGCTCATTATAGTATTTACAATAAAAATCATATATACAACCATATTGTCTATGGATATTTATAAATCTATGTTGATACAGTATTTATAATAATATACACATATAAACATATGCACATTTTCTCAACTAAAAAATAAAATGATACGAAGGTCATATCAACAGAAAGGGAATCTAGAGGCTTACTCCTCCACCCTCGAGGTAATACCAGGATTCACCTCCCTCTCGAGAATTCCAAAATCCACTACCAAAGTAAAAGTTGAATCCAATGTCTAGTGCTAAAATCCTGTGCTATTTTACCCTCAGTGACTAGTTATCGGCTCATTCTTCCAGGGCACACTCCCAATGTGCATCTAATTCCATTTGGAAATGCTAATGACCAAAAAAAATCTAGCCACGACCCTCCCTACTCTGCTACACAATCCCTTGAGAAATCTGGTCACCCTATTCCGTGCAGTCACACACCTTCCAAGTTTCGTTGTTACCCCCATCCTAGGTAGTCCATCCCTTGGCAAGGCTTCCTCGCATCGAGAGATAAAAAAACGAAGGCATATCACTGCCTCAAAACCATCATGTCGGTCATATCATGCTCATGGAAATAAAAGGACACTATTGGGTACCACTATCCCACAATGGTCCTGCTCCTGAAGTGCTTTAACAACATATTGATGCCTATTTCAATTCTTTTTTTTGTTGCTGCTAATTCTTGCAGTCATTTTCAACCACCCAACCAAGCATTTCTGTGTTTTCCTCTACTAGGCACATAATTCCCATTAGACTCAAAAATGAATTGAAATAACTCGAATCATACCTCATTGGTAGCTCGTCAATAAGGTACACTTGCAATTCTATTCACTTCCTGTCACAACAATTCAAACTTGTTGTTTGATCAAATCATCATATATAAACATATCACATTTGGTTAGATCAAAACATGAACATCATAAATTAAAATCATGAATCACATGAAATCACCATAAACCATAATCATAAATCACATGTAACCATCATAAGTCAGAATTGTAGATCACATGCATATTAGAACTAAAATAAAATATAGATCCTTATCCTTCATCGATCCTGACTTCTGCCTTTGTTATTTCTATACACACACCGAATTGGTTTCCACATTTGGCAAGCACCCAGTGCCTTCGATTCTCTTCAATCACGTACACATACATGAAGTGTACATCAGAACATGTACACACCCACATACGACATACAACACCATACAATACATGTACCCACACCGGCATATGACACATACACCTACACCCGGTGTACAATACAACACAATACATACACCTGCACCCAATGTACAATACAACACATACACCTGCACCCAATGTACAATACAACACAATACATATACATATACAGAGTACAAAACAATGAATACACATGTCATGATACCACGACTACACCATGGACATACATAGTACCACATGCCTGCAACACAGCATGTACGACATGTACACAATACCACATGTACATTAGTACCATATGCACAACATGTACAAAACACTACCTGCACAATGTGTGCACAACATCAGATGTACATGGCAACACCTCTTTTTATGCAACCAGATCACAAAATAGAAGAAAAGATAGATCAACGACTTAGAAATCAGCCTCTTCGAGGGGGAAACCTCCTTTACATTAAATAAATGAACAATGATTGGATGATACAAATGAAAAAACCTAACTTCTATATATAGGAGTCTAAGGGGTTATAATATAAAAATATGGGGGCCACATGGGCACAACAATAACAATAATCGGGCTACACCTATGGGGCACAATACTAACAATATGGGTACTACATGGGCACAAAAATAACAATAATGGGGTTGCACTAACAATAATAATAAGGGGCTACACTATTATTATAGAGACCTAACATGCCCCTCTCCTTCAAACAAGAGTTGTCCTAAATGCTTGAGTAGTTCTAGATGCTTCTGTATAAAATTCTCATCCTCCCATGTGGAATATTCAGCAAGTAAGTTCTTCCACTTGATGAGATACTCTGAAATTGATTGATTATGTAGTTGTTGAGTTCTTGTTTCCATGATTGCTTCAGGTTCCAATATGATTTTTCCTTTCTCGTCAAGTTCTAGAAATAGTTTTTGAACTAGGAGTTTGTCACCTATAACCTTCTTTAAGCATGAAACATGGAAAACTGGGTGCACTCAGGAAGATGCACGAAGCTCCAATTTGTATTCCATAGTACCAATCTTTTTCAACACCTTTTAAGGACCATAGTACTTTGGCAATTATTTATTATCCTTCTTAGCTTGATTGAGGGACATTTGTTTGTATGGTTGTACCCATTAAAATGCCCAGTCGCCTACATCAAAACTTATTTTGTTGCGATGTTGATATGTTTTTTGTTTCATTTGATTCTGCACCAAAATTAGGTTATCCTTTAAGAGTTGGAGAACTTGTTGTTGATGCTCGATGTGATCTTCCACTACTTGAAACTTAAAATTTTCTCTTAAAGATGATTTCGATGTTTGAAACTCTAGTGAGCATAATTGTGAAATTACGCCTCATTTTTATTTCTTTAGAAGATCTGTCATGCAATTAGAGTTTATTATCTTTCTTGGTTTCCCTACGATACCCCTTAATTCAACTTCCTTTCCTTCCCAACAATATTTCAAGAAAATTTCTTGAAAATTAAAAGCTATCGTACTCAAATATTGTAACCATTGAAATCATAATACAACATCAACACCACCCAATGGAATGGAAAGCATTGGGCTATTCAATGCATATTCCCCCATGGTTATCTTGATATTATGGCACTTTCCAGAGAAATTTATAGTTCCCGCGTTTGCAACCATCACTTGACACTCTAGTGTTGGATATAGGAAGAAATTCAATTCCTTGGCTATCCTACAATGAATAAAATTATGGGTACTACCTGAATCAATCAACACTATTACCTTTTTGTCTTGATATGTCCTTCTATCTTGAGAGTTTTAGGAGTGGTAATTCCTGCCAATGCATTAGAATTCATTTCTTCTTTCTCTAAGGTCAGTTTCTGATGTATGTCCTCTTCTTTTGTAGTTTCTTATTATTTTCTTCCTTCTCTTCACAATCTATGTAAACTAATTTCTTCTCATCACACTTATGACCTTTAGTGTATTTTTTATCAAAATTATAACAAAGCCCTTTTGCTCTTTTTTCTTCCATTTTTTGTGGTTTCGACCTTGTGGGTTGCGGAAGGCTAGGAGCATCAACACTTCCCACTACAATGAAAATACCCTCTAGTGGATGTTTTTGAGGAACCCCTTACAAAAATAGCCTAGATATTCATTTGTAGCGTAGATCTCTAGAGGAGGTTGGCGGGTGGAGGTTTTTGCGGATGTTTTTTGTCTAGTGTGTTTCTAATCATAAACCGCACCAGTGCATTTCACTCACAAAGCACCGGTGCATACTAAAAATTGGCACATCGAGACACCGTTCTCTCCATACAAACCCGCTCGGTGTGTCTCATTACTGTAGTGCACCGGTGCGCTACTCAGAAACCCGCGCTCAAACACAAACAACCCTGGTGCGCTAGGCATAAACCACTCGGTAAACCTTAAAAACCCACTCACTGAAACAGGGGTAGATAAATAAAAAATTCCGGCTAAAAAATCTTCATTTTCACTTCTTCAGTGCTCAAGAGCTCTCAAGCACCGGTGCGAATTTCCCTTGTGTGAGACACCCTGCCATCGGTGCTCCCATTGCATGCACTCTGGTCGTCCATTGCCCACCTTCTGGATTTTGAATTCTGGAAAACGGTGGGAAAATTTAGTTTTGCAAATTCTTCAGTAAACATGCCTCCTCAACACCCAAATTTACAGGTGTTTTACTTATTTCTCAATAATTAAACTTTTTAGTGGATTAGATTTGTCAAAAAATTTAAATTTACCATTTAAAAAAAAAAACCTACGCGATGCGCTCGAGCCATTCGGCTCACACCATTCGCGGTGTGACTTGTAAATTTATAGGTCGCACCGAGAACAGTGCTAACAGACATCACACCAGGTCCGGTGCGGTACCGAAAATGGAGCACCGCTTTTTAAAAAAAACCTATATGGCGGTGCGGTCATTTAAATGACCACATCGTTGACTATGTACCATTGTGGGGAGGGCGATGCGTTGAATAAAATATTTGCCTTAGGGTGGATAGTTCGGTTAGCACACCGCCCTCCAGGCAATGGTACATAGTCAATGGTGCGGTGATTTAAATGACCGCACTGTTGACTATGTACCATTATGGGGAGGGTGACGGTCAGCACACCGCCCTCTAGAAAATGGTACATAGTTAATGGTGTAGTCATTTAAGCAACCACACCATTGACTATACACCAGTGTCAGGAGGGCAGTGCGCTAACTAAAATTTCCGCCCGGGGGCGCATAGTTTGGTCAGCGCACCACCCTCTTGACACTAGTACATAGTCAACGGTGCGATCATTTAAACGACCACACCGTTGACCATGTACTGATGTCAAGAGGGTAGTGCACTGACAAGACTATGCGCCCTGGGGAGAATAGTTTGGACAGTGCACCGCCCTCCCGACACTGGTCTATAGTCAACGATGCGGTCATTTACAGGACTGCACCGTTGACCATGAATTAATGTTAGGTGGCACGTTGACCTAACTATCCACCCTGGGGTGGATAGTTTCATCAACGCACCACAGAAGAAAGTACACTTCATGTTTTGTGGTGTGCTGCAAATTTTCATGTGCACCGAGGATGGCGCGCAATAAAAACAGACGCACCGGTACTGGTGCATGACTATTTTTTTGGCGCATCGACTATTTTTTTATTTTTCAAAAAGATATATATATATATATATATATATATATATATATATATATATATGTATATTCAATACATGTCTCATTTAATAAAAAAAATTTATTTAATATGTGAATCATTCAGGGACATCAAAGGAGATAAGAGAGGGAACAACAATAACATATGGCAGACCAGTATAACGTGGTTCGCCTGTGGGAGGCACGAGAGAGGGAGATACTTATGTACCCTCAACCTATTACGGTAGCCACCCAATTGCTCCTAAAGGAGGTAGGACTCATCAAGTTCTATGAGGAGGCTACATCCCTGAAGGGCCATAATGGGTTATTGTGACAACTCATCTTCAGGTGGAATGCTCACCGGCAGGCTTTCCGAGTTGGTCCTAACCAGTGGTACGCGCCCATTGAGGAGGACATATATTTTATTACTGGCCTATCTAGGAGAGGGTAGGATTTTCAATTGTTCCCAGAGGTCCCCATCGACTATGCAGCAGGGACTTAGTTGTGTACTCCCAAAGATACATTAGCGTCGATATACTTTCTCCTGTAGATTTTTAGGTCTCTGGTGGTCAGTTACATATTGATTCGTTTAGTGCATAGGAGGTGAGGTGCCTCTCACTACCGTTGTTGACCATTTCATACCATACCAGTGATGGGCAACACATTATTTGCCCTCTTTTATTTTATGTTGATTCTTTATTACAAGTGCCACGACTTGTGAGGTGTTCTGTGATTTTTTTGCGGCAGTTTTGTACATCATTAGATAGATTTCGTTTTCAGGCACAAGGGAGGGTGAACTTCCCTTTTGCTTCAGAATTATTTTGTTTATTTTTTGAGAGGTTTCCAGAGACAAGACCTACTTTTGTTTAGCAGGCTCGTATGCTGATGTTGCATGTACAGATGGATATGTGGGGCCAGATGATGCCCAAGAGGGGTGTGTCTGACTTTTCCACCAGGATATCTCATGGTGCACTGGAATTGTTATCCACTGTTGATGATCACGCCTTCGTTCTGGTGCCATGTCCATGTGCTGGTTTGGATTGGCGAGGGTGTGCAAACCTCCTCTTCACAGATGATGAGCCGCCGGATGAGAGAGGTAATATTAGTGTTTTCTTTAAATTTATTTTAACACGTTCTTTAACGTGTTTTATTAAATTTTTTAATGAAATTTTCTAATTATTGTTGTGTGCTTATATATATTTTGTAGATATTGGGTCATTTGTTGGCGATGAGATGCCACTGCCACCAAATGATCGAGGTGTAGATCCTATTGACGAGGAGATGGCTTAGGCGGAGGATCAGGCTTGTGACAGACCTGGTCCTCATGATCATGCACAAGTACTGGTGGGTGTGAGGCGTAGGCCTAACACTTGATTTAGGATGGAGTTGGGCGACCAACTCTGTCGACTCCTAGTGGAGGAGGGAGTCAGGTCAGTCACTATCAGAGAGATACAGGTTGATGATAGGCTGATAGTGATATGGAGATGCATGCCCCGTGATATGTTGACCTTGATGCGGCATATCATTGGAGCTACCAGATTACTGGTGTGGGCGAGGAGGGTTAGTTTACGTAGGCGTGGTGAAGATGTAGTGTGTTGACAATTGAGCAACGCATCATCTGATGATCATGATCAAGGGAGTGATCATCGTTCAGCTAGTAATCCACCTCCTCCTCCACCTCGTGATGGAGATGAGCAACCTGTAGCATCCAGTAGTCATGATCATGAGCAGGCACCTAATCCTGAGGAGGGCTCGTGTCCATCTGAGGAAGTAGGTCCAACGACTGAGAAGACCACCACACCATCCACAAATCAGCAAGCTGGAACATCCACGAGTCATCATGAGCAGGTAGTTGATTCTGATCAGCATGAGGCACCTCCAGATCAGCAAGCACGTGATCGACATCTATCTGAGCATGTCGAGGCTACACCATTGACTGAGCAGAACTCGAATAGTACTACTATTGATGTACCACTAGCTGATATTTGAAATTTATATGTAGTTATATTATAGTTGTATATTTTTGACATTATATATATATATATATAGTCCATGTATTTTATGTTCATGTTGTAGATGTACTTAATTTACATGTTGGCGTTCGTCATGATGTGTATATTGTTAGGTCATGTTAGATATGTTCATTTAATGTATAGCTTGGAGATATATGTGTATGTGTTGTGCTATACAACAACCCCCATTTATTTTTCATAAATAGGGACCCTTTAGAAATAAATAGGGAAAATCCGTTTTAAAAATTCTTTTTAAAAAACACTTAGAAAATAAATTTTCCTTCCTAAAGCGCACCGCTTATCACATATTTTATCCTTAAAAAATAATCCGAAATCATAAAATCTGTGAATTGTGAAATGCACTCTTTAAAAAGCATTTCCAAAGAAATAAAAACTGTTACTTTCCTTTTTTTGCATCACACTTGATTTAGTTAAGACTTAAACAAACAAAGAAATATAAGTTGCGACAACCGCGGACCCGACGAAGCGAATAAACTAAAAAATACAAATCCTTTTTTGCTATCGCATCCACTTTAAGCTTTTGCAAATTGCATCGCGCACCAATTATAATATAGACTTAAACGTATCTTTTAAATCTTGTGATCTGTGATTTGCACAGATCGCATTTCACAACATTTATGAGACAATCACAAAATATTATAAGGAATCATTGCGATTTGCGCAATTAATGATATTAGCATGTGAAAAGAAACTTATGTCATATCAAATTGAATTTCAGATCTTAACGACTTTAAATAATTGATAAGTATTGTGTGTGAAGTCATGTGAAGCCATGTCAAGCATTAAATTTTGAAATCATAAGGAATTATGAAGAGATGATTGATAAGATTGACAATTTTTCGCGTGAATTTGAAATAAATCCCTGATATATCTTTGTAATTCTCGTTATATGATATATTTCACTTTTCTCTCAGGAAATCAATTATCGAGTTAAGAAAGTCAGAGATGGGTAAAAAGGGTAAAGAGGTGTCTCAAGCATCATCTTCAGAGGATACAGATATGCCTTCATTGTTTTCAGACACTATCTGTAACAAATATTGTGGCATTTCTTCATGGGAAGCTATGTACAAACTCTTTGAGGATGAAGGACCAAAGGTGATAACAAAAACATCTATGAAAAGTACTAATTCCACCTCTGATGCAACCCTTTTCAATGTTTCATGCTCGTTTATTCACAGAATAGCTATGAGACCGAAGATTATGCCTTACACAGATATGATTAAGTGGGAAATGGAGAACTTAAATATTGAAGATAGAGTTTTCAAGAATTCCAGAGGAGAGATTATGGGCTCTTTCAAACCAAAGATTTGACAGCCATGTATCATCTACCAGCTCCGCAACATAAGTATGATAATAGATATGTGCAAATTTTCAGAGCTAAACATCCATATCTTATCAAAGTCATCCATGAATGGAAAGACAATGAAGGGAAATTGAAGCAGGACAAATCTGGTACGTATCCCATTACACAAATCCCTTACCCTTATTTCTATGTTGCTGGTATGTTGTGTAGGCTATTTTCCAAACCTGATAGTACTAGGTTCATTAGAGATTGGGTTCCCTTAATTGACGCAATCATCAATTCATCCATTTTGAATTGGGCAGACCTTTTATCCAATTATTTAGCCAAACATATTGCCGAATATAGGAATAAAATGAGTGCTTCATCCCAAGAAAATTCACCCTTTTACATTTCTTCTTCTGTTATGGATTCCAACTGTTTCACTTCTACATTTCCAATCATGGGTTGGAAATGGACCATTAAAAACCCTTCCCCAATTCACATATACCATGAAGAACTCTAGGACTCTAAATTCCACCTACATTTCTACAAAGTCTATTATGGAGTCATGTTGCCTATGTATCAAATGATTTTCAATAAAAATATCCCTAGGGTTTCCAAAGAAGTCAGTAAAGATATTCTTCCTACAGCTAGATGATTTGCTGAAGATAAATTCACATATTTTTGAGTATTTGGAAGTTCTGCTCTTCCACATGTTTTGCCATATTATGTTCTAGATTTTTTTGGGAGAGAGATAGCTTATCAACTCATCAATGGTGTCACAAAACAGTTAAAAGATGATAAAAAGGCTATTTGGCCTTCTTTCCCTCTACAGTGCAAAACCTTCACTTTGGCTAATATCGACCATACATACAAAGAGGCTCCTAATATTCAGATGTTAAATCTAGCATTCATGCCCAGAAGATTATATGACCCCGACGATGTAATTAAAAATTACATGGAAAAGCTCAAAACAAAGCCTTTAGTAAAGGAAGAAGAGAAATTTGATGACTTCTTCCAAGGAGTCGAAGATTTTTCTGATATTGTTAAAAGGATTTCCACTCAATCAAGTCAAGAAGAGGTTGAAGCCTTTCAGCTATATAGAAATAAGAGATTGAAAAATGTCCCTTTGAATTTGTTATTTATTGAAGAAGAAAAAAATTCTCCAAGTGTCAGTCTCGATGAAGAAATGAAAGATGGCTCTAAAAATGAATCTGGTCAGTCTCAACAACATTCTGATAGGTCAGATCAATCTGAGGATGAATCTAAATCTATAAAAGCAAATTTGGAAGTCGACCTAATTCTTCAAGAAATAGAGTTGCAAGAGAAAACAAAGAACAATGACACTAAATCAAATTTAGAGGCAGTTCAAAAGGATCAGAGCACGGTAGATCAGTCTAAATCATCTCAAGGTAAAGACCTGGTGAATGAATGGGAACAATTTTCCTGAGAAATAAAGACTCCTAAAGAAAAGGTTAATATTGACCAAGCAGCAAGTTTTCAAATGCCAGAACCTTCTTAGAAAATAGTTGAAACTGTTAACCCTCTATAGAGAATACCAGCAACACAAAGCAAATAAATCATTCCAGCTTACTCTACAGATCAAATTATCCTACAGATTGAAGACATTCCATCATTGGATGTTTTCTACAATCCCGGCCACAGAGCTGTGGTTAAAAGGAATAAGAGAAAAAGAACTGATGAGACAACTCCTAAAATTACACATGAATCAGTTGATGTCCTTTGGAAGGATTCATTAGAATATCCCACTAATCATCTGACTAAATTGCACAATATGAAAGAGCTTATGCCACAGCCACTGTAGACAAGGCAACTGAAGTTAGAACCTTGTTGAAGCAGAAAGAATCTAGAATACAGGAATTATAACAGATGTTAGATGCAGAGAAAGTCAAGACTACTGAAAAAATCAGAGAAAGTTCAGCACAGTTCCATAAAGATATTGAAAATCTTAAGTTAGAACATCACGCAGAGCTTAAAGAGAAACAGACATAGCTGGAGAAAGCCATGGTAGAATTACATAATCAATCACAATCAGAAAAGTTCATTAAAGAAGCACTTGAGATAAATGCTTTGATAAAGAAACAAAAATATATATTTTGCCATAAATCTGCTACGATTGACTCCTATTGTGATTCCAATAAAATAATGATTCAACAAATTGCAATCCAAAAACTAGAATGTGAGAAACTTCAAAAGAAAATTGAAGAGCACATTCAGTGGCAAGACTCAGATATGGGAAAGCAAGCTAATCTACCACAAATAGAAAAGCTTCACAAAGAATTATAATTTACAGAATGGGAAGCATAGATCATCCGAACAGAAAGAGCAGCGACCAAAACATCTAGCAAATCAAGTGAGGTTATACAACTCATATGTGACCAATTGTTTAAAACAAGACTTCTTGAAGAAAGCATATTTGATGTGTTTTCAATTACAAAAGAAGTAGAATTAAAATGGACATAGAGAGAAGAACAACAGGAATAAATAATGAAGAAATTCAATAAGTTTGATCAGGAAAATTATTGGATTTTTCTGATCAAACCTTATCATCAGCAGCAAACTCTTCTATTTCTCACAGAATTGGCCAAAAAGTTTCAGTTGGCAATCTCAAATGCTATCTTCAACGACAAAATTCGATCACGAATATCTTGGCCAGCTCAGCTCAAGACAATTCTAGATATCTACCAACTTCGTGATCACACATAAATGCATGATCCATAAAATCATGATTATTAGTTCTAAATTCCTAGATTATTGTTCAAGTTAAGTTTTAGAGAAAGGTTGTTTGAAACCTCCTCTATATTTTTGAAAATAATTTAATTATTTTGTAGTTATTTTTAGTATTTAAACCCTTCTCATGCATTTAGAGAAGGGTCCAAGGTTTTGTTAAGAACATTTACAAAGAATGCTTATTTCTAAGTAAAGTTTGTGGATGCCTTGATGAAGTAATGGAACACGACCTTTTTCGGTTATAAATATCATTTTGTTGAATCACTGTTGGTGCACTTCTGTATTCTTTGAACGACTCTTTGATTGAAGAATTGGATACGGCCTATTATCACTAATCTGATAAGCATAATTAATACACATATGTTACTATTATCATGTATGTTTTTTTTTTTTTTTATCTAAATGTTAGTGATGAACTCATCTTTCATGAATTATATATGGAATTAATTATTTATGTCTAAAATATCTGTTGTGCTATTGTACAGTATAAAGATATAAATTAGTTATTTCATATATGATCATCAGGTAAATGCGATATATCTTTCCTTTTCTTTTGATTAACTATTTTTCAAGAGAATCATCTTACATAGTAATAATTCTATTAAATTTGTGACGATTTCATCATCACATATTGACTAGATATCTTTTTAGATCGCATTAAATTATTGTCCCTGGATTAGATTAAATTTAATTCAAATCTTTGCATTTAGAAATAAATTTATCTTATTTTGTAGTAATTCATCATTGCAAAAATGTTTTGAAAAGAAATCCCACAAATTATCTTTAAAAACCCAAATCGAGGAAACTGGTCCCATCACAACCAGTTGGAGCCACTACCCCAAATGGAAAAGGAATTGCTTTAAGGTCCAGACCGGGTGGTTATCCCCCTTTTTTGTTGCCACATATTTCTAAGGCCTCAACATTTTTGGCGCTAGAAGGACGGCCTACTATGAATGGCAGATAAGTTTAAAAATCAAAACCCTCATAAGAGTCGATCTCCTCAAAAGCATTCTATGATTTCCCGATCACAATCTAGATCACCGACTCAAAAATTGGAAGTTGTATAAACCTTTCCATCATCTCCTGAAGCATCACATTATCCACCTACTTCAGAATTCATTATTGAATCTCTCGAAGTTCAGTATTTAATTCAAAAATCAGACGAAATATCTATTTCTGCTGAAAATCCTGTTAACCGAGAAACTTCTAAGGAAAGTGTTACTTCTTTATTTAGAGAAACTGGTATTTTAAGTTGATCTAAAAGTGAGAAGCTTGGAATTCCCCCTTTTGAGTTTCCATTAGAATCTCATCGCAAAAAAGTTTCTATATCCAGATCTAAGTCAGAAACAAGTGAAGTCACATCAAATTTTCCTCCAGTCATTCCTCCACATTCTTCTAATCAATGTACATCCCCACCGTCTTCCATTTCTTCCACTCAAACAATCAGTGCTCTCACAAGTAGTACTGTTCCAGTTGTAAGTTCTTCATCCATTACTCCTACTTCTGGATCTACTTCTACATCTTCAAAAACTCCAAATCTAGTTATGGCTAATCGACCCTGGACAAGTCCTGGTGTTGTATTAATAGCAAATCCTAATCCTCTTCCAGATTATCTAGAAAAATGGTTACCTAAATATAATCCAGATGATGGTCTTCCTGCTGAAGAACACATCAGTAATTTTATGTTAGCCATGAATTTAAAAGGAATCGCTCATGAAGATGTTGTAGTTAGATTGTTTCCATACACTTTTCAAGGATCTGCAAGATCCTGGTACTTCTCTCTTCCAGTAGGATCTATTGCCAATTGGGCAACCTTTGAACAAGTTTTCCTTGCAAAATTTGGACATGATAGGACTGTTGCATCCTTAATAAATTCTCTTTCCAATCTTAAAATGAATTCAGGTGAAAAGATCAAAGATTTCAACTCCAGTTTTAACAGGTTATTAAATAAAATCCCAAATGATTCTAAACCTACTGTTGAAGTACAAATAGAATGGTATGTTTCTTCTTTGCCTTCTAATATAGCTATTTTTGTAGATAGAGCTCATAAAGCTACTCTTTTAGAAAGCTTGAAAGAAGCTCTGGCAGTAAAGAAAAGAATCTCAGCATTAGAAAAACGATCAGAGACAGAAGAAAGGAAAACAAAGAAAGTGACATTTTGTCAAGATTCTAAAAATAAAGTTTCAAAAGATCCATTTGATCTTGAAGGTCTTCAAAAAGTGCTAAATACTATGTAAAATGACATGATTGATATAAAGAAACAAGCTGCTAAAACTTCAACCGCTAAAAAATCATTTCGTCCATTTAAGAAGAGTCCTCCTTCAACATCTCAAACTCCAAATGAGATTTCAAATGTTGAATCTGATCAAGATACTAAAGATCCCTCACCTTCTAAAAATGAATTAGAGTCTGAAGAAGAAGTCGAATTAAATGGTTTATGGGATTTTATTCTTCCCAAGGAAGAAGAAAATGAAGCTATGCCTATATCTACAAGAAGAAAATCTTATTTAGATCCAATTGTGTCAAATCCCAAACAAAATTTTGTTCCCACGAAAGAAAAAATCAAAAAATCAAAAACTGTATAGATAGATCCGATTTTATTAGATCCTTCTACAACTTCCAAAACTTTGATTGTTTCAGTTACATTTGAATATAACATAGTTGAAGACATGAAAAATATTAAAGAAAATATTTCATTACATGAAATGACCAAACTCAAACAACAACATAAAATATTGCTTAGAGAACTCAAAGCAATTCCTGTAGAACCTATACAACAGCTAGTCATAGCACAAGCTTCAAAAGATATGGGAAAGCCTCCATCATCTACCAATAAAGTAAATTCCAATGATCTTGTTTTAATTGGTGATAGATCTATCTCCTAAACCCCTCCTTTTATTTTGACTTATGAAATTTTTAACAAAAATGTTCATAATTGTCTTATTGATTCAGGGGCTTATTCAAACATTATGCCAAGAACAGTATGTACAAAATTAAATATCACTCCTCAAAAAACATCTGTACATATAGTTCAATTGGATAGAACAAAAGTTGAATTTATTGGAGAAATGTTTTCAGTATCCATCAGGTTATCATCTAATCCAAAAGTACTACAAGTGATTGATATTTTGGTCGCAAACATCCTTGAATTCTATGGCCTTATTTTGAGCAGAGATTGGTCTGAAAAGTTACATGGATAATTTGCTACTGATTGGTCCCATATGTGGCTACCATATAATGGAAAACCAAATGAAAACAGAATTGAACGTGAGAAATTTATGAAACTTACAGTTACTGAATTGGAAGGACCAAATGAACCTGTAGCTTTTACTAATAATATCATAGGAAATTATTTAGCTGAGTCATTTCTTGGATCATTCAATGCTCAGGTCTCACCTTTTTTAGCAAATACGGTTATTTCTCAACTTGAAAACTTTTCTCAAATTTTTTTTCTAGATGTGTTAATTTTAGCAATTAGCTTCCAAAACAATCTTTATTTTGGACTCTATTTGTTGATGGTTCGAAATCAAAAGATGGTGGAGGAGTAGGTTGCGTTTTAATCAATCCACAAGGAGAGAAAACGATGCTAGCTTGTAGACTCGAGTTCCAGTGCACGAATAATACTGTTGAATATGAAGCATTGATACAAGGTATGTATAAAGCTATAGGATTGAATGTTAAATATTTGCAAGTATATGGGGATTCTGAAATAATAGTTAAACAAGTTAGAAATATGATTCATTGTATTTCTGGACACTTGAAACATTATAAAATTGTAGCTGAGAATCTTATTTCTCATTTTATATAATTCAATATCTCTACAATTCCTAGATTACAAAATGCGAGTGTTGATTTACTTGATAATGTAGCATCTAGACTGATACCACCCAAAGAATTTAGTCTAGGTAGATTTTCGATTGAATTAATTTTCAGACCATCCATTCGTGACAATATAAAAAATTGGAGAGTATTTAAAGATGATGCAGATATAGTAGACTTTCTTACATCAGACAGAACTTATGAAGGTCAAATATTAGATGAACATGAAAATGATTTACAGATTGAGGATAAAATAAACAATAATCAATTCCCAAATATGTAGTAAAAATGGAGGACCTTTATGATTTGAAAGATATATTTAAAAAAGATCAATTCAAAAACTCAAAGTTCTGCTTTAAAGTTTGTATTGATTAATCTTGGTACTCCAGAAAATCCTCAAAACATCAACTTAGGTCTTGGCTGAAAAACGAAGAAAGGATATCATTTATTAAATTGTTGAAAAAATATAAAGAGGTCTTTGCATGGGATTATTCAGATCTTAAAACATATGACACTTCCATAGTTCAGCATATCATTCCTATGATCTCAAATGATAAACCTGTCCAACAAAAACTCAAAAAAAAAAAATCATCTAAATTTAGAAAGTCAAATTAAATCTAAACTGAATAAAATTCTCAAAGCTAAAGTCATCTTTCTTGTTAGACATTTGAACTGGGTGTCAAACATGGTTCCAGTTAGAAAAAATAATGGAGACATTAGAATTTTGATAGACTTTAGAAACTTGAATAAAGCTTGTCAGAAAGATAATTTTCCCTTACCCACCATGGAACAGATATTGCAATCAGTTGCAGGGTCTGAATTGATGTCTTTTCTAGACGGATTTTCAGGGTATAATCAAATCATGGTACATCCTGACGATAGATTAAAAAAAATGTTTAGGAAAAAATGGGGAACATACGCATATCAAAAAATTCCTTTTGGATTGACTAATGCTGGTGCCACATTTCAACGTGCTACGGATATAGCTTTCAGAGGAATAATAAATAGCTCATTTGTTATATACTTATATGACATTACTGTTTATTCTAAGCATAGGAACAATCATATTAATCATTTAAAAAACATTTTCGAAAGATGCAGAAAATATAGCATTTCCCTTAATCCTGAAAAGTATTATTTTGCCTTATTAGAAGCTAAATTATTGGGATTCATTATTTCTAAAAAAGCAATTCATATAGACCCTGATAGGATTCAAGAGATTGAAAATATTCCTCTACCACATAACAATAAAACAATGCAATCATTTTTAGGACAAATTAATTTTGTGAAAAGATTTGTTCCAGATTTCTCCCAAATTGTCCTACCCCTACAGCCAATGATTAAGAAAGATTCAATATTTAGATGGGGAAAAGAAGAAAGAAATTATTTTGAGTTAATTTAAAAAGATATTGTTGAAGCTCCCTCTTTAAGAACTCCTGATTTTCTCAAATCTTTTCTGTTGTACACATTTTATTCTGATACATCATATGCAGCTATTTTGACACAGTTGAATGATCAAAACATTGAAGCACCAATTGATTTTTTTAGCTCTAATCTTCAGGGTGCTGAGTTAAATTATTCAGTTGTAGAAAAACAAGCCTATGCTGTATTTAAATCTTTGAAACATTTTAGACCTTTTGTCTTAAAGACACATACCAAGATAATAGTACCTTACTCAACAACAATGAAATTATTAATACAATGAGAAGTAGGAGAAAAAAAGAGCAAATTGGGTTACTGCACTCCAAGAATATGATGTAGAAATACATCCAGCTAAAATTGTTAAAGAACAAGGTCTTTGAAAAATGTTAACTGGAGCTTCTCATTTGTCAAAAGAGGAAGATCAATCAAATGAAATACATCTATCTAACGTAAGCCTAAATGATTCTCAATCACAATATGCTGATATGAAATTCTTTCTAAAAAATGGACATGCTCCATCATATCTCAATTATACAGCAAAGTGTGCTTTGAGACTTAAATCAAATCAATATAAAGTTGTAAATAATGTCTTATTTATGAGGAATTATGATTCTGTATTATTAAGATGTTTAGAAAAAGCTGAAGTCAAAAAAATATTGCAGGAACTACATGATGGACCAGCTGGAGGTCATTTTAGAGGAAATACCACAGCTCATAAAATATTGCATGCTGGTTATTATTGGACAGCGTTGTTTAAATATGCACATGAATATGCAAGAAAATGTAAAACATGTCAAACCACAGCAGGAAGAGAAAGGAAAGCAGCATTCCCATTACAACTAGTAAATATCCAACAACCATTTGAACAATGGGGGTTAGATATTATAGGTGAAATAACTCCTAACTCTTCAAAACAACAAAGGTATATTCTAACTGAAACTGATTATTTCACAAAATGGGTATAAGCTATCCCATTAAAGGTGGTCAATATACAAAATATTACAGATTTTATTGATCAATTCATAATTACCAAGTTTGGCCTTCCATTAGCTTTAATATTTGATAATGCATCTTACTTTTCTGGAAATGCCATGATTGAATTTGATTTGAAAAGATGTTTTAGGTTAAAATACTCAACCAATTATTACCCACAAGAAAATGGATTAGTTGAATCTACAAATAAAAACCTTATCAGAATCATCAAAAGAACTGTAGAGAAAAATCATAAGAATTGGCACAGAGCCTTATTGTTTTCTCTCTGGGTAGATAGAATCACCCAAAAAGCTTCAATAGGTACTTCAACATTTGTGTTAGTTTATGGAAAAGAAGCAATTATACCCTCAAACATAATGATACCATCGTTTTCTTTAGTACAATTCATTGATGAAAATCCTTCATCCTCTCTTCAACTTAGACAAGATCAAATCCTTAAGTTAGAAGAAGAAAGAGAAAAAGCTAAACAAATTCATACCCATCATCAACAAATAATAAAGGCCTCATTTGATTTAACATCTGTGAGTTCAAGAGATTTTCAAATTGGTGATTTGGTATTAAAGTGGGACAAAGCTCATGAAGAAAAGGGTAAACACACAAAGTTTCAAAAACTCTGGCTAGGACCATTTCCAATAATTGAAAAAATTGGCTCATCAACATTTCTGTTACAGGATTTATCAAGTAAGAAAGATTCTTTACCTATTAATGGGCAAGTTTTGAAAAAACATTTCTCCTAGAAGGTAACCCTTCTATCTTTGTACATTAAAATTTTTTCTTTCATATAGAAATAATTTTTTTTTTAGTACTAACAGTTGACCTTTCAAAATAAGTCTTAGATAATTCCTTTTTGCACTTTCTTTTTCCACTTGTTAAAAAATAGAACTGTTAAAGAAAGAAAAATCGAAAGATTTAGGAAAAAACAGATTAATTTTATCTTTCTAGAAAAATGAAATTCCAATAAAACACTTATTTTTGTTTGAAGAACTCTCATTTTTATCTAGTAGGAAGATTCTTTTGTCAATCATGAAAAAAAAATTATATTATAGTAAGAAATATTTTTCAAAAAAAGCAATCTAACAACTCGACATTATCATCTAGCATCTTAAAAAGAAATATGATTCATCCCATCCGGTAAATCTTATAATTCTCAAAAGTAGATAAAAGAAAATAAAAAGAAAAAGTTTGGAGAAAACTTAAAAGATAATAAGTCTCATCACGAGCTTGTTTACCATGTTCATAAAGAAATAGTTGAATTGACATTACTAATACTACCTACCAAAACAGTGTAATGACTTGAGATTATATCATAAAGACAAGGGGTCTCATCAAGAGCCAACTTGATCAGTTTAATTACTATTTGTGAATGGCATTGTCACTATTTGGTTACCTAGCCAAGGTAGTGGCTTTTAAGTAGATAAAAGATATAAAAAAGAAAAATATATGATTTACTTATGAAAATTATGAGAAATACCGGATGGAAAAATCGATCATAACTAGTTAAAAGGTAACTCTGCCACAAGCTTAAAACTGCCTATTGGAACAGAGGCTCTATCTACGATAAAAGAGTAAAACTATAAAAAGCTTTATCTGTAAATATTATTTGCTATTTATTTTTAACTAAGTAAAGACTGACATTGATTTTTATACTTATATATTTATAGAGGAATTCTCCTAAATGAGTGAACAAATGAAATTTTCGTTATTTGAAAAAAGATATTATTTATCTAAAATTTAATTTCTTTAACTATTTTATTTTTATATAAAAAGATTTAAGATTTTCAAAAAAAGTTTTATCAGAGACATCTGGTTCATCCAAGTGAATCGCCAATTGTTGTGCTATACAACAACCCCCATTTATTTTTCATAAATAGGGACCCTTTAGAAATAAATAGGCAAAATCTGTTTTAAAAATTCTTTTAAAAAAACACTTAGAAAATAAATTTTCCTGCCTAAAGCACACTGCTTATCACATATTTTATCCTTCAAAAAGAATCCTAAATCATAAAATCTGCGAATTGCGAAATGCTCTCCTTACAAAGCATTTCCAAATAAATAAAAACATTTACTTTCATTTTTCTTTGCAACGCACTTGATTTAGTTAAGATTTAAACAAACAAAGAAATATAAGTTGCGACAGCCGTGGACCGACGAAGCGAATAAACTCAAAAATATAAATCCTTTTTCTCTATCGCATCCATTTTAATCTTTCGCAAATCGCATCGCGCACCAATTATAATATAGAATTAAATGTATCTTTTAAATCTTGTGATCTACGATTTGCATAGATCGCATTTCGCAAAATTTATGAGACAATCACGAAATATTATAAGGAATCATTGCGATTTGCACAATTAATGATATCAACGTGTGAAAGGCAACTAATGTCATATAAAATTGAATTTCAGATCTTAACGGCTTTAAACGATTGTTAAGTATTGTGTCCGGAGTCATGTGAAGCCATGTCAAGCATTAAATTTTGAAATCATAAGGAATTATGAAGAGATGATTGATAAGATTGACAATTTTTCACGTGAATTTGAAATAAATCCATGATATATCTTTGTAATGATCGTTATATGATATATTTCACTTTTCTCTCATGAAATCAATTATAGAGTTAAGAAATTTAGAGATGAGTAAAAAGGGTAAAGAGGTGTCTAAAGCATCATCTTCAGAGGATATAGAGATGCCTTCATTGTTTTTAGACATTGTCTGTAACAAATATTGTGGCATTTCTTCATGGGAAGCTATGTACAAAATCTTTGAGGATGAAGGACCAAATGTGATAACAAAAACATCTACGACAGGTACTGATTCCACCTCTGATGCAACCCTTTTCAACGTTACATGCTCGTTTATTCATAGAATAGCTGCAAGACCGAAGATTATGCCTTACATGGATATGATTAAGTGGTCAGTTGAGAACTTAAATATTGAAGATAGAGTTTTCAAGAATTCCAGAGGAGAGATTATGGACTCTTTCAAAGCCAAATATTTGACAGCCATGTATCATCTACCAGCTCCACAACAAAAGTATGATAATAGATATGTGAAAATTTTTAGAGCTAAACATCCAGATCTTATCAAAGTCATCCATGAATGGAAAGAAAATGAAGGGAAATTGAAGCAGGACAAATATGGTACATACCCCATTACAAAAATCCCTTACCCTTATTGCTATGCTGCTGGTATGTTGTGTAGGCTATTTTCCAAACTTGATAGTACTATGTTCACTAGAGATTGGGTTCCATTAATTGACGCAATCGTCAATTCATCCATTTTGAATTGGGCAGACCTTTTATTCAATTATTTAGCCAAACATATTGCCGAATATAGGAATAAAAGGAGTGCTTCATCCCAAGAAAATTCACCCTTTTACATGTCTTCTTATGTTATGGATTCCATCCGTTTCACTTCTACATTTCCAATCATGGGTTGGAAATGGACCATTAAAAACCCTACCCCAATTCACATATACCATGAAGAACTCTGGGACTCTAAATTCCACCTACATTTCTACAAAGTCTGTTATGGAGTCATGTTGCCTATGTATCAAATGATTTTCAGTAAAAAGATCCCTAGGGTTTCCAAAGAAGTCAGTAAAGATATTCTTCCTATAGCTAGATGGTTTGCTGAAGAAAAATTCACATATGTTCGAGTATTTGGAAGTTCTACTCTTCCACATGTTTTTCCATATTATGTTCCAGATAGATTTTTTGGGAGAGAGATAGCTTATCAACTCACCAATGTTGTCACAAAAAAGTTAAAAGATGATAAAAAAATTATTTGGCCTTCCTTCCCTCTATAGCACGGAACCTTCGCTTTTGCTAATATCAGCCATACATACAAAGATGCTCCTAATATTCAGATGTTAAATCTAGCATTCATGCCCGGAAGATTATATGACCCTAACGATGTAATTAAAAATTGCATGGCAAAGCTCAAAACAAAGCCTTTCATAAAGGAAGAAGATAAATTTGATGACTTCTTCCAAGAAGTCAAAGATTTTTCTAATATTGTTAAAAGGATTTCCACTCAATCAATTCAAGAAGAGGCTGAAGCCTTTCAGGTATATAGAAATGAGAGATTGAAAAATGTCCCTTTGAATTTGTTAGTTATTGAAGAAGAAAAACATACTCCAATTGTTAGTCTCGATGAAGAAATGAAATATGGCTCTGAAAATGAATCTGGTCAGTCTCAACAGCATTCTGATAGGTCAAATCAATCTAAGGATGAATCTGAATCTATAGAAGAAAAGTTGGAAGTTGACCTAATTCTTCAAGAAATAGAGTTGCAAGAGAAAACAAAGAAAAATGGCACTAAATCAAATTTAGAGGCAATTCAAAAGGATCAGAGCACGGTAGATCAGTCTAAATCATCTCAAGGTAAAGACCTGGTGAATGAATGGGAACAATTTTCCTGAGCAATAAAGACTCCTAAAGAAAAGGTCAATACTGACCAAGAAGCAAGATTTCAAATGCCAGAACCTTCTGAGAAAATAGTTGAATTAGAACAGATGTTAGATGCAGAGAAAGTCAAGACTACTGAAAAAATCAGAGAAAGTTCAACACAGTTCCATAAAGATATTGAAAATATTAAGTTAGAAAATCACACAGAGCTTAAAGAGAAACATATACAGCTGGAGAAAGCCATGGCAGAATTACACAATCAATCACAATCAGTAAAGTTCATTAAATAATCACTTGAGATAAATGCTTCGATAAAGAAACAACAAAAGATATTTTTTCATAAAGCTGCTACGATTGATTCCTATTGTGATTCTAATAAAATAATGATTCAACAAATTGCAATCCAAAAACTAGAATGTGAGAAACTTCAAAAGAAAATTGAAGAACACATTCAATGGAAAGACTCAGATATGGGAAAGCAAGCTAATATACCACAAATAGACAAGCTTCACAAAGAATTATTATTTACAGAATGGGAAGCACAAATCATCCGAACAGAAAGAGCAGTGACCAAAACATCCAGCAAATCAAGTGAGGTTATACAACTCTTATGTGACCAATTGTTTAAAACATGAATTCTTGAAGAAAGCACGTCTGATGTGTTTTCAATTACAAAAGAACTAGAATTAAAACAGACATAGAGAGAAGAACAACATGAAGAAATAATCAAGAAAGTCAATAAGTTTGATCAGGAAAATTATTGAAATTTTTTGATCAAACCTTATCATCAGCAGCAAACTCTTCTATTTCTCACAGAATTAGCCAAAAAATTTCAGTCGACAATCTCAAATGATATCTTCAACGACAAAATTCGATCACGAATATCTCAGCCAGCTTAGCTCAAGACAATGCTAGATATCTGCCAACTTTGTGATCACACATAAATGCATGATCAATAAAGTCAGGATTATTAGTTCTAAATTCCTAGATTATTGTTCAAGTTAAGTTTTAGAGAAAGGTTGTTTGAAACCTCCTCTATATTTTTGTAAATCATTTAATTAGTTTGTAGCTGGTTTTAGTATTTAAACCCTTCTCATGCATTTAGAGAAGGGTCCAAGATTTTGTTAAGAACATTTACAAAGAATGCTTATTTCTAAGTAAAGTTTGTGGATGCCTTGATGAAGTAATGGAACACGGCCTTTTTCAGTTATAAATATCATTTTTTTGAATCATTGTTGGTGCACTTCTGTATTCTTTGAATGGCTCTTTGATTGAAGAATTGGATACGACCTATTATCATTAATCCGATAAGCAGAAGTAATACACATCTGGTACTATTATCATGTATGTTATTTTTGTTTGTGGATGTTAGTGATGAACTCAACTTTCATGAATTATATATGGAATTAATTATTTATGTCTAAAATATATGTTGCACTATTGTATGGTATAAAGATACAAATTAGTTATTTCATATATGATCATCAAATAAATGCAATATATCTTTCATTTTATTTTGATTAACTATTTTTCAAGAGAATCATATTACACAGTAATAATTCTATTAAATTTGTGACGATCTCATCATCACAGATTGACTAGATATCTTTTTAGATCGCATTAAATTATTATCCCTGGGTTAGATTAAATCTAATTCAAAGCTTTTCATTTAGAAATAAATTTATCTTAGTTTGGAGTAATTCATCATTGCAAAAATGTTTTGAAAATAAATCCCACAAATCTTAAAAAACCCAAGTCCGGGAAATTGGTCCCATCACACCCAGTTGGAGCCACTACCCCAAATAGAAAAAGAACTACTTTAAGGTCCGGACTGGGTGGTTATCCCCATTTTTTGTTGCCACAGATTTATGACGCCTCAACATTTTTGGTGCTAGAAGGAGGGCCTACTATGAATGGTAGATAAGTCTAAAAATCAAAACCCTCATAAGAGTCGATCTTCTCAAAAGAATTCTACGATTTCCCGATCATAATCTAGATCACCAACTCAAAAATAGGAAGTAGTAGAAACCTTTCCATCATCTCCTGAATTATCATGTTATCCACCTACTTCAGAATTCATTCTCGAATCTCCCGAAGTTCAGTCTTTAATTCAACAATTAGAAGGAATATCTATTTCTTCTGAAAAGCCTATTAGCCGAGAAACTTCTAAGGAAAGTGTTAATTATTTATTTAGAGAAACTGGTATTTTAACTTAATCTAAAAGTGAGAAGCTTGGAATTCCCCCTTTTGAGTTTCCATTAGAATCTCATCACAAAAAAGTTTCTATATCCAGATCTAAGTAAAAAAAAAGTGAAGTCACATCAAGTTTTCCTCTAGTCATTCATCCACATTCTTCTAATCAACCTACATCCCCACCATCTTCCATTTCTTCTACTCAAACAATCAATGCTGTCACAAGTAGTACTGTTCCAGTTGTAAGTTCTTCATTCATTACCCCTACTTCTGGATCTATTTCTACATCTTCACAAACTCCAAATCCAGTTATGGCTAATCGACCCTGGACGAGTCTTGGTGCTGTATTAATAGAAAATCCTAATCCTCTTCTAGATTATCCAGAAAAATGGTTACCTAAATATAATCCAGATGATGGTCTTCCTATTGAAGAACACATCAATAATTTTATGTTAGCCATGAATTTAAAAGGAATTGCTCATGAAGATGTTGTAGTTAGATTGTTTCCATACACTTTTCAAGGATCTGCGGGATCCTGGTACTTCTCTCTTCCAGTAGGATCTATTTCCAATTGGGCAACCTTTGAACAAGTTTTCCTTGCAAAATTTGGAGATGATAGGACTGTTGCATCCTTAATCAATGCTCTTTACAATCTTAAAACAAATTCAGGTGAAAAGATCAAAGTTTTCAACTCCATATTTAACAGGTTATTAAATAAAATCCCAAATTCTTCTAAACCTGTTGTTGAAGTACAAATAGAATGGTATATTTCTTCTTTTACTTCTAATATAGCTATTTTTGTAGATAGAGCTAATAAAGCTATTCTTTTAGAAAACTTGAAAGAAGCTCTGGCAGTAGAGAAAAGAATATTAGCATTAGAAAAATGATCAGAGACAGAAGAAAAGAAAACAAAGAAAGTGAAATTTAGTCAAGATTATAAAAGGAAAGTTTCAAAAGATCCATTTGATCTTGAAGGTCTTCAAAAAGTGCTAAAGACTATGTCAAATGACATGATTGATATAAAGAAACAAGTTGCTGAAACTTCAACCAGTAAAAAATCATTTCGTCTATTTAAGAAGAGTCCTCCTTCAACAACTCAAACTCCAAATGAGATTTCAAATGCTGAATCTGATCAAGATACTGAAGATCCCTCACCTTCTGAAAATGAATTAGAGTCTGAAGAAGAAGTCAAATTAAATGGTTTATGGGATTTTATTCTTCCCACAGAAGAAGAAAATGAAGCTATGCCTGTATTTACAAGAAGTAAATCTTCTTTAGATCCAACTGTGTCAAATCCCAAACAAAATTATGTTCCCACGAAAGAAAAAATCAAAAAATCTAAAAATGTACAGACAGATCCAATTTTATCAGATCTTTCTACAGCTTCTAAATCTTTGATTGTTTCAGATACAGTTGAATATAGCATAGTTGAAGACATGAAAAATATTAAAGCAAATATGTCATTACATGAAATGACCAAACTCAACCAACAATAGAAAATCTTGCTTAAATAACTCAAAGCAATTCATGTAGAACCTATACAACCGCCAGTTATAGCACAAACTTCAAAAGATACGGGAAAACCTCCATCATCTACCAATAAAGTAAATTCCAATGATCTTGATTTAATTGGTGATAAATCTTTCTCCCAAACCCCTCCTTTTCTTTTGACTTATGAAATTTTTAACAAAAATGTTCATAATTATCTTATTGATTCAGGGGCTTCTTCAAAAATTATGCCAAGAACAGTATGTACAAAATTAAATATCACTACTCAAAAAAAATTTGTACATATAGTTCAATTGGATAGAACAAAAGTTGAATTTATTGGAGAAATGTTTTCAGTATCCATCAGGTTATCATCTAATCCAAAAGTACTACAAGTGATTGATATTTTGGTCACAGACATCCCAGAATTCTATGGCCTTATTCTGAGCAGAGATTGGTCTGAAAATTTGCATGGATATTTTGCTACTGATTGGTCCCATATGTGGTTACCATATAATGGAAAACCAAATCAAATTAGAATTGAACGTGAGAAATTTATGAAACATACAGTTACTTAATTGGAAGGACCAAATGAACCAGTAGCTTTTACTAATAATATCATAGGAAATTATTCAACTGAGTCATTTCTTGGATCATTCAATGCTCAAGTCTCACCTTTTTCAGAAAATACGGTTATTTCTCAAGTTGAAAATTTTTCTTAAACAAATTCTTCTAGATGTGTTAATTTTAGCAATTAGATTCCAAAACACTATTTATTTTGGACTCTATTTTTTGATGGTTCGAAATCAGAAGATGGTGCAGGAGTAGGTTACGTTTTAATCAATCCACAAGGAGAGAAAACGACGCTAGCTTTTAGACTCGAGTTCCAGTGCACAAATAATACTATTGAATATGAAGCATTGATACAAGGTATGTATAAAGCTATAGGATTGAATGTTAAATATTTTCAAGTATATGGGGATTCTGAAATAATAGTTAAACAAGTTAGAAATATGATTCATTGTATTTCTGGACACTTGAAACATTATCAAACTTTAGCTCAAAATCTTATTTCTCATTTTATAGCATTCAATATCTCTAAAATTCCTAGATTACAAAATGCGAGCGCTAATTTACTTGCTAATGTAGCATCTAGATTTATACCACCAGAAGAATTTAGTCCAGATAGATTTTCGATTGAATTATTTTTTAGATCATCCATTCGTGACAATATAACAAATTGGAGAGTATTTAACGATGATGCAGATATAGTAGACTTTCTTAAATTAGACAGAGCTTATGAAGGTCAAATCTTAGATGAACATGAACATGATTTATAGATTGAGGATAAAATAAACAATAATCCAATTCCCAAATCTATAGTAAAAATGGAGGACCTTTATGATTTGAAAGATAGATTTAAAAAAGTTACCAATTTTGAAACTCAAAGTTGTACTTTAAAGTTTGAATTGATTAATCTTGGTACTCCAGAAAATCCTCAAAACATCTGTTACACAGAAATTTGTCACCGTCCCTACAATTCCCTATCCCGCACATTGGAGGGCTTACTCTGTGACCTGTGAGGAGTGACATGATGTGAAAACACTTTCATGACATCCCCCTAGACATGGACTTTCATTCCCCTGAAGAAATCTCCTTGTGAAAAACCCTAAAAATAGCCTTTTCATCCTTGGCGCGACTAGCTAGTGTTATACCCGCGCCAATGGGGGAAATATTCCAAAGAGGGAGCACCAATTGGCGCTGTGTCTCAGAGTCGCACTCATGCCAGGCTTAATAAATGGTGGAAGATCGACTCCAACCAACTCCTAAACTAGTCTCTAAATTAAGTTGGGACGTTTGGCTCCAGATTTCCCTGTAGAGTAAGTAGTTTTCCACCTCTCATGGAAGCTTCCTTGAAGATAGGGCCAATCCCATGATTGTAGGGATCCCAACTCCCCTTCCACCATCTATATAAGCTTTCCATTTCCCTTTGCAAGCTAGTCTCCAAGAATCTCCAAGAGCCTTCATAGCCTAAAGAATGCTGCAAGAGCTTTGATAGTCCTCATAGTGCCAAATCCATAGAAAGGAGATTGACGATCGAAGAGAGAGGCTTGTCCCCATTCCCAACAAGATTTACTGAGACGTATTCCACTGATGACCCACCGAAGGAAGGTTCAGCGTCAGAGCCTGGTTGTATTTTCCTTTGTATGAATTAATGATAAGCGACTATTGGTTATGGTTCCACTCGTATTGTTCATTACGATCATGAGTTGTGTCTTCTATGACTGATACATAATTTCATATATCGGGTTTTACGCATGTGTTTGTCATGTTTCTTGTGTGTGCAGGTGTTCGATCGCGACAAGTGAGAGGATTGTGATCTGCTAGAGAAAGGAAACGGGAGCGCCATCTTCTCTACGAACAACATCGTTGGACTTGAGGTAGGCCTTCTTCGCAAGTTGGTTTATTGTAATTAGGAACCTGCGCCTTAGCGTGATACGATTGTTGCTAGACCCAATTTGGGCTAGTAGGTATCGCCTCTGTCTGCAGAGGGGATTTACCTCTACAACAAATTGGTGACTACGCTGGGGAGTTAGCTTGTTGTTTGCTTTATAAAATATAGACGGAGCCTAAAGTTAGCCAGATAGCCTTCGAAACGCTCTTTCTCTGCATTAGCGAAAGTAGATGAATGCTACTTCAGTCAATCTTCGGTTTAGTTTATGAACTGAACACTTGGAGTATTTTCTTGTCTTTTGGTCGATTCTTGACTTTTCCTGCTTGATCATCTCTTTTGGCTGGCTCTTTTCGTGATTTTGGCTTTTGGTTTGAGCTCCAACTTCACTAGTCTGCTTCTTGGATTGCTTATTTTTTATTTTTGCATAGCAAACTTGACTGGCGTGCTTATTAGCGTGACAGTCGTGCCAATTGGTGCTAGTTGCCAATTCACTACTCGCGCCAATCCTGTTATGGCGCTAGTTTCAACCTGACAGTCGCGCCAGTGCTGTGAAGTGCTAGGGTTTGCTTAGTTTTGAGCTCTCTAAGCTTGATCTGTGATTTTGGTTTCATTTTTTTGACTGCTTGAGTGTTCTGGAGCCTTGTTGGAATGATTGTGACCTTCTTCCTTTGGTTGTTTGCCCGTTTCTATCGATTTTACATTTTAGCCCGAGGGTATCTAGGTGGTATTGTGCGTCAAGCCTCCCTTGGGAGTTTTTGGTTTCTATCTGTTCAGTCAACTTTGTGATTGCTTCTCTGCATTCATTTGGTGGTTGTTTATCGTTTTATTGCATTATTTGAGTGATTGGCTTCTTCTCCATTCGAATTTCGCTTTCTCTCACTTTGAGCCTACATTACATGGTTCATTTGAGTCTTGGAGATTCTGCTTGAAGTGGTGAGTCTGGTCTTGGTTGGGAGAAATTCTTTTTTTTTTCATTTTCAGGCGTTGGCGCTTATTGTCAGTTAACAACCCGCACCAATTTTCCATTGGCACAAGTTTTCAATGATAAAGTCGTGCCAATTTTAGGGTGTGTGAAAATTGAGACTTTTTCCCTAAATCCTTCACAGTGTGTCTTTCCCTTATGGTATTTTCACTGTATGAGCATAGATTACATTGCTCATTGTTTAAAATGTCTTCTCTCCATGATTGCTTGATGTAAAAGGGAATGAATGACTTGTTTTGATCTCATGCTTTGGAAGTCCTCTTTGTTTTTTGTCACCTTTTGAGGAATTTCTTTACAGAGTGATTTGAAACAACAATTGCATTCTTAGTGTTTTTTACATCTCTTTTGCATTCATCTAGGAGATTTGTGTTCTTTAGTTTTCGTCTCATAGTTTGCTTTTTGTTAAAATGCATTAGATCACATTGCATTGAAAAGTATTTTTTAAGATCCATCATTGAACTTAGATTACATTGTTTAATGATTGAAAAATAGAAATCGCTTTGAGTACATTCTCTTTCATTAAAAGCATGCATTAAGTAGATTCTCATTTCATCGAAAAATGCATTGAGTGCATTCTTATAATTTTAAAATGAAAAGGAAATTGTGCATAGATTACAATTGCATAGTTTTCAAAAAGAGGATTTTGCGTAGATTACATTGCATTATTCGCATCGTTGAATGTTTGGAATTACTTTTGGATAGTGAAAGTCATCTAGTTTGGAAAAAGTTTCGTTTTCAGTATTGTTGTTTTTTGCATCATTGTTTGAAGCTCTTCCCTTAACTAGATAACATTCATCAAATTGAAACGTTTTCTTTTCTCATATAGCTGCATATAGGAGATTGTCATATGACATACGGTAGGACCTTGAAACCGAGACATAATTGAAGATCAACCATAAAATTTATTCAATTTACACTAAGGCAGCATTGAAACATTAATGAAATATTTAGAGGTCTAGGCTGGAGACGTGTTTCGGCGTCTTTAAACCTAGTACCTGTTGTTCGCCTCTTGGCTTTAGAAAACACTAATACGGACTTGTGCTCCCCGTACCGTCACATATAAAAAGGGAGACCCCACTAGGTTGCTATCCTTTATCCATAGGAAGCCGAGTCTGCCGCCCTATACCCGTGATACACTGGACACAACATTTGGGGAGATTGCCTGCACATACATTAAGTCCTTGGTTGATTTCTCTTTCATTTTGAAACCAAGGTGTATATTGTAGTTCACGGTTATTTGGTACACCCTTTGCCTAGAATTCCTGAGTAGTCATTTCGATATTTTCTGACTCTTTAAATTTGAAAATATCATCAAGCGCTTGTCCTTTCACGCTTGTTTCCAACCTGAAAGTGATAAAGCACCTTTTTCCTTTTTCTCAACTCTTAAAAGATGAAATGGTAGAGTTTTGTTTCAATGTCATAAAAATTAACTGCCCACGAAATATTCCTGGTTAAAGTTAGTTTCCTTAGGGTGTTGTTCTACAATTTTTTCTTATGGCAGCTTTTCCAGAGTTCTCCAACCAAGGAATCCCCTCCGATGGGAATCCGGGTCCTTTTCCCCCTTTTGGGAATTTTGGTGCTCCTTATATGGCAACGTTGTCCCTTCCTGGGTTGATTGTTGGGTTGCCTGTTTGGTTGTTCTCAACCTCTGTGGTCCCAAATGTCCCAACTATTATTCAACCGTCTCCTCTGCCTGAACAACATCATGTTGATTCTAAGGTGTGTCTCTCCCCTTCTTCGCCTGTTTCTGCATCCTCCTCTTCTAATTCGCCTGGTGAAAGTCTGGATTCGATTAACCAAGTGGCTAAAAAGAAGAAGAAGTCTGATAAGCGAGAGGCTAAGGCTGCGGCTACTGCTTCTAAAACATCTCCTCTTGATAAACCTCCCAACCCTCCACGGAAAGTAAAATACCCTTGCATGTTGTGCACGGGAGACCATCTTCTTCGAGATTGCCCTGGCATTCCCAAGGTGCTCCAAGCATGGTCCAATGGTTGTCTACCATTGCCTTTGGCTTCTGGGAGTCAGGTTGGGGACACGTCTTCAGCTAGTGCAGGTAAAACTCTTAAGAAGCAAGGTAAGCTCACCAATCCCTGTAAGTTGTGTGGGGGGCACCATGCCATTCACCTTTGTCCATATATGGATGAAGCCAAGCAAGTTTTGGACAACTCGGCTGTTTCTATGCCATGCCTTCTGGCTCGTTACAAACAGCTTTCTTTGAGTCCTCCACCAGCTGATCCTACAATTGGTAAAGAGTCATCCTTGGTCGATCCTTCTCCCCCAGAAATTTAGATTCAGGAATCCATTCCTGACCAACCAGTGGTCGTGGGATCAGTTGAACTGGCCCCGTCTATGGTGCACTAGGTCTTTTCGGTGGAGAGTGGATCTCACATCCCTCAGGTTCTTCTTGTTTCTTTAGATTCCTTAGACTTGGAGAAAGATTCTCCAGTCCTGATATCTCAAGAAGCTGCTACTCCGCCTCCCGTGATAGAGGTCCTAGAGGATACTCCTCCCGCCTTCGAGATGGAGGTCGTGGAGGATGCTTCTTATTCTTCCGTAACACCAGGGGAAGACCATCTCGATTCGATGGTAGCCCCTCCGAGTAGTTTGGTCGCTTCCTTTGATTGGAATCAATTTTCAGGATACCGCCTTCTGTATTATGTGCCTTTCGAGATCACAGTACAGGCCTTTGTTCTGGTTGTACCCAGCGCCATTATAGATGAAGGTGCGTCTGTTGATATTTTATCCTCAGCTACTTGGCACGCTTTTGGTTCACCGCTTCTGGCGCCTGTTACACAGAATCTATTGATGTTTAACAGAAGAATGAGTTAACCGTTAGGGATCCTTCTAAGGTTACCTGTTACTTTGGGAGGCAAAACTGTCCATATAGACATGATGGTTGTTCCAGGCCCCTTGGATTTCAATCTGCTCTTGCGGCGCGATTACACCTATGCCATGGGGGCACTTGTCTCCTCCCTTTTTCGTGTGGTCTGTTTTCCACATGAAGGACGAATCGTGACCATTGATCAAATTTTGTTCTTTGGTCCTGATGTGGCCGTTGGCCCACCATCATCCCCTCCTGGTTTTTATCCACATCTTGTATCTGCCCCACCACAGGTCAACTATGTGGCTACCTACCCCATGCCTGTACTCAGTGATAGTGCCACTGTGCATCAGGTGCTGGGGGCATTGGGTCCTGACTTACAGGATGTTTTCCTTCCATCGGGAGTGGAACTCTTGGAAGTGATCACTTCTTGTTCATTATGACAAGGTTGTGGGAGCACAGTTCGTTTCCTTGTGTCAAGCTCCTTAAAAAATGAAACAAGTTGGTCGGAGCATAATTCATTTTCTTGTGTCAAGCTCCTTAAAAAATGAAACAAGGTGTTCAGAGCATAGTTTGTTTTCTTGTGTCAAGCTCCTTAAAAAATGAAACAAGACAGTCGGAGCATGGTTCTTTTCCTGTGTCAAGCTCCTTAAAAAATGAAACTGGGTCTGGTCGGAGCGGAGTTCCTTGTCTTGCGTCAAGCTCCTTAAAAAATGAAACAAGGTTGTCGGAGCAGAGTTCCTTGTCTCGTGCCAAGCTCCTTAAACCATGAATAAATGTGTCCTGAGGATAGTTATTTTAATGTGTCAACCTAGTTAAGACAATGAAACACTTTCATGTTCAATTCAAGTCTTTGATAAGATCTCGTAAAATCCTAGTCGAGTCTTTCTCTTGATCTCGTAAATTGAACCTTCACTCCATCTACCTTTCATATGGACTGAAGCTTGGGGGGCATGCACCTCAAATTGAGTCACCATGTTGGGGGGCATGCTCACTTTTTCAAGCATAGTTTGTTTCTATTTCAAGCTTGTGTAAAAATGAAACCGATTTCAAGCATAGTTTATCTTTGTTTCAAGCTTGGGTAAAAATGAAACCAACTTCAAGTAGATTTTTCTAATTTCAAGCTTGTGTAAAAATGAAACCATTCCCATTTTACCTCTTGTGATTGCCATTTTATCAACTTGTTTTTGCTAGATGAGCCTTGGTTTTCTCACTCCATCGTCACTATCTGCTTGGCCAATCATATGCCTTTACTTGGTTGTTTTACCCATTCCCGAGGAACCTCTGCGATGAGTGGTCTTGTTAGCCAGCCTCTCGACCTTTATTTGTTCAGAGTAGTTCCACAATTACTGGAACCAGTAGCTACCCTATATACCACTCGTTCCTCTAGGAGGTGTCATCTTTAAGCTCTTTTCTGACTCTCTAAACATGAAAAGATTGTCAAGTCCCTTGTCATTTTGATCTCGTTAAAGTGGACACGAAACGACATCTACCCAGTATATGTTTACCCATTTTTCGGGTTGGGATAGATTATTTACGAAAAAGGAATACTCTAGCCTATCGCGACTAGGAGGTTTTCTCAGACATAGTTTTATACCTTTTCGGATCTGAGGAACTATTTACGAAAAGGGACCATTGGAGTTTACTTTTCTGCTATCTTTTCAAACTCTCTAAACATGAAAAGATGCTGAGTTCTTCCTTTGTCAGACTCATTAAACCTTGATGACATTGGGTTCAGTCGTAATGACGATATTCGAGTTTCTCCTTCCTAGGGCTCGTTAAATGTACTAGGATGGATTCGTCCAAAGGATGAATTTATATGACAAGAATGTGGTATCCTCTTCAAGCTTGTGTAAAAATAAAGAGGTACTCTCCAGAAATGGTGGGGAAAAATGGAACCAAAATCATTGTCGTGTCGGCAGTATGTCGCTCTTGAACATGGCACTCGTCTGCATTCATGTCAGGTTGGGGACATCTCATCTCATTATCTGTTGGCCTCCGTGGTTTTGGGTAATCCTTTTTGACCTCTCATCTATTCTTTGCCTCGTCACCATGACCTCTGATCTTTTGATGTCAAATACTGCCAAATCCACTGTTGTGCCGCCGATATGTTCAAGAGAAATTGACCTCTGCAAAATTTCAACCTTCCTCTGATTCTCATATGATCTTGATTCACAAAGACATTATACTCCTCTATCTTGCGTCGATGATATGGGAAACACTATGGCCCACATTTGATCAAGGTCACTTCCTGTCGACTTCAGCTCATTATCCAGGAAGCTGATCTAGAGACTCCCTTCTGGTACCTTGGAGCCTGCATGCCTCAATGGCCGGTTCTTCGTGTTTAACGTGAGGTTTTGATCATTGGCCTCCGATCGAGTGACTCTACGGGTGTTCGACGCTAGCTCACTGATTCGCATGCCGTATATTGTACCTAGAGTACAATGAGGGCCATTTTCATCATTGGTGGTACCGCTCGCGTCTGTTAACAACTTTCATCATTGGCTGGTAATCAGGCGATGTTCTTGCATGTTCGACTTCAGCTCACTTATTCGCATGCTTGAACTTGTACTTTGTTCGGGTCGAGATGGAGCGCAAGACCCTGGATTTTGTTTGTTGGAATCCAGGCTGTGATTTTGTGGATTATTATGATTAGTTACATGACTCATTCACTAGATGGCTGCGACCATACCTGAGTCTATTTATCGATCCTCACTGGATGGCTGCGTCCATGCCTTGGATCTGGATTATTGTATACTCTGCTATGGATGGCTGTGCCCATACCACATATATATCATGTATTTGAGATATTAGTTGTATTTCTCTACGCAGGTTTTCCGACGGCAGTGTTTTCAGTTGGACACGTTCTTATAAAGCATTTCACCCCTCTCTCTCTTTCGGGCCTCATGCTTTAGGGGGCATCTGTTACACAACAATTTTTCACCATCCCTGCAATTCCCCGTCCCGCACATTGGATGGCTTACTCCATGACCTGTGAGCAGTGACATGATCTAAAAACACTTTCATGACATTCCCCTAGACATGGAATTTCAATCCCCTGAAGACATCTCCTTGTGAAAAACCCTAAAAATAGCCTTTTCATCCTTGGTGCGACTAGCTAGTGTTATACCCGGGCCAATGGGGGAAATATTCCAAAGAGGGCGTGCCAATTGGTGCTCTGTTTCATAGTCGTACTCACATCAGGCTTAATAAAGGATGTTTTTTTTTAAATAAATGGCGGAAGATTGACTCCAACCAACGCCTGAACTGGTCTCTAAATTGAGTTGGGACGTTTGGCTTCGGATTTCCATGTAGAGGAAGTAGTTTTCCACCTCTCATGGAAGCTTCCTTGAAGATAGGGCCAATCCCATGATTGTAGGGATCCAAAATCCCCTTCCACCATCTATATAAGCTTTCCATTTCCCTTTGCAAGCTAGTCTCCAAGAATCTCCAAGAGCCTTCATAGCCTAAAGAATGTTGCAAAAGCTTTGATAGTCCTCATAGTGCCAAATCCATAGAAAGGAGATTGAAGATTGAAGAGAGAGGCTTGTCCCCATTCCCTACAAGCTTTACTGAGACGTATTCCATTGACGACCCGCCTAAGGAAGGTTCAACGTCAGAGCCTGGTTGTATTTTCATTTGTATGAATTAATGATAAGCGACTATTGGTTATGGTTCCACTCGTATTGTTCATTATGATCATGAGTTGTGTCTTCTCTGACTGATACATAATTGCATATATCGGGTTTTATGCTTGTTTTTGTCGTGTTTCTTGTGTGTGCAGGCGTTCGATCGTGGCAAGTGAGAGGATTGTGATCTGCTGGAGAAAGGAAACGGGAGCGCCATATTCTCTACGAACAACAGCGTTGGACTTGAGGTAGGCCTTCTTCGCAAGTTGGTTTATTGTAATTAGGAACCTGCGCCTTAGTGTGATACAATTGTTGCTAGACCCGATCTGGGCTAGTAGGTATCACCTCTGTCCGCAGAGGGGATTTACCTCTACAACAAATTGGCGACTACACTGGGGAGTTAGCTTGTTGTTTGCTTTATAAAATATAGACGGAGCCTAAAGTTAGCCAGATAGCCTTCGAAATGCTCTTTCTCTGCATTAGCGAAAGTAGATGAATGCTGCTTCAGTCAATCTTCGGTTTAGTTTATGAACTGAACACTTGGAGTATTTTCTTGTCTTTCGGTCGATTCTTGACTTTGCTTGCTTGATCATCTCTTTTGGCTGGCTCTTTTCGTGATTTTGGCTTTTGGTTTGAGCTCCAACATCACTAGTCTGCTTCTTGGATTGCTTATTTTTTATTTTTGCATAGAAAACCTGACTGGCGTGCTTATTAGCGTGACAGTCGTGCCAATTGGCGCTAGTAGCCAATTCACTACTCGCGCCAATCCTGTTATGGCGCTAGTTTCAACCTGACAGTCATGCCAGTGCTGTGAAGTGCTAGGGTTTGCTTAGTTTTGAGCTCTCTAAGCTTGATCTGTGATTTTGGTTTCATTTTTTCGACTGCTTGAGTGTTCTAGAGCCTTGTTGGAATGAATGTGACCTTCTTCCTTTGGTTGTTTGCCCGTTTCTATCGATTTTACATTTTAGCCCGAGGGTATCTAGGTGCTACTGTGCGTCGAGCCTCCCTTGGGAATTTTTGGTTTCTATCTGTTCAGTCAACTTTGTGATTGCTTCTCTGCATTCGTTTGGTGGTTGTCTATCATTTTATTGCATTATTTGAGTGATTGGCTTCTTCTCCATTCGAATTCCGCTTTCTCTCACTTTGAGCCTACATTACATGGTTCATTTGAGTCTTAGAGATTCTGCTTGAAGTGGTGAGTCTGGTCTTGGTTGGGAGAAATTCTTTTTTTTTTCATTTTCAGGCGTTGGCGCTTGTTGTCAGTTAGCAACCCGCGCCAATTTTCCATTGGCACTAGTTTTCAATGATAAAGTCGTGCCAATTTCAGGGTGTGTGAAAATTGAGACTTTTTCCCTAAATCCTTCACCAGTGTGTCTTTCCCTTTTGGTATTTTCACTGTATGAGCATAGATTACATTGCTCATTGCTTAAAATTTCTTCTCTCCATGATTTCTTGATGTAAAAGGGAATGAATGCCTTGTTTTGATCTCATGCTTTGGAAGTCATCTTTGTGTTTTGTCACCTTTTGAGGAATTTCTTTACAAAGTGATTTGAAACAACGATTGCATTCTTAGTGTTTGTTACATCTCTTTTGCATTCATCTAGGAGATTTGTGTTCTTTTAGTTTTCGTCTCATAGTTTGATTTTCGTTAAAATGCATTAGATCACATTGCATTGAAAAGTATTTTTTAAGATCCATCATTGAACTTAGATTACATTGTTTAATGATTGAAAAATAGAAATCGCTTTGAGTACATTCTCTTTCATTAAAAGCATGCATTAAGTAGATTCTCATTTCATCGAAAAATGCATTGAGTGCATTCTTATAATTTTAAAAGGAAAAGGAAATTGTGCATAGATTACAATTGCATAGTTTTCAAACAGAGGATTTTGCGTAGATTACATTGCATTATTCGCATCGTTGAATGTTTGGAATTACTTTTGGATAGTGAAAGTCATCTAGTTTGGAAAAAGTTTCGTTTTCAGTATTGTTGTTTTTTGCATCATTGTTTGAAGCTCTTCCCTTAACTAGATAACATTCATCAAATTGAAACGTTTTCTTTTCTCATATAGCTGCATATAGGAGATTGTCATATGACATACGGTAGGACCTTGAAACTGAGACATAATTGAAGCTCAACCATAAAATTTATTCAATTTAAACTAAGGCAGCATTGAAACATTAATGAAATATTTAGAGGTCTAGGCTGGAGACGTGTTTCGATGTCTTTAAACCTAGTAGCTGTCGTTCGCCTCTTGGCTTTAGAAAACACTAATACGGACTTGTGCTCCCCGTACCGTCACATATATAAAGGGAGACCCCACTAGGTTGCTATCCTTTATCCATAGGAAGCCGAGTCTGCCGCCCTATACCCGTGATACACCGGACACAACATTTGGGGAGATTGCCTGCACATACGTTAAGTCCTTGGTTGATTTCTCTTTCATTTTGAAACCAAGGTGTATATTGCAGTTCACGGTTATTTGGTACACCCTTTGCCTAGAATTCCTGAGCAGTTATTTTGATCTTTACTGACTCTTTAAATTTGAAAAGATCATCAAGCGCTTGTCCTTTCACGCTTTTTTCCAACCTGAAAGTGATAAAGTCACCTTTTTCCTTTTTCTCAACTCTTAAAAGATGAAATGGTAGAGTTTTTTTTCAATGTGATAAAATTAACTGCCCACGAAATATTCCTGGTTAAATTTAGTTTCCTTAGGGTGTTGTTCTACAATTGTTTCTTATGGCAGCTTTTCCGGAGTTCTCCAACCAAGGAATCCCCTCCGATGGGAATCTGGGTCCTTTTCCCCCTTTTGGGAATTTTGCTGCTCCTTATATGGCAACGTTGTCCCTTCCTGGGTTGATTGTTGGGTTGCCTATTTGGTTGTTCTCAACCTCTGTGGTCCAAAATTTCCCAGCTATTATTCAACCGTCTCCTCTTCCTGAACAACATCATGTTGATTCTAAGGTGGGTCTCTCCCCTTCTTTGCCTGTTTCTGCATCCTCCTCTTCTAATTCGCCTGGTGAAAGTCTGGATTCGAGTAACCAAGTGGCTAAGAAGAAGAAGAAGAAGACAAAGAAGAAGAAGTCCGATAAGCGAGAGGCTAAGGCTGCGGCTACTGCTTCTAAAACATCTCCTCTTGATAAACCTCCCAACCCTCCATGGAAAGTAAAATACCCTTGCATGTTGTGCACGGGAGACCATCTTCTTCAAGATTTCCCTGGCATTCCCAAGGTGCTTGAAGCATGGTCCAACGGTCATCTGCCGTTGCCTTTGGCTTCTAGGAGTCAGGTTGGGGACACGTCTTCATCTAGTGCTGGTAAAACTCTTAAGAAGCAAAGTAAGCTCACCAATCCCTGTAAGCTGTGCGGGGGGCACCATGCCATTCACCTTTGTCCATATATGGATGAAGCCAAGCAAGTTTTGGACAACTCGGATGTTTCTATGCCATGCCTTCCGGCTGGTTACAAACAACTTTCTTTGAGTCCTCCACCAGCTGATCCTACGATTGGTCAAGAGTCATCCTTGGTCAATCCTTCTCCCCCAGAAATTCAGATTCAGGAATCCGTTCCTGACCAACCATTGGTCGTGGGATCAGTTGAACTGGCCCCGTCTATGGTGCACTAGGTCTTTTCAGTGGAGAGTGGATCTCACATCCCTCACGTTCTTCTTGTTTCTTCAGATTCCTTAGACTTGGAGAAAGATTCTCCAGTCCCGATATCTTAAGAAGCTGCTCCTCCGCCTCCCGTGATAGAGGTCCTGGAGGATACTCCTCCCGCCTTCGAGATGGAGGTCATGGAGGATGCTTCTTATTCTTCCGTAACACCAGGGGAAGACTATCTCGATTCGATGGTAGCCCCTCCGAGTAGTTTGGTCGCTTCCTTTGATTGGAATCAATTTGCAGGATACCGCCTTCCGTATTATGTGCCTTTCGAGATCACAGTACAGGCCTTTGGTCTGGTTGTACCCAGCACCATTATAGATGAAGGTGCGTCTGTTAGTATTTTATCCTCAACTACTTGGCACGCTTTCGGTTCACCGCTGTTGGCGCCTGTTACACAAAATCTATTGATGTTTCACAGAAGAACGAGTCAACCGTTAGGGATGCTTCTAAGGTTACCTGTTACTTTGGGAGGCAAAACTGTCCATATGGACGTGATGGTTTTTCCAGGCCCCTTGGATTTCAATATGCTCTTGCGGTGCGATTACACCTATGCCATGGGGGCGCTTGTCTCCTCCATTTTTCATGTGGTCTGTTTTCCACATGAAGGACGAATAATGACCATTGATCAAATTTTGTTCTTTGGTCCTGATGTGGCCGTTGGCCCACCATCATCCCCTCCTGGTTTTTATCCACATGTTGTATCTGCCCCACCACAGGTCAGCTATGTGGCTACCTACCCCGTGCCTGTACTCAGTGATAGTGCCACTGTGCATCAGGTGTTGGGGGCATTGGGTCTTGATTTACAGGATGTTTTCCTTCCATCGGGAGTGGAACTCTTGGAAGTGATCACTTCTTGTTCATTATGACAAGGTTGTGGGAGCACAGTTCGTTTCCTTGTGTCAAGCTCCTTAAAAAATGAAAAAAGCTGGTCGGAGCATAATTCATTTTCTTGTGTCAAGCTCCTTAAAAAATGAAACAAGGTGTTCAGAGCATAGTTTGTTTTCTTATGTCAAGCTCCTTAAAAAATGAAACAAGACAGTCGGAGCATGGTTCTTTTCCTGTGTCAAGCTCCTTAAAAAATGAAACTGGGTCTGGTCGGAGTGGAGTTCCTTGTCTTCTGTCAAGCTCCTTAAAAAATGAAACAAGGTTGTCGGAGCAGAGTTCCTTGTCTTGTGCCAAGCTCCTTAAACCATGAATAAAGGTGTCCTGACGATAGTTATTTTAATGTGTCAACCTTGTTAAGACAATGAAACACTTTCATGTTCAATTCGAGTCTTTGATAAGATCTCGTAAAATCCTAGTCGAGTCTTTCTCTTGATCTCGTAAATTGAATCGTCACTCCATCTGCCTTTCATATGGACTGAAGCTTGGGGGGCATGCACCTCGAATTGAGTCACCATGTTGGGGGGCATGCTCACTTTTTCAAGCATATTTTGTTTCCATTTCAAGCTTGTGTAAAAATGAAACCGGTTTCAAGCATAGTTTATCTTTGTTTCAAGCCTGGGTAAAAATGAAACCAACTTCAAGTAGATTTTTCTGATTTCAAGCTTGTGTAAAAATGAAACCATTCCCATTTTACCTCTTGTGATTGCCATTTTATCAACTTGTTTTTTCTAGATGAGCCTTGGTTTTCTCACTCCATCGTCACTATCTGCTTGGCCAATCATATGCCTTCACTTGGTTGTTTTACCCATTCCCGAGGAACCTCTGCGATGAGTGGTCTTGTTAGCCAGCCTCTCGACCTTTATTTGTTCAGAGTAGTTCCACAATTACTGGAACCAGTAGCTACCCTATATACCACTCGTTACTTTAGGAGGAGTCATCTTTCAGCTCTTTTCTGACTCTCTAAACATGAAAAGATTGTCAAGTCCCTTGTCGTTTTGATCTCGTTAAAGTGGACACGAAACGACATCTACCCAGTATAAGTTTACCCCTTTTTCGGGCTGGGATAGATTATTTACGAAAAATGAATACTCTAGCCTGTCGCGACTAGGAGGTTTTCTCAGACATAGTTTTCTACCTTTTCGGATATGAGGAACTATTTACGAAAAGGGACCATTGGAGTTTACTTTTCTGCTATCTTTTCAAACTCTCTAAACATGAAAAGATGTCGAGTTCTTCCTTTTTCAGACTCGTTAAACCTTGATGACATTGGGTTCAGTCGTAATGACGATATTCGAGTTTCTCCTTCCTAGGGCTCGTTAAATGTACTAGGATGGATTCGTCCAAAGGATGAATTTATATGACAAGAATATGGTATCCTCTTCAAGCTTGTGTAAAAATAAAGAGGTACTCGCCAGAAATGGTGGAGAAAAATGGAACCAAAATTGTTGTCGTGTTGGCAGTATGTCGCTCTTGAACATGGCACTCGTCTGCATTCATGTCAGGTTGGGGACATCTCATCTCATTATCTGTTGGCCTCTGTGGGTTTGGGTAATCCTTTTTGACCTCTCATCTATTCTTTGCCTCGTCACCATGACCTCTGATCTTTTGATGTCAAATACTGCCAAATCCACTGTTGTGCCGCCGATATGTTCAAGAGAAGTTGACCTTTGCAAAATTTCAACCTTCCTATGATTCTCATATAATCTTGATTCACAAAGACATTATACTCCTCTATCTTGCGTCGATGATATGGGAAACACTATGGCCCACATTCGATCAAGGTCACTTCCTGTCGACTTCAGCTCATTATCCAGAAAGCTGATCTAGAGACTCCCTTCTGGTACCTTGGAGCCTGCATGCCTCAATGGCAGGTTCTTCATGTTTGACGTGAGGTTTTGATAACTGGCCTTCGATCGAGTGACTCTACGGGTGTTCGACGCTAGCTCACTGATTCGCATGCCGTAGATTGTACCTAGAGTACAATGAGGGCCATTTTCATCATTGGTGGTACCTCTCGCGTCTGTTAACAACTTTCATCATTGGTTGGTAATCAGGCGATGTTCTTGCATGTTCGAGTTCAGCTCACCTATTTGCATGCTCGAACTTGTACTTTGTTCGGGTCGAGATGGAGCGAAAGACCCTGGATTTTGTCTGTTGGAATCCAGGCTACGATTTTGTGGATTATTATGATTAGTTACATGACTCATTCACTGGATGGTTGTGACCATACCTGAGTTTATTTATCGATCCTCACTGGATGGGTGCGCCCATGCCTTGGATCTGGATTATTGTATACTCTGCTATGGATGGCTGCGCCCATACCACATATATATCATGTATTTGAGATATCAGTTGTATTTCTCTACGCAGGTTTTCCAATGGCAGTGTTTTCAGTTGGGCACGTTCTTGTAAAGCATTTCACCCCTCTCTCTCTTTCGGGCCTCATGCTTTAGGGGGCATCTGTTACACAACAATTTTTCACCATCCATGCAATTCCCCGTCCCGCACATCGGAGGGCTTACTCTGTGACCTGTGAGGAGTGACATGATCGAAAAACACTTTCATGACATTCCCCTAGACATGGAATTTCATTCCCCTGAAGACATCTCCTTGTGAAAAACCCTAAAAATAGCCTTTTCATCCTTGGCGCGACTAGCCAGTGTTATAGCCGCGCCAATGGGGGGAATATTCCAAAGAGGGTGTGCCAATTGGTGCTCTGTCTCATAGTCGTACTCGCGCCAGGCTTAATAAAGGATGTTTTTTTAAAAATAAATGGCGGAAGATTGACTCCAACCAATGCCTGAACTGGTCTCTAAATTGAGTTGGGATGTTTGGCTTCGGATTTCCATGTAGAGGAAGTAGTTTGCCACCTCTCATGGAAGCTTCCTTGAAGATAGGGCCAATCCCATGATTGTAGGGATCCAAAATCCTCTTCCACCATCTATATAAGCTTTCCATTTCCCTTTGCAAGCTAGTCTCCAAGAATCTCCAAGAGCCTTCATAGCCTAAAGAATGTTGCAAAAGCTTTGATAGTCCTCATAGTGCCAAATCCATAGAAAGGAGATTGACGATCGAAGAGAGAGGCTTGTCCCCATTCCCTACAAGCTTTACTGAGACGTATTCCACTGACGACCCGCCTAAGGAAGGTTCAACGTCAGAGCCTGGTTGTATTTTCCTTTGTATGAATTAATGATAAGTGACTATTGGTTATGTTTCCACTCGTATTGTTCATTATCATCATGAGTTGTGTCGTCTCTGACTGATACATAATTGCATATATCGGGTTTTACGCTTGTTTTTGTCGTGTTTCTTATGTGTGCAGGCGTTCGATCGCGGCAAGTGAGAGGATTGTGATCTGCTGGAGAAAGGAAACGGGAGCGCCATCTTCTCTACGAACAACAGCGTTGGACTTGAGGTAGGCCTTCTTCGCAAGTTGGTTTATTGTAATTAGTAACCTGCGCCTTATCGTGATACAATTGTTGCTAGACCCGATCTGGGCTAGTAGGTATCGCCTCTGTCTGCAGAGGGGATTTACCTCTACAACAAATTGGTGACTACGCTGGGGAGTTAGCTTGTTGTTTGCTTTATAAAATATAGACGGAGCCTAAAGTTAGCCATATAGCCTTCGAAACGCTCTTTCTCTGCATTAGCGAAAGTAGATGAATGTTGCTTCAGTCAATCTTCGGTTTAGTTTATGAACTGAACACTTGGAGTATTTTCTTGTCTTTCGGTCGATTCTTGACTTTGCATGTTTGATCATCTCTTTTGGCTGGTTCTTTTCGTGATTTTGGCTTTTGGTTTGAGCTCCAACATCACTAGTCTGCTTCTTGGATTTCTTATTTTTTATTTTTGCATAGCAAACTTGACTGGCGTGCTTATTAGCGTGACAGTCGTGCCAATTGGTGCTAGTTGCCAATTCACTACTCGTGCCAATCCTGTTATGGCGCTAGTTTCAACCTGACAGTCGCGCTAGTGCTGTGAAGTGCTAGGGTTTGCTTAGTTTTTAGCTCTCTAAGCTTGATCTGTGATTTTGGTTTCATTTTTTCAACTTCTTGAGTGTTCTGTAGCCTTGTTGGAATGACTGTGACCTTCTTCCTTTGGTTGTTTGCCCATTTCTATCGATTTTACATTTTAGCCCGAGGGTATCTAGGTGCTATTGTGCGTCGAGCCTCCCTTGGGAGTTTTTGGTTTCTATCTGTTCAGTCAACTTTATGATTGCTTCTCTGCATTCATTTGGTGGTTGTCTATTGTTTTATTGCATTATTTGAGTGATTGGCTTCTTCTCCATTTGAATTCTGCTTTCTCTCACTTTGAGCCTACATTACATGGTTCATTTGAGTCTTGGAGATTCTGCTTGAAGTGGTGAGTCTGGTCTTGGTTGGGAGAAATTCTTTTTTTTTTCATTTTCAGGCGTTGGCGTTTGTTTTCAGTTAGCAACCCGCGCCAATTTTCCATTGGCACTAGTTTTCAATTATAAAGTCATGCCAATTTCAGGGTGTGTGAAAATTGAGACTTTTTCCCTAAATCCTTCACCAGTGTGTCTTTCCCTTCTAGTATTTTCACTGTATGAGCATAGATTACATTTCTCATTGTTTAAAATGTCTTCTCTCCATGATTGCTTGATGTAAAAGGGAATGAATGCCTTCTTTTGATCTCATGCTTTGGAAGTCCTCTTTGTGTTTTGTCACCTTTTGAGGAATTTCTTTACAAAGTGATTTGAAACAACTATTGCATTCTCAGTGTTTGTTACATCTCTTTTGCATTCATCTAGGAGATTTGTGTTCTTTTAGTTTTCGTCTCATAGTTTGCTTTTCGTTAAAATGCATTAGATCACATTGCATTGAAAAGTATTTTTTAAGATCCATCATTGAACTTAGATTACATTGTTTAATGATTGAAAACTAGAAATCGCTTTGAGTACATTCTTCATTAAAAGCATGGACAATAGATTCTCATTTCATCGAAAAATGCATTGAGTGCATTCTTATAATTTTAAAAGGAAAAGGAAATTGTGCATAGATTACAATTGCATAGTTTTCAAAAAAGAGGATTTTGCGTAGATTACATTGCAGATTATTCGCACGTTGAATGTTTGGAATTACTTTTGGATAGTGAAAGTCATCTAGTTTGGAAAAAGTTTCGTTTTCAGTATTGTTGTTTTTTGCATCATTGTTTGAAGCTCTTCCCTTAACTAGATAACATTCATCAAATTGAAACGTTTTCTTTTCTCATATAGCTGCATATAGGATATTGTCATATGACATACGGTAGGACCTTGAAACCGAGACATAATTGAAGATCAACCATAAAATTTATTCAATTTACACTAAGGCAGCATTGAAACGTAAATGAAATATTTATAGGTCTAGGCTGGAGACGTGTTTCGACGTCTTTAAACCTAGTAGCTGTCGTTCGCCTCTTGGCTTTAGAAAACACTAATACAGACTTGTGCTCCCCGTACCGTCACATATATAAAGGGAGATCCCACTAGGTTGCTATCCTTTATCCATAGGAAGCCGAGTCTGCTGCGCTATACCCGTGATACACTGGACACAAAATTTGGGGATATTTCCTGCACATACGTTAAGTCCTTGGTTGATTTCTCTTTCATTTTGAAACCAAGGTGTATATTGCAGTTCACGGTTATTTGGTACACCCTTTGCCTAGAATTCCTGAGTAGTTATTTTGATCTTTACTGACTCTTTAAATTTGAAAAGATCATCAAGCGCTTGTCCTTTCACGCTTGTTTCCAACCTGAAAGTGATAAAGTCACCTTTTTCCTTTTTCTCAACTCTTAAAAGATGAAATGGTAGAGTTTTGTTTCAATGTCATAAAAATTAACTGCCCACGAAATATTCCTAGTTAAAGTTAGTTTCCTTAGGGTGTTGTTCTACAATTGTTTCTTATGGCAGCTTTTCCGGAGTTCTCCAACCAAGGAATCCCCTCCGATGGGAATCCGGGTCCTTTTCCCCCTTTTGGGAATTTTGGTGCTCCTTATATGGCAACGTTGTCCCTTCCTGGGTTGATTGTTGGGTTGCCTGTTTGGTTGTTCTCAACCCTATGTGGTCCCAAATGTCCCAGCTATTATTCAACTGTCTCCTCTGCCTGAACAACATCATGTTGATTCTAAGGTGGGTCTCTCCCCTTCTTCGCCTGTTTCTGCATCCTCCTCTTCTAATTCGCCTGGTGAAAGTCTGGATTCGAGTAACCAAGTGGCTAAAAAGAAGAAGAAGAAGTCCGATAAGCGAGAGGCTAAGGCTGCGCTACTGCTTCTAAAACATCTCCTCTTGATAAACCTCCCAACCCTCCATGGAAAGTAAAATACCCTTGCATGTTGTGCACGGGAGACCATCTTCTTCGAGATTGCCCTGGCATTCCCAAGGTGCTTGAAGCATGGTCAAATGGTCGTCTGCCGTTGCCTTTGGCTTCTAGGAGTCAGGTTGGGGACATGTCTTGAGCTAGTACTGGTAAAACTCTTAAGAAGCAGGGTAAGCTCACCAATCCCTGTAAGTTGTGTGGGGGGCACCATGCCATTCACCTTTGTCCATATATGGATGAAGCCAAGCAAGTTTTGGACAACTAGGTTGTTTCTACGCCATGCCTTCTGGCTGGTTACAAACAACTTTCTTTGAGTCCTTCACCAGCTGATCCTACGATTGGTCAAGAGTGATCCTTGGTCGATCCTTCTCCCCTAGAAATTCATATTCAGGAATCCATTCCTGACCAACCATTGGTCGTGGGATCAGTTGAACTGGCCCCGTCTATGGTGCACTAGGTCTTTTCCGTGGAGAGTGGATCTCACATCCCTCAGGTTCTTCTTGTTTCTTCAGATTCCTCAGACTTGGAGAAAGATTCTCCTATCCCTATATCTCAAGAAGCTGCTCCTCTGCCTCCCGTGATAAAGGTCCTGGAGGATACTCCTTCCGCCTTCGAGATGGAGGTCATGGAGGATGCTTCTTATTCTTCCGTAACACCAGGGGAAGACCATCTCGATTCGATGGTAGCCCCTCCGAGTAGTTTGGTCGCTTCCTTTGATTGGAATCAATTTGCAGGATACCGCCTTCCGTATTATGTGCCTTTCGAGATCACATTACAGGCCTTTGGTCTGGTTGTACCCAACACCATTATAGACGAAGGTGCGTCTGTTAGTATTTTATCCTCAACTACTTGGCATGCTTTCGGTTCACCGCTACTGGCACCTGTTACACAGAATCTATTGATGTTTAACAGAAGAACGAGTCAACCGTTAGGGATCCTTCTAAGGTTACTTGTTACTTTGGGAGGCAAAACTGTACATATGGACGTGATGGTTGTTCCTGGCCCCTTGGATTTCAATCTGCTCTTGCGGCGCGATTACACCTATGCCATGGGGGTGCTTGTCTCCTCCCTTTTTCGTGTGGTCTGTTTTCCACATGAAGGACGAATCGTGACCATTGATCAAATTTTGTTCTTTGGTCCTGATGTGGCCGTTGGCCCACCATCATCCCCTCCTGGTTTTTATCCACACGTTGTATCTGCCCCACCACAGGTCAACTATGTGGCTACCTACCCTGTGCCTGTACTCAGTGATAGTGCCACTATGCATCAGGTGCTGGGGGCATTGGGTCCTGACTTACAGGATGTTTTCCTTCCAATGGGAGTGGAACTCTTGGAAGTGATCACTTCTTGTTCATTATGACAAGGTTTTCGGAGCACAGTTCATTTCCTTGTGTCAAGCTCCTTAAAAAATGAAACAAGCTGGTCGGAGCATAATTCATTTTCTTGTGTCAAGCTCCTTAAAAAATGAAACAAGGTGTTCAGAGCATAGTTCATTTTCTTGTGTCAATCTCCTTAAAAAATGAAACAAGACAGTCGGATCATGGTTCTTTTCCTGTGCCAATCTCCTTAAAAAATGAAACTGGGTTTGGTCGGAGCGGAGTTCCTTGCCTTGTGTCAAGCTCCTTAAAAAATTAAACAAGGTTGTCGGAGCAGAGTTCCTTGTCTTGTGCCAAGCTCCTTAAACCATGAATAAAGGTGTCCTGAGGATAGTTATTTTAATGTGTCAACCTTGTTAAGACAATGAAACACTTTCATGTTCAATTCGAGTCTTTGATAAGATCTTGTAAAATCCTAGTCGAGTCTTTCTCTTGATATCGTAAATTGAACCTTCACTCCATCTGCCTTTCATATGGACTGAAGCTTGGGGGGCATGCACCTCGAATTGAGTCACCATGCTGGGGGGCATGCTCACTTTTTCAAGCATAGTTTGTTTCCGTTTCAAGCTTGTGTAAAAATGTAACCGATTTCAAGCATAGTTTATCTTTGTTTCAAGCTTGGGTAAAAATGAAACCAACTTCAAGTAGATTTTTCTGATTTCAAGCTTGTGTAAAAATGAAACCATTCCCATTTTACCTCTTGTGATTGCCATTTTATCAACTTGTTTTTTCTAGATGAGCCTTGTTTTTCTCACTCCATCGTCACTATCTGCTTGGCCAATCATATGCCTTCACTTGGTTGTTTTACCCATTCCTGAGGAACCTCTGCGATGAGTGGTCTTGTTAGCCAGCCTCTCGACCTTTATTTGTTCATAGTAGTTCCACAATTACTGGAACCAGTAGCTACCCTATATACCACTCGTTCCTCTAGGAGGAGTCATCTTTCAGCTCTTTTCTGACTCTCTAAACATGAAAAGATTGTCAAGTCCCTTGTCGTTTCGATCTCGTTAAAGTGGACACGAAACGACATCTACCCAGTATATGTTTACTCCTTTTTCGGGCTGGGATAGATTATTTATGAAAAAAGAATACTCTAGCCTATCGCGACTAGGAGGTTTTCTCAGACATAGTTTTCTACCTTTTCGGATCTGAGGAACTATTTACGAAAAGGGACCATTGGAGTTTACTTTTCTGCTATCTTTTCAAACTCTCTAAACATGAAAATATGCCGAGTTCTTCCTTTGTCAGACTCGTTAAACCTTGATGGCATTGGGTTCAGTCGTAATAACGATATTCGAGTTTCTCCTTCCTAGGGATCGTTAAATGTACTAGGATGGATTCGTCCAAAGGATGAATTTATATGACAAGAATATGGTATCCTCTTCAAGCTTGTGTAAAAAAAAAGAGGTACTCGCCAGAAATGATGTGGAAAAATGGAACCAAAATCATTGTCGTGTCGGCAGTATGTCGCTCTTGAACATGGCACTCGTCTGCATTCATGTCAGGTTGGGGACATCTCGTCTCATTATCTGTTGGCCTCCGTGGGTTTGGGTAATCATTTTTGACCTCTCATCTATTCTTTGCCTTGTCACCATGACCTCTGATCTTTTGATGTCAAATACTGCCAAATCCACTGTTGTGCCACCGATATGTTCAAGAGAAGTTGACCTCTGCAAAATTTCAACCTTCCTCTGATTCTCATATGATATTGATTCACAAAGACATTATAGTCCTCTATCTCGCGTCGATGATATGGGAAACACTATGGCCCACATTCGATCAAGGTCACTTCCTGTCGACTTCAACTCATTATCTAGGAAGCTGATCTAGAGACTCCCTTCTGTTACCTTGGAGCCTGCATGCCTCAATGGTAGGTTCTTCGTGTTTGACGCGAGGTTTTGATCATTGGCCTCCGATCGAGTGACTCTACGGGTGTTCGACGCTAGCTCACTGATTCGCATGCCGTAGATTGTACCTAGAGTACAAAGAGGGCCATTTTCATCATTGGTGGTACCTCTCACGTCTGTTAACAACTTTCATCATTGGCTGGTAATCAGGTGATGTTCTTTCATGTTCAACTTCAGCTCACTTATTCGCATGCTTGAACTTGTACTTTGTTCGGGTCGAGATGGAGCGCAAGACCCTGGATTTTGTCTTTTGTAATCTAGGCTACGATTTTGTGGATTATTATGATTAGTTACATGACTCATTCACTGGATGGCTGAGACCATACCTAAGTCTATTTATCGATCCTCACTGGATGGCTGCGTCCATGCCTTGGATCTGGATTATTGTATACTCTGCTATGGATGGTTGCGCCCATACCACATATATATCATGTATTTGAGATATCAATTGTATTTCTCTACGCAGGTTTTCCGACAACAGTGTTTTCAGTTGGACACGTTCTTGTAAAGCATTTCACCCCTCTCTCTCTTTCGTGCCTCATGCTTTAGGGGGCATCTGTTACACAACAATTTTTCACCATCCCTGCAATTCCCCGTCCCGCACATTGGAGGGCTTACTCCGTGACCTGTGAGCAGTGACATGATCTAAAAACACTTTCATGACATTCCCTTAGACATGGAATTTCATTCCCCTGAAGACATCTGCTTGTGAAAACCCTAAAAATAGCCTTTTCATCCTTGGCGCGACTAGCTAGTGTTATACCCGTGCCAATGGGGGAAATATTCCAAAGAGGGCATGCCAATTGGTGCTCTGTCTCATAGTCGTACTCGCGCCAGGCTTAATAAAGGATGTTTTTTTAAAAATAAATGGTGGAAGATTGACTCCAACTAAGGCCTAAACTGGTCTCTAAATTGATTTGGGACGTTTGGCTTCGGATTTCCATGTAGAGAAAGTAGTTTGCCACCTCTCATGGAAGCTTCCTTGAAGATAGGGCCAATCCCATGATTGTAGGGATCCAAAATCCCCTTCCACCATCTATATAAGCTTTCCATTTCCCTTTGCAAGCTAGTCTCCAAGAATCTCCAAGAGCCTTCATAGCCTAAAGAATGATGCAAAAGCTTTGATAGTCCTCATAGTGCCAAATCCATAGAAAGGAGATTGACGATCGAAGAGAGAGGCTTGTCCCCATTCCCTACAAGCTTTACTGAGACGTATTCCACTGACGACCCGCCTAAGGAAGGTTCAATGTCAGAGCCTGGTTGTATTTTCCTTTGTATGAATTAATGATAAGCGACTATTGGTTATGGTTCCACTCGTATTGTTCATTATGATCATGAGTTGTGTCTTCTCTGACTGATACATAATTGCATATATCAGGTTTTACGCTTGTTTTTGTCGTGTTTCTTGTGTGTGCAGGCGTTCAATCGCGGCAAGTGAGAGGATTGTGATCTGCTGGAGAAAGGAAACGGGAGCGCCATCTTCTCTACGAACAACAGCGTTGGACTTGAGGTAGGCCTTCTTCGCAAGTTGGTTTATTGTAATTAGGAACCTGCGCCTTAGCGTGATACGATTGTTGCTAGACCCGATCTGGGCTAGTAGGTATCGCCTCTGTCCGCAGAGGGGATTTACCTCTACAACAAATTGGCGACTACGCTGGGGAGTTAGCTTGTTGTTTGCTTTATAAAATATAGACGGAGCCTAAAGTTAGCGAGATAGCCTTCGAAACGCTCTTTCTCTGTATTAGCGAAAGTAGATGAATGCTACTTCAGTCAATCTTCGGTTTAGTTTATGAACTAAACACTTGGAGTATTTTCTTGTCTTTCGGTCGATTCTTGACTTTGCCTGCTTGATCATCTCTTTTGGCTGGCTCTTTTCATGATTTTGGCTTTTGGTTTGAGCTCCAACATCACTAGTCTATTTCTTGGATTGCTTATTTTTTATTTTTGCATAGCAAACTTGACTGGCGTGCTTATTAGTGTGACAGTCGTGCCAATTGGCGCTAGTTGCCAATTCACTACTCGCGCCAATGCTGTTATGGTGCTAGTTTCAACCTGACAGTTGCGCCAATGCTGTGAAGTGCTAGGGTTTGCTTAGTTTTGAGCTCTCTAAGCTTGATCTGTGATTTTGGTTTCATTTTTTCAACTGCTTGAGTGTTCTGGAGCCTTGTTGGAATGACTGTGACCTTCCTCCTTTGGTTGTTTGCCCGTTTCTATCGATTTTACATTTTAGCCCGAGGGTATCGAGGTGCTATTGTGCGTCGAGCCTCCCTTGGGAGTTTTTGGTTTCTATCTGTTCAATCAACTTTATGATTGCTTCTCTGCATTTGTTTGGTGGTTGTCTATCGTTTTATTGCATTATTTGAGTGATTGGCTTCTTCTCCATTCGAATTCCACTTTCTCTCACTTTGAGCCTACATTACATGGTTCATTTGAGTCTTGGAGATTCTGCTTGAAGTGGCGAGTCTGGTCTTGGTTGGGAGAAATTTTTTTTTTTTTCATTTTCAGGCGTTGGCGCTTGTTGTCAGTTAGAAAACCGCGCCAATTTTCCATTGGCACTAGTTTTCAATCATAAAGTCGTGCCAATTTCAGGGTGTGTGAAAATTGAGACTTTTTCCCTAAATCCTTCACCAGTGTGTCTTTCCCTTCTGGTATTTTCACTGTATGAGCATAGATTACATTGCTCATTGTTTAAAATGTCTTCTCTCCATGATTGCTTGATGTAAAAGGGAATGAATGCCTTGTTTTGATCTCATGCTTTGGAAGTCCTCTTTGTTTTTTGTCACCTTTTGAGGAATTTCTTTACAAAGTGATTTGAAACAACGATTTCATTCTTAGTGTGTTTTAAATCTCTTTTGCATTCATCTAGGAGATTTGTGTTCTTTTAGTTTTCGTCTCATAGTTTGCTTTTCGTTAAAATGCATTAGATCACATTGCATTGAAAAGTATTTTTTAAGATCCATCATTGAACTTAGATTACATTGTTTAATGATTGAAAACTAGAAATCGCTTTGAGTACATTCTCTTTCATTAAAAGCATGCATTAAGTAGATTCTCATTTCATCGAAAAATGCATTGAGTGCATTCTTATAATTTTAAAAGGAAAAGGAAATTGTGCATAGATTACAATTGCATAGTTTTCAAAAAGAGGATTTTGCGTAGATTACATTGCATTATTCGCATCGTTGAATGTTTGGAATTACTTTTGGATAGTGAAAGTCATCTAGTTTGGAAAAAATTTCATTTTCAATATTTTTGTTTGTTGCATCATTGTTTGAAGGTCTTCCCTTAACTAGATAGCATTCATTGAATTGAAAAGTTTTCTTTTCTCATATAGATGCATATAAGAGATTTTTAGATGACATGCGGTAGGGCCTTGAAACCGAGACATAATTGAAGATCAACGCTAAAATTTATTCAATTTACCTAAGGAAGAATTGAAACATTAACGAAATATTTAGAGGTCTAGGTTAGAGACGTGTTCCGGCATCGTTAAACCTAGTAGTTGTCGTTCACCTCTTGGCTTTAGACAACACTAGTACGGACTTGTGCTCCCCGTACCGTCGCGTATATAAAGGGAGACCCCACTAGGTTGCTATCCTTTATCCATAGGAAGTTGAGTCTGCCACCCTATACCCGTGATACACCAGACACAGCATTCGGGGAGATTACCTACACATACATTAAGTCCTTGGTTGATTTATCCTTAATTTTGAAACCAAGGTGTATATTGTAGCTCACGATTATTTGGTACACCCTTTGCCTAGAGTTCCAGAGTAGTCATTTCGATCTTTTCTGACTCATTAAATTTGAAAATATCATCAAGCACTTGTCCTTTCACACTTGTTTCCAATCTGAAAGCGATAGAGTCACCTTTTTCCTATTTCTCGACTCTTAAAAGATGAAACAACAGAGTTTTGTTTCAATGTCATAAAAATTAACCGCCCTACGAAATATTCCCGGGTTAAAGTTAGTTTCCTTAGGTGTTGTTCTACAATTGTTTCTTATGCATGTTTTTCTTCCGGAGTTCTCCAACCAGAATCCCTCCGATGGGAATCCGGGTCCTTTTCCCTTTTGGGAATTTTGGTGCTCCTTATATGGCAACGTTGTCCCTTCCCGGGTTAACTGCTGGGTTGCCCGTTTGGTTGTTCTCAACCTCCGTGGTCCCAAATGTCCCAACTATTATTCAACCGTCTCCTCTGCTTGAACAACATCATGTTGATTCTAAGGTGTGTCTCTCCCCTTCTTCGCCTGTTTCTGCATCCTCCTCTTCTAATTCGCCTGGTGAAAGTCTGGATTCGAGTAACCAAGTGGCTAAGAAGAAGAAGAAGAAGACAAAGAAGAAGAAGTCTGATAAGCGAGAGGCTAAGGCTTGCTATCCTTTATCCATAGGAAGCCGAGTCTGCCGCCCTATACCCGTGATACACTGGACACAACATTTGGGGAGATTGCCTGCACATACGTTAAGTCCTTGGTTGATTTCTCTTTCATTTTGAAACCAAGGTGTATATTGCAGTTCACGGTTATTTGGTACACCCTTTGCCTAGAATTCCTGAGCAGTTTTTTTGATCTTTACTGACTCTTTAAATTTGAAAAGATCATCAAGCGCTTTTCCTTTCATGCTTGTTTCAAACCTGAAAGTGATAAAGTCACCTTTTTCCTTTTTCTCAACTCTTAAAAGATGAAATGGTAGAGTTTTGTTTCAATGTCATAAAAATTAACTGCCCACGAAATATTCATGGTTAAATTTAGTTTCCTTAGGGTGTTGTTCTACAATTATTTCTTATGGCAGCTTTTCCGGAGTTCTCCAACCAAGGAATCCCCTCCGATGGGAATCTGGGTCCTTTTCCCCCTTTTGGGAATTTTGGTGCTCCTTATATGGCAACGTTGTCCCTTCCTGGGTTGATTGTTGGGTTGCCTGTTTGGTTGTTCTCAACCTCTGTGGTCCCAAATTTCCCAGCTATTATTCAACCATCTGCTCTGCCTGAACAACATCATGTTGATTCTAAGGTGGGTCTCTCCCCTTCTTCGCCTGTTTCTGCATCCTCCTCTTCTAATTCGCCTGGTGAAAGTCTGGATTCGAGTAACCAAGTGGCTAAGAAGAATAAGAAGAAGACAAAGAAGAAGAAGTACGATAAGCGAGAGGCTAAGGCTGCGGCTACTGCTTCTAAAACATCTCCTCTTTATAAACCTCCCAACCCTCCACGGAAAGTAAAATACCCTTGCATGTTGTGCACGGGAGACCATCTTCTTCGAGATTGCCCTGGCATTCCCAAGGTTCTTGAAGAATGGTCCAACGGTCGTCTGTCGTTGCCTTTGGCTTTTGGGAGTCAGGTTGGGGACACGTCTTCAGCTAGTGTTGGTAAAACTCTTAAGAAGCAAGGTAAGCTCACCAATCCCTGTAAGTTGTGTGGGGGGCACCATGCCATTCACCTTTGTCCATATATGGATGAAGCCAAGCAAGTTTTGGACAACTCGGCTGTTTCTACACCATGCCTTCCAGCTGGTTATAAACAGCTTTCTTTGAGTCCTCCACCAGCTGATCCTACGATTGGTCAAGAGTCATACTTGGTCGATCCTTCTCCCCCAGAAATTCAGATTCAGGAATCCATTCCTGACCAACCATTGGTCGTGGGATCAGTTGAACTGGCCCCGTCTATGGTGCACTAGGTCTTTTCCGTGGAGAGTGGATCTCACATCCCTCAGGTTCTTCTTGTTTCTTCAGATTCCTCAGACTTGGAGAAAGATTCTCCTGTCCCTATATCTCAAGAAGCTGCTCCTCCGCCTCCCGTGATAGAGGTCCTGGAGGATACTCCTCCCGCCTTCGAGATGGAGGTCGTGGAGGATGCTTCTTATTCTTCCATAACACCAGGGGAAGACCATCTCGATTCGATGGTAGCCCCTCTGAGTAGTTTGGTCGCTTCCTTTGATTGGAATCAATTTGCAGGATACCGCCTTCCGTATTATGTGCCTTTCGAGATCACAGTACATGCCTTTGGTCTGGTTGTACCCAGCACCATTATAGACGAAGGTGCGTCTATTAGTATTTTATCCTCAACTACTTGGCACGCTTTCGGTTCACCACTGCTGGCGCCTGTTACACAGAATCTATTGATGTTTAACAGAAGAACGAGTCAACCGTTAGGGATCCTTCTAAGGTTACTTGTTACTTTGGGAAGCAAAACTGTCCATATGGACGTGATGGTTGTTCCAGGCCCCTTGGATTTCAATCTGCTCTTGCGGCGCGATTACACCTATGCCATGGGGGTGCTTGTCTCCTCCCTTTTTTGTGTGGTCTGTTTTCCACATGAAGGACGAATCGTGACCATTGATAAAATTTTGTTCTTTGGTCCTGATGTGGTCGTTGGCCCACTATCATCCCCTCCTATTTTCTATCCACATGTTGTATCTGCCCCACCACAGGTCAACTATGTGGCTACCTACCCCGTGCCTATACTCAGTGATAGTGCCACTGTGCATCAGGTGCTGGGGGCATTGGGTCCTGACTTATAGGATGTTTTCCTTCCATTGGGAGTGGAACTCTTGGAAGTGATCACTTCTTGTTCATTATGACGAGGTTGTCAGAGCACAGTTCGTTTCCTTGTGTCAAGCTCCTTAAAAAATGAAACAAGCTGGTCGAAGCATAATTCATTTTCTTGTGTCAAGCTCCTTAAAAAATGAAACAAGGTGTTCAGAGCATAGTTCATTTTCTTGTGTCAAGCTCCTTAAAAAATGAAACAAGACAATCAGAGCATGGTTCTTTTCCTGTTTCAAGCTCCTTAAAAAATGAAACTGGGTCTGGTCGGAGCGGAGTTCCTTGTCTTGTGTCAAGCTCCTTAAAAAATGAAACAAGGTTGTCGGAGCAGATTTCCTTGTCTTGTGCCAAGCTCCTTAAACCATGAATAAAGGTGTCCTGAGGATAGTTATTTTAATGTGTCAACCTTGTTAAGACAATGAAACACTTTCATGTTCAATTCGAGTCTTTGATAAGATCTCGTAAAATCCTAGTCGAGTCTTTCTCTTGATCTCGTAAATTGAACCTTCACTCCATCTACCTTTCATATGGACTGAAGCTTGGGGGGCATTGACCTCGAATTGAGTCACCATGCTGGGGGGCATGCTCACTTTTTCAAGCATAGTTTGTTTCCGTTTCAAGCTTGTGTAAAAATGAAACCGGTTTCAAGCATAGTTTATCTTTGTTTCAAGCTTGGGTAAAAATGAAACCAACTTCAAGTAGATTTTTCTGATTTCAAGCTTGTGTAAAAATGAAACCATTCCCATTTTACCTCTTGTGATTGCCATTTTATCAACTTGTTTTTGCTAGATGAGCCTTGGTTTTCTCACTCCATCGTCACTATCTGCTTGGCCAATCATATGCCTTCACTTGGTTGTTTTACCCATTCCTGAGGAACCTCTGCGATGAGTGGTCTTGTTAGCCAGCCTCTCGACATTTATTTGTTTAGAGTAGTTCCACAATTACTGGAACCAGTAGCTACCCTATATACCACTCGTTCCTCTAGGAGGAGTCATCTTTTAGCTCTTTTCTGACTCTCTAAACATGAAAAGATTGTCAAGTCCCTTGTCGTTTCGATCTCGTTAAAGTGGACACGAAACAACATCTACCCAGTATATGTTTACTCTTTTTTCGGGCTGGGATAGATTATTTACAAAAAAGGAATACTCTAGCCTATCGCGACTAGGAGGTTTTCTCAGACATAGTTTTCTACCTTTTCGAATCTGAGGAACTATTTACGAAAAGGGACCATTGGAGTTTACTTTTCTGCTATCTTTTCAAACTCTCTAAACATGAAAAGATGTTGAGTTCTTCCTTTGTCAGACTCGTTAAACCTTGATGACATTGGGTTCAGTCGTAATGACGATATTCGAGTTTCTCCTTCCTAGGGCTCGTTAAATGTACTAGGATGGATTCGTCCAAAGGATGAATTTATATGACAAGAATATGGTATCCTCTTCAAGCTTGTGTAAAAATAAAGAGGTACTCTCCAGAAATGGTGGGGAAAAATGGAACCAAAATCATTGTCGTGTTGGCAGTATGTCGCTCTTGAACATGGCACTCGTCTGCATTCATGTCAAGTTGGGACATCTCATCTCATTATCTGTTGGCCTCCGTGGGTTTGGGTAATCCTTTTTGACCTCTCATCTATTCTTTGCCTCGTCACCATGACCTCTGATCTTTTGATGTCAAATACTGCCAAATCCACTGTTGTGACGCCGATATGTTCAAGAGAAGTCACTCGCAAAATATCAACCTTCCTATGATTCTCATATGATCCTGATTCACAACAAAAACATCATGTTCCTCTGTCTCGTGTCGATGATGTGGGAAACATTATGGCCCACCTTCGATCAAGGTCACTTCTTGTCGACTTCAACTCATTATCCAGGAAGTTGGTCTAGAGACTCCTTATGGTACCTTGGAGCCTGCATGCCTCAATGGCAGGTTCGTCGCATTCGACGTGAGGTTTACATCATTGACCTCCGATCGAGTGATTCTGCGGGTGTTCGACGTCAACTCATTTATTCGCATGCCGTAGATTGTACCTTAGTACCTTGAGGACCATTGTCATTATTGGTGGTTTCTCTCGCGTCTGTTAACAGCTTTCATCATTGGCTGGTAATCAGACGATGTTCTTGCATGTTCGACTTCAGCTCACTTATTCGCATGCTTGAACTTGTACTTTGTTCGGGTCGAGATGGAGCGCAAGACCCTGGATTTTGTCTGTTGGAATCCAGGCTACGATTTTGTGGATTATTATGATTAGTTACATGACTCATTCACTGGATGGCTGCGACCATAGCTGAGTCTATTTATTGATCCTCATTGGATGGCTGCGTCCATGCCTTGGATCTGGATTATTGTATACTCTGTTATGGATGGCTGCGCCCATACCACATATATATCATGTATTTGAGATATCAATTGTATTTCTCTACGCAGGTTTTCCGACGGTAGTGTTTTCAGTTGGACACGTTCTTGTAAAGCATTTCACCCCTCTCTCTCTTTCGGGCCTCATGCTTTAGGGGGAATCTATTACACAACAATTTTTCACCATCCCTGAAATTCCCCGTCCTGCACATTGGAGGGCTTATTCCGTGACCTGTGAGCAGTGACATGATCTAAAAACACTTTCATAACATTCCCCTAGACATGGAATTTCATTCCCCTGAAGACATCTCCTTGTGAAAAACCCTAAAAATAGCCTTTTCATCCTTGGCGCGACTAGCCAGTGTTATACCCGCGCCAATGGGGGAAATATTCCAAAGAGGGCGTGCCAATTGGTGCTCTGTCTCATAGTCGTACTCGCGCCAGGCTTAATAAAGGATGTTTTTAAAAAAATAAATGGTGGAAGATTGACTCCAACCAATGCCTGAACTGGTCTCTAAATTGAGTTGGGACATTTGGCTTCGGATTTCCATGTAGAGGAAGTAGTTTGCCACCTCTCATGGAAGCTTCCTTGAAGATAGGGCCAATCCCATGATTGTAGGGATCCAAAATCCCCTTCCACCATCTATATAAGCTTTCCATTTCCCTTTGCAAGCTAGTCTCCAAGAATCTCCAAGAGCCTTCATAGCCTAAAGAATGCTGCAAAAGCTTTGATAGTCCTCATAGTGCCAAATCCATAGAAAGGAGATTGACGATCGAAGAGAGAGGCTTGTCCCCATTCCCTACAAGCTTTACTGAGACGTATTCCATTAACGACCCGCCTAAGGAAGGTTCAACATCAGAGCCTGGTTGTATTTTCCTTTGTATGAATTAATGATAAGCAACTATTGGTTATGGTTCCACTCGTATTGTTCATTATGATCATGAGTTGTGTCTTCTCTGACTGATACATAATTGCATATATCGGGTTTTATGCTTGTTTTTGTCGTGTTTCTTGTGTGTGCAGGCGTTCGATCGCGGAGAGCAAGAGGATTATGATCTGCTGGAGCAAGGAAATGGGAGTGCCATCTTCTCTACGAACAACAGCGTTGGACTTGAGTTAGGCCTTCTTCGCAAGTTTGTTTATTGTAATTAGGAAGCTGCGCCTTAGTGTGATACGTTTGTTGCTAGACCTGATCTGGGCTAGTAGGGATCGCCTCTGTCCGCAGAGGGGATTTACCTCTACAACAACATAAACTTAGGTCTTGGCCTAAAAAACGAAGAAAGGATATCATTTATTAAATTCTTGAAAAAATATAAAGAGGTCTTTGCATGGGATTATTCAAATCTTAAAACATATGACACTTCCATAATTCAGCATACCATTCCTATGATCTCAAATGATAAACCTGTCCAATAAAAACTCAAAAAAAAAAATTCATCCAAATTTAGAAACTCAAATTAAATCCGAACTGAATAAAATTCTCAAAGCTAAAGTCATCTTTCCTGTTAGACATTCAAACTGGGTGTCAAACATGGTTCTAGTTAGAAAAAAGAATGGAGACATTAGAATTTGTATAGACTTTAGAAACTTGAATAAAGCCTATTAGAAAGATAATTTTCCTTTACCCACCATGGAACAGATATTGAAATTAGTTGTATGGTCTGAATTGATGTCTTTTCTAGATGGATTTTCAGGGTATAATTAGATCATGGTACATCCTAACAATAGATTAAAAACAACGTTTAGGAAAAAATGGGGAACATACACATATCAAAAAATGCCTTTTGGACTGATTAATGTTGGTGCCACATTTCAATGTGCTATGGATATAGCTTTCAGAGGAATAATAAATAGCTCGGTTGTTATATACTTAGATGACATTACTGTTTATTATAAGCATAGGAACAATCATATTAATCATTTAAAAAACATTTTCGAAAGATGCAAAAAATATGGCATTTCCCTTAATCTTAAAAAGTGTTATTTTTCCTTATTAGAAGGTAAATTATTGGGATTCATTGTTTCTAAAATAGGAATTCATATACACCTGATAGGATTCAAGAGATTGAAAATATTCCTCTACCACATAACAAAAAAACATTGCAATCATTTTTAGGACAATTTAATTTTGTGAAAATATTTGTTCCAGATTTCTCCCAAATTGTCCTACCCCTATAGCCAATGATTAAGAAAGATTCAATCTTTAGATGGGGAAAAGAATAAAGAAATTGTTTTGAGTTAATTAAAAAGGCTATTGTTGAATCTCCCTCTTTAACAACTCCTGATTTTCTCAAATCTTTTCTATTGTACACATTTTATTCTGATACATCATATGCAGCTGTTTTAACACAGTTGAATGATCAAAACATTGAAGCACCAATTGTGTTTTTAGCTCTAATATTCAAGGTGCTGAGTTAAATTATTCAGCTATAGAAAAACAAGCCTATGTTGTATTTAAATCTTTGAAACATTTCAAACCTTTTCTCTAAAAGACACATACCAAGATAATAGTACCTTACTTAGCAGTAAGGCAATTATTAATACAACGAGAAGTAGGAGAAAAAAGAGCAAATTGGGTTACTGCACTCCAAGAATTTGATGTAGAAATACATCTTGCTAAAATTGTTAAAGGACAAGGTCTTTGCAAAATGTTAACTGGAGCTTCTCATTTGTCAAAAGAGGAAGAACAATAAAATGAAATACAAATATTTGAGGTAAGATTAAACGATTCTCAATCACAATATGCTGATATGAAATTCTTTCTAAAAAATGGATATGCTCTATCATATCTCAATTATACAGCAAAGCGTGCTTTGAGACTTAAAGCAAATCAATATCAACTTGTAAATAATGTCTTATTTAGGAGGAATTATGATTCTGTATTATTAAGATGTTTAAAAAAAGCTGAAGCCGAAAAAATATTGCAGGAACTACATGATGGACCAACTGGAGGTAATTTTGGAGGAAATACCACAGCTCATAAAATATTGCATGCTGGTTATTATTGGCCAATGCTATTTAAAGATGCACATGAATATGCAAGAAAATGTAAAACATGTCAAACCACAGCAGGAAGAGAAAGGAAAGCAACATTCCCATTATAGCCAGTAAATAATCAACAACCATTTGAACAATGGGAGTTAGATATTATAGGTGAAATAACTCCTAACTCTTCAAAACAACACAGGTATATTCTAACTGTAACTGATTATTTCACAAAATGGGTAGAAGCTATCCAATTAAAGGTAGTAAATATACATAATATTATAGATTTTATTGATCAATTCATAATTACCAAGTTTGGCCTTCCATCAACTTTAATATTTGATAATGTAGCTTACTTTTTTGGAAATTCCATGATTGAATTTTCTTTGAAAAGAGATTTTAAGTTAAAATACTAAACTAATTATTACCTACAAGGAAATGGATTAGCTGAATCTACAAATAAAAACCTTATCAGAATCATCAAAAGAACTGTAGATTAAAATCATAAGAATTACCACAAAGCCTTATTGTTTGCTCTCTGGATAGATAGAAACACCCAAAAAGCTTCAATAGTTACATCACCATTTGTGTTAGTTTTTGGCAAAGAAGCAATTCTACCCTCAAACATAATGATACCATCATTTGCTTTAGTACAATTCATTGATGAAAATCCTTCATCCTCTCTTCAACTTAGACAAGATCAAATCCTTAAGTTAGAAGAAGAAAGAGAAAAAGATAAACAAATTCATACCCATCATTAACAAATAATAAATACCTCATTTGATTTAACATCTATTATTTCAAGAGATTTTCAAATTGGTTTTTTGGTATTAAAGTGGGACAAAGCTCATGAAGAAAAGGGTAAACACACAAAGTTTCAAAAACTCTGGCTATGACCATTTCAAATAATTGAAAAAATTGGCTTGTCAACATTTCTGTTACAGGATTTATCAGGTAAGGAAGATTCTTTACCTATCAATGGGAAAGTTTTGAAAAAATATTTCTCAGAGAAGGTAACCCTTCTATCTTTGTACATTAAAATTTTTTCTTTCATATAAAAATAAAAATTTGTTTAGTACTGACAATTGACCTTTCAAAATAAGTCTTAGATTATTCCTTTTTGCACTTTATTTTTCCACTTGTTAAAAAATAGAACTGTTAAAGAAAGAAAAATCGAAATATTTAGGAAAAAATAGATTAATTTTATCTTTCTAGAAAAATGAAATTCCAATAAAACACTTATTTTTGTTTGAAGTTCTAACTCTCATTTTTATCTAGTATGAAGATTCTTTTGTCAATCATGAAAAGAAAATTATATTATAGTAAGAAATATTTTTCAGAAAAAGCAATCTAACAACTCGACATTATCATCTAGCATCTTAAAAAGAAATATGATTCATCCCATCCAATAAATCTTATAATTTTCAAAAGTAGATAAAAGAAAATAAAAAGAAAATGTTTGGAGAAAAATTAAAAGATAATAAGTTTCATCACGAGCTTGTTTACCATGTTCATAAAGAAATAGTTGAAATGAAATTACTAATACTGTCTACCAAAACAGTGTAATGACTTGAGATTATATCATAAAGGCAAGGGGTCTCATCAAGAGCCAGCTTGATTAGTTTAATTACTATTTGTGAATGGAATTGTCACTATTTGGTTACCTAGCCAAGACAATGGCTTTTCAGTAGATAAAAGATATAAAAAAGAAAAATATATGATTTACTTATGAAAATTATGAGAAATACTGGATGGAAAAATGGATCATAGCTGGTTAAAAGGTAACCCTACCAAAAGCTTAAAACTGCCTATTGGAATAGAGACTCTATCTATGATAAAAGAGTAAAATTATAAAAAGCTTTATCTGTAAAGATTATTTGATATTTGTTTTTAACTAAGTAAATACTGACATTGATTTTTATACTTATATCTTTATAGAGGAATTCTCCTGAATGAGTGAATAAATGAAATTTTTGTTATTTGAAAAAAAATATTATTTATCTGAAATTTCATTTCTTTAACTATTTTATTTTTATGTAAAAGGATTTAAGATTTTCAAAAAAAATTTTATCAGAGACATCTGGTTCATCCAAGTGAATCGCCAATTGTTGTGCTATACAACAACCCCCATTTTTTTCATAAATAGGGACCCTTTAGAAATAAATAGGGAAAATCCGTTTTAAAAATTCTTTTAAAAAAACACTTAGAAAATAAATTTTCCTGCCTAAAGCGCACCGCTTATCACATATTTTATCCTTCAAAAAGAATCCTAAATCATAAAATCTGCAAATTGCGAAATGCGCTCTTTAAAAAGCATTTCCAAAGAAATAAAAACATTTACTTTCCTTTTTTCGCATCGCACTTGATTTAGTTAAGACTTAAACAAACAAAGATATAAGTTGCGACAGCCGCGGACCCGACGAAGCAAATAAACTTAAAAATATAAATCTTTTTTCGCTATCGCTTCCACTTTAAGCTTTCGCAAATCGCATCGCGTGCCAATTATAATATAGACTTAAACATATCTTTTAAATCTTGCAATTTTCAATTCACGAGATCGCATTTCGCAACATTTATGAGACAATCACGAAATATTATAAGGAATCATTGCAATTTTCACAATTAATGATATCAGCGTGTGAAAAGCAACTTATGTCATATCAAATTGAATTTCAGATCTTAACAGATTTAAATGATTGATAAGTATTGTGTGCGAAGTTATGTGAAGCCATGTCAAGCATTAAATTTTGAAATCATAAGGAATTATGAAGAGATGATTGATAAGATTGACAGTTTTTCATGTGAATTTGAAATAAATCCCTAATATATCTTTGTAATGCTCGTTATATGATATATTTCACTTTGCTATCAGAAAATCAATTATCGAGTTAAGAAAGTCAAAGATGAGTAAAAAGGGTAAATAGGTGTCTCAATCATAATCTTGAGAGGATACAGATATGCCTTCGTTGTTTTCAGACACTGTCTGTAACAAAGATTGTGGCATTTCTTCATGGGAAGATCTGTAAAAACTCTTTGAAGATGAAGGACCAAAGGTGATAATAAAAACATCTACGATAGGTACTAATTCCACCTCTGATGCAACCCTTTTCGACGTTGCATGTTCTTTTATTCATAGAATAGCTGCGAGACCGAAGATTATCCCTTACACGAATATGATTAAGTGGGCAGTTGAGAACTTAAATATTGAAGATAGAGTTTTCAAGAATTCCAGAGGAGAGATTATGGGCTCTTTCAAAGCCGAAGATTTGAAAACCATGTATCATCTACCAGCTCCGCAACAGAATTATGATAATAGATATGTGCAAATTTTTAAAGCTAAACATCCAGATCTTATCAAAGTCATCCATGAATGGAAAGACAATGAAGGGAAATTGAAGCAGGACAAATTTGGTACATACCCCGTTACAAAAATCCCTTACCCTTATTGCTATGCTGTTGGTATGTTGTGTAGGCTACTTGCCAAACCTGATAGTATTAGGTTCACTAGAGATTGGGTTCCCTTAATTGACGCAATCATCAATTCATCCATTTTGAATTGGGAAGACCTTTTATCCAATTATTTAGCCAAACATATTGCCGAATATAGGAATAAAAGGAGTGATTCATCCCAAGAAAATTCACCCTTTTACATGTCTGCTTATGTTATGGATTCCATATGTTTCACTTCTACATTTCCAATCATGGGTTGGAAATGGACCATTAAAAACCCTTCCCCAATTCACATATACCATGAAGAACTCTTGGACTCTAAATTCCACCTACATTTCTACAAAGTTTGTTATGGAGTCATGTTTCCTATGTATCAAATGATTTTCAATAAAAATATCCCTAGAGTTTCCAAAGAAGTCGGTAAAGATATTCTTCCTAGAGCTAGCTGGTTTGTTGAAGAGAAATTCACATATGTTCGAGTATTTGGAAGTTCTTATCTTCCACATGTTTTTCCATATTATGTTCCAGATAGATTGTTTGGGAGAGATATATCTTATCAGCTCATCAATGGTGTCATAAAATAGTTAAAAGATGATAAAAGGCTATTTGGCCTTCTTTCCCTCTACAGTGCAGAACCTTTGCTTTGGCTAATATCGACCATGCATACAAAGAGGCTCCAAATATTCAGATGTTAAATCTAGCATTCATGCCCAAAAGATTATATGACCCTGACGATGTAATTAAAAATTACATGGTAAAGCTCAAAAAAAGGCCTTTCATAAAGGAAGAAGATAAATTTGATGACTTCTTCCAAGGAGTCGAAGACTTTTCTGAAATTGTTTTAAGGATTTCCACTCAATCAAGTCAAGAAGAGGCTGAAGCCTTTCAAGTATATAGAAATGATAGATTGAAAAATGTCCCTTTGAATTTGTTAGTTATTGAAGAAGAAAAACATACTCTAAGTGTCAGTCTCGATGAAGAAATTAAATATGGCTCTGAAAATGAATCTGGTTAGTCTCAACAGCATTCTGATAGGTATAATCAATCTGAGGATGAATCTGAATCTATAAACACAAATTTGGAAGTCAACCTAATTCTTCAAGAAATAGAGTTGCAAGAGAAAACAAAAAACAATGGCACTAAATCAAATTTAGAGGCAGTTCAAAAGGATCAAAGCATGGTAGATCAGTCTAAATCATCTCAAGGTAAAGACCTGGTGAATGAATGGGAACAATTTTCCTGAACAATAAAGACTGCTAAAGAAAGGGTAAATACTGACCAAGTAGTAAGTTTTCAAACGCTAGAACCTTCTTAGAAAATAGTTGAAACTGTCAACCCTCTACAAAGAATCCCAACAACACAAAGAAAAGAAATCATTCCAGCTTACTCTACAGATCAAATCATCCTACAGATTGAAGACATTCCATCATTGGATATTTTCTATAGTCCCAGCCACAGAGTTGTGGTTAAAAGGAATAAGAGAAAAAGGACTGATGAGACAACTCCTAAAATGACAGATGAATCAGTTGATGTCCTTTGGAAGGACTCATTAGAAGATCCCACTGATCATCTGACTAAATTTCCACAATATGCAGGAGCTTATGCCATATCCACTGTAGATAAGGCAACTAAAGTTAGAACCTTGTTGAAGCAGAAAGAATCCAGAATACAAGAATTAGAACAGATGTTAGATGCAGAGAAAGTCAAGACTACTGAAAAAATCAGAGAAATTTCAGCACAGTTCCATAAAGATATTGAAAATCTTAAGTTAGAACATCACGCAGAGCTTAAAGAGAAACATACATAACTGGAGAAAGCCATGGCAGAATTACAGAATAAATCACAATCCGAAAAGTTCATTAAAGAAGCACTTGAGATAAATGCTCCGATAAAGAAACAAAATAAGATATTTTGTCATAAAGCTGCTATGATTGATTCCTATTGTGATTCCAATAAAATAATGATTCAGCAAATTTCAATCCAAAAACTAGAATGTGAGAAACTTCAAAAGAAAATTGAAGAACACATTCAGTGGCAAGACTCAGATATGGGAAAGCAAGATAATATACCACAAATAGACAAGCTTCACAAAGAATTATTATTTACAGAATGGGAAGCATAGATCATCTGAACAGAAAGAGCAGCGACCAAAACATCCAACAAATCAAGTGAGGTTATACAACTCTTATGTGACCAATTGTTTAAAACAGGACTTCTTGAAGAAAGCACGTCTGATGTGTTTTCAATTACAAAAGAAGTAGAATTAAAATGGACACAGAGAGAAGAACAACAGGAAGAAATAATCAAGAAAGTCAATAAGTTTGATCAGGAAAATTATTGGAATTTTCTGATCAAACCTTATCATCAGCAGCAAACTCTTCTATTTCTCACAAAATTAGCCAAAAAGTTTCAGTCGACAATCTCAAATGCTATCTTCAAGGACCAAATTCAATCATGAATATCTCGGCCAGCTCAACTCAAGACAATGCTAGATATCTGCCAACTTCGTGATCAGACATAAATGCATGATCCATAAAGTCAAGATTATTAGTTCTAAATTCTTAGATTATTGTTCAAGTTAAGTTTTAGAGAAAGGTTGTTTGAAACCTCCTCTATATTTTTGTAAATCATTTAATTAGTTTGTATTTAGTTTTAGTATTTAAACCCTTCTCATGTATTTAGAGAAGGATCCAAGATTTTGTTAAGAACATTTACAAAGAATGCTTATTTCTAAGTAAAGTTTGTGGATGCCTTGATGAAGTAATGGAACACGACCTTTTTCAGTTATAAATATCATTTTGTTGAATCACTGTTGGTGCACTTCTGTATTCTTTGAACGACTCTTTGATTGAAGAATTGGATACGGCCTATTATCACTAATCCAATAAGAAGAAGTAATACACATCTGGTACTATTATCATGTATGCTATTTTTGTTTTTGAATGTTAGTGATGAACTCAACTTTCATGAATTATATATGGAATTAATTATTTATGTCTGAAATATCTGTTACACTATTGTATGGTATAAAGATACAAATTAGTTATTTCATATATGATCATCAAATAAATGCGATATATCTTTCATTTTATTTTGATTAACTATTTTTCAAGAGAATCATCTTACACAGTAATAATTCTATTAAATCTGTGACGATTTCATCATCACAGATTGACTAGATATCTTTTTAGATCGCATTAAATTATTATTCTCGGGTTAGATTAAATTTAATTCAAAGCTTTGCATTTAGAAATAGATTTATCTTAGTTTGGAGTAATTCATCATTGCAAAAATGTTTTGAAAAGAAATCCCACAAATTATCTTAAAAAACCCAAATCTGGGAAACTAGTCCCATCACACCCAATTGGAGCCACTACCCCAAATGGAAAATGAACTACTTTAAGGTTCAGAGCAGGCGGTTATCCTCCTTTATTGTTGCCACAGATTTCTGAGGCCTCAACAGTATGCGATAGCAGTTATTTGACATGAGATGTATATTTGATGTTTGTGTTGTGCTGATGTTATACAATGCTTTTGTTTTGTTAGATGATCATGATCACGATGATTAGATGATGTTAGAAAATTTGAATGTGTTTTTTAGTCGAATATGATGTTTTTACGATGGTTATCATGATCGTGATGTTTATTTTTAATATTAAATCATGATATTTATTAAATATTATGTCATGATTGTAATTGAAATTTCAATTTTAATTGTATGTAAAATTGTAATTGTAATATTTAATTTATTGTGAAATGATTGTAATTTTAATTTTAATTGTAATTGTATATATGTAAAATTGTAAAATTGTAATTGTAATTGTAATTGTAATTGTATGTAAAGTTATACAATTTTAATTGTAATTGTATGTAAAATTTTAAAATTGTAATTGTAATTGTAATTGCATGTAAAATATTTGTAAAATTTTAATTGTATTAAGTGAAATGATTGTAATTGTAATTTTAATTGTAAAATTGTAATTGTATGTAAAATTTTAAAATTGTAATTGTAATTGTATGTGAAATTGTAAAATTGTAATTGTAATTGTATGTAAAATATTTGTAAAATTTTAATTGTATTAATGTGAAATGATTGTAATTGTAATTATACATATGTAAAATTGTAATTGTAATTGTAATTTTGTCCAAAATTTGTCTCAATATCATGCTCGTCCACCAGACCGGAAATCGCGCCGATGAATCTCGATGTCAGGCAAGTAAACCAAAATATCCTTTGCCAGAAAACAAGATATGCTTACTTGGCCATAGCAGAGCCCTAGCCCAAGGTTTCTGGCATCGCGAAAGTCAATTTTCACTTGACAGGGGACCCTAGAAGAGTGTGTCACTGGGAAAATCATGTACAACCCCGGTTGTTACAAAGGCGAGCCATTGTTTGTGCCCCGCTCCTCGGATCTCACGGTGTCGGAAGATGATCGCAACTTTATGTCATATGTTCGAACTCAACTGGCTTCTTTCAATTCCTTCCCATGATAATTTCTATCCCTCATTACCATATTTCCACGTATCATGTAAATATATCTCCATTGTTCACTGTTTGTGTAATCTGATAATGCTTGATTATGTGATGTGTTTGGATTCTGAATCTTTGAACATATTCTTTATTTTATGTAAATTTGAATGGCAATAAGATTTATTTTCTGTTACTTCGAAAGTTAAGTATATTAGATATGTGATTTTGGTTCATGATAATCAGTAGTGTTTGTACTGTAAGAAGCCAAACTAATATTGATTTCTCTCAAAGAGTTATAGTACTGAGCGGCAAACGAGAGGCCAAACATTTGAGGGGTCCCTGTAGAGGTAATTAATTGGGTTTCATTTGTCATCCTTTATCTCAACACAATTTTGTGTGAGATTGCACCTGGATGTATGAGGGATCTCTTTAATTGAAAAATTTTAATGAAATAATTGCATTTTAAAAAATTATAATATTTATCTTATTGCACACTTATATATATAATTTCTAAAATATTATTATATATTATATAAAATAAAAAGTAAGAAGTGATGAAAATATTCACTTAATTGGAGGTAGTTATGTATTCGATGGATGAGGAGAAATGTTTTTATTTTTCGATTTGAATTCAATTTTTATATATAACATTTTGAAGAAGTATAATTAATAATTAATATGTTTTTATAATATTTTGTCATAATAAATATAGGTTTATAATATTTTTTATAATCTTAAACTTTTATATATATATATATTATTTATAAAAAATTATTATTTTAATAATATTTATTTAAAAAATTAATAATAATTAAAATAATATTTTACTCATTATCAAATAAAATTTATGTTTTTGAAATATTTTAAAATTAGAAATATTTGTACATATTAATGAAGAAAAATAAAACTATATGTATCACATATTTACAAGAATATATCATAAAAATATGAATGCATATTTCACTTTTAAAATTAAAAATTTTATTAAAAAAATACAATTATATATTGTATTTTAAAATCAAAATGACATAATTGCTCTATATATTACTTAAAAGTTTGTCATTTTTAAAAAAAGAATAAGAAGCATATTATTATAAAATTATTTTTCATTTTAGTTTAAAATTTTTTAAGTATTCAGATTTACATTTTAGTTGTTATATTTAAAAAAAAAATGAATATATTTTATAAATTATGAGAGTAAAAAAACTTTTGAAAGAAATTTGTAAAACCTCTAATAAACAACTATCTGGCATAACTTAAAATAGATCTCTTACTTTAATCTACTCATTTTTACTAAATTAATCTTTAGAATATTTACTATTACTTTTTTTTTAAACATTTATTGAAATATTTTTCTCTTATAACAAAAGGGTCTCTAAGATCAAATTATTTTTCTTTATGCATATACAAAATATATAAGAGAAAAATATCAAATTGTCAAAATGGTTCAGTGTAAGAAAAACAAGATGAAAATCTTTGATCCATTTTTCTTGTGTTCAAAGTTACACACAATAATGAACTTTGATTACTTTTTTATATGTCCATTACTTTGATTAATTTTTTATATGTTCAAAATTCTACATGGTAATCCCATGTGTTCCATGTTCAATGAGAACATAATAATTGAATTATGTGCATACAAAGTTTACTTATGTATATATAATAGTACTAGCCACCCTCATATGTGTAGTAGTGTGACTTGACATTTATTTGTACTTCATATTTGTGTTTTTTATTGGACCAATATTTGGATTAAAAATAATTTTGTAGTCATATTAAAACTAAATCTTAGTCCATTATAAAATTTTCTTCATATTTCACAATCGAGTTCAATATATTAAAAAAAATAAAATATTATTTAAAAAAATATATAGAATTAATCATTATTAATAAAAATTTTTTTTAATGAAATATAATTAATTATGAAAATAAATAAAAATAAAATACCATATTTCGAGGTTCTACTTCTGCCCCTCGGTCACATGGTGGAGGAGGCTCTAAAACTATTTATAACATAGATTGCACAAGCTCTCAAGAGCAAAAACCATTGCTTCTATAGAGTCTTCATTTCTAGCAACTTCACATATTCTGTCAATACGTTCTTTGAGCTCGAAGTTCTGTCTCTCAATGCCATTGGAGTCTAAAATGGTGAATCTTTGAACAACTTCAGCTTACAAAATTTTGAATTGTTGTTGGCTCGCTCATTATATCTTTCTATTTTCATTTCACATGTTATTTTAGCTGACCTTTGATTCAAGATAATGCTTATCATACAAGTTTCATAATGTTTTGCACGGAACTGGAGTTTTCTCTTTTTATATTTGTTAATTGATGATTTATGTTGTGATATTAAACATGGCACTGACTAGAAAAATTTGTAATTGAACCAAATGAATTTCAACATTGATAGAATTATGAGTTCTATTAATTGATGATCGATGTTGCGAGTTTAAACACATACTTGACTAGTAGTATTGGTGAATGAACCTCATGAATTTCAAGGTTGATAGATTTTAGAGGTGGGTATCATAAGACAAGCTATATTATTTGAATCTCAACTATAGTAGGGTGCATAAACAATGAATCTAGACATTGAGGGAAAACTAAGGCCATAGCCAATATTCAATACACTATGAGAAATAGATTTCTATTTCAGGTTATGTTTTAAAAGATGGGAATAGCTAGCCTTGCTCATGAAGTGGGGTTACATGTGATGGATTGAGAAGAATTGTGGGCCTCAACATTAGTAGTAGCTTGGATTGGTAAACAAGGTGCATTTCCTCTTACATGCTTGAAGCAGGGGATGGGAATAACAACCTTGTCTAGCCCTGCTCTAGGTTTCTGCACTTTGCCACATTTGGAATAAAACTTTCAATAAGCTGTTTGGGATCTTGGATTTTTCCAAATTCGATCCCTCCAACTGTCCTATCTTTTGCTTCATCGCTGTAGGGTATAATAGTTTTAAATCATACATATACATATTCCAATTATTATAATATTTAAAATTTCTCTAATTGGTGTGCATTGGTTCGGGCAGAGTCTAAAATTGCTGCATATCATAGTAGGATTATGAAATTGGGGTCAAATGTTTTTTTATTGAAGGAACAACATCATGATGGTATAAATGGTTATGTTTTAGAAAGAAATGCTACACAAAGTTCTAAAATAGGTTGAAACTAGAGAGTCGTTGGTGTGAAAACTGTTGAAGTTTGCAAAAAGAAACAGTGAAGGAGGCATCCTGAAACATCATCCTTGATCCTAGTTGGAAAATAATCACCTAAACTAGGTGGGGCCCACACATGCTATTTTTAGGTGTATGTCTATTTTTAGACATGGTGAGCATATTCTATATGAAGCAGGAGGCTATTTGTAGATGGTTGGTCAAATGTGAAAAATAGATGAGATTCTATTTTTAGAATATTGGGCAAAGTCTATTTATAGATCGTTGATCTAAAAATATATGCATGTCGATTATTATTAGCCCTTAATAATAATCAGACTCTAAATATCAACTTATTCTCTTGGAGCACTTTATTTCAGTGAACAGATTTGAAAAATCAGCGGGCTGAAGGAATTGCACAATTCCTAGGGTGGTTGGTGACTCATGCATGGAGGACTCAGTTAGAAAAAAAGTGGAAAAGTTATGACAAAGTTGGAAGACTAGTTATGGGAGTTGTTATTTAGTTTAACTCAGTTAAGTGAGTTAAACTCAATTGAGCTAGTTGTATCTAGTCTAACTGAAAGATACACTAGTGAGAGTTTAGTGAATTAACTACTTAATTAATTCACAACTAATAACTCGCTAACAACTGAACAAATATAGCAGTTAACTACTTGCATGTCAGTTCTAGTGGAGACCCGTTGGAGAGGTAGGTGAAAGGGTGAGATGGACTATCTGTTGTGACTACTAGTGATGCATTTATTGCATCTACATATACATTGGAGATGCCAATGAGAATTATGTAGTTAAGGAAAGTGGGATTGCATCAAATTGGTCTTTGTAATCAACTGGGATTGCGCAGTGGAGGCAAGCTAGTAGGTGGCAAGAAATCGCTGCATGGATTTGCAGATTTCTTCTGATTAGTGTGTGACGATTGATTGTACTGAGAGATTGATGTACTAAGCTTTGTATGAGATTGTTACATGATCTCCATGATACATAATGTTAGCCCCCTATGAATTTTCTGACAAGCAAATAGGGGGCTAAAATTTTTTTGAGCCTTCAAGGAATGCATTTCCCTCTGAAAACACATCATCCTTGAAGCCTCCTTATGCCCTTGTCCTTTGATAAATCCCCACTACTGTTTCCAGTTATAAATTCTCTCTGATTGTGAAGAAATGCCCAAAAGGCCTCCTCCTTTTTCCCCTTATATCATTCCTTCTAAACCTCTGCTTCATCCCCTTTTACTCCTCTCTATTTCCCCCATTAACCCTCTAAACCATCTCAAGTTCCCTTTTAAACCCTTCAAATACTCTTTGTTTGGTTTAATAAACCCTTTTTCCCTATATCGCTACCTTTTACCACCCTTAAAAGCATTAAAATGGGCCAGAAAACCCACTTTCCACCTTATATTAAGGCCTAGCCCCTTTTCCGCCAACCCCGCAAACCACTTCCCTACGTGACCCCGCGCCTAGGACCAAGTGCTAATGGTCTGGGCACTAATCGCAATCGCACCTTCGGGCGGGCGCAACTCTTTGTTACATGCAAAAATCCCGATGTGATTGAGTTTGGTCTGTAGCACTGTGGATACAATCTCTGCCATTGATCTGAATAGATCTAATAGTTTGCGCTTTCCCACTTTCCCCACTCCGATCGCATCACAATTATCAATCGCTACCCCTTGCGATTGCGATCTCCGCCGTTGATCCATATTTTGATCCAAAAACCCAGTGCTAATCGTTGCGTGCTCGTTGCCTTTCCCTTCTGCCCCTCTGATTACATTTGAACCGTTGATCTCCCGTCAGATCCGACGGCTGGCGCTTCATCGCATCGCACCCCCCTTATGCGCCTTGCGATTGGGATCCTTCGATCCGATCCCGACTGTTCATTCCTTTTGATCCAACGGCCATCGCACAATCACATCATTGCCCCGTGGCCCTTCTTCCTCCCTGCCGATTGAATCTCTACCATCGATCTGACCCAGATCGGACAGTTGGCATTGAATCGCTCCAATCGCAATCACAAATTCCAAACTGTACCACCCGCTACGCTCCCCGATTGCGATCCGCCGATTCCATCAGGTCCGTCCATTGATCCGAGATCGATGGTCCATGCTGGATCGCGCCCTCCATCGTATTTCTTCATCGGATCTCCCGAACAGTTCATCATTCGATCTCCGTCATCCGTTGATCTCCTCCTGAGATCCAACGGTCTAAGTTTAATCGCCCTTCTCCCGCCGGGGCCCACCATTCAAAGGTATTGATTCATTTCATTTTTTCCCTTTCCCTTTGTATTTCAGCCAAAGCTAAACTTTTGCGTTTAACACTAAAGGCCTCATTTCTCTGCCACCATTCCTCTGGCCTCCACATCATCTATTCCACCACCCCTGAGATTTCATAACAAGTTTATTTCATTATACAGGAATCACAGAGAGACCATTATAGCGGCCCAGTGAAGCAACAGAGACGGATTTGAAGGATTTAAGCCCATAATTGAAGATTTAAAGTGCTAATCCCACGTTCAAAGGATTAAGGCGTAGTTCCAGGACCAAAGAGCACACCAGCAAGTAATATCAGTGCTACGTAACAACAGAATGTGTTTTCTCCAGAGGTACATCTTCCTACATCAGTCTCCATGCCTCCTCGAGCCCCGAAACAGTTAATTACATTGACAGAAGCTTCTTAAAGATTGTTAGGACTGCAGTTATGGAAGCATGGAGACCTTAAGACCTTTTCAGTCACCTTACTTGCTTCAGAAGACAAAACAGAGGGCCTTACAGCCAGAAGGAAATTCAAGAACACATCTGAGGTCAATATCGACCTGACAGAGAGCTTTGAACCAGACTACAGAGTACACACAATCGGTGAAGAAAAGATTAAGCAGTATGGGCGTGAACGCTTCGACCATTCTGTCTTAATGAAACAAATTAAATGTCATCTACTCTTGTTGTTTCTCTTCGCCTATAAGAATCCCCGAGAACATATTGTCAAAGGTTGGTGTTCAGTTGTTGCTGTTGTAGTTAGAGGGATTCAGTTTTGACTGTTAGAACAGTTTTGAGAGAGAGTAGCAGAGTAGTTTGCAATGTAGTAGGCTGGGAGGAGAAAGTTTGGATTGTATTCAGCCATTGAGCTCAATGTATGTGACTGGTTTTGCATCAATTAATCAAGCAAATTTCACAGGATCCTGATCTATTACTACGGGTGATTTTTTCTTGTCGCATTGTTTATTACATTTTCATGCTGTTCATTGGTCTTCTGGCTCGCATCAGAAATATAGCTTAGGATTTACCCTTGTTAGGTACCCTATGTTTCTGCTCTCCTTGCCTTTAATGTTTTCTGCTGATAGTGAATCTAAGAGTAAATTCAACAAATTTAACCAGTGTAGCGGTTCCATATGCTGCTAGCTGATGTATGAATTAGGGGTTTGCTGCATGGATATTCTTGTTGGTGCCAAAGCATTGAAGGTTCAAAGTCCTTCTCTGATGTACAGACCCTGGCTCAATTAAGCTTATCTCTGTTTTCTTTTGGAGAATGCTAAATCTGACCTGGAGTTAAATGACCTCTGGTCTGATCTATAAGCTGCCCCTTTGTCCCTCCTTTGAGAGTTGCCTATGAGTATGTACAAGCAGGTCTGGAGTTAAATGACCTCTGACCTGATCTATAGACAAAAAATTGGGTTTCTTTCCTTCTCTCACTTTCTTTCCTTAATGTTCCATCCCACCATTTATCTAAAAATATCCTTTAGTGTAGATGACTTTCCCTCTGAAAGCCTTGGCTATTTGTTGCAAGTAATTCTCCTTTCATGACTCCATAGCCCAATGGATGGCACTTTCTTGACCTATCCTCTTTGCCAGAACATCCTGCTACTTTGTTCCTTTTCTCTCATTGCTTTCTCAGTCTATGATCTCATGACCAACCCAGTAACCAACCAACCAAATTATTTTAAAACCCCCTTTATGCTTCATAACTAGCCTAACATCACATTTTGAGCTTTCAAAGATAAATAATTCTTTGTTTTATTGGAGAGATCCCTCTCTGGGTCCAGGAGGGCTAGATCCTAGGGCCCCAAAGTGGTTATGATGTTGTCTCATCTTTTTGTCTTGACAATCTGGCCAAAACATGGGAACCCCAACATAATGGCAACTCCGTTGGGGAACTTGAGTGCATTTCACCTTAAACATTCTTAGGCACTCAAAGGACCCAAGATATCTGGTTAGATTGGCATTCAATTGCTGATGGTGGACAGTAGCCTACTTCAAACAGTCAAATTCATCCACCTGGCGACTCCACACTCCATAACTCTCAAAAACTCCACTGGAGGAAGAACCTGAAATATGGCCAGACCTCATAGGAGGATATAACATTTGGGTTGGATTTGGTTTAAAGAATTCATTGTTTTTATCCATCACTATGTTTTGTCCTGTTTCAAGCCTGATCAAGTGTACAAAGATGAGACCCACATTGAGTATGGGAAAGATCTCAAGTCTCAGTCTTCAGACCATGAGCAGACTTGTACTCCTGTGAAAGACCTGGTGGAACAAGAGCCTCATGGCATATCTCTCACTCCTAAAGAAACTTCAAGCAGTCATGGGCCTCTTGTTGCACCACCTACCCCTACAAAGGTCATAGAAAGATACAAGCCTCTGGTTTTGCCTCTTTTGTTCCAACCCCTTCTTGCAGAGCTTATAAACCAACTACCTCTTTTTGATGCAGAAAATAAAAGGGCCACTGCTGAAGAACATGTTCAAAATCTCGAGGACTTACTTGAATTGTATGAAATAGAGGAAGATGATGTGTGCATTAGAATTTTTGTCTTGTCAGTGCAAGGAAATGTTAAGAGTTGGCTCAAAAGCCTCCCAGCGGCAAGCATTTTCAGCTTTCATCAATTTTCTCAAGTTTTCCTTGATAAATGGGCAGTCCCGAAGAATGTTCTCCTCATCCTAGAAGAGTATCAAAATTTGAAAAGGCAGCCAGGAGAGACAGTACAATAATTTTCAGCCAATTTCAATAAGGTATATCATGCAATACCTTCTGACATTAAACCACCTCTACGATGGGCCCTATTGCACTATTCGAGTTCTTTTGACGCCGAGGTGGAATTCCATATAAGAGAAAGAGAGCCTTCGAGCCTGGAGGAAATGCAGAGCATAGCAATTACTGTCGAATTCAACATAAAGTGCAGAGAGGAAAGGTTAAAAGCCACAAAGAAAGACCGAGTAGAGAAAATAAGGTAGATCTCTTTAGAAAACAAGCTGGAAAGATTGATAAAGACTGCCAATACCTTGCTAAACACAGAAGAGGAAGAATATGAGGTTGAAACCATAAATGATGATTGGAAAAGACCTACTCCTTGTCCTCAAGAAAGACAAACCGAATCACTGTAAGACAAAATCCACATGCCAAGCATGTATGATGAACCAGAGCTTGAATCAGAAAATGAACTTGCAGACTATTTTGAAGAAAGACTTGCCGAGAGTCCTAAAGATTTGATGGGTGACGTTGCTTATAATTATGATTTATCTAATGATTATTTGTCTAATGATTATTTTTTCCAAAGGGAACCTGAGCTTGCTGGGCCATCATTAGTAGATTCATGGAAGGAAGATCATGACCATCAACTTCAAGAAAATGATGAGCCAATGCGGGCCATATATGATACTGATGGAGAAAGCATTGAAAACATGATAGCAGAAAATGATTCATTGAATCTTCTCTCTACTTTATATCTGAACATCAGTTATACTTTCCAAGAGGATGAAAGCCAGCAGCTCTTCAGCGCAAAGGACAAGGAGGAAAGAGATGAAGAAAATCTTGAGCGAAATGAATATCCTGAGCCTTCTCCCGAAAGGATTAAGGTAATAAAAGAAGCCCCCGCTCAAGAGTATGTTAATTTTTTCACAGGGTTCAGTCTGTTTTAGCAGAACTAGCCTGCGTTACTAGAGGACAGCACTGTCGAATATAATGAGCCCTCTAGCTCAGGCTGCATTGAAGATAAGCGAGATCTTCTTTCCCACAGACATATTTGTCTTGATCCAGAGGAAGAAGAGGTATTCCTGGTTTATGCTCATCTGCCAAATACTCCCAACCAGGAGAAGGAGGAGTACGATTACAGAGGCCACATTGCAGATGCAATGATTGAAACTACCCAGGATGTAGACAGCCTACCAGTCATGGGAGGCTTTGAAGAAAAAAGTTTACATCATGTTTTTGTTGATCCTATGGCAGAATACATGGAGGCCCTAATTAGCTCAGCCCCTCAAGCATTAATTTTTTGCAAGAGCCAAATACTTCAGAATTGGTCATCACTGTTGGTGGCCTCAGTTTTGAAGATCCACATGCAGAGCATCCTACGGTTGTCTCTGATGAGCAGTCAGTTCTTCTTCCCTTTTTTGCTATTGCTTGACTGGATGCATTGGTATTATTGTATCACCTAGAGCATCAGAGATTTATAGTTAGAGTAGGGTAGGTAGGAAAAGCTCAATAAATCTTAGTGTGTGAGCATGTAGTTAGTTGTTTTTAATTTCTGCAAGGCCCAGCAAGTCAGAAAGTCTAATCCTGGCTTGACTGTTTTCAATTTTTGTCTTATAATGTAGAGAAGAAATCTGCTAGACAGTTTAACCCTAGCAGATATTAGATCAGGTAGAGAAACTATGAGACCAACAGTCTAATTTGGTCTCATGGAGTAATAAGGGTAGAAGTAGAATGGGTTTATTTTCCTGCTTGTAAAAAATTGATGATGGAAAGGGTCTGCAAGTCCAAATGCACCCATAAGAAAAAAATTTAGGACTATAGTCTGGGTAGGTAGTTGTTTGGGAGAATTTTTACTGCTGATATGATGTCTTCATGATTTGTGGCAGCTGATCCAAGAAAATAATGGATGTGTCAAGTACCAGGCATCTGGCCTACACCAAAGATTAATATCTGAAATCTTGACTCCTTCAAGAAGAAGCCATCCCCAAGTGGAGCCACTGTTAGCCCCCTATGAATTTTCTGACAAGCAAATAGGGGGCTAAAATTTTTTTGGGCCTTCAAGGAATGCATTTCCCTCTGAAAACACATCATCCTTGAAGCCTCCTTATGCCCTTGTCCTTTGATAAATCCCCACTACTATTTCCAGTTATAAAGCCTCTCTGATTGTGAAGAAATGCCCAAAAGGCCTCCTCCTTTTTCCCCTTATATCATCCCTTCTAAACCTCTGCTTCATCCCCTTTTACTCCTCTCTATTTCCCCCATTAACCCTCTAAACCATCTCAAGTCCCCTTTTAAACCCTTCAAATACTCTTTGTTTGGTTTAATACACCCTTTTTCCCTCTATCGTTACCTTTTCCCACCCTTAAAAGCATTAAAATGGGCCAGAAAACCCACTTTCCACCTTATATTAAGGCCTAGCCCCTTTTCCGCCAGCCCTGCAAACCACTTCCCCACGTGACCCCATGCTCAGGAATAAACGCTAATGTTCTGGACGTTAATCGCAATCACACCTTCAGGCAGGCGCATCTCTTTGTTACATGCAAAAATCCCGATGCGATTGAGTTTGGTCTGTAGTGCTGCGGATACAATCTCCGCCGTTGATCTGAATAGATCTAATGATCCACGCTTTCCCGCTTTCCCCGCTTCGATTGCATCGCAATTATCAATCGTTGCCCTTTGCGATTGCGATCTCCGCCGTTGATCCATAGTTTGATCCAACGGCCTAGCGCTAATCGCTGCGCGCTTGTCGCCTTTCCCTTCTGCCCCTCCGATTACATTTGAACCGTCGATATCCCATCAGATCTGAAGAATGGTGCTCCATCACATCGTGCCAATCGCATCACACCCCCCTTTTGTGCCTTTCAATTGCGATCCTCTGATCCGATCCCAACCATTCATTCCTTTTTATCCAACGGCCATCGCACAATCGCATCATTGCCCCGTGGCCCTTCTTCCTCCCCGCTGATTGAATCTCCACCGTCGATCTGACCCAGATCAGACGGTTGGCATTGAAGCACTCCAATCACAATCACAAATTCCAAACTATACCACCTGCTACGCTCCCCAATTGCGATCTGTCGATTCCATCAGGTTTGTCCATTGATCCGAGGTCGACGGTCCACGCTGGATCGCGCCCTGCATCGTATTTCTTCATCGGATCTCCCGAACAGTTCATCATTCGATCTTCGCCGTCTGTTGATCTCCTCCTGAGATCCAACGGTCTAAGTTTAATCGCCCTCCGCCCACCGAGGCCCACCATTCAAAGGTCTTGATTCATTTAATTTCGCCCTTTCCCTTTGTATTTCGGCCAAAGCTAAACTTCTGTGTTTAACACTAAAGGCCTCTTTTCTCCGCCACCATTCCTCCGGCCTCCACAACATCTCTTCCACCACCCTTGAGATTTCATAACAAGTTTATTTCATTATACAGGAATCACAGAGAGACCATTATAGCGGCCCAGTGAAGCAACAGAGACGGATTTGAAGGATTTAAGCATGTAATTGAAGATTTAAAGTGCTAATCCCGCGTTCAAAGGATTAAGGTGCAGTTCCAAGACCAACGAACGCACTAGAAAGTGATATTAGTGCTACGTAACAGCAGAACGTGTTTTCTCCAAAGGTACACCCTCCTACATCAGTCTCCATGCCTCCTCGAGCCCAGAAACAATTAATTACATTGACAGAAGCTTCTTAAAGACCGTCAGGACTGTAGTTATGGAAGCATGGAGACCTGAAGACCTTTTTAGTCACCTTACTTGCTTCAGAAGACAAAACAGAGGGACTTACAACTAGAAGGACATTCAAGAACACATCTGAGGTCAATATCAACCTGACTGTAGGTTTTAACCCTGAACAGAAATTATCTACACACGAATCTTATAACAGAAAATAAACAATAGAGAGAGAATAAAACATAAAACAGATAAACACAGAGATTTTCCCTTGGATCCCAAATCGGGACGACCAGCTTGATTTTTCATTATATTCCTTTTAGTGTTACAACACATATATATACATGCCGAAGCATACATAAACCCCAATCCATAAACCCCGGATTAGAACATAACCATAGTTCCCTTGACCGGATCTACAAAATACCAGGGGTCGAAAACCATCGTACCCCAAAACCATGTGCAAACTCATGCAAAAAACATGGACGCGGACTACCCACCTGAAATTAAGGACCAAAATTTTGCCAAGGCGCCGCTTCGACTTCCGATTGTGATGGGGCTACCGTCTCCCGTGACCCCCCCATGCCTAACGCAAACAAATACCCCACGCGTACTTAATCATGGAAAGAATATAACACATACCCAACACTGATAGAGAGCTTTGAACCGTATCATTATGAGTGGACACAATGACGAAGAAAATTAAGTAGTATGGCTGAACGCCCAGTTTATTCTCCGTCTTAATGAAACAAATTTCAAATGTCATCTACTCTTGTTGTTTCTCTTCACCTATGTTAATTTCCCAAGAACATATTGTCAAAGGTTGTTGTTCAGTTGTTGGGTCAAGTAGTTAGAGGATTCATGGACTCATAGAAATCAGCTTTTGGGAGAGAGTGTAGTTTGCAATGTAGTAGGCTGGGAGGAGAAAGTTTGGATTGTATTCAGCCATTGAGCTCAATGTATGTGACTGGTTTTGCATCAATTAATCAAGCAAATTTCACAGGATCCTGGTCTATTACTATGGGTGATGTTTTCTTTTCACATTGTTTATTACATTTTCATGTTGTTCATTGGTTTTCTGGCTCGCATAAGAAATATAGCATAGGATTTACCCTTGTTAGCTACCCTATGTTTCTGCTCTCCTTGCCTTTAATGTTTTCTGCTGATAGTGAATCTAAGATTAAATTCAGCAAATTTAACCAGTGTAGCAGTTCCATATGCTGCTAGCTGATGTATGAATTAGGGGTTTGCTGCATGGATATTATTGCTGGTGTCAAAGCATTGAAGGTTCAAAGTCCTTCTCTGATGTATAGACTGTGGCTCTGTTAAGCTTATCTCTGTTTTCTTTTGGAGCATGCTAAATCTTACCTGGAGTTAAATGACCTCTGGTCCGATCTATAAGCTGCCCCTTTTTCCCTCCTTTGAGAGTTGCCTATGAGTATGTCCAAGCAGGTGTAGAGTTAAATGACCTCTGACCTGATCTATAGACAAAAAATTGGGTTGCTTTCCTTCTCTCACTTTCTTTCCTTAATGTTCCATCCCACCATCTATCTAAAAATATCCTTTAGTGTAGATGAATTTCCCTCTGAAAGCCTTGGCTAGCTGTTGCAAGTAATTCTCCTTTCATGACTCCATAGCCCAATGGATGGCACTTTCTTGACCTATCCTCTTTGCAAGAACATCCTGCTGCTTTGTTCCTTTTCTCTCATTGCTTTCTCAGTCTATGATCTCATGACCAACCCAAAAACCAACCAACCAAATTATTTTAAAACCCCCTTTGTGCTTCATAACTAGCCTAACATCGCATTTTGAGCTTTCAAAGATACATCATTCTTTGTTTTATTGGAGAGATCCCTCTCCAGGTCTAGGAGGGCTAGATCCTAGGGCCCAAAAGTGGTTATGATGTTGTCTCATCTTTTGGTCTTGCCAATCTGGCCAAAAAATGGGAACCCCAACACATAATATATGATAGTTGGGGTTTTTAGCTTTAGGCTTTCCCGTTAAACAACTGTGTTATATGTGTTTTTATTGCTTCATGTGTTTTGCAATTGTTGATTAAATTTATGCAAGAATTATAGTGGAATGATTCTGTATTTAGAAAGAAGATAAATATTGTTAGATCAGGAGAGTAGGAATTATTTGGGTGCGTGATTTTGCTGAGAATATATAAAAAATTGGATGAAATTTTTTCAGAAACAAATAGCATATTTGGATTCCTTGCAAAAAAATACCCAAATTGAAAAACAAATCGATCGAATTAGAGCTTGGATGAGGGAGATATCGCCGATTTAAAATCAACTCTTTTCTTAGAAAATTTCGCGATGGCAGGACAATTACAATGTGCGCGAGTTGGAAAAGGAAAGGTGTTCCTTAGACTCAAAGCCATGGGGCAAGTCAAGAAGGTTGGGATTCGAGCTAAGAATCTCTACAGGCTTGAAGTAGATGAGATTTATACGGAGCTTCCTACTGTTGGGAAGTGTGAGAAAGCCATGCAATTGAAGCTTGAGAGGGAGCTGGATTCGCATGCAGGTAAGAGTGAACCTCGGGATGTGGAAAATTTGCAAGATGAGGATCATGGAGTGGGAGAAACCACTCATGTAGATAAATTTCGTGCCAGATGGGTAGAGGGAGTGCATGTAGCTATACCACCAGGTGAGAGGTGGGGCGACATGCATGAGTAATCCCAAGAGGAGATTTATAGGCAGGATTCATTGAGATGGTGTGGATCTCATGAATTGAACCTGGCTAAAAGGTGCCCACAGAGCAGTAGTAGCATGATCAACTAGATTGATGCAGTCAGATCAAAGTGACAATATCGGTGACTAGAGCGCGGTTCAGAGTAGACAACAAGTGCAGAGTGCATGGGTGTAGAGTTCAACAACGCAGTGGTTCCTGAAGACATGTGCAGTTGGTACCAACAGAAGTCGAAGATTTTGATGATAGATGCATTATACTGATTCAGTTTTTTGGAGGCTATTCAGTTTCAAAAGTGTTACAGCAAGAGTTGCAGAGCGGATGCATGGAGTTGTAGGGTGCTTGCAAAGGTTGCAGGGCAAATGCATGGAGTTGCATGTCGCATGCAAAGACAATCCTTTCTTATTGAGAGGGAGTGTTGAAGTTTGAAACAAGAAACAGTGAAGGAGGCATCCTGAAACATCATCCTTGATCCTAGTTGGAAAATAGTCACCTAAACTAGGTGGGGCCCACACAGGCTATTTTTAGGTGTATCTCTATTTTTAGACATGGTGAGCATATTCTATATGTAGCAGGAGGCTATTTGTAGATGGTTGGTCAAATGTGAAAAATAGATGATATTCTATTTTTAGAATATTGGGTGAAGTCTATTTATAGATCATTGATCTAAAAATATATGCATGTCTATTATTATTAGCCCTTAATAATAATCAGACTCTAAATATCAACTTATTCTCTTGGAGCACTTTATTTCAGTGAAAATATTTGGAAAATAAGTGGGCTGAAGGAATTATGCAATTCCTAGGGTGGTTTGTGACTCATGCATGGAGAACTCAGTTAGAAATGAAGTGGAAAATCTATGACCAAGTTGGAAGAGTAGTTATGGGAGTTGTTATTTAGTTTAACTTAGTTAAGTGAGCTAAACTCAGTTGAGGTAGTTGTATCTAGTCTAACTGAAAGATAAAATAGTGAGAGTTTAGTGAATTAATTAGTTAATTAATTCACAACTAATAACTCACTAAAAACTAAACAAATACAGCAGTTAACTACTTGCATGTCAGTTCCAGTGGAGACCCAGTGGAGAGGTAGGTGAAAGGGTGAGATGGACTATCTGTTGTGACTACTAGTGATGCATTAATTGCATCTACATATGCATTGGAGATGCCAATGAGAATTACGCAGTCAAAGAGAGTGGGATTGCATCGAATTGGTCTTTGTAATCAACTAGGATTGCGCAGTGGAGGCAGGCTAGCAGGTGGAAAGAAATCGGTGCATGGATTTGTAGATTTCTTCTGATTAGTGTGTGACGATTGATTGTACTGAGAGCCTGATGTACTAAGATTTGTATGAGATTGTTGCATGATCTCCATGATACATAATATATAATATTTGGGGTTTTTAGCTTCAGGCTTTCCCGTTAAACAACTGTGTTATGTGTGTTTTTACTGCTTCATGTGTTTTGCAATTATTGATTAAATTTCCGCAAGAATTATAGTGGAAGGATTCTGTATTTAGCAAGGAGATAAATATTGTTAGATCAGGAGAGTCCGTATATATATATATATATATATATATATATATATATATATATATATATATATGCATATTTTATATAATCTCTACATGGTATCAGAGCTGTGTTACATAATTTCTACATGGTATCAGAGGTTTGTTATAAATTTTCTACATGTTATGACAGTAGGAATTATTTGGGTGCACAATTTTGCAGAGAATATATGAAAATTTGGATGAAAAATTTTCAAAAACAAATAGCATATTTGGATTCCTTGTGAAAAAATACCCAAATTGAAAAAACAAATCGGTCAAATCGGAGCTTGGATGAGGGAGATATCATCGATTTAAAATCGGTTCTTTTGTTAGAAATTTTGCGATGGCAGGACAATTACAATGTGCGCAAGTTGGAAAAGGAAAGGTGTTCCTTAGACTCAAATCCATGGGGAAAGTCAAGAAGGTTGGGATTCGAGCTAAGAATCTCTACAGACTTGAAGTAGATATGATTTCTACAGAGCTTCCTACTATTGGGAAGTGTGAGAAAGCCATGCAATTGAAGCTTGAGAGGGAGCTGGATTTGAATGCAAGTAAGAGTGAACCTAGGGATGTGGAGCAGCCACAAGATGAGGATCATGGAGTGGGAGAAACCCCTGATGCAGATAAATTTCGTACCAGATGAGCAGAGGGAGTGCATGCAGCTATACCACCAGGTGAGAGGTGGGGCGACATGCATGAGTAATCTCAAGAGGAGATTTCTAGGTAGGATTCATTGAGATGGTGTGGATATCATGAATTGAACCTGGCTATGAGGTTCCCACAGATCAGTAGTAGCATGATCATTTGGATTGATGTAGTCAGATCAAAGTGACAGTGTCAGATACTGGAGCGTGGTTCGGATTTGATAGCAAGTGCAGAGTGCATGGGTGCAGAGTTCAACAACGCAGTGGTTCCTAAAGACGTGCAGTTGGTACCAGCATAATTCTAAGAATTTGATGATAGATGCATTATACTGATTCATTTTTTTGGAGGCTATTTAGTTTCAGAAGTGTTGTAGCAAGAGTTGTAGAGTGGATGCATGGAGTTGCATGGAGAATGCATGGAGTGGCATGTCGCATGCAAAGACATTCCTTTCTTGTTGAGAGGGAGTGTTGAAGTTTTCAATAAGAAACAGTGAAGGAGGCATCCTGAAACATAATCCTTGATCCTAGTTGAAAAATAATCACCTAAACTAGGTGGGGCCCACACAGGCTATTTTTAGGTGTATGTCTATTTTTAGACATGGTGAGCATATTCTATATGTAGCAGGAGGCTATTTGTAGATGGTTGGTCAAATGTGAAAAATAGATGAGATTTTATTTTTAGAAGATTGGGCGAAGTCTATTTATATATCGCTGATATAAAAATATATGCATGTCGATTATTATTAGCCCTTAATAATAATCAGACTCTAAATATCAACTTATTCTCTTGGAGCACTTTATTTCAGTGAACAGATTTGGAAAATCAGTGGGCTGAAGGAATTATGCAATTCCTAGGGTGGTTGGTGACTCATGCGTGGAGGACTCAGTTAGAACTGAAGTGGAAAAGTTATGACAAATTTGGAAGAGTAGTTATGAGAGTTGTTATTTAGTTTAACTCAGTTAAGTGAGTTAAACTCAGTTGAGATAGTTGTATCTAGTCTAACTGAAAGATAAAATAGTGAGAGTTTAGTGAATTAATTAGTTAATTAATTCACAACTAATAACTCATTAAAAACTATACAAATACAGCAGTTAACTACTTGCATGTCATTTCCAGTGGAGACCCAATGGAGAGGTAGGTGAAAGGGTTAGTTGGACTCTCCATTGTGACTACTAGTGATGCATTAATTTCATCTATATATACATTGGAGATTCCAATGAGAATTACGTAGTGAAGGAGAGTGGGATTGCATCGAATTGGTATTTGTAATCAACTGGGATTGCGCAGTGGAGGCTGTTAGAAAATTAAATGTTGCAGAGCAATGAAACACATAAAATATGTAGAAAACACAAGCACACAAAACACATAAAACTAGAGAGACACAGATATATGTGGTTCACCCAGTTTGGGCTACATCCACCCTGAACAGCGAATCCTTCCTAAATGAAGAGACACAACCTACAACAGATCCGTTGTAATATCCTCTGTTCTCTCTCACAGTCTCCCTATCTGTTTCTCGCTTCAAGAATACACATACAATCCATAGCCACAACACAATACCCTCATACAAGCGAGGGGTTGCCTTCTAGGGAAAAAACCCTAAAGTAAACATAACTTCTACCATCAGATCATCCGCCTAATGAATGACCCAGATTGACTAGAAATTACTATACTTTTACAAGGCAATTTTACATTTGTTTTTAGCTTCGGCGACACTGCCCCCGAAACCCCCCGCCAGGGGGGGGGCTCCATAAAGTCACAGCTCCCCCCCCCTGGACCCCCCAGGAAGTGTTTAATTACGGGCGGTGTTGCTGCCCCATTAAGGTACAAGGGTCCAATGTTGTGATACAAAATAAAAAATATAATCAGGCTCCACACCCAACAAACTCCCACTTGGAGACTGATTGTAGCAACTCCACCGCTACTTCATTTGCTGGACAATGAATCCTCTTTGGACCTACCAGTTTCTCATCTTCATCGTCATCCTTGAAGACCAATTGAAACTGAGCATATTCTCAGTTTCTCCCTGGTTGCAAATTTTGCTAGCATATTTGCAGGATTCTGGCTAGTGTTTATCTTTTCTAGCTTCAACTGTCCATCTTCCAATACCGACCATATGAAATGGTACTTGAGCTGTATGTGTTTAGTCCTGGAATGAAATGCTGAGCTCTTTGCAAGATGAATGGCACTTTGGCTATCACTGTATAACGTGCCCATATCATGCTTCTTACCCAATTCATCCATAAACCTTTGTAACCAAATCATTTATTTACTAGCCTCTATAGCAGCAACATACTCTACTTCTATTGTTGAAAGTGAAACAACACTTTGGATTTTTGAAACCTAACTGACAGATGTTCCACCTACAGTAAATACATATCCTTTAGTGCTCCTCCTGTTATCTTTGTCACCTGCCATATCTGCATCAACATATCCCTGTAGAGCAATGTTTGAACCACCAAAGCATAATGTTTGATTTGTGGTACCTCTCAAATATATGAGAATCCATTTTACTTCCATCCAATGTTCTTTTCCTGGATTTTTCATGTACCTACTTACAACTCCCACTGCATGTGCAATATCAGGCCTTGTGTATACCATTGCATACATTAAGCTTCCAACTGTTGATGCATATGGAACTTTAGACATATAGTCCATTTCTTCTTGGGTCTTGGGGCACATCTCCTTACTAAGTTTGAAATGGCTAGCAAAAGGTGTACTAACTGGTTTTGCATTCTTCATATTAAATCTTTTCAACACCTTTTGTATGTACTCATTCTGAGACAGTGTTAATTTGTGATTTTTCCTATCTCTAGTTATTCTCATACCAAGGATTTGTTTTGCAGCTCCCAAATCCTTCATTGCAAATGAATTTACCAATTTTATTTTGAGCACATTTATTTCCTGCATGTTAGACCCTGCAACAAGAATGTCATCTACATACAATAACAATATAATATAGCTCCCATCATTTTGCCTTTTCAGATAAACAAAATGATCAGAGTGACATCTAGTATAACCTTGTTCGGACATAAAGTTGTCAAATTTTAGATACCACTGCCTTGGAGCCTGTTTTAAGCCATACAAGCTCTTCTTTAACCTCCACACTAATTTTTCTTTCCCTTTGACCTCATATCCTTCTGTTTGCTACATATAGATCTCTTCCTCCAAATCTCCATGGAGAAATGTTGTCTTTACATCTAACTATTGAAGATGTAAATCTTCCGCTGCTACAAGACTTAAAATAGTTATGATTGAAGTCATCTTAACAACATGAGAAAATATTTCATCAAAATCAATACCTTTCTTCTGTGCAAACCCCTTCAGCACAAGTCTAGCTTTGTACCTCTATTTTCCTCCATCTTCTTCCTTTAGCTTGTAATCCATTTATTCTGTAATGTAGTTTTACCTGTAGGCAACCTGACTAAGTCCCAAGTCTGGTTATGCATTAAGGAGTCCATCTCTTCTTCCATGGCTAGCTCCCACTTCTTCCTGCTTTCAACCTGCATTACTTCTTCATAACATTCAGGTTCACCAGAATCAGTCAACCATAAATAATATAATGAAGGAGAGTATCATTCAAGGGGTCTACTTGTCCTGGTAGATCTTATAACACCACTTTCATGTGTTTGAGGTGCTCATTGTTGTTGTGGTGGTTGATTTTTTGTGGCTGTTGATTATTATTATTTTTAGGCACCTTTACTTTTTTTGTGATCTCATCAAGAACTATGTATTCTTTGTTTTCTTTTTCCTATTTCTTTTCCTGCAACTGATTCTTATACAAGACCTTTTCATTGAATATTACATCTCTGCTCCTAATGATTTTGTGATTTTCATAATCATATAAGTGATAACCAAAATCATTAACACCATATCCAATAAAGGTACATTTCTTTGATTTTTCCTCAAACTTTGTTCTATTTTCTTTATTAATATAGACAAAGGCTTCACAACCAAAAGGCTTTCAAAAAGAGTAGTTTACCTTTTTACCTGTCCATGCTTCCTTTGGAATACCACCATCCAAGGAATTTGAAGGCCCTCTGTTTATTAAATAAACAATAGTATCTATAACATCTGCCCGAAATTGTAAAGGAAATCCTGCATGCAATCTCATGCACCTTGCACGCTCCATGATTGTTCTGTTCATCCTTTCTAACACACCATTTTCTTTTGGTGTTCTTGGAACTATCTTCTCTCTGCAAATTCCATGATTTGAACAGTACCTATCAAACTCTTTGCTGCAATATTCACCTCCATTTTCTGATCTGAGACACTTCAACTTATTTCCTGTCTCAATCTAAACCAAAGCTTTCCATTTCTTGAAAGTATCAAATACATTAGATTTATTTTGAATACAATAAATCCAAGTTTTTCTAGTTGCATCATCAATAAAAGTAACATAATAATGAGAGCCACCAAGAGATGATACCTGAGCAGGTCCCCATACATCTGTATGCACAAGCTATAATTTTTCGCTCTTCTTTTCTTTCCCAACTCTGAGAAATCTGACTCTCTTCTGTTTTCCATAAATGCAATTCTCATAGAAATCCAAATCAACATTATTCAAACCTGACAACAAATTTCTTGGGTGAAGAATCTTCATCCCCTTCTCACTCATGTGTCTGAGCCTATGATGCCATAATGTTGCATCTGCTCCTTTTGAAGTTAAAGCATTAACAGAGTTAGAAATACCATTGCATAAATACAATGTACCAACCTTTTCGCCTTTTTCTATTACCAGGGCTCCTTTGGTGACCTTCCAAGTTTTATCTGTGAAAATTGTCACGCAACCTTCACCTCCTAACTACCCTGTTGAAGTCAGTTTTTTCTTCAAATCTAGAACATGCCTTACCTCCTTTAATAGCCATTGTTTTCCATTTTGCTGTTTTACAAGAACCTTACCCATTCCAACAATTTTACAGGGTTTATCATCACCCAAACGGACTTGTCCAAAATCTCCTTGAACATAGTCATGAAAATATTTCTTATCAGGTGTGGCATGGAATGAGGCCCCTAAATCTACAACCCAAGAATTAGTAACATTTTTGAAAGAAAGAATCAAAGCATCTTGTAACACATCACCTATCACATTTGCTTCATGATTGTTTTCTTGTTGTGCATCTCCTCTTTTCCCTTCCGAGATCTATAGTCTTTATTTAGGTGTCCTTTATTTCCGCATTTCTAGCACACTATCCCCAATCTGGACTTGGATCTCCCTTTCCTTGATTTACTATGATATCCTGAGTTCTTTCCTCTTTCCATTTTTCTTCCCCTAGAATCTGCACTCAAAGCATTACCCGATGTCTCACCAGAGCTTTTCCTTCACATTTCCTCGCTAAGGATATCACCGACAACATCATCAAAATTTAAAGTACTAGATCTAGAGGCAGAGTTACTAATGGCCATAACTAAACCATCCTAGCTTTATGGAAATGATCACAGAAATAAAAGAGCCCTAACTTCATCATCAAAGTTTACCCCTACAGAACTTAATTCATTGGTAACTATATTAAAATCATTTAAATGGTCTACAACAGATCCACCATCCGACATCTTCATATTAAATAAATGTTTCATAAGAAATACCTTGTTTGAGGCTGAGGGTTTTTCATATAGTTTCGCCAACGCCTTAATCAAACCCTCTGTTGTTGTTTCCTTTGAAATATTGAAGGCTACCGATGCCGCGAGGCACAACTGTACTATTCCGAGTGCCTTTCTATCAAGAATATCCCATTCTGCGTCTGTCATAGTCGTCGGATTCTTTGTTTTTCTGCTCAATGGTAGGTACAGATCTTTCTGATACAGATAATCTTACATCTGCATCTTCCACAGCGGGAAGTTTTGGCCATTAAATTTCTCGACCCTAAATTTACCATCTTCCGCCATTGCTCCCACTCGAACCAGGAACCCTTCTTTCCTGCGAGTTTACCAGCCAAATAGACCTTTAGATCCGATACCAGTTGTTAGAAAATTAAATCTTACAGAGCAATGAAACACATAAAACCAGAGAGACACAGATATACGTGGTTCACCCAGTTTGGGCTACGTCCACCCCGAACAGCCAGTCCTTCCTTTTTATTATCCAGCAAAATGAAGAGACACAACCTACAACAAATCCACTGTAATATCCTCTATTCTCTCTCACAGTCTCCCTATCTATTTCTCGCTCCGAGAATACACAAACAATCCACAGCCGCAATACAATACCCTCATACAAGTGAGGGGTTTCCTTCTAGGGAAAAAAACCCTAAACTAAACATAACTACTACCGTCAGATCATCCGCCTAATGAATGGCCCAGATTGACTAGAAATTACTATACTTTTACAAGGAAATTTTACATATGTTTTTAGCTTCGGGGGCGCTGCCCCCCCCGCCCCCCCTTTGGACCCCCCAGGCAGCATTTAATTACAGGCGGCATTTCCACCCCATTAAGGTACAGGGGTCCAATGCTGTGATACAAAATAAACAAGATAATCAGGCTCCACACCCAACAGATGTAGGCTAGCAGGTGGCGAGAAATCGGTGCATGGATTTGCAGATTTCTTCTGATTAGTGTGTGATGATTGATTGTACAGAGAACTTGATGTACTAATATTTGTATGAGATTGTTACATGGTCTCCATGATACATAATATATGATATTTTGGGCTTTTAGCTTCAGGATTTCCCGTTAAAAAACTATGTTATGTGTGTTTTTATTGCTTCATACGTTTTGCAATTGTTGATTAAATTTCCGCAAGAATTATAGTGGAAGGATTTTGTATTTAGCAAGAAAATAAATATTTTTAGATTAGGAGAGTCTAGATATATACATGCATATTGTATATAATTTCTACAACAACTAATCTGCCTTCAGCTAAAAATTTCCATCCTAGATCTCGGGGAAGAAAGGTTACAACTTGTAGGATGGTGACTAAAGACAAGGAAAATAATGACAGTGAGAAAGACAAAGAAAGAAAACTTGAAGAAAAAGATAAAGTACACACTCCTGTAATAATTGTGCACCCACAAAACCTTCCTCTTACTAAAGAGTAGAAATATAAGGCTCATATGGCCATTATTTTTTTGGAATATAACCCTCATTTGTTGTTATATGACACACTTTCGACTCATTTCCTTACACTATTTACGAGTTGGTTGGTATTGGGGATATTTAGAATTGATACTAGCTACCTAATTTATAGTTTTGGTCCACCTTCCCAAGTGGTTGTTGTCCTTAAATCCTAGGGAGATGGTGTGTTCATCTTCAAACCAAGTTTTGCGTTCATCATGTATTTATAAATGTACTTATTGCACTAAAGGCTTTAGAACTTCTCTCCCGTTGAGATGGTTGATTAATAAAATGTTTTTATACCTCAAATTTTCCATTACAATACTTTCAAGATCTTTATGATTTCAAGCAATTTTGTTGCATTAAAGTTTTAAATTAGAACATATCCATGCTTTTGTTCTGATCTATCATCACTTTTTGGTTATCCTCGGGTATCAAGCATCAAGACTCAGTAAATTTCATACAATGCTACCACTGCGTCACTCTACATTCATCTACACTTATATCGGCTTGTCGTTGCACCCTTTTGGTGCAAATGCTAGTTGTAATTGTATGTGAAATTGTAACATTCTAATTCTAATTCTAATTCTAATTCTAATTGTATGTAAAATATTTGTAAAATTTTAATTATATTAATGTGAAATGATTGGAATTGTAATTTTAATTGTAATTGTATGTAAAATTCTAAAATTGTAATTGTAATTGTATTGTGAAATTGTAAAATTGTAATTTTAATTGTATGTATTGTCATCATTAAATTTTATTAAAATTTGTAAATTTGTAAATTTGTAAAGTTGTAAATTAATCGTCAATTTTGAACCATAACTATCGTAAGTAAAATGTATACTGTAAATATTTTTAAATTACCATAATTGTAAAATTTTAAATTTGTATGAATATAAATAATTTTTAAATGATAAATCTAGAATAATATGAATTTTTGTAACATAATAAAGTTTAGAAAATAATGCAAATAAATTCATGTAATTTAGAATTATAATTATTTTATTATGATCTTACATACAAAAAAAAACTTTATACAATATGCCATTGTTTTCGAGATCAACAATTTCAAATTATCAAGTGAAATTATTTTAACATTAACATAATGCAAATTACCAATTAATTCAAAATACATATTATAATGTTTCGAAAAAAAGAGTCTTAGTTATAAGGTAATTAAGTCTTGTTCTTTATAAAAACCCATCTTAAAAAGTATAAATGATGAAATAACACATGTACCATATCACTCTCAGTTCTCATTATCACCCTCATTATCTTCCAGCTCGCTTGGCATGATAACACTATTGTTCTCAAAAATATGTTTTGATCTAGGGTCATGTTTCAATACGAACCACCAATCCCTATCCAACACATCTGGGTAAAAAAAGCACCTGGTTTCAGTGTTTGGGGAAAACATAGGGCTCCTTAGCTTCATCCCACATCTTTCTAGAGTTGATACATATCATCCTACTATTGCGATCTTCCTTTACATTATTCCGATCAAAGGTATCCCACCACTTGCACCTAAAAATGACACATTGGAAAGAAAATAAATCCACTTAAATGATCTCTTGTATCTTTCCGACGTAGCCTAACGTCCCTCATATTAGGTTTTGATCACAGTGGCTAGATCGACTAAATTGATCGAACTCGACTTCCACTCCATAGTCTTGTGTCATGTGTAAATCATCAAAATTTTCTGTGTGAAAATGGTGTCCATATGCCCACATAGATGGGAGCAAATGCACCTTTAAAAAAGTAAAAAAATCATAGTGTCATTTGTCTTATAATAACCCAACAGTTAAAATATGAAATATAGATGTAATTACATTTCAAAGGTGCATATTCTCTTTGTATGCATATTCTCCTCGATATAAAATTCAATCATTTGGACATGCATGATATGATATGATATGTACTCAACACCCAACATTTTCAAAAATTTATGTGCCTCTTCACAGCTACTGGGAAAGACATTATCACTCGGAAGAATCTTATCTTTGAATAACCTATACTTGGTGATCATGGAAAATATTAAATGTACATTAATGCTGATATAATTATTAACGTTCATAAAATTGACCATTTGTAATGTTCAATGTGCGATTATATTTTTCAAAATATAAGGGAGGACTTTATGGTCACTTACCCCAAAATTTTTGAGAAACATGCATTCGAAAAGCCAAAATTTGCTTTCAAGTTTTACAGTAACATCATTGTCCCCAATTGGGTAGACTTTGACTGACCGCCAGGTCCAAAGAGAGGGGTGGTGGAAGAAAATTTAAGGCTTTTGAAAAAGGTATCAGTGATATGAGCATCATCCCCTAGCTGATCCTCATTTTGGAATGCATCTAACAACATTGTCTCCATGCGATTCGTATCCCTTAAGTAATCATCCATACCAACCTCTATTTGATTGACTCCATTGCCATCTTTTGAAGAACTACTATTGCCGTAGTCATTCCTAATTGGTGAATCTAGACGTTCTGGGAATTGAATAGGTGGTTGATTCAACCATTCCTGGTATCGTTCCTCTCCGATATTTTCTCTTAATTCAGCTTTCTCTCGATTTGACATTGTCATGGGGTGCAACGAAAAATGGTAGGTAGGTCGCTCATCATCACTAAAATCCTAATAATTTCAAAAAATATATTTGAACATAATTAGTACAAAATCTATGATATCAATTAGTAAGCACGTCGAAAATGCATGATTAATTGGTTTGAAATTGAAATAATTACATTAGTATACCAGAAAATTATTATTACCATTATTGTCTAAGGATTGTGGCTAGAAGATACAATGTTACAACTGGCAGGGTGAAGCAGTTGTCTAGATTCATCTACCAAATGCACCTTACGGTATGCTGCTCCTGATAAGAGCTTCTGAAGTTTTGAACTTGTTTGAATATTTTGTGCATTTGAACTCAATTCTGAATATGCATGAACCTGCAAATTTGTATACATTAATTTTATTAAGCTGATTGACATGGATAAAAAGCATAAATTCATTTAGATGATGAAAATATAAATAAAATCTAAAGTAAATATTACGTCTCGAGATGGATGGGAGAACTCCGTGATGGAATTTGAAGAATATTATGGAACGAGCTAGATTTTGAAGAATTGTCCATTCGATATAATTATGATATTTTCTCCCTTATTTTGAGCAAACTCAACAATAAATTTTGGTGTACACGCCTAAAAGTAATTTTGGTGCCTTAAAAATGGACTTATTGTTATCGGTGCTAATGTACAGTTAATTGCACCAGTGCATTTAAGTTACTGTGCATTGATGTTGTGTTATTAATTGACACACCGGTGCTGAATAGCCGCAAATAAAAAAAGCACAACTTTATTTTTTTAAAGTGAAAAAAACAGTAAATTGAAAAATGGGCGGAAAATTATTTTTGAAAATCTAATTTCATAAAACAATTCTTTAAATAGTAAAAACATTTCATTATTTCATTATTTTTGCAAAATAATTTAGGGAGAGATTTTCACGAGATACATACCTGGAGCAAGAGAGCATGAGAGCACTGTCGAGCAGCGAAATAATTTCAAACAGAACTATTCAGACAATCAAAATTCGAAACTTCTGGTGATTCAAACCCTGTAGCATAGAATTTCAAACCATCTGGTGATTAAATTTTACTGTAATAGTAGTTTTTTTATACTTTTTGTTTCATTTAATACATGGTAAATAAAAAAATTTAATTTTACTATTAATTTTCAGAAAATAAATAAAAAAATAAAAATAAAAATAAACAAAAAAATAAAACAATTTAAAAACATATATATTTTTTTAATTTGTGCACCCTATGTAAAATAGTGCCTCGATGCGTTATTTCATTATAGCGCACTGCACACGTACTATTTGAAAAAATAATTTTTTATTTTATGCCCGTGTAAATCGGTGCACTAGTTAACATATAACGCACCGGGTCTCCCTGTTGACAGAGAGCATCGTACGATGGTCCCCTGTTTTCTGGGTGCATTTATAAGAACATGCCGCACCGCCCCCTCCACGACATCATATGCTACAAAAAATAACACTAGAGGATTTTTATTAGTTTGTATGTGTTAATTGGTGCATTGGTTAACATATAACACACCAATTTTCCTTGTTGACAGAGAGCACCGTACGGTGTTTCTACTGTTTTGGCAGTGCGTTTATAAGAACACGCTGCAACAACATCGATGCGTACTGCTTGAAAGGCGCACCGTTTTCTTGATTTTTTTTTTTACCTGAAATTTTTGTGATTTATTCATAAAATATATTAATGAATGGTATGGTAGAGGTTTCATATTGATAAAGAAATGGCTGACAAGAGATCAAGCAACAAAAATACTGATAGCACATTGAGAAAAGCGAAAAAGGAAAGTTCTTTGTAAATTCTTTACAAAATTTATTATTTTTGAACTATATGTAAGTTTAACTAATATGTATTGTTTACTATTTATCATGCAGAGCCAAACAATGACAAAGCTCAATAAGATTATTTCTCATCTAGGACTAGAAGAGCATAAAATTTTGATGGAAAAATTGCAAAAGGATGAATTAGGTGAATGAAAAAATACTATCAATCCAATATGAGTTTCTTTTTTTAATTTTCATTAATAATATATTTAAAATACTAGATAACATGTTTCAAACAATCTATTAATTCACTTATGTTTAATGTTCTACAGGGACCAACATCTCAGAAAAGGAATGTTGTTCTAAGAAAAGAAAAAAAATAGAACATGCAAATGAAAATGAATTGCTCCTTAGTTCATCTGGAGTGGTGCTAGAGGTTAACGAAAGGGGGGAAAATTTTTACAAAACATTGAAGGATCTAGTGGAACAAATTTATAGACATTTTTTCCACTTACAATACAAAAATCAATCCAACGATTCCAAGAACCAAATTTTATCTAAACTACAAGATGAGTTTCCAAAGAATTGGTCAATGAGACATGTCAGAATTTTAATAGAAAAAATGTACAACAACAAAAAAGAAGGAATGAAAAAGTAATATTCCTTTAAATGGTTTCCTAGAATTATATGTATATATTACTAGAAAGCAATCATTTATAAATATCACTTTTGTTATATTTGTTTTTCATATATCAATATAAAATTTAAATAGTTTATTTTCATGTTACATTTTCAGGAAGATTATGGAAATCTCAAATGATGAACGAGCTAATATCAGAAATATGCCAATAGGAATGTCCAAAAAGGTGTACAAGGAGATGACCAAAGAAATGGACATAATTGCATCGCACAAGGAGCCATCTCAACAACAACATGCTTCAAATGTAATATGTAATCATTGAATTTTTCGATTAGGTATAGTAAATAAATAATTTAGCATTAAATATTAATTTTCAAATATTTTCTTGCAGAAAAAAAAAGATAATGGAACCCATTCAACGCATAAAACAGGATGACAAGGAAGAAAAGGGTTGATATCTAAGTTTGCGAGTAATTTTTACTTCCTTATAACAACTTAACTAGATTTCATTTTTGTATTTTTTAAGTTGTTTTACAACAATCATCATTGAATGTATTCATACAGGTGCTAACATAAAAAGAAGAACCACTAGACGAATTGATTGACATTGGGTTAAATATGGGCTGTCAGTATATGTTGGCATATCAGAAATTAATTGTGGAATTTGTAAGCATCTATCGATCTTGTTTTAGTTAGCTCCATCTATAATTAATACAACAAAAAAATATTTTATATTAAATATATGATTTGTTATGGGGTATAAAAATTGTAGGAAACAAAGTATGGAATTGCGCCAACAAATGACATGTTAAAATATGGCATGAAATTTGGTTTTGAAAGAATGTATATATTTCATGAGTCAATTCTTGCTATGGTGCATCATTTCTTTTCAATTTACATTGATATATATTATTTAATATTGCAATTTTCATTATTCTCACCAATGTATATACACTCATTACAGCTTATTTTTATGTTTGTAGATGGAAGGCGAAGAAGAAGAAAACAATCAACATCATGAAAAAAACATTCCTCAAAATAATCCAATTTATGGATGTAGCTAGAGCAGTGACAATAGTTCAAGCGAAGAATGATGATCAATATGTTTGGATATCAAAGCAAGGTGTTGAATTTTTTGAAATATTTGTCTATGAAATCATACATTTTGTTTAATGTAATGGACATAGTGTCCCAATTGAAAGACAAAGGGATACCAATAACTGTCCCATTTTGTATGACAAAGAGTGTCATATTCATATATATATAATAAAATGTGTTTTAATTTATTTTATTGCGTTCTCCATTGTCACTTTCAAATGTAACACGACTGATTAAATATATGGATGATTAAATATTATAATGAAGAGATGCGAAATCTGATAATATGATATAACAAATTAATCCAAACATCACATTCAAATGCACTAAATTGATATGGATATTGTTATAAGATATGTGTCGTCTTTTGATGAATAATGAATTTTAAAAAATCACAATAATTGCATTGTCACAGGTCAATGTTTCTAAAAAATACCAATACCAATGCCAATACAAATACCAAATACCAATTACCAATACCAATACAAATTACCAATTACCAATACCAATACAAATTACCAATTACCAATACCAATACCAAATACCAATACAAATTAGAATGCTCAATGCGTTTGTGTGATACTGCACACTGGTGCGTTTTTACGACCTATGGGTACTGCACAAATACCAATACCAATTAGAATGCTCGGTGAGTTTGTGATACTATGCGTTGGTTCGTTTGTATAATATTGTGCACCGGTGCATTTATAAGACCTATGGGCACCACACAAATACCAGTACCAATTAGAATTCTTAGTGTTTTTGTGTGATACTGTGCACCGGTGCGTTTGTATAATACAGTGCACCGGTGCGTTTATATGACCTATGGGCACCACACAAATACCAATACCAAATAGAACGACCTAGTGCGTTGTATCACCTACAGTGCACTCGGTGTGGTTTTACACCTTAACGACCCAGTGCATGCACCTTCGACCGCCCTCGGGCGACTGTCTAGCTGACACGCACCGAGACGTTGGTAAACGCCCCGGGGTGTCCTAAATTTGTTTTCTGTCCCGGTGCTTGGTAGGTTTACAATACTAGTGCATTCAATATAAAACGCACTGGTGCGTGACACCTTATTAATGCACCGATGAGAAAAACATTCGTAACAACCTCCAACCACCCAGTTTTTTTAGTTGTGTTGAAATTATGTTAGAAGCTCCGCCAAAACCTCCGTTACCGAAAACAGATGTTGTAGAATTTTTTTTTTGACAATTTTGGCCAATTTTATAACACTAAAAAACTTCGTTATAACTCCACTAGAGGGTATTTTCCTTGTAGTGTCCATATTTATAGTTGTGAGTGGTAGGCTTCCTTGTTGCCATAATTTTTCTTTCAATTTTTCTTGCCAACCTGAATGCCTTCTCCAATGAATCAGGTTCTCAAAGGCAAACCTCATGTTGGATGTTATCCTTTAGAGTCCCTATGAAGACATAAATCATATGCTCCTTTGAAATATCCTTTACCCTTATATTCAATTTTTGAAAGTCCTCAATGTGTTCCACCATTGAACTATTTTGTTTGAGATTTATCAATTGGCTAAAAAAGGTGTTGCTTTTTGTATCCTCAAAATGTGCTATCATTTCCTCTGTAAAAATTGACCAAGTGAAAAGTGGTTTACGAGAGCAAAGTCATCTGTACCATACAAACTGATTTGGTTCTAAATATAAAGTTTCAATGCATACCTTTTGTGTTTTTTTCACATTATGGAGATCAAAATATTGCTCCATCTGTAGTATCCATGTTACCATATCATTTCCATCAAGCTTCCTCGTATCGATATTTGGAATATGGCGGGTATTGAATCAAACATTAGAGTCTATGAATTCATGATTAACATTTATTTTTTTCTCATCATGAGTTTAATCTACTACCTTTTCTCCATAAGGAATCATTTCTTGTAGAAACTTTTTCAAACCTTCCATGTCTACTTTTAGACCATTCTTCAAATATTCCATGTTTCCTTTTACTTTTTCTTCTATACCATCGATCTTAGAATTCATGTAATTATCCAAACCATCCATGTCTGATTTTAAACCATTCTTCAAACCATCCATGTCTTATTTTAAACAATCCTTCAAACCATCCATCTTAGCTTCCATTTCATTTTTGGTTACTCTTTGTGAGAGCTAAATTTGTTGCACTTGGTCTCATAATTTTGATATATCATGTTGCACTTATTCTTCTTCATGTGTCTTAATAGAGTTTTATGAGGGCTTAATGGGTGTGGAATTATTTTTGGAAGTCATTTTAGAACCTAATATTGATAGCAATTCTTAAATATGCCCTTGGAATCACTTCAACTGATTTTTTAAACAAAATTTATGCAATTTTAAAAGAATACACATAGTTTTCTTGCTTTTGAGGAGCTCGATATTGAACCTGATGTATCTTTGTGATTTCGTATCCCTAATATTTGAACTTCGTTCCTGAAGTAGCCATCTAAGTCTTATTTCCAATACCACATCTCATACCTAATTTTGATTCTTCAAGATAAAGTTATGCATGATCTCCCACAATGACCTAATTATGGACTGGCTCAGTAGAGCGAACTTGTATGGCGTGCTACGTGTAAATTTTTTTACCTTCAGCTCTGAAATTGATACAAAAGAAACTAAATTCCATGCACTTTTGACCACGTTTTACAGAATTCAAATGTGATGCCTGAAACGAAAGTTGTGATGATTTTCCCTCAATCACATGTTTGAGATGAAATTCTAGAGCCTACAAAAACCCTAACTTTCTCATATCATATCTTAGAAAATATAGCGAACATGCTCTGAAGCTTCCCTTGATTACCTTTCACATGTCTTAACTTCCGTCGTACATTTACCACAATGGACCCAACCATTCCAACTGACTATCATATTCTTACATTATGATTCCCTTTACTCATTTATCAAGTTTCATTCGGGTCTTACATTACTTGTTGGGTACCACACAACTCTCCCTGAGCTCCATTAACTTTCGTGTTTCCCAAACCAATTCCCAAGACTCTCAAACAAAAGGCAAGAACAAGGAACAAGAAGGGGAAAACCATGAAAATCAATACAATACGACACCACAAACAAAATGGCAAGACCTTGCACCAGATATAAACAAAGCCGCAAATCAAGTGCAAAAAAATCATAAAAGAACGAAAGCACCAGACTAGAAATAAACATTGTTGTGGTGTGTTTGGTACACGCATGTATGAAATCACACCAGTTTAAGGGGTGTGGTTTACCCCTTTAAACTATTGGTAACAGGAAGAAAGAAGTGGAGTAACTGAGCATACTATATATAAAAATAAGCATGAAAATGTAATATAAAAAACTAAACTAAAAATAAACATAAATAAATAGAAGCTCTGAACGAGTCAAACAACACAATAATGCAAACGGTGGCTCTAGGCCCCTCTTATTGAGTGGTGGTAGTAAGGAGATAAATACTTTACCCTCTTTCCAAAGGGCCCATAGACAATGGTTCTAGGTCTTGATGCAAGGATGCGATTATCCCAAGCTTACCTCGATGCAGTCTCCCTCTCCCTCTACTATGTGGACTTAGCTTGTTGGATGGTCAACAAGTGAGTCCCCTCTATCTTCAGCTCCAGGTCACACACTGCTAGTATTGCTTGGGCAATTTTGGCCAGCATAACAATGTGATCACCCATTATTCATCTCATGGTGGCTTTATATAGGGGATTTCAAATCCTCCTTCCCTCCCTTGGTACATTGTCGATGGTGACCCAAGGGAGAGGTATGATTCCTTTGTGTTCTCCAAATATTCCATTGTGTGCTCACGTAGTGCCTAGGGAGGCGTTGGTGGTTGTCTTAGGTGGCTTCAAGTAAGGAGTAACTTGTCCTTTGCTTTATGTGGTCCCGAATAGTGAAATTTTTCCACTCGAAGGAGTGCGGGCTTATCAGGCCAAAAGGCACACAGAAGGCACTCTTCTAGAAGGATAATGCACGCAATCAACATTTAAGACTAGTTCAAATTTGATTTTCCTTAAACCTTTGAGACTTTTTAAATACTTTCTGGATCCTGCAATGTCTTCCTGCCCTGTAAATCCTTTGTCTTGACATGAATTAATGTCATCTTCTACTGTACGATTTTCCAGTGTTAACAGTTGCCCCCTAATGTGTGAGCTCTAGGAAGGACTATATAGCCGAAATACATTATAGTTTCTTTTCTGTATCGTGCGTAGAGAGAGAGAGAGAGAGACCTACGTGAAGCATTGGGATTGAACACACCCTGCACTGTTTCCAAGAATGACCATGTCTAAGGGATACCGGCAAGCAAATAAAATTTACAATACATATACAAAATTTCAACGAGGTGGGCATGTCCCATGCTCATGATGCTATGGCTAGTTAAAAAAATTGACAGATATATGTTCTGTCTATGTCACTACTATGGTAGTGATGCTGGCAGTTGTTGACGACGACTGCTGATGCCCTCAGGGGCGGTTTTTATTTGACGATAGGTGGAATGTGGTACCCATATGCATAAACTTGGTATGGCATATAGCTATGTAATGTACGCATAGGTGCTGGCTGGGACCTTCCTGTGTAAGAATTGTTGACAGAGATGCTTATGGAGGCACAAGTCTTCAACGGATCTGATAAAAGTGCAATGGTTGTAAGGTATGATACCATATTGACATGAAAGCTTTTTTCGTAGTCGAATTTCAGGAGAATAAATGACATGTGTGGACAATGATGTCTCCAACAGTGCCACCCGAGGATGCCCCTTTGCATGGAGAGGGGTGATCCAAGGTACCACTTCCTTTTTGGAATATAGGTGTTGAAGTCGACAAAAAAAGAGGCCTCAACTAAACGAGGGGTAGCTGATAGGAGGAATCGAGAACCTAGATGTGGTGGGTTTAACATAGGCATGTTGGCGAGAGGTGATTGAAAACTGATGATGGGGATTCAGTGGCCCGAGGTCAGAGTATACTTAAGCAGCTTGCTGACAGTCATAGTTATTTCTGAAGGGGAAATCCTTGGAGTCGGTAGGATTTATAGGGCGGGTGTAAACCAGCTATGAATGACATGATGGTTTGTGCGTGGGGGTGGAATACTCCGACCAAGGGTGTTCAGGGACTTTTACCATGGGAGAAAAGATGAAATGAGAGGGTGAAGGGACAAAGTGCACCGTTTGCGGTCTTTGTACAATTACCAAAAGAATAAAATAATGGGGTTTGGTTTGTACAAAACATAGAGGTGGGTACCCCAAAACATGAAAGTGTTCACTCACTGATGGCGTGAGGAAGGTGTTTTACTGAGGGTGGGCGTCCCATTGGTTGGTCTCAAGTGCGGGGTTGATGAAACGGATGAGAAAGTATCGCACATGGGATTATGCTGGTGGAGGTATGGTGGGCCAAATGCGAGGCGCGGTGGTGCTATTTTGATCTACTTGTACAACCTGGTTGTCCAGGAAGGGCACTTTAGCTTGTATGGTAAAATTGAACTTATGCATGATGAATGGATAGGCATGAGGTGCTTCCCAGACTGAAGTGGTATGGCCATGGCGTCACTTATGTTGTGATCTATGTCTACTGTGGGTGGCGAGTGCCATGGAAGGGAGGCTCTACCGACCAATGTAGATGCTTATCATGTGCAGGGTGAGGTGATGATAAGCATGGTTGGATATGAGGACCCTATGGTTTATTTCTGATGGAGAAATGGTGCCAAGATATGCAGATTTTCCTGGGACTTTATCATGCTAGGGTAGAATGATACTTGCTCTGGAACTTTCAGGATATAACGTTGTGGATGGTTTGCGGGTTTTTCCTACAAAAGCAACTACCTCAACTGAAAGAACCTTCCTTTTATCAAATATTATTGAAAGGCATGAGCTTTTAAAAAGGAAGATGAGAGAGGGCATACCTACCGGCGCTAAAAATTTATTTTTTCTAGAAAGAGAATGTGTGGCATCGCTTCTATTCATCATGGGGTACTGATGATGGTGTAACCTATGGTTCGTAGGATCAACCTTCTGATCTCTCATTGTGGTCCTCCAAAGTTTTTGAAAATATCAATAAATAGGTTAATATGGCCCTAATTCAATTCATTTGTACTTGCTGAGTTTTGAGAGGTCAGAGGCATTTGCGTAGTATTTCTTGTTGTTGCAGTCAGCCCATGTACCAGGGACTAGCGATACTATGCCCAAGTAGCTTCCATGATGTCCTACATTTTAATTTTTACATTTTTTTGGTGCCGGGTTCCGTATAGACTAGGTGTGTACGGATTCTGGGTGACTTTTTCCCTAGATTACGCGGGCAATCTGGGCAAAAGCGTGTCTTCTTTGCACGCAATATTGGGGGAAAAGCACGCAAGGGTGCTCTGTTCCCAAATTTTAGCGTGCCCTAGGCACAGCTGTGTAAAATATAGGCACGCAAAGGCCGAGGTTACAAAATTCTTTGGTTTTTTTTCCTCTTTTTGTGTTTTTTCTCTGTACTAAAGGGTACCTGTGTTGATGACAGATTAGTGTGGAGGGAGCGAGACTGGCCCGAGATGCGAACCACTTTAGTTGCTGATGTTGGGGTGCGTTGTCAGTTGGTTCTATGGGGCCTTCTGAAGTTTGCTAAGAATGAGTTTCTTCGGTCACAAGACCGATTAGTACCGTACATTATTTAGCACTGGCGCAGGAGGCATGACATGTTTGTGTTGTGTGGTATGAACCTGATCATCTGTCTTGAGACAGATATATATTTTGTAATCGGGTTACTGCCTCATGGTGAGGCACTGAGTTATCCACTCCCTACAGGGAGAGTGGAATTGGATAGATTCCCGAGGAGGCATTGTGGTGGGGGACCTCTTAAGGAGGGTTGCATCAACATTTCTTCAGTTACAGATGTGGCTGAGCGGTGTGCTCTGAAAATGATCGTATGACTAGCGGGATTGTTTTCTTTGCATCGGGCATCTGGCCCGCAGGTTGGATTTTTGCGCCAGTTGAGGTCCGAGCATTTTTTCAACTTTTCCTGCCTTTTTTTTGATGGGATGGTGTCGCAGTTGGACAAGGTCCAACATGGATCTAAGTCATTTTCATACGCCAACATATCGTGCAACATCATGTATGAGAGGGTGGTGCTGCTGAGGCTGGTAGTGGCGGTGCCTATTGGGGGGCCATGGGAGCCACGTATGAGGAGGTGGGCTCCGATGATGCCGCGAGGCGGTGGTCGCATGGTGGGGCGTTATTGGAACGCCATGACAGAGGCCTATTTTGAGGCCAACCCACAGATTTTCTTGCCATACCCGTATGTGGGAATGGACTTCCAGGGCGACCCAGACATGGGTCTCCATTTTGGTTACATTTGGGGGCCTGCAGTTATGTTCTATATGTTTTCTGCACTTGTTTGGGTATAAATGTACATATGTGTTTTGCTAGTGACACTGACATTATTTTGGTTTCTTGCGTAGATGTTGGCGAGGTGGGCCGCCTCATGGCTGAACTGGTGGGCAACAATCCTCCGCAATAAACTCGGGGTGCTCAGGGAGGAGGTGATGCAGGTGGACCAGGTGGTGGTGCTGGCGGTCCTTCTGGTGGTGCTAGCCCTTCTAGGGAGGGTAGCAACTTAGCTGCTAGAGAGGTTGCGGACAAGCACACTGGTGCTGATGCGGCGAAGGCTCACATTGCAGAACTGACAGCTTAGGTTTTTGCTCTTGAGGACCTCTGAGGTCGAGTGGACCGCTTGACCTAGGGGATGCCTACTCAAGGTTTCATGGATGACTTCGAGGAGGTCTGGTTAGAGACAGTGATGGCCTGTGAGAGGGATTATCGGCCCACTCTACGTCAGGTGGCGATCGCAGTTGCGACGACAGCTCCGGTGGTGGTATCAGGAGCAGTAGTGGGTCCAGGTGCCCCTCTTGAGGGGTCACCCCCTAGAGTAGCTTTTTACACAGGGAAAGCACCCATTATGAGGATGATGCCCTTATTTTTGATGACTTTTGTATCTTTGGGCTGGCAGTTGGGCCAACGACACTATTTTTTGTACTCATATATACACATTTTAATATATATATATATATGAGAGATATTTTTGCATCTCTACATGATGTATCACCTATTTCAGTTTATGCATTTTGTTATGTTGATGGATTTTTTGGTTTTATGCATGATGGTTTATTCGATATAAATTCCATTTTAGGATATTGTTAGCTATGTGATCAACTGTTTTTTTTTTACTCCTTGGTACATGTGTAAATGTAATATAGTCAAATTGTCTGCTTAATATTTTGGCACGCAAATATTTTCTAAACATGTGTGTGTTAGGGTCCCGTGATTTGGCCGATTGGCGAGCCAAATGACGATGTAACATCAAACCAAGCTTTGGAGCCCAAGGACCTAGCCTTCCTGGACTCAGAGAGGGCTCTCTCTATTAGATGCAAAAGATATCGGTGTGTTCGCTTATGGTGTTCTGATATTAGGCTAGTTATGAAATGAGTTTTTTGATTTTTGGTTTTTTAAGTTTGTGAGGGATAAAACTGATCAAAGATATAAAAATGGATAACAAGAAGTCAGATCAATTGGGCTATGGGGTCAAACAGGTCAAGGAAGCTATGAGATGATGATGCAAGGCTGCTGTAGGGTCGATTTGATTCAAGGTAGAAGGGATCTTTGGGAAAAATGGATTAAATGAACATCAAGTTGGTGAAAGACAAGGGATTTCAAGTATAACTAGTTGATAGTAGACATACACATGTTATAGCAAGCCATTAATCATGTTAAATGTAACTATGAGCTAATTAATACATAGAAATCAAACATTCCAGCCATACATAGAAGTATAAGACCCTCTAACTTTGGGAAATGGCTATCAGACTTTGGGGAAAACACATAAGAAGGACTAACAACTCATAAAACTATGCCGGAACACCTAAACACAGTCTATAAGTTATTGGGCACTTGGACAAACAAGCTTTCATAGTTTTAGGCAAAGGGCTAGATCGGGACTAGGCCTCCTTGGTTCAACAAGATGATCAACTAATCAATCAAAGAGAAAGTTTCATGGACAGAACTATGGACAGCTTTATAGGTAGGCAGGGCACACCATACATCCTACTCAACATGCATAGAACTTGTAAATAAAACTAGTAAACAGTACCTTAAGTCACTAAAGAGCAGTTAAGAATTCTTTAGTATAACTAAGGAAGAAGAAAACATCAAGCTATGAAGATTCAGGAATTTTGAGGTGCCTCCATGGGCATATCTCAAAACTAATCTCTACTGATCTATAGCAGCAAGAAGCATGTATTATGGATGAAAACTAGAAGACAAAAACATAGCAAGAAACACTATACCATTCTACCATGTCATGGAATCAATCACCAATCCTTCATCATTCATCAAAAGCATCCAAGAGGCAGTCCAAAAATCATAACACAAGTGTATTCTTCAAAGCTCATATGACCAATGTATTAATTCTTCTCTCAAGTTCAGCCTCTGATTTACAATGAAACCCATGGAATAAATAGGCTTGAGGGAGGAAAAACTCATGGAGCAACTAGCTATCCCATTGGCCAAGTCAAAATATCTAAACTTGTCCTTGAGGCTTTGCAAAGCCCAAGGCACAAAATATCCCATAAAATATCTAAAAAACTGCTAAAAATGGAAATTATATTGACTTTACATCATTTCCCAAGGATAAAAATAGCTTAACGCACATTTGGGAAAAGCAAATTTTTGAGGTTCAAAAATTACAAAAATACTTCATATTTATGCCTGAAAAAGGTCCCCTGACTTGCTGGATGCAATTGGCAGCCTTCCCGATGTCAAAATGGGACTCATGAGGGCTTGCTGGAAAGCTCTTTGTGTCTACTTTCCGGTGCAACTGAAACCATCTCAATCCGAGGCCTATAAGTCATCCAAAACTGTACCTGTGTGTAAAAAGCCAGGAAATAGCAGACTGCTGATATGGCGGGCAGAATGTGCAAAAAGCGAGCATTTTTCGCCAATTTGAGGGGGCGAATGATCTCCAAATTCTCTGAAAATCGCTGGTGACCTGCTCATAGAATTATTGCATCCATTGGTATCATCCTCCTCTCTTGACAACTCCTCAAACTGAAATGTCGAAATTATGAGTTTTCGACCAAAAACCCAAAAAATGCCAAAAAACAAAAAGTTGCCGAAATAGGCCCAAAATTGGCATGCATGACCCTCAGGGGTCCATAGAGACCGAGGCCAAAATATCAAGGGATGATATGCTTTTCTTTTCTTTTCGTGTCGGCGCTTCTTGAAATCGTTGTTTATCACTAATCGAGTTACCGCCGTTCAACACTCTCTCTTTTCCTATTGCTATCATATTTATCGCGCTCATGTCATTCTTTGTCTTGCCTTAGAGGCATTTTGACCCGAATATGCTTTGGACATGCAACCGCTTCACCGTGTGTAAACCGCCCGTTGAGCCAACCGTGTCAATGTACTGTTTTGACAGATAAACAATGTGATTTGGATGGCTTTGCAACAAGTTTCTTTTAATACACAACCTCTGCTTTCTTAAAAAGTAGCCTTCTCTCTTGAATGTACCTTAGCCAGGAAAAATTCTCAATAGGGTACTATATAGCAAAGAGGAGACAGACTGTTGTGTAAGTTTCCTGTGCACAGTGTTGAGGAATCACTTTTCCTGGTGAGTTTGTCAGAGGTCAATCAATCATACCTACATCTCTGTCTTCAATGTAAAATTCAATCATCAACAACCTGCCCTTCAGAAAGTGGCCTGCTCACCCTTAGAATATCTCAGTCAACAGATTTCTCAAAATGATATAATATAGTGAAAGAAAGGCAAACTATATGAGGCATGCTGTATATAATGTCAAAGTTTCCCTGCTTGGTGATCTTTGAAAGTTAATCAACACATCTTGTGTCTTGGATCAACATTGTATTTTCTGATTATTCCAAATCTGCCTTGACTAAGTATGCCAACAGTTAATCAACTTGCATGTGTGAAAACAAATCTTTATGCAATTAAAAAGTCACTTGGCCTAATCCTGAGCCAAGATGACAGATCTTTTCAAAGACTACAAAGCTTTTGGGCAGAAGCTTATGTGAGTTTTCTTTTTCAAAACAGTCAAGGGCCCCTTATACATGTAACCCTAGCCTTTGTGGAAAAAAAACTTTGTTTCAACCTGACATCTGTTTATCAAACAAGCATGAACACCTAAAGTCAAACAAGCAGCTACACCACGAAAACTGTCTTTGTATGAGGAGCAGGAGCAGCCTTACCCTGTGGTCCTTCAACTTATAAACAGCCCTTTGTCAAAAACCCATTTTTCTGAGTGCACTTCACTGTTTTAACAATATGGCAATGTTTTGAGGGCAGTGTGAAAGGTTTCTGTTTGGACCTAAACCCTCTCTCTTTATAACAAACTCTCCTTTAATCAAAACACAACTTTTTATGGGAAAAACCTCTGTCCTTCGATGTTTTGAAGACTAAACAAGCTGTTCTTAGTCTTAAAAACCAACCTTTTCCTGTAGGGGTTCTAAATGACACATCCAGCAGTTAATTACAGCGTTACACCCTGAAAACTTCACACAGCAAATAATCTTTTTTTCTGGTATAATGACAGAGTTTTGAAGTTCTGCTTGCAGTGTTGTGAAAACTTGTAGCAATTTAACAATGAACAAGCTTTCCTTGAATCAAACATCAAACCCCTTCGGTGTTTATCTCTAACCTCTTCATCACATTCACCTTGCTTTTATAAACTCAAACAGTGGCTTTTTAAACCTTTATAGCATTTTGCAGTTTTGAAAACGGGTGAAAAGTATATAGAATACCTTTAAATTTGATGAACAACCATTGTGAAAGGCTGAAGTAGCACCGGAAAACCCCTGATAACGCGCGGCACTCTTTAAGGACAGCACGTCGTGCAAGAGAAAACACCCGGGTGGCATGTCGGGTCGGGCTGTCGGGCGGTCGGGCGCCCTGTACAGGCGCGTCGCGCCACTGTACAGGCGCGTCGCGCCAACACTGACTGCCTGTTCAAAACCTCTGCCAGGCGCGTCGCACGGTTTGACAGGCACGTCGCGCAGTGTAAAATGTGCAAATTCTTGGAAATTGACCCGGAACTTCTTTGCTTGATGCTGGGGTTAATGAAAAGGCTCTGCTTGATTTGAAAAACGAGAGTGCACTCTTCCCCTTACTCTTGTAACAAAACTCCCAACGGTTTTAAACTTTTTGAAATGTAAAGTTGACATTAGCTCCGCTTTTGTAACACTTTGTAATGCTGCCTCGGTGTATCTTTTAAATTTCGAAATCATGTTAACTTTATCTGAGGGGTACTCCTTTTGAAATGATTTCGGCCACAGAATATTTATGCCTCTTTAAAATATCAATACAGTTTTCAACTCTTTTTCAAAGAGAGCAAACACAGTTTTTCTTAAAAGGCCAAAACTCTGTCTATTAAGCATATAGGTCTGGGGGGTGGTTCTTGTTGATTTTGTCTTTTTGGTGACAATTCAACACTGAAATTTGAACTTTGGAAAATACCTCGTTGATGATATTCATTATGTAAAGTGACCTCTCTTTAAAACTTTGAAGAAAATACTGAAGACTATTTTGCTATTTTTTGAAAGAGAAAGGTTTCTCTTTCACCTTGCTTTGACAGTTTATGTCTTCGTTTGCTTTCTCAACTTCTTTCTCACTGCAGGTATTCAAATTCGCTGACCCTATTTGGACTTGATCATGACCTCCTGATTTGATAAGGGCGCCTCTATCTCAAATACTTCCCTGCCTGTAGGTGTATTATACAATACCTCTGTTCTTTTGAATAATAAAAGGTTGTGTTTCTTTTTAAACTATCCAAACAATGATCATATGCCAAATGACCTTTTTGAACATAATGAACAATAACTCAAAAGGTGATATCTTCTTGGTGATGGAACTCAAAAAGCCCTGTCTGCTGGTTCTCTTTCCATGTATTTCAAAGTTTTCAAAACTCATATCACAACTTATCCATTCATACTATCTTTCTCTGTTTTCTTGAAAAGAACTCTTTTAGACTTCTTGGGGTATGACAGTGAGATGTTGTTTGGCCTCTTCATCTAAGGAAACTGTCCCTTTTCGTATCAATGGCATACATATTCATATTGTTTCCTGTCCATCATGATGTATATTTTGAAAGACATTTTCCTATGAGTAGGAAAAACAATGCTTTTTGAAACAAAAACACCATCTTTTACCTGTGTAATGACTTCCATTTTCCTTCTTTGTATCCTTCCACTGCACCTTTTGATCAATCAATTTTCAACAACCTGCAATGCTTTGGCCATCTACTCATAAATGGAGGAGGCGCTTTACTGAGCAAAGTATCTGAAGATTATTTGATAATGCTGCATGACAAGGATTTGCTTGGATTATGATGATAGGAAATCAACTTAAAAAACATCAACACTGGCACCTCTGTTTGCAATCACCACTATGCTTCAGAAAAACCCTAGCCAAAGTGTCACTGTCTTCCTGTACTGCTCTGAGGGTGACTGAAATGTCATCATTTGTTTTGGTCATCTCATGACAAATTATTTGAAGGATAGTCTCTGTGACTATGGAGGTCAGTGTCTTTTGAAAAACAAAGAACTTTCTTTCTGCCTGTGTAATGGCATGTTTTGTCAGCACCTCTTCAATTTGATCTTGTGGACAAGCAGGCTGCTTATGATTGGAATGTTTACTAATGACATGCCTTTCTAAATTTCAACAATTTACATGATTTGAAAGCTTGAAATGACCTCCTTTATCATACCAGACTCTTTTTTCCTTTGAGCTAGCATATTTCAAACTCTATCCCTGTCAGGATCATCACTTACAGTCAGAAAACCTGTAGCTATTGTTTCACTGTCCAATAAAAATGCAAACCTGGGCTTATGCATTCCTTTAAGTCAACAATGGCCAACGCCTTCTGCTTGTAGATGAAGGAGGCGCCCTAACCCTCTGCTTGTAAATGAAGGAGGTTCTGGGCCATGACAATTTACCAGTTTGCTGCGACAGTGGTGTCCCTTTCTTACTGTGATTTTCATGCTGCAAAGAGCTGTAAGGTCTGGATGAGTAGCTTTCTATTTTGCAGACATATCTCAGGCTCAAGTTAAATTGAGAATCAGCTGTTCTTCTAACTGTAGATTTAAGCATTTTCTCCTTAGATGAAGTTATATTTCCTGCCTTTGTAGAAACCATAAAACACTGTGAAACACCTAATAGTCAGCTTGAGATTGGGGTTTATGCAGTGCTGAGATCTAGGGGATGTGAGTGGCGCAACTTAGAGCTGCTTGTCAATTTAATTTGCAAAGTAGGAGGTCAGTCATGGTAGGTCTGTTACAGATGGAGGCTTTTTGGCTTTTTGATGATCGCCAAGGGTGAAATGTCTTAAAACGCCACTTCCTAACATAGGGGAGAATTTTGAAACAGATTTGGATTTGCCTTTTAAAGCTGATGGGCAGACAAGTGGGGCTGAAGCTAGGTAGGATAGTGATAATGAGGTGTTGATTTTGACATGGGTGGACTGAAAAGTAGAAGGGCAAAAAAAATTTTAGGAGGGTTTTCTAGATGACATATTGACATAAGGAAATCAGTTTCTAGAAAACTCAGCTGTAGATATAGTCATCACTAACATGTAAAAAATACTGATGGCTAACAGTGGTTCCATTTGGGGAGGGCAGCTCCTCGTCAGGAGGTGTCCAGAATTCAGATCTTTGGCTTATGAAGACCAGTGCCTTATCCATTGGTGCAAAATTTACCCTTCTCTTGATGTTATTTCTGAAAAGTGACAGCATGGTTAACATCAATGATACTTCTACCTACCCCACTATCTTTCCTAACATTTTTTCTTCTTTTTGGCGTTTTTGAACTAGCAGCCTTTTGACAAATTATATTTTTCTTTTTGCAAAATGAACCTATCTATTTCTACTCTTATATCTGCCGGGAGTTTAGATTAAACTGATGAACTCCTTCATTTCTCTACCTAAAGCTAGATCGACTGTCAAGATTAAGCAGTTTGACAGGATTTCATTCTCTAATCTACAACATGAAATTTAAAAATGACCAAATCAGGATTAGGCAGTCTGATTTGTCATGCATTTGCGGCATAAAAGACAAGCTGCACACAAATGTTATTCTGCAATAAAAGGAAACTAGAGAAGCGGGGCTAAGATGTACAATGTGTTTTTCATCCCTCGCTTCTCTCTTTGGTTCTGTTTTAGGCATGTGGAACCAGAATCTCTCCCTAATCTAAGCTCTGTGATAAGTCAATCTTACACAATGTTGATTATCTTGGCACTCACTAACTTATCAGCAAATAAATTTAAACATGCTCAGCTATGATTAGGCTAGATAGCTGAACAAGACATTGAAGTACTAGTAGCGGCATTTAGACTTGCGCGCTTTCCGAAGGACTATTTTTTGGAACATGGGGCCTTACCACTGTTTTTTAGAAACTGCCCTCTTTTTCTACTTTTCACTGTTTTTGTATTTTCTGCTTTTTCACTTTTTCTTCAAACAAACTACAAATGAAAAGGTGCTCACAGGCTAAGCTTATTTTCTATTGTTGTCTTTCTATCCTAATCTAATCTGTACACAATAGACATTTGTTTGGTGAACTCTGTTTTCCAATGCAACCAGTCAAGTAGATGCTCACATGGGTGATTCTGGTTTAGTTCTTTCATGATGCGGAAATAATGAAAAGGCCACTCCCATTTGGTTTGTTTCTGGATAGTATAGCTTAAGTTTTTTCTCATTCTTGGTAGCAACTTGTTTATGATAGAACCCACTACCCCTACAGATTTCTCAAGGAAAACAACAAATAGATCTTGGAATAATACCTGATCTAGAGGATTTGATACATAGGATTTATTCAAGACTACTCTTTCAGACTTCTCAAGGAAAACAACAAATGGATCTTGGAATAATACCTGATCTAGAGGTTTTGAGATATAGGCTTCATTCATGACTACTCTTTCTTCCACTTGGCTATATTTGGGACCCCCCTGGTAAAACAACTCTTCCTCATGATCACTCGAACTGTCAGACTCATCATGTATTGCAGTGTAGTTTTCTTTCCAAGCTGATGTGTTCTGATTAAGTGGAATGAAAACTGTGTGAAGGTCATCAGGTTGATGAACAAGGATACACTTTGACAGTAAATTATCTTGAAAGGACAGTGTGACAACTCCCATGTGTTTATTAACCTCTACTTCTTCATCTACAATTTGTAACTCAATGGAACTTGGTGGCTGCAAATCTGGAGTTAAGGAAGATTCCATGTCCAAAATGATTTCTTCAACTATTTCAGGAAAAGGCTTCTCATTTACAACCTGTTCGAGGATTTCATCATCTTCCTCAAACTCATCATCAAAGCTGAAAAATTGTTGATTTCCAATCATGTGCATGTTATCTCTGACGGGCTGAAGTGAAGTAGAGCAAAGAGTCTGAGATTTTTCACTTACTTCTAAACTCTCAAGGTTCTCCTCATGAGTGTCATAGATGACTGGTAATGGCTGCTTACTTTTCTCAAATTTATGAAACTGAGCTTCCTCCCAAAAATCAAAAATTGAGTTTTCTGCAAAGTTAGCTTCTGTTTGGAAATCATCATCATAATCAAAATATTGATCAAACCTTGGAAAATCATCATTATAATTAATCTCATCAACCATGCATATTGGACTATCAGATTTCTTTTCTTCAAATTGATTTACAAATCTACTTTTGACTTATGATATGCAAGATAAACAGGAGAAAGATTAGAAAAGTTGTGGTTATGTGAAGATTCAGAGGTTGTCTGTATGTTTATAAGTTGATCTATTTCCTCTTCAGTTAAAAAGGGAGGCATTTTCCTCTCTCCACAACAATCCTCTTTCTCTTGGGAAATCTGATTTAAAGGATGAATGTATTTTTGGGCTTCACCTATGAGAGATGATGAATCATCACTCATGTCCTTAGAGAGATCCTGTGGGTTCTCTTTCATTTCTTGCTTGTTTTCATCTTCAACCAATTCTTTGTGATGTTGAGGATAGTTATCATGTAATTCATGACTTTTTTCTGATAGATGTTCAGGGGGCCAATTTGCTTTTATGAACTCAAATGACTCCCAGCATAAAGGTAGAGATCCTACAGGTTTTGCTTTATCTTCTATTTTAGATTCAAATTCCTCTTCAATCAGCTCTCCTTGATTTAGGTGAGAGTTAACTTGAGCAGGGTTTTCCTGAATAATTGCTGAGAGATCTTTAGGATGCAAATTTTCTTTCAAAGTCTGGAATGATTTAAAGCATAAGGGTATAGATCCTAAAGGTTTTGATTCTTCTTCCATTTCAAAATCTGTGATTTCAAAATGGCTGATAGTGTCTTTAGAGCATTCATCTAGGTTCTTTATTAGGCCTAAACATTTGACCTGACTTGAGTCAAAGGAATACAGGTTTTTGTAGGGTTGAGTTACTTCTAGTCTTAGGTTTTCCATGACTGCTTTAGGCATGAGGTTATGGGAGGCACCATAATCTAACATGGCATTATGTAATATCTTGTCCCGTATGTTCAGGCTTACATAGAAAGGAGAAACAGATCCTTCTTGGTATTGACCTTCTATTTTCGGGCCGAATAAGAGCTTGGGTTTGTCGTCAGTTAGATTTAAAGTATCTGCCTCATTCCCTATGTCAAAAACTTTGAAAATTTGAGATCTATACCTATCTACAGTTATTAGCTCAGTAAGGGGTATGGTAATTTTTATTTCGGAAACTTCCCCTTCGAAACTAAAAGGAGTTTGTGGTTTGGGCAGATTTGTTTCAGCTTTTTCGGACATGACCTTTTCTATGCTCTTAATTTGCTGACTCTGATTCGGGACTTTGTTTGACACCGTTACTTCGGGGGTTTTTGTAGAGGTGCTAAGAGTATCTGAGCTAAGACTTGTTTGAATAGATTTATCCTTGTTTTGGTCAATTTTCTTGGCCACAATTTTGTTGCTATCCATGGCTTTTTTAGGGATGGTGTCAGAGGTTTTAGTAGTGTCAGGGCTACCCTTCTTGGAGTGGTCTTGGTTTTTTCTACTTCTAAGGTTATACTTCCTATGAGCTTCTATAATGGCATTCTGAAAATATATGGCAGGATCTTCGAGATCTTCATAGTCGGTTTCGTCCTGACTTGGGGAGCACAACTCTTGCTCTTCTGCTGTGAGGTAAACCTTACTCTCGTTATCAGAACCTATGAGTTTCCAATGATTTTCATCAATGGGTGCGGTATCCTTATTCTCTTCATCAACATAATTCTCATTGAAGGATGGTCTGATCTGCTGATCATTTCCTCTTGGTTTATTTTGAGACTGATCTTTTCTAAAGCCTTGTTTCTGGTTTTGAGGGTTTGGTTGGTTGTCCCTAGGAGGTGCTTTTTCACTCATTTTTTCCCACATATTTGTCATGGATTTTATCAGGCCATCTATTCTAGGATCTAGGGAAGGAGATGAAGTGGAGACCTTATCTCTATATGGGACTTTTCCTTCCAATCTAGTCCTGGCTCTTTTTTCTGCTAAGTTGGCTTCTGTTTTTATGGCTATTTGTTGCATTTCCTCTAGGGTAGGGGGATCCTTGTCTCTCAAATGATATGTCATGTTTGGATCAAAACCCTCAGGGAATTTTTCCAAGACTAAACCGAGTGGGGGTTTGAAGTGAGGTGGGAGGGCGTTATACACATTGTTGAACCTAGTGCAGTACGCCTGGACACTTTCCCCATTTTCCTGTTTTAGGTTCTTATATTCTGACAGGATTTGAATAGGGTTCCTTCGGACTTCCCACTTGTTCGTGAAGACTTGGCAGAGTTCTAGGATGTTGTGGATGCTGTTTGGAGGCAATCTTTTAAACCATGTTTTGGGTTCTCCACCCAGGCTTTGGGCGAATATTCTCATTCTGACGGTTTCGTCGTGTACTTCCATGTATTCAAAAGCATCGCTAATCCTACTTACATGTTGTTGAGCTGTGGTGGTGTCTTCTCCGGTAAAGTGTGGGATTTTGTCTTGATATTTATTTGGGAGAGGAGCCAAAGGCGGTGGCAACACCAAAGGTGCGTACCAGGCTGCCATGACGGGAGCTAATGGATGATGTACAAGATGAGGACTAGTGGGATGAGCGGAGGTGGTTTGAATAGGTGTGGCGGATGAACTTGGACTAGTGATCTGGTTTTGGGCAGATCTGGGATGGTAGGAGCCAAAGTGATGGAGAAGCTGAAATTCGGGGGGTGTGGAAGGTGAAGCTTCTATACTAGGACTCTGTGGTGGGTCTAGGGATTCAAGATCGTCAAATTTTATCTTACTATGTGATTTGCTTCTGAGAAGAGTTTTTGATGACTCTAATTCAAAAGGTGAATTTGGTAGGATAGTGAGATGTTCAGGTACTGATCTTTTTTTACGGGGGGATCTACCAGTAGCTAGATGGTCAGTTTCAAAAGCTTGCCACAGAATCTTCTCTGGGTCATCTACTATGATAGGGGGATTTGGGTCTGGATGAGATCTGGTGTTGATTCTTCGTGAAGCCAGATTTTGGATCTAGAGTTTAGAGAGGATGGTATTGAAGAATGTTTTTGGATGAGTGGTCTTTCTAAAGCTTTACTAAGGTGGAGGATGGTCAAAAATTAAAGGGATGGATTAGTGGAGTCGCCAGGTGGAAATGGGTTGTTTTTGTGAAGATAGCTATGGTCCACCACCGGTAACTAATCTGGAAATGTTTTGGATTTTCTGAGTTTTATGTGCAGCCTATGATTTGTTAAAGTATCCTAGACTTGTTTCAACACTTTGCTAGGGTGATGAGAACAAAAAGAGTTTACTCTAAAAAAATGGGTCTATGGACTGCTTGCTTGTTTATGGTACCTAAAGGACCAAAGAGTCTATAAGAGTTTGCTGGACTATTATGTACTCAGTGTCTCACCATCTCCCGCTATGTTAGTGAGCGATGGGATAGGTCTATCGGATAGTAGCCTATAGTTTGATAAAATAGTAAGGCCTACTAGAGGTTAGTGGAGTCGCCAGGTGGATTATCAGTTGTCTTGAAGTATATTTGTATGGTCCACCACCAGTAATGTCAAAAGCCAATCTAAAGGAGTATTTTGGGGTTTTTTGAGTTTTATGTGCCTACAAGGTTTGGAAGAGTTTTCTATAACTGACTCATCATTTTGCTAAGATGGTGAAAGAGCTATTTCTACCCTTCAGACAATATCCAAAATTACTAAGCTTGATTGAGACTTCAAGAGTTACTAAGGTGTACTTAGATTGTCACTAACTCAGAAGGTCCTACTGTGAGTGTCACTATGTTAGTGAGCAGTGGGATGAGTCAATCAGATAGTATTCTTTAAGGTCTCTTAAGGTCTAGGGAATCTAAGCTTTTGTTACTCAGGGTCCCACCATGATCGCCATTATGTTAGAGAGCGGTGGGATAAGTCAGCCAGCTAATATTCTCAAAAGTCTCTAAAGATGAGGGAAACTAAGTTTTTTGTTACTCAGAGTCCCACCGTGATCGCCATTATGTTAGAGAGCGGTGGGATAACTGATGGTAGATATTCTTAGTCAAAAAAGGGGCTTTCTGTGAGTCTTGTAAGATATTTATATTAAAATGAACTCAGAAAAGTCCCACCGTGATCGCCATTATGTTAGGGTCCCGTGATTTGGCCGATTGGCGAGCCAAATGACGATGTAACATCAAACCAAGCTTTGGAGTCCAAGGACCTAGCCTTCCTAGACTCAGAGAGGGCTCTCTCTATTAGATGTAAAAGATATCGGTGTGTTCGCTTATGATGTTCTAATATTAGGCTAGTTATGAAGTGAGTTTTTTTTATTTTTGGTTTTTAAGTTTGTGAGGGATAAAACTGATCAAAGATGTAAAAATGGATAACAAGAAGTCAGATCAATTGGGCTATGGGGTCAAACAGGTCAAGGAAGCTATGAGAAGATGATGCAAGGTTGTTGTAGGGCCGATTTGATTCACGGTAGAAGGGATCTTTGGGCAAAATGGATTAAATGAACATCAAGTTGGTGAAAGACAAGGGATTTCAAGTGTAATTAGTTGATAGCAGACATAAACATGTTATAGCAAGCCATTAATCATGCTAAGTGTAACTATGAGCTAATTAATACACATAAATCGAACATTCCAGCCATGCATGGAAGTATAAGACCCTCTAACTTTGGGAAATGGCTATCAGACTTTGGGGAAAAGACATAAGAAGGACTAACAACTCATAAACTACGCCGGAACGCCTAAACATAGTCTCTAAGTCATTGGGCACTTTGACAAACAAGCTTTCATAGTTTTAGGCAAAGGGCTAGGTTGGGACTAGGCCTCCTTGGTTCAACAAAATGATCAACAAATCAGTCAAAGAGAAAGTTTTATGGACAGAACTATGGACAACTTATAGGTAGGTAGGGCACACCATACATCCTACTCAACATGCATAGAACTTGTAAATAAAACTAGCAAACATTATCCTTAGGTTACTAAAGAGCAGTTAAGAATTCTTTAGCATAACAAAGAAAGAAGAAAACATCAAGCTATGAAGATTCAGGAATTTTGAGGTGCCTCCATGGGCATATCTCAAAACTAATCTCTACTGATCTATAGCAGCAAGAAGCATGTATTATGGATGAAAACTAGAAGAAAAAAACATAGCAAGAAACACTATACCATTCTACCATGTCATGGAATCCATCACCAATCCTTCATCATTCATCAAAAGCATCCAAGAGGCAGTCCAAAAATCATAACACAAGTGTAGTCTTCAAAGCTCATATGACCAATGTATTAATTCTTCTCTCAAGTTCAGTTTCTGATTTACAATGAATACCATGGAATAAATAGGCTTGAGGGAGGAAAACCTCATGGAGCAACTAGCTATCCCATTGGCCAAGTCAAAATATCTAAACTTGTCCTTGAGGCTTTGCAAAGCCCAAGGCACAAAATATCCCATAAAATATCTAAAAAACTACTAAAAACAGAAATTATATTGACTTTACATCATTTCCCAAGGATAAAAATAGCTTAACGCACATTTGGGAAAAGCAGATTTTTGAGGTTCAAAAATTACAAAAATACTTCATATTTATGCCTGAAAAAGGTCCCCTGACTTGCTGGATGCAATTGGCAGCCTTCCCGATGTCGAAATGGGGCTCATGAGGGCTTTATGGAAAGCTCTCTATGTATAATTTTCGGCGCAACTGAAACCATCTCAATCCGAGGCCTGGAAGTCATCCAAAACTGTACCTGTGTGTAAAAAACCAGGAAATAGCAGACTGTTGATATGGCGGGCAGAATGTGCAAAAAGAGGGTGTTTTTCGCAAATTTGAGGGGGCGAATGATCTCCAAATGCCCTGAAAATCGCTGGAGACCTGCTCATAGAATTATGGCATCTATCGGTGTCATCCTCCTCCCTTGACAATTCCTCAAACTGAAATGGCGAAATTATGAGTTTTCGACCAAAAACCCAAAAAATGCCAAAAACAAAAAAAGGCTTGGGGCCAGGCCCAGTACCAGACACCAGTGGGTTCAGTAACATGCTCAAACATGCCAAATATCATGGGATGATATGCTTTTCTTCTTTTGCCGGCGCTCAAATCGTTGTTTATCATTATCAGTTATCATTGCTCAAGATTCTTCCCTCTTTTTCCCGTTGTCGTCATATTTATCACCATGTCGTTTCCTCTTGTCTTTGCTGGAGTGTTTTGACTCGAATATAAGTAAGAAAAGACAAATCGTCGACTGTGTAAACTCGCCTTGTTGAGTCAAACCGTGTCAATGTACTGCTTTGACAGATAAACAATGTGATTTGATGGTTTGCAACAAGTTTTCTTTTAATACACAACTCGCTTAAAAGTAGCCTTCTCTCTCGAATGTACCTCAGCCAGGCAAAATTCTCAATAGGGTACCATATAGCAAAGAGGAGACAGACTGCTGTGTAAGTTTCCTATGCACAGTATTGAGAAATCACTTTTCCCGGTGAAGACTGCTGTGTAAGTTTCCTGTGCACAGTGTTGAGGAATCACTTTTCCTGGTGAGTTTGTCAGAGGTCAATCAATCATACCTACATCTCTGTCTTCAATGTAAAATTCAATCATCAACAACCTGCCCTTCAGAAAGTGGCCTGCTCACCCTTAGAATATCTCAGTCAACAGATTTCTCAAAATGATATAATATAGTGAAAGAAAGGCAGACTATATGAGGCATGCTGTATATAATGTCAAAGTTTCCCTGCTTGGTGATCTTTGAAAGTTAATCAACACATCTTGTGTCTTGGATCAACATTGTATTTTCTGATTATTCCAAATTTGCCTTGACTAAGTATGCCAACAGTTAATCAACTTGCATGTGTGAAAACAACTCTTTATGCAATTAAAAAGTCACTTGGCCTAATCCTGAGCCAAGATGACAGATATTTTCAAAGACTACAAAGCTTTTGGGCAGAAGCTTATGTGAGTTTTCTTTTTCAAAATAGTCAAGGGCCCCTTATACATGTAACCCTAGCCTTTGTGGAAAAAAAACTTTGTTTCAACCTGACATCTGTTTATCAAACAAGCATGAACACCTAAAGTCAAACAAGCAGCTACACCACGAAAACTGTCTTTGTATGAGGAGCAGGAGCAGCCTTACTCTGTGGTCCTTCAACTTATAAACAGCCCTTTGTCAAAAACCCCTTTTTCTGAGTGCACTTCACTGTTTTAACAATATGGCAATGTTTTGAGGGCAGTGTGAAAGGTTTCTGTTTGGACCTAAACCCTCTCTCTTTATAAAAAACTCTCCTTTAATCAAAACACAGCTTTTTATGGGAAAAAACCTCTGTCCTTCGATGTTTTGAAGACTAAACAAGCTGTTCTTAGTCTTAAAAACCAACCTTTTCCGGTAGGGGTTCTAAATGACACATCCAGCAGTTAATTACAGCTTTACACCCTGAAAACTTCACACAGCAAATAATCTTTTTTTTTTTCTGGTATAATGACGGAGTTTTGAAGTTCTGCTTGCAGTGTTGTGAAAACTTGTAGCAATTTAACAATGAACAAGCTTTCCTTGAATCAAACATCAAACCCCTTCGGTGTTTATCTCTAACCTCTTCATCACATTCACCTTGCTTTTATAAACTCAAACAGTGGCTTTTTAAACCTTTATAGCATTTTGCAGTTTTGCAAACGGGTGAAAAGTATATAGAATACCTTTAAGTTTGATGAACAACCATTGTGAAAGGCTGAAGTAGCACCGGAAAACCCCTGATAACGCGCGGCACTCTTTAAGGACAGCACGTCGCGCAAGAGAAACCACCCGGGTGGCCTGTCGGGTCGGGTTGTCAGGTGGTCGGGCGCCCTGTACAGGCGCGTCGCGCCACTGTACAGGCGCATCGCGCCGACACCGACTGCCTGTTCAAAACCTCCGCCAGGCGCGTCGCGCGGTTTGACAGGCACGTCGCGCAGTGTAAAATGTGCAAACTCTTGGAATTTGACCCAGACCTTCTTTGCTTGATGCTGGGGTTAATGAAAAGGCTCTGCTTGATTTGAAAAATGAGAGTGCACTCTTCCCCTTACTCTTGTAACAAAACTCCCAACGGTTTTAAACTTTTTGAAATGTAAAGTTGACATTCAGCTCCGCTTTTGTAACACTTTGTAATGCTGCCTCGGTGTATCTTTTTAAATTTCGAAATCATGTTAACTTTATCTGAGGGGTACTCCTTTTGAAATGATTTCGGCCACAGAAAATTTATGCCTCTTTAAAATATCAATACAGTTTTCAACTCCTTTTCAAAGAGAGCAAACACAGTTTTTCTTAAAAGGTCAGAACTTTTTCTATTAAGCATATAGGTCTGGGGGGTAGTTCTTGTTGATTTTGTCTTTTGGTGACAATTCAACACTGAAATTTGAACTTTGGAAAATACCTCGTTGATGATATTCATTATGTAAAGTGACCTCTCTTTAAAACTGTCAAGAAAGTACTGAAGACTATTTTGCTATTTTTTGAAAGAGAAAGGTTTCTCTTTCACCTTGCTTTGACAGTTTATGTCTTTGTTTGCTTTCTCAACTTCTTTCTCACTGCAGGTATTCAAATTCGCTGACCCTATTTGGACTTGATCATGACCTCCTAATTTGATAAGGGCGCCTCTCTCTCAAATACTTCCCTGCCTGTAGGTGTATTATACAATACCTCTGTTCTTTTGAATAATAAAAGGTTGTGTTTCTTTTAAACTATCCAAACAATGATCATATGCCAAATGACCTTTTTGAACATAATGAATAATAACTCAAAAGGTGATATCTTCTTGGTGATGGAACTCAAAAAGCCCTGTCTGCTGGTTCTCTTTCCATGTATTTCAAAGTTTTCAAAACTCAGATCACAACTTATCCATTCATACTATCTTTCTCTGCTTTCTTGAAAAGAACTCTTTTAGACTTCTTGGGGTATGACAGTGAGATGTTGTTTGGCCTCTTTATCTAAGGAAACTGCCCCTTTTCGTATCAATGGCATACATATTCATATTGTTTCCTGTCCATCCTGATGTATATTTCGAAAGACATTTTCCTATGAGTAGGAAAAACAATGTTTTTTGAAACAAAAACACCATCTTTTATCTATGTAATGAATTCCGCTTTCCTTCTTTGTATCCTTCCACTGCACCTTTTGATCAATCAGTTTTCAACAACCTGCAATGCTTTGGCCATCTGCTCATAAATGGAGGAGGCGCTTTACTGAGCAAAGTATCTGAAGATTATTTGATAATGTTGCATGACAAGGATTTGCTTGGATTATGATGATAAGCAATTAATTTAAAAAACATCAACACTGGCACCTCTGTTTGCAATCACCACTATGCTTCAGAAAAACCCTAGCGAAAGTGTCACTGTCTTCCAGTACTGCTCTGAGGGTGACTGAAATGTCATCATTTGTTTTGGTCATCTCATGACAAATTATTTGAAGGATAGTCTCTGTGACTATGGAGGTCAGTGTCTTTTGAAAAACAAAGAACTTTCTTTCTGCCTGTGTAACATCTTTTGTCAAGACTCTTCAATAAAATCTGTGGACAAGCAGCTTGCTTATGATTGGAATGTTTAATAATGACATGCCTTTCTAAAGTTCAACAATTTACATGATTTGAAAGCTTGAAATGACCTCCTTTATCATACCAGACTCTTTTTTCCTTTGAGCTAGCATATTTCAAACTCTATCCCTGTCAGGATCATCACTTACAGTCAGAAAACCTGTAGCTATTGTTTCACTGTCCAATAAAAAGGCAAACATGGGCTTATGCATTCCTTTAAGTCAACAATGGCCAGCGCCTTCTGCTTGTAGATGAAGGAGGCGCCCTAACCCTCTGCTTGTAAATGAAGGAGGTTCTGGGCCATGACAATTTACCAGTTTGCTGCGACAGTGGTGTCCCTTTCTTACTGTGATTTTCATGCTGCAAAGAGCTGTAACGTCTGGATGAGTAGCTTTCTGTTTTGCAGACATATCTCAGGCTCAAGTTACATTGAGAATCAGCTGTTCTTCTAACTGTAGATTTAAGCATTTTCTCCTGAGATGAAGTTATATTTCCTGCCTTTGTAGAAACCATAAAACACTGTGAAACACCTAATAGTCAGCTTGAGATTGGGGTTTATGCAGTGCTGAGATCTAGGGGATGTGAGTGGCGTGACTTAGAGCTACTTGTCAATTTAATTTGCAAAGTAGGAGGTCAGTCATGGTAGGTCTGTTACAGATGGAGGCTTTTTGGCTTTTTGATGATCGCCAAGGGTGAAATGTCTTAAAACGCCACTTCCTAACATAGGGGAGACTTTTGAAACAGATTTGGATTTTCCTTTTAAAGCTGATGGGCAGACCAGTGGGGCTGAAGCTAGGTAGGATAGTGATAATGAGGTGTTGATTTTGACATGGGTGGACTGAAAAGTAGAAGGGAAAAAAAAGTTTTAGGAGGGTTTTCTAGATGACATATTGACATAAGGAAATCAATTTCTAGAAAACTCAGTTGTAGATATAGTCATCACTAACATGTAAAAAATACTGATGGCTAACAGTGTGTATCTCTTGTCTCAAATATTTGGTTTAGCTGCAATACTAATAACTAGGAATCAAGGTAGACGTGCATATGGCGTATGCCCTGATGGAGGGCGTCGCATATAAGTCCTATGACAATGTCATATTCTACCTGATTATTTTTCGTTGAACCGATGCACACCCTGTTTGAGCAGAGTGGCGATTGGCCAGGGCGGTAAATGTCCTAGGTGTTATCACTCTAGTAAATTTTCTATCAGAAATATTTGAAACTTTGTAACTTACTAAAGGTAAACAAGAACCTCTTTTAGAATTCAGGATCTAGCCTTCCTGATTTCTGGAGAGGGATCTCTCCTTATGATTTAGCTTTGCTTAGGTAACAGATATTAGGCTAGCTATGATTGTGTAGTTGGGTTTGATTTTTTGAAAATTTTGGTGGGAATAAAGGATTACAAAGGAAACCATAGAAGGATCTACCTAACCATTGGGCAATGGAGTCAAATTGCTAGCTAACAAGACTTGAAAACCAAAGTCAAAAGATGCAAATATGCTAAGGGAAAGTTAGATAAATTTCAGAGGGTTTGAAAGGCTAATTTGATGAAGTGATGTGATTCTAGACTAAGGGCAATTAAGAATCCTTAGATCACAGAAAGGAAGAGGGAAAAGTGAGGTCAAACGAAACTAAAGAGAATTTAAGAATTCTCTAGTTTGGAAATCAACAGAAAACATAAATAATGACAACCAATAAATAAAGAGATATTTTTAACACTAATTCTGTAATAACTTTCCTATTTTATCATTAACGAAGGAAAATACATATGATATATGAATGAAACTTAAAGAAATACAAAATGAAAACCTGAAAAGATTGTACTCAACTGTTTATCTCATGAATCCTTAACTATGATGTCTTTTGCTTCAGTCTCCAGCTTGCTACTTCAATTAAACTCACAAAAAGTCCCAATGTTTCAACAAAATAAGTCTATATTAATCTTCAGATTTTATTCCACACAAAAATACTTCAAAGAGTGAAGTATTTATACAAATTCTAAACTAGAATATCTTGAAAAAACATCAAGATTGGTTCACAAATATCTCCAACTATTTTACATAAATAGAACTTAAGTAAAGGACACTCAAACTAATGCATATATTTGGCACTATTTTTTATGGATAGGTGATGAAAAAGAGGAGAATTCAAATTTTATCCAACTCTTAGTTGATGATGAGGCATCCAAGTCACTAACTGCTTCCTTTCTTTGTGCATTCTGCTCCAGCAATTATGCAAACTTGGGGTCCAATGATACCTTTTTATTTCTCAATCCAAAATATATATGTAAAAATTGAAAAAGGTTATTGTAGATAAATATTTTTTTGAAATAAACCTCTTTCAGTTTCCTAAAATTCCTCTCCAGATGTGCACAATAGGCTCTGCAAAGCTATGTGTAAAACAGAGTTTTACAGAGTCTGAAAAATAGTCTATAAATATGTGCATGTATCTCTCATTATGAAATGGTTGTGAAAAATGTGAGATAGGTCTCTTAGAAACAAAAACCTCCTTCAGTTTTGTAAAAGGTAGTTCTTATTGGCCACAATCTTCTCTGCAAAATGATGACCTAATAGGAATTTTCTGCAAAAAGTGCTTTCCAACATTGTTTAATATTTCCAAAACCATAATAGCTGTTAGAAAAGTGAGAGAGATTTTTTTGGATGGAAATATTATGAACATAAACATCCTTCAGTTTTAAAAAATTAATCTTGGATTGGTCACGATAGTTTCTGCAAAACAATGGCTTAAACATGAATTTCTGCAAAAATGTTCCTTCTTGTTATGTTTTTCATCTTTTCACTTTTTTGTTCTTTTGACTGTTTTACTTTTACTTTAAACAAACTTTAATGTTGGTGAAATTATTTTCATCTCTTTTTAATATTATTTCCTCCATATTTACTTTTACTATTTACCTTTGACTGCTCTGTAACTTTGTTTTAACTTTCACTTTGACTTTTACCGATGCACTTTAACCATTGATACTCTTTGACTATTATGTTTTTAGTGTCATTGTGAATTCTGATTTCACTTTTACCATTTACTATGAAAAATTCATCATTCTGATCTCTCTCTGACTTGATTTTGTTCTTTCTTTGTATGAAAACTGTTTGTTGAATTAAGATATTGAGTTAAAATCTGAGAATTTGGAGCTAACAATTTTGTCAACTAGTATTGAAACTATTGGCCCAAATCCATATTCTGATAATAACCTGAAAAAATCAAACAATTTGTTAATGAAATCTTGGCTGCAGGGAGGTGATTGGAGATTCTTCAAATATTTTTGGAATGAGATCAGTCTGTGGAGGTTTAACTCTATTTTTTAGGCATTGTTAGGACCACTTCTGCAAGTTTAAACTATTTGTAGGAGTATTTCACTTTAAGAGAGGGAATTGAGAAATTTAGGCTAAGGATGGCTTTCTTTTGGGGATTTTTTGCTCAATTAGGCTTCTCTGAGAGATGAAAACTAGGTTAAGACAGGAAACAAGAGTTTCATGAACGGTTGAGATTGTAAATATGAAATTTTCAGGAGATTTGCATGTTAAAAGACCTTTTGAAGCCATGGAAATGATTTTTCAAGGGTTTATACTGAATATTGAACTTAAAATAGAGGCTTTTGTGAAATAATAACAGTTTCTGAGGAATTTTTCAAAAATTAGGCTATCGAAGGGTTTTTTGGTAGTATCAGCTTCAAACTAGATGCTGTGAGTTAATGGAAAACATCAAGAGTCTTTTGAATGCCGTCACTGTGGTGAAATTCTGCTTCAGGGGAAAATTGGCTAGCGATGGTTATAAAGTTCATTCACAGAGTCTGGGCGCATTTTCATAATAGCTGAGGAGAAATAATACATAAAACAAAGAAAAACTAAGGTTAAACCTTATATTTTTATCATTATACGTATCATTTAATGCAGGTCACAGTCAATGGCGGGAGCGGATTTGCTTTAAATGAAAAAACCATCTGTGGTTATCATGTTGTTTTTAGATGCTAAGATGTTTTGGCCAATATGAACGCGATCAAATAGGAAATAGACACATAGCATTGGGTGGTATTACAATACCACTTTTATCACGCAACTTTTCATAAAATTTGGTCGATCATTTTAGTTATGCGATAGTAGATCTGCATCATCGGATCTAACTCTGCAATGCGAACGGTCAGGATTTGCTTCAAAGCTGTGGGGTAAGTGTAGTTGGATAGGGCTCTTTAATGTGAACTATTGATATGGTAAGTGGAGATCTACGGTCTAAAACTAATGCGATGGAAAATGGTGGGGGCAGGGGGCATATGTTATTGGGTTCGGTTTAGATCGTTAGATTAAAGGGATGCTTGAATATCGGACAGTTAATACTCAACGCGGCGGGGAAGGAATGGATATGAAGTAAGGTGATCGCGTTTGATGCGAACCATAGGATTATGATTGTAAAGATGATCAGATGGTTAAAATTGAATCTGATGGCATTGTGGATATGTGATAAAAAAGGGATTTCTAATATATAAAGTGAGTTTATATATAGAATGGGGTGGGTTATAATGGTTTAACCAAGGTTAGAATTTTGGTAAAGGGGTATGCATCGGGAAAAATGGACTAGTTAAGATTTTAACCTTAGGTTAAGGGAAATAGGGAAAGGGAATATATAAACAAAGATGTAGGTTTAGTGAATTTTAGCTTATATTAAACTTCGGGAATTACATTTTTTGTTTTTAAACATATATTAACACATGTTTAAGGTTTTTTTCATATATTTTTATTATATAGTAATTAAATCAAAACAATTTACTTACCATAGGGGCGGGATTTAATATAAAGATATATTTTAGCTAGAGGGGTTATAATGTGGGTGTTTTATTTACACATGTGGGGATTAAATAACTTTGGCTAAAGTTATAATAAGTGGGTTTTGGGGCTATTATATAAAAAGGAGTTATATACTATAGGAAAAGGTCATTTCTATAGGGAATTAATACATAAGTCAAACTTAATATGGAAATGGGATAATGTATACTCAAAATACATAAACATAACAAGTAAAGTGAAGTTTAAAAAACAATTTGCATTAATCTTATCACTTTAACTTATGATATAATGTAATTTTGACGGTTTAATGTTTCTCGTGTGATGATGGAAATTATTCAGATGGGAATTATAATGTCTTTAAGTAAAAATGAGGTTTTACTTATGATTATTCAGGGGGATGAATGCATGAAATGTAATAATGATGTGAGTTTAGGGATTAATATAGACATTTCACAATTTCAACTAATCAGCCATAGAGCCTTGGGTCCGGTCCCAACAAAAGTCAAAGAAATGCCTTGAGCCTTTCTCACTAATAGTTTAGAATGCTTCATGACTATGGGAAGGGGAAGTTAGTTATTTTGCAGTCTAGATGAATGATATTTTCATTGAGATTTTTCACCTTCTTCTACCTACCCAACTTACCATGCTAAATTTTTTTCTTCCTTTGTAGTAAGGTGCATTTGAGCTAGCAACCTTTACATCATTTATTCTTTCTAAAAGCAACTAAAACTATCTAATTTTAAACTTATTTCATCCATGAATCCATATTAAATTGTTGGATTCACTTTATTTCTCTACCTAACTACTGAATTTTCATGATTAAACTATATGAAAATTCATTATTCTCTATCTACAACAAGTAAAATTGAAAAATGAAAAGTTAAGATTAAACTGTTTAACTCATCATGGACTATGGCATTTATTGACACTCTGCCATAATCAACTGCAAAAGGTAAAAAGTAGTGGCATTTAGACTTGCACACTTTCATGTTTTATTCATATTTTTCTTTTGGGGTTTCTTATTTTTTCTAAGTCCTTTGATTTTTCTTTTAGGACTTTTCACCCTCTTTTTTATTTTTTTATTTTTTTTATTTTTTGATTTTTTTACAAAATATGCGAATACAACTTGCAGAAGGAAAAATATGAATAGATTTACAAAATTACCATCAGTCAAGTCAAAATTATGAATCCTATATTTATAGGTTGCTAACATCGGCTTCACATGGGGATGGCATCTCCTTGTGAGATTTCAAGAACACCGTTGACTAGTAGCTTGATCCATTGGTCCAATCCCAAACATGCATTTGTTGTGGCTAAAAATCTTGAATTGAATATAGTCCTTTTTCTGAAACCTGAAATCTGATTTGAAACTAACAAAAACATACTGCAATTCTCAAACCAAACTGATTAGATCTTAAATGTCTCTAGGACCTTCTCCTTAGCTTCAAACCTTAATGATTTATTTCAAACTAGCTGGAAATTGAAAACTAAAATAAGCTAAAATCTTACCTACTTACTCTAATCAGCTATCCAATTTCTAGTTAGGTAAAATGAAATAACCAATGCAACCATTCAAGAATTATGTACTTTGATATACTTTGTTGCATTTTCTTGTTGATTATCAAAATTATACTTCTACAACCTATTAGAAACTTGTCAACAAATGAGAGGATAAGGAAACACTTGATTTCCTTTGTTGACTCTAGAAACTATACAAAAGGATCTTCCAAAATATATACACTGATGTTTAACTGATCTAAACAACTATACATCTATTCTGGATGGCCTCCATACCATGAATATGAAATGTTATTTTCATCTTTATCTCCCTGCAAACTTTTTGATAAGATTTGTGATGATATTCCTATTGATTGTAATGTTTGACTGTTGAAACCTTTATCATCTTCATTCTTAAATTCATAGTTAGTTAATAGAGGAATACTTTGAATGCCTTCAATATTCAACATATTTGCTATTGGATCCTGAAAAACATGGGAAAATGGCTGCAACCTATTGCATATAGGTTTCCATGAGACTTCATAAACTTCAACAAGTTTCTCATCCTTTTCTTTAAATATGTTATACCACTTTTCCTTTAAAAGATGAAATGGTTCAAAACATAGTGGTATGGAATTTTCTTGTGTCATTTGATCAATTATGTCAATGGAAACTGATAACTGCAATTGTGAAACTGAAAAATTTTGATCAATAGTTTCATTATCTTCTTTGTTGTCAATCACAATTCCTAAAGATTGCTGATTATTGATGGCATGATAGTTGTCTCTAATGAACTGGAATGAAGCAAAAAAAAGAGGTAAAGAACCTTCACTTATTTCCACATTTTCTGCTCTTTCTTCCTCACTCTCTTAGTTGATCTGTATTGGCTGATCCCAGTCTTCAATCTGTTGAAACTGCATTTCTTCATCCTCCAAACTAGCTTTTGATTGCTCTGTAAAGTTAGCTTGAGTTTGGAGAACATAACTATCATCATAATGATCATACTTAGGCAAATAATAAAAAAAAGGAATGTCATCAAACATACACATTAGATCAACAAATTCCTCTTCCTCATATTGATCTGTACATTCATTTTCTGATCTATGATACTTGGAATTAGCAGGATTTTTTCATGGCTATCAACCGCTTCTATTTCTTCGTGGTGATTTTGAATAAAAAAATCATCTTTCATAGTAATCTCCTGTGTTATTTCATCTAGTTTTCTTACCGAAAGGTTGAGTTTTACCTCTGCAATGCTTTTATTTTCCTCATCTTCTGCTTTCAAATTTTTCTATCTAATTTGTAGATTAACTTCTACATCAACTGCAATGTTTTGAATCTGTACAAGTGTTTTTGGATCTATTTCTCTTAACTGAAATTCTATTTCTGGATCAAAGGCACTTGGATAATGCAAGAGAGATGAATTATGAGGAGGTCTAATATTTTCTGGCATTGAATAATAAACTTGATTAAATCTGTCAGAAAATTGTTGTATTGTTTCATTTGGATGTATTTTTAACTGATTATATTCTTCCATGATAATAAAAGGATTAACTTTTATTATCCATCTATCAAGGAAAATTTTGATAAACTGTTGGAAATTTGAGATGCTACCATTAGGCAGATTTTTGAACCAACTCTTTATTCTATTTTGCAAAGAAAGAGAAAAAAGTCTGATTTTAACATCATCTTCATCAATCTCAAATAAATCCAAATAATTCTCAAAACCTTGAATATGTTTTTGGGTAGTGACACCATTCTCTCCATCAAATATAGGAAGATATTTGTAGTATTTTTTAGGAAAATCATGGAGTATAGGAGGTAAAATAAGGGGCTTATATCTATCTGGAACTTTATATTATACAGGGATATGTACAGGGATTGTAAGATCAATCTTGGTTATTTGAGTCTTCTTAATTGGAAAATGATCATCATTAGATTCATAAGAAAGCTGCTCAAAGAGATTAGGAGAATTATTACTTACAATCTTCAAAGGAAAATAATTAAAAACTAATCTAAGATCTTCTATAAAATAAAATATACATTGAAAAAATTTATTAATGAACATAATGTCTTAGATTAAGATCCAAGTTGAAAGCCTGATCTTTCCATATTGTTCTTTGAGGTTCATTCCTCCAGTGGAGTCTTCATTGTGAAATTGAGTTGGAGTCGCCAGGTGGATGATTTTAACCTTTGTGTGTCTGATCACTATCCACCATCATAGATCAGATCTAGACCTGTAAAATATTTTTGAAGAAAAGGTTAGTCTTCCCCAGTGGAGTCTCCAATATGTTACCCACAACCTTTAAACTTAATCTTAAAGTAGAAAATATATGTTATAAAAATCTTCCTCTAAGATTAAACTTAAAACTGGAGAGTAGTTAGTTCCCCAGTATGGTTTCCAGTATGTTATCACCCTAGTAATTCTCAGGTTGTGGGATGAGGATTTCTATAGTTAAGAAAACTAGGGGTAACCAAGAACCTCTTTTAGAATTCAAGATCTAGCCTTCCTGAGTTCCAGAGAGGGATCTCTCCTAAAGATTTAACTTTGTTTTGTAATTGGGTTTTAGGCTAGCTATGATTGTGCAGTTGGGTTTGATTTTTTGAAAAAGTTGGTGGGAATAAAGGATTACAAAGGAAACCATAGAAGGATCTACTTAACCATTGGGAAATGGAGTCAAATTGCTAGCTAACAAGACTTGAAAACCAAATTCAAAAGATGCAAATATGCTAAGGGCAAGTTATATAACTTTCAGAGGGTTTGAAAGGCTAATTTTATGAAGTGATGTGATTCTGGACTAAGGGCAGTTAAGAATCCTTAGATCACAGAAAGGAAGAGGGAAAAGTGAGGTCAAACGAAACTAAAGAGCATTTAAGAATTCTCTAGTGTAGAAATCAGCAGAAAACATAAATAATGACAACTAGTAAATAAAGAGAGATTTTTAACACTAATTCTATAATAAATTTCCTAGTTTATCATTAAAGAAGGAAAATACATATGATATATGAATGAAACTTAAATAAATACACAATGAAAACTTGAAAAGATTGTACTCATCTGTTTATCTCATGAATCCTTAACTATGATGTCTTTTTCTTCAGTCTCCAGCTTGCTACTTCAATTCAACTCACAAAAAGTCCCAATGTTTCAACAAAATAAGTCTATAGTAATCTTCAGATTTTATTCCACACAAAAATAATTCAAAGAGTGAAGTATTTATACAAATTCTAAACTAGAATATCTTGAAAAAATATCAAGATTGGTTCACAAATATTTCCAACTATTTTACATAAATAGAACTTAAGTAAAGGACACTTAAACTAATGCATCTATTTGGCACTATTTTTTATGGATAAGTGATGAAAAAGAGGAGAATTCAAATTTGAACCAACTCTTAGTTGATGATGAGGCATCCAAGTCACTAACTGCTTCTTTTCTTTGTGCATTCTGCTCCAGCAATTCTGCAAACTTGGGGTCCAATGATATATTTTTATTTCTCAATACGAAATATATATGTAAAACATGAAAGAGGTTATTGTAGATAATAATGTTGGCGAAATAAACCTCTTTCAATTTCCTAAAATTCCTCTCCAAATGTGCACAATAGGCTCTGAAAAAAGATGTGTAAAACAGAGTTTTGCAGAGTCTAAATAATAACCTGTAAATATGTGCATGTATCTCTCATTCTGAAAGGGATGTACAAAAAGTGAGATAGGTATTTGTAGATAGGTCTCTTAGGAACACAAACCGCCTTAATTTTTGTAAAAGTTATTTCTTATTGGCCACAATATTCTCTGCAAAATGATGACCTAATAGGAAGTTTCTGCAAAAAGTGCTTTCCAACATTGTTTAATATTTCCAAAACCATAATAGTTGTTAGAAAAGTGAGAGAGGTTTTTTGTGGCTGGACATCTTATGAACATAAACTTCCTTCAGTTTTGCAAAATTAGTCTTGGATTAGTCACAATAGTTTCTGCAAAACAATGGCTTAAACATGAATTTCTGCAAAAATGTTCCTTCTTGTTATGTTTTTCATCTTTTCACTTTTTTGTTCTTTTGACTGTTTTACTTTCACTTTAGACAAAATTCAATGTTGGTGAAAGTATTTTCATCTCTTTTTACTATTACTGCCTCCATATTTACTTTTACTGTTTACCTCTAACTGCTCTGTAACTTTGTTTTAACTTTCACTCTGACTTTTACCTGATACACTTTAACCACTGATACTCTTTGACTGTTATGTTTTTAATGTCATTGTGAATTATGATTTCACTTTTACCATTTACTATGAAAACTTCATCATTATGATCTCTCTTTGACTTGATTTTGTTCTTCTTTGTATGCAAACTGTTTGTTGAATGAATATATTGAGTTAAAATCTGAGAATTTGGAGCAAACAATTTTGTCGACTAGTATTGAAACTGTTGGCCCAAATCCATATTCTGATAATAACCTGCAAAAATAAAACAATTTGTTAATGAAATCTTGGCTGCAGGGAGGTGATTGGAGATTCTTCAAAGATTTGTGGAATGAGATCAGTCTGTGGAGGTTTAAATCTGTTTTTTAGGCATTGTTAGGATCACTTCTGCAAGTTTAAACTATTTGCAGGAGTATTTCACTTTAACAGAGGGAATTAAGAAATTTAGGCTAAGGATGGCTTTCTTTGGGGATTTTTTGCTCAATTAGGCTTATCTGAGAGATGAAAAGTGGGTTAAGAAAGGAAACAAGAGTTTCCTGAATGGTTGAGATTGTAAATATGACTTTTTTAGGAGATTTGCAGGTTACAAGACCTTTTGAAGCCATGGAAATGATTTTTCAAGGATTTATACTGAAGATTGAACTTAAAATAGAGGCTTTTGTGAGATAATAGCAGTTTCTGAGGAATTTTTCAAGAATTAGGCTATCGAAGGGTTTTTTGGTAGTATCAACTTCAAGCTAGATGTTGTGAGTTAATGGAAAACATCAAGAGTCTTTTGAATGCCGTCACTGTGGTGAAATTTTGCTTCAAGGGAAAATTTGGCTAGCGATGGTTATAAAGTTCATTCACAGAGTCTGGGCGCATTTTCATAACAGCCGAGGGGAAATAATACATAAAACGAAGAAAAACTAAGGTTAAAACTTATATTTTTATCATTATACGTATCATTTAATGTAGGTCACAGTCAATGGCGGGAGCGGATTTGCTTTGAATGCAAAAACCATCAGTGGTTATCGCGTTGTTTTTAGATGGTAAGATGTTTTGGCAAATATGAATGCGATCGAATAGGAAATAGACACGTAGCATTGGGTGGTATTACAATACCACTTTTATTGCACAAATTTTCATAAAATTTGGTCGATCATTTTAGTTATGCGATACTAGATCTGCATCATCGGATCTGACTCTGCGATGCGAACGATCGAGATTTGCTTCAAAGCTACGGGGTAAGTGCAGTGGGATAGGGATCTTTAATGTGAACCGTTGATATGGTAAGTGGAGATCTATGGTCAAAAACTAATGCGATGGAAAATGGTGGGGGCGGGGGGCATATGTTATTGGGTTCGGTTTAGACCATTAGATTAAAGGGATGACTGAAGATCGAATGGATAATACTCAATGCGGTGGGGAAGGAAGGGATATGAAGTAAGGTGATCACGTTTGATGCGAACCATAGGATTATGATTGTAAAGATGATCAGACGGTTAAAATTGAATTCGATGGAGCTGTGGATATGGGATAAAAAATGGATTTTTAATATATAAAGTGACTTATATATAGAATGGGGCAGTTTATAATGGTTTAACCAAGGTTAGAATTTTGGTAAAGGGGTATGCATCGGGAAAAATGGATAATTTAAGATTTTAACCTTAGGTTAAGGGAAATCGGGAACGGAATATATTAACAAAGGCATAGGTTTAGTGAATTTTAGCTTAGATTAAACTTCAGGAATTACATTTTTTGTTTTCAAACATATATTAACACATGTTTAAGGTTTTTTTTCATATATTTTTACTATATAGTAATTAAATCAAAACAATTTACTTACCATAGGGGCGGGATTTAATATAAAGATATATTTTAGCTAGAGGGGTTATAATGTGGGTGTTTTATTTACACATGTGGGGATTAAATAACTTTGGCTAAAGTTATAATAAGTGGGTTTTGGGGCTATTATATAAAAAGGAGTTATATACTATAGGAAAAGGTCATTTCTATAGGGAATTAATACATAAGTCAAAATTAATATGGAAATGGGATAATGTATACTCAAAATACATAAACATAACAAGTAAAGTGAAGTTTAAAAGACAATTTGCATTAATCTTATCACTTTAACTTATGATATAATGTAATTTTGAGGGTTTAATGTTTCTCATGTGATGATGAAAATTAGTCAGATGGGAATTATAATGTATTTAAGTAAAAATGAGGTTTTAATTATGATTATTCAGGGGGATAAATGCATGAAATTGAATAATTATGTGAGTTTAGGGATTAATATAGACATTTCGCACTTTCAACTAATCAGCCGTAGAGCCTAGGTTCTAGTCCCAACAAAAGTCAAGGAAATGCCTTGAACCTTTCTCACTGATAGCTTAGAATGCTTCATGACTATGGGAAGGGGAAGTTAGTTATTTTGCAGTCTAGATGAATGATATTTTCATTGAGATTTTTCACCTTCTTCTACCTACCCAACTTACCATGCTAACATTTTTTTCTTCCTTTGTAGTAAGGTGCATTTGAGCTAGCAACCTTTACAACATTTATTCTTTCTAAAAGCAACTAAAACTATCTAATTTTAAACTTATTTCATCCATGAATCCAGATTAAATTGTTTGATTCACTTTATTTCTCTACCTAACTACTGAATTTTCATGATTAAACTGTATGACAATTCATTATTCTCTATCTACAACAAGTAAAATTGAAAAATGACAAGTTAAGATTAAACTGTTTAACTCATCATGGACTATGGCATTTATTGACACTACCATAATCAACTGCAAAAGGTAAAAAGTAGTGCCATTTAGACTTTCACACTTTCATGTTTTATTCATCTTTTTCTTTTGGGGTTTCTTATTTTTTCTAAGTCCTTTGATTTTTCTTTTAGGACTTTTCACCCTCTTTTTGATTTTTTGATTTTTTTGAATTTTTTATTTTTTACAAAATATGCGAATACAACTTGCAGAAGGCAAAGTATGAACAGATTTACAAAATTACCATCAGTCAAGTCAAAATTATGAATCCTATATTTATAGGTTGCTAACACTAGGCAGCTGTGGCTAAATTTTGAGACCATCTTGATGCTCCATCACCAAATCCAAAATAGGGTTCATTTTGGTGATCCATGGTGATACTATGTGCGCTTTTAAATAAGTCTTTGGGTCAAAAAAATTTGAGTGGTTAGGTTTGCATGTACTTTCACTCTAGGGGAAGGACCGTCTTGGCCCTTATGGGTAGAATTTCTGGAGGTAAAGGCCGTTGACGGGGTTATTGAGGGAAGTACTGTCTGGTTCCGTCAAGATGTATGCCCCCTGTCGGAGGTAGTGTTTAATGATGTAGGGCCCTTTCCACAAGGTTTCTAACTTTCCTGGCCCTAAGGCCTATTTTGCGACATCATAGCGGAGGACCAATTCTCCCTCGGTGAATGAGCGAGGGGTGATGTGGCGGTCGAATGATGCTTTTACCCTTTTCTTGTGGACCTCGTTGTGTTGTAGTGATGGACGTCGATTTTTTTCGACAAGCTCTAGTTGTACTCGGCACTGCTCTAGAGGCTGGGTGTCATTGAGGAGTTTGATGACGACATGCAAATTTGGGATCTTGTGTTCTATGAAAAAGCGCAAGGTACCTTGTTCTTTTGCGACAGGAATGAGATGGAAATCCTGAGATGAGGAGACAACAATAATCCTATCGCTAATATGTGCAGATACAAGTCGTATATGGCGGATTGTGTCATTGACGTTTGGTAGGGGAAGAATCTCTGTCAAGGATAATTTTAAGAATGGAAAATTGTCTTGAAGTTTAAAAAATTGGCGAATCTCACTAGTCCCTAATATGCAAACTATAAACTGTTTATTGATGTATTTGTAAAATTATTCAAATTTATAATGATATTATATATATTTTCTATATAATTTTGGCGATTTTTAACATAAAATAATTTTATATTGTAAAATTTGGGCAAATCATTTTTATAAAAAAAATTTAAATTGGCGAATATTTTTTTTGGAAAAACCATGGAAAATTAGCCCACTTGCGAATATTAGCCCCTAAAATTTTCCATGATCTCTGTAATGGGATTCCGCATCAGCGCAAGGTTGGGTTCCCTGCTAGGATGGTCAATTTCTGGTAGGTGGAAATTGTGCCTGCGAAAGAGGTGCCTGAATGTTTCCATTAGTGAGCATGACTCTAGTGTGTGATTTTGGCTAGTGCAGATGGTGCATGGTATCACTAAGCCAACAGAGTAGATAGTGTGAGATTCTATGCTACTCATTGTTCCTGATGTGGATGTTCGGAAATGGTATAGTGTAGAAGAGGTTGTCTTCTACTTCCATTTCTGTATTGTTGGCTTAGGTGCGTCTACCTCTTTGGTGGAGTGTGGACTCAACATAGCTCTTTCCACTCTTAGTTTGGGGGGGTGCACACATTTAATCGTATGGTGAAAGTGTGAATAAATCCGGCAATAAGTATGCATGTTCTTCTCTTGGTTTGAGATAAGTTTTTGAGGGAGAGAAGAGACTATGTAGAGACTATTTGCAAGAGGCTTCAGTTCTTTGTATTGGTTGACTCGATGATCATTCAAATCACATAGTACACATATTATACTAGGCTTGGTCAAGGTTATGCTTTGTTGGTGTGTTGTCTTATCTTTCCTGATACACCATTGCCGAGATGGGGACATTGACCCGGCAATGTAATTTTTATGCCATTCTCGGAGTTTGTCCTGTCTCTTCTCTATGGTATTAATCATGTCGATGGTGGGACGAATTTGGGAGGCATAAGTAAAATGTCACTCATAATGATTTCCCTGACATATAGGGAAAAATATCCTTGATATGAAGCTTTCGTCGAGTTCAGTTTGAGGTCTGATGGGGAACCAGTGCCGGAAGGCTACTAAATCAGGGCAATGGATGACTGAATGGTCTGTCTTTTTTCATAACGTACATGTTGGTCATGTCTGTGGAGAGTGGTTGGGGGTAACTAGAGGTTCCCTAGTGGGTTTTTCTTCAGTTGTCAAGAACATGATGGATCCACCCGTCACATCCTCTTGGGTCATGAAGCTACCCGTGGACTTTTTATCCATGTCATATTCTTGGGAAAGGTGGACTATGGCTGAGCAAAGGCTAGCGAGGGCTAGCCAGAATCAAGGTGTGTAGTGACATTTCTCCAAAATGTGATTGTCGATGCATAATGGACATGTGAATTGTGTTTCCCGCAGTCCAACGTAGTAAACCCTTTCGATTGGATACCATCTGTGGATGAGCTCCAGGGTTGCGCACTCTTCGAGGAAGTGACCACATTCATCGCATAGCGTACAATGTATAATGGTCATAACTGGGGATATTTATACTGTTAGGGATCTGTATTTTTAGTAGATTGGTGAGACTAAAACTACAGAAGCAACATTATTTCAACCAACTTTGGGATTCTAGGATCTAGCCCTCCTGAATCCGGAGAGGGATCTCTCCAATAAGTGAAAAGATGGATTTGTCTTTGAAGTTTGGGGTTATGATATTGGGCTAGTTATGAAGGCCAAGGGTTTTGTTTTTTTTTTTGGATGGTTGAGCATCAATACTACCTGAGGGGAAAGTTTTAAATGGAAAACAGTTTCAAAGGTGGGAAGTTGCAAGTGAATAGAACAGCTATGGCTAAAGAGATAGATATAACATTGGTTTTTAGTCCATTGGGCTATGGAGTCATAACAGGGCTTTAATTGAACAACAACATCAAGCGTGATCCAAGGGGAAAGTCATCTACATCACAAGATTATTGAGATTAAAATGATGGAATGGAAACAATAAAGTGTTGGAGATGGTGGAAACTAATAATAATTTCACAAAGGATTTATAGTCAGTCCAAACAAGAAAATCCTCTTAAGTAACTATTTAAAACCAACCAAGTGCAGGGCTAACCATTGACCTCTTGGGCAAGTTTGTATTAAAGAAACTTAATTGACAAACAATCCAGTAATCCACATAATTACCTTCAGAAAGTATGAAAACATATAAGAGAAACAAAGTATAAACTTAAGATTAGATAAAGTACTTTTAAACCTATTCTGCTTTCATTCAACACCAAGGGAAACTTTCAAGATCTGCTTTTGGAGAAAAACTAGGACCAGGGCACACCATATCTTCCATAGTCATATTTAATAAGAGAAATAAGGAAAATAAATTTCAAGAAAAATGTTTAAAGCAAACAGTAGGACGAGGGAACTCCAACATTCCTAACTATTTAGATTGTATTAAATCATTCTTAAACAAAAAAATTGGAAGAAAACATTGAGATAAAGCTTTTCAGTTAGAGAAGGTTACTGATATACAGTAGGTCTTAACTCTATAAATGTTGTTCTTTATCAGAGAAAGTGAACAATATGACATACATAGAAGGAAAACAAATAACAAAGAAAGGATCACTTCACCAGTGATACAGACCAGGATCCCAAGAAACAGCTTGTTATTAATGTCAAACCAGTGACAGTCTTCAAGTCCAATGTTTCAATTCAACAATCATCTTCACTATTTAGCCTAACTAATCTATCACAAGCAGAGCTCCAAGGGCCATTGAACACTATTTACAATCAGAATTTTAAGCTCAAATATATTTCAAAGTTCTACATCCAACCCCTCACTCATCTTCTGCAGTAGTATATATAGAAGGATGAGGAGGTGAGATCTGATAAAAGATCTCAATTACAATTAATACAGAATTAATGGCTTATTGGCCTTTGAGGGGCTCAATGAAGAAACTTACATACATATCCTCTGTATTAAATGTTTTACATAATGATTAAGCTTGGTGGGAGATTTTGTTGACCTCTGAGGCTCTGTGTGGCGTCGAAGTAACTCTGTAGGTTTCTGTCATTCAGTTCTTTGGCTGAATTTACTCTTTAGCTGCATTACGAGGTAGACATCTGGTTTTGATCAATAACTTCGGCCTCTGATTGAATACTTTGGGGCACAAGTGGCGTCGTGGTAGCTAGAGGGATCAATTTGCCTCGATTTGTGGCGGTGGCCGGTTTTTGTCAGTTAAAATACTTCAGATTTCTTTAATCTGTGTTTTTAAATTGATGATTAGGCTTTTGATAATCATTCTTAGCCGTGATCCCCGCAAAATCTGTCTTTTAATCCTCTGCTCTGATAATTTTTTGTCTTCTGCACTGATACTCTCTGACTGCGCCGGATTCATGGTTTTTTCTGATGTGCAGGGCTGCACAAAGGAGATATGGCATTAATGCCTGAAGGAACATTGATGAAACGTGTTGTCAACACCCTATGATGATTTTCTTTGGTGAATCGAAGGAGGGAGGATCATCATCCTCCGCCTTCAAATTTTCCTCGAAAAATATCGATAAAACCTCGAAACCCTGCAAAATACAAACAAATTATTATAAAATCCATGCATTTATAGGTTTTTTGCTGCGGAGGCATGTGGAGGAAGCGTGGCTATTAGATGGCATCATCCAATGGTCAGGATTGATCGGAGAAGGCGGAAGAAAGATTAAATCAGAGCTGTCAATCGTACAGAGATCGACGGTCGAGAGTGAGGGGGAAAGTCAAAAATGGAGAATCGTTGACTGGGCAACAGAATCAGGGCGATGGAATATGGATCGTCGATCTGGAGATCAAATCGATGGTGGAAATTAACTGGATGGCGCGTCGGGACCACGTTAAGAATCGGGCATCTTCGGCGAGCGATAACCGTCAGATGACCTGCCCCAGATCGGATGGTGCACAGCGATATTACTGGGCATCCACGTCCGAACAATAACGCACGATGGACGACGATTTTATGAACAATGGCCAAGCCACGTGTCAATCGATGAGTGGAATCACTAGCAATCGGGAAAAAACAGCTTTCGCCCAAAGGCGGTGCGATAAATACCACGCGGTTTTTCAGAACAGGTTAGTGGAATGTGGGGACCATGGGAGACGGGCTCCACACCGTCGATCTGCAGATCAGATCGATGGTGGAGATTCATTTGAAATTCGGACCGGCGGAAACTTTGTAATATATATAAAAAATCAATTTTTTAACAAAACCAAAGGTTTTTAAAACTTTGGGTGGGTGCATTTAATATTTAAAATGGATCGACGCTCGATTGCGGGGACGAGGGTCATATGAAGGGTCATATGACCAGGGATTTATGTGGGAAGGGGCTAAGACCCATATGTGTACAAAATGTGGGTTTTTATGGATTTTTGATGATTTTTGAAGGTTTAGAGGGGTTCCGATAAGGCAAAGAAGGAGTCTTTGAACCTTATCAAAGGGTTTTTGAAGAAGGGGAAAAGAAAAAACATGAAAATGAAGGTTTTTCATGGGAAATGAAAGGGTTAAAAATGAGGTTAGTCTGGAAGAGGGGAGAGAGGGAAATGGCGCTTGCAGCAGTAATCTGGCTTGGAAATCAGCAGGATTTCTGAGTTCTTAAGGGAAACAACAGTGAAGTTTTGGACAGAGGAAAGGCATGAGGCCTTCAAGAGTCTTCAAGAGCCAACACTTTTTAGTAATAAAATTTGTTCCTTGAAGGCTCAAAAAGTATTAGCCACCTTTTTCTATAAAAAATATTATAGGTGGTTAACAGTGGCTCCACTTGGGGATGGTGCCTTCTTGAAGGCGCCAAGAACTTCAGACTTGCATTCTCTGGGAGGCTGACCTGTGCCACATCCATAATGTTCTCTGGGAGGCTGACCTATGCCTAATCCATTGGGCTGCTTTTCCTTTGTTGAGATGAATTTCTCTGAACACATATTAGCAACCATAAAAAATAATGGATCTTCATCAATACAAACTTTCTACCTACCCAAGCCTACTGATCTAACATTTTTTCTTCATTAGAGTGCACTTGGACTGGCAAACTCTTTTCACAACATTTTATTCTTTTGAAAGCAGGAAATCTAATCTATTTCTACTCCTTATTTCTTCATGGAATCAGATTAAACAATTGAGCCCATATGATTCTCTACCTATTCTATCAATCTGTTGGGTTTAAACTGTCCAACAGATTTTATTCTCTAAATTCTAAAAGATAAATTTAAAAATAGTAAAGTCAAGATTAAGCTGTTTGACTTGCTGTGATCTATGGCATAAAAAAAAGCTGCACATAGACATTTATTTTGCAGAAAATTTAAAACAAAATGGAAGGCTTAGGATCTGTACTGCCTTCTCTTTTTACAGCTCTATTTTGACCTTTGTTTGAGCTGTTCCTTCTTTGTTTCTCTGGTTCAGATTTTGAGTTAATTCGAACCAGATTTACATGTATTTTGACTCAGAAAAAGAAACAGATTTGAGTCATCTCTTTTGGAAACTTAGGTTCAGGTTTTGAACATGTTTGAACCTTTCATTTCTATCCTAATCTATTTACTGATAAGCCAAGATTAAACAGTTTGGCAAATCAAATTCACTATCCTATCAGCAGAAAATTCAAAAATAATTAGTCAAGATTAAGCTGTTTGACTAACTAGAAGTGTGTTTTGTAGGAGTGGCATTTAAGCTTGCACACTTTCAGCATTTGTTTCTCTTTTTTTGTATGGGGCTATACCTTTCTTGTTTTCACAATCTGCCCTCTTTTCTTTCTTTTCATTGTTTTTGTATTTTTTGTTTTTCTAAATTTGAATGCAATGGTGGATGAAATATTTATAGTGGAAAAAAGATAAAAATTCTTTCAGACCAATGGGATAGATCAAGAGAAGTAATTTTTAAGCATCCTGCCATTGATAGGACCCCCAAACAATTATGCTCCATTCAACTCCTGCAAGAAAAATGCATTGCTACTAGTAGCTGAATGAATAGAGTAAGGGCCAAGCCATAAGTTGTCAAATTTTCCATGCTTGCCCTTGTCTTCCCTCCTTGAGTACCACTTTAAAACTTTGTCCCCAATCTTGAAATTGCTGGCCTTTGTTCTTCTATCAAAAAGCTTTTTAATGTTGTCTTGCTTCCGCAATGCTTTATTATAAACTTCCTCTCTGGTTTTCTGAAGATGAATGGTCTGGTTGATTCTTCTAATCATGTCATTTTCTTCTGTTTGTAACTCTTGAATCAACTTCATAACTGGTATCCCAAGGTTATTTGGAAAAATTGCAGCAGTACCATACACAAGCTGGAAAGGTGACATACCAATAGATTTCTTCAAAGTCAATCTGTCAGCCCAAAGTGCATGAACCAGCTTTGTGTGCCAAGACTTCTTATTGTCCTCCAACAATTTCTTGATTATGTTCACTAAGATTTTGTTTGAGGATTATGCAAGTCCATTACCTTGAGGGTAATAGGCCGTGGAATGCCCCAATGTTATGTGATATCTATGACAGAACTCAACCATTTTCTTTGATCCAAATGCTGCTGCATTATCAGCGATAATATTGGTAGGACATCCATGAATTTTATGATAACTGAATCATTGGCCTGTCTACAAGGTATGGCTTCTATCCAATTAGTGAAATAGTCTGTGGTAGTGAGAATCCATCTATGTTTGGTAGAAGATGGGGGATGGATTTATCCTATGAAGTCAAGTCCCCACTATTGAAATGGGGCCTCAAAAATGATTGGATGCAGAGGTAGGGGTAACAGTTTTATTTTTCCTTCAAAAGTTGACACTTATGACAGGCTATGATCATTCTGTGCACATCAGGAAAAAGAGTAGGCCAATAGAAACCAACCCTCAAAATTTTGTTGGCTGTTGTCTTCCAATACAAATGAACTCCACACTCTCCTTCATGGAACTGGTGTTTAACCTTCTCTGCATCAAACTCAATCAAAAATTTAAGCAATAGACCACTTGCATTTTGCCAATAAAGACCTCTATCTATAATGCAATAGTTTACAACTTTTAACTTTAAGAATCTTGCCTTTGTTTTTGTCAAACCAGGAGGTGTATTCAATTTAAGCAAAACATAAATAATATCAACATACCAAGGAGAATTCATAAAATGATCTTCAACTATAGGAGTTGAGAATTCTTCTTGGTCATCCAAAGCATCAATCATATTAATATCAAGAACTTCAAAATTTGATTCAACCATTAATCTAGCTAGACCTTGGCCTTTGATGAGTTTAGTGGGTTTTTATCTCTAAATCATATTCAAGGATAACAGAAATCCACTTACCTCTCTTACCATCTAGGTCCTGTGTTAGAATGTCTTTAAAAACTGAGTTTGGGACAAAGGAAATGATGTGTGAGTGAAGGATATACACTCTGAAGTCTTTCAAAGCTTTAACCAAAGAAAAAGCTTGCTTTTCCATAATTTTATACTTCAAAGGGGCATCCCTCAATGCCTTGCTAAAGAATGCAATAGGCTGCTCTTTTCCTTGTGGATTTTTCTGTTAAAGGACAGCAGCTATGGTATGTTCTGATGCAAACGAAAAGATGTAAAAATCTTTTGAAAAATCAGGACTTATAAGAACTGGTGTTTTGGTTAATGCTTGTTTCACTAGCTCAAAGGACTTCCTTGCTTCCAAGGTCCACTTTACCCCTTGCTCCTTCTTTAACATGTTTGTGATATTCCTAAGGAGCTCAGCCAAGTTGGGGATGAACCTTCTCAAAAATTTAATCTTTCCAATGAAAGATTGCAACTCTTTGATGTTTCGAGGGTGAGAGATTTGCAATATGGCCTCAATCCTCTTTGGATCTATCTTTATACCCTCCTTAGAAATAATGTGCCCAATAAGTTTACCTTCTTGGAGACCAAATAGTGTTTTCTTAGGGTTCAAATATATTCCAAACTTTCTGCATTTCTCGAAATTTTTTCTTAAATGTTCTAAGTGCTCTTCATCTGTTTTTGAAAACTTAGTGACATCATCAAGGTATATAATGATGAAGAAGCCCAGTTCCTCCGAGAATGCTATGTCCATGGCTCTTTGAAAAGTTGCTCCAGCATTCATTAGACCAAAGGGCATCTTCACATACATGAAAGTGCCCCATGGTGTAGTAAAGGTTGTCTTTAATTGACCAGTAGGGTGAACTAAGATCTGATTGTACCCTGAATAGCCATCCAACAAAGAAATTCTTCTAGACCCTGCCACCCTTTGTAAAATGTGATCCATCTTTGGTAAAGGGTAGTTGTCTTTTAATGAAGCTTTTTTTAAGTCTCTAAAGTCTATGCAAAGCCTGATATCTCCAGTTTTCTTCCTAACAGACACCAGATTAGACACCCACTCAAAATATCTAATAGGGACAATAATACCAGCATCATACATTTTCTTGATCTCCTTCTAAACCAATGGCAACTGAACAGGGTTTATTCTGCGCAGTTTCTGTTTGAATGGCTTTTGGTTTTCTTTGAGGGGAATTTTGTGCTGTATTATTTCAGTGTCATAGGATTTAAGATCTTTGTAACTCCATGCCAAAACATCAGAAAACTCTTTAAACAACTCTATGTATTTAAGTTTAATGTGAGCTGGTAAAGTTTTAGACAATTTAATCATCATAGGTTTAAGTTCACTGCCTATATTGCACTCTTCTACTTCAGCCTCTATAGGTTCCAGTTTTGGCTTTTTGGCCACATCGTTAAGATCAAACAATTCTTCCAAAGGCACTAGACCGCTTGGAAAACTTTCATCTTTAGAGTGCTAAGTTTCTAACTCACCTGTTTCGAACTCTGCATCCAATTATGTTTTGTTTTTTAGTTTGCTTGACAACAGGTTGATATTAACAGGTTCAGGAGACGGTTCCTCTTCACCAAGGAAATTTTCTTCACTGTAGTCTGTATCATAGTCTAAGTCTGAACTGTGTAGTTCAAATTCATTTCTGAATTGCATGAAGTCTTCTATTTGTTTATCATTTTCAAACACCTGCCAATACTTTTCATTATCAAGCATAGCTGGTCTAATTTTTATCTCAGTTGTGCAGTCTTTGGTTTCATATGGTGTCAAGCATGTCCTAGTTGCAAAGGCTAAATTGTGGGCTGCAATGTTTTTCTTTCTTGGGACAAAAATCAATTTGGACTCGTCAAAGGTTTTCAAGAGGTCCATGACATCATTTTGGTAGGCTCTAAGTCTAGGATGATTTGAGTTATACTCCCCATTGACTTGCCTAATGACTAACTCTGAATCCCCATACACATTGATTCTTGTGTCTCCTAACTTTTTCAACAAATGTTAGCCTAAGAGAAGGGATTCATATTCTGCTATGTTATTGGAACACTGAAAGTTTAACTTGCAGGAAATTCTTTCTGTGTGGTTATTTTCAGTGTTGGAAATCCAGACACCTGCACTAGCATTGGTTCTAGTGCAGGATCCATCAAAATACATACTCCACAGAGGACCGTTGTTGGTTTCATCCTGGTTAACGTCCTCTTTAACTACTGTTCTTTCGAGATTTTCATGATTAGTGACACTTAATTGAATTTTTTTTTACTCTTCAGGTTTTTCGTTAAGTGGAGGCACGTTTTCTTGAGTGTCAAGGTTTAAAAGCAACGGATGCATGACTTGTAGTTCCATACCTTTGTTTAGGTTGCTAATGTTCAACGGTTTAGCAAACTTCTTTGACAGCTCTGTGGTATTTTCTTCCTCTTCCCTATTAGTCATTAAATTTGTTAAAGTTAATTGTTCATCTAATGTTTCTTCGTTAAAAAGGATAAATGAATCAAGGCCGGTATCTATAGAGTATAAAGGGGAGTTTTGCGGTCTATCTTGACTTGTAACCGTGTATTTCATATGAGACTCCCTGTAAAGTCTTCTATTCTGATTGAAAACAGGGATAGTCGCATAATTCATGTCCATTTGCATATTCCCCTATAACTTAGCCCCCTAAGACCTTGATAATAACATTCCATACTTGGGGGGGACATCAGCCACAACAATATCCATAACTAGGTATTTGGTTGGAATCTGGGCTAAGTTAACACAGAGGTCTTTGATCAATCCTAAACACCTTACTCTGTTGGAATCAAAGGAATACAGGTCTTTATATGGTCTGGTAATTTCCAAACCAAGGCTCTCCATCACAGCTTTAGGCATTAAATTATGAGAAGCCCCGAAATCATGCATAGCGTTGTGCAAAATCTTGTCATGAATGTTTAAACTTACATAAAAGGGAGGAACAGGTCCTTCCTGATATCTACCTTCAATCTTAGGACCAAAAATCAGCTCTGGTTGGTCATCATTAAGATTGACTGTGTCCTCATTTTCTTCAATGTTTAAAGCCTTCAAAATTTGGGTTCTATATACACGTTGGGCAGCTAACTCAGTCAAGGGAACAGAGATTTTGATCTTTGAAATTTCCTGCTCCAGGCTGAAATGAATTTGACTCTTTAAAGTGCTGGTTTTAGCCTTATTAGCTGTCATTCTATCAATAATATCAACTTGCTGATTTGTTTTATTTACAATTGACAAAATTGTTTTCACAGGAGTACTAGCTGAAGTGTCAGTACTACTAAGGTCTGCACTCTGTTTTTCATTATTTTGAGTGTCTTTTTCTTTACCATTACCAGAATTTACAGCCACCGTCTTTTCCTTTCGTTTGACAACTTTAGGTTTGGTTGCAGTGCTGTTTTGTGAAGATTTGTCAGAGGTTTTGTTGTTGGGGGTCTGTTGACTAGTTTTGCTTCTAAGGTCATATTCTCTTTGAGACTCAATGATGACATTTTCCATGTATTGATAATCATTTGCATCATTATATCTTTTGTCATCAGAAGGTGTATATAGACCTTGTTTTTTATCATAATGAATCTCAAAATCATCATCCTCTACCCCGAACATGTTGATATCGTCTCCCTCTATTATCTCATTCGTTTCCTCAGCCTCACTTACATAGTTTTGATGAAAGAGAGGAGTGATCTGTTGATCATCTTCCCTAGGCCTGTTTGGAGGTTGGTTCCTTCTAACATTCTGATTTTGGTTCTGGTTTCTATTTTGAGGAGCAGTTTGGTTTTGATTGGCTTGTGCTCTCTTAATTATGCTCATCTCTTTCATCATTTCTTCCATCATTTTCTCCATATTTGAGTTTGAAGTAGAAGGTGTGTTCTCCTCTCTAAAAGACACTCTCTTTTCATTTTTCATTCTTTCTCTCTTCTCCATTAAGTTGACTTCCACAGAAAGAGCACCCCTTTGCATATCTTCAAGAGTTGCAAAATCTCTTTCTCTCAGCTGATAGGTCATGTTAGCGTCAAACCCTTCAGGAAACTTGTTTAAAGTTGAGCCTTGTGGAGGTTTTATTTATGGGGAGAGTGCATTGTATACACTATTGAATCTAGTGCAGTAAGCTTGCACACTTTCCCCAGTGTTTCTATGGAGGTTCTTGTAATCAGAAAGGACTTGGAGCAGATTCTTTTTTACTTCCCATTTGTTTAAGAATGTTTGATGGAAGCCTTGGAGATCATTAATACTATTGGGGGCTAAACCTTTAAACCATTTTCTTACTTCTCCCCCTAAGCTCTGAGCGAATAACCTAAGCTTGACAGAATCATCATCAATTTCATTTCTGTCAAAGTAGTCATTCATCTTATCCACATGTTGTGATGCAGTTGTAGCATTGTTAGCATTATACAATGGAATTTTGGACTGATAGTCCTGTGGAAGATTGACTAGTGGTACAGGAAGGACTAGGGGTGCATACCATGCAGCCATGAAAGGAGGTGGAGGTGGATTTGCAAGAGGGACAGTGAGTTGAAGTGGATTGGTTTGGGCAGTGGATGGACTAGGAAAATACTGCTGAGCTGATCTTGGATGAGAGACACCTAAGTTGTGAAGGAAATGTAAATCAGGAGGTGTTGTTTCTCTATTACCAGGATGTTCACTTGCCTTGGGGGATGAAAGTAAAAATTCAGAGTCTAGCTGAGTTGTATCATCAAATGACCTAGTTCTAAATGGATTTACTAAGTCAGGTTGTGATTGTTGTAGAGCTGTAAGATTTTCGGGAACTGAATTAGCTCTCAAGGGTGATCTGAAAACAGTTGATAATTTAATCCTAGGAGAATTCCAAAGGATGCTTTCTGGGTCATCAACTATCTCAGGTGGATCTGGGTTAGGATGGGCTCTAGTGTGAATCTTTCTAGAAGCCACTATGCTATGTTTTCTAGACGTAAATAAACAAGAAAAGTTCAACCAGATATGACAATCTTTGAGAGGTTAACTAATCTGTTTGAATTTCAATCCTACAGTCCTCTAACTGAGTTTGAAAGATGTTATAATGATAAGGGTTATTCCCAGTGGAGTCTTAAGGCCTGTTAAGGATTGTGGAGTCACCAAGTGGAATTTTTTAGCTCGTAAGGAGGTAAAAGGTTTTATGGTCCACCACCATGTTTATTGAGAACCAATCTGAAATTTTTTTAGGTTTTTATAAGTTATTTTTCAGTTGTATGGTTTTTAAGAATATCCTAACTTTGTTTCAAAACTTAGCTACAGTTATGACACAAAAAGAGTTTATTCTTATGGCTAAGCCAGCTGATCTTTCAAGGTTAGATAAAGTCTTAAGAGAATCCTAGGTCTTTCCTAGTTTTTCACTGATTCAAACAAGTTTTACCATGATTACCACTCTTTGGTAGTGCTTGAAAAGGCTTCTTTTAACTCACAAGGTTTTAAAAAATAAAATATGATTCTGGGTTCAGTATCCCCAGTGGAGTCGCTAGAAATGTTAGGGATCTGTATTTTTAGCAGATTGGTGAGACTAAAACTACAGAAGCAACATTATTTCAACCAACTTTGGGATTCTAGGATCTATCCCTCCTGAATCTGGAGAGGGATCTCTCCAATAAGTGAAAATATGGATTTATCTTTGAAGTTTTGGGTTATGATATTAGGCTAGTTATGAAGGCCAAGGGTTTTGTTTGTTTTTTGGATGGTTGAGCATGAATACTACTTGAGGGGAAATTTCTAAATGCAAAACAGTTTCAAAGGTGAAAAGTTTCAAGTGAATAGAACAACTATGGCTAAAGAGATAGATATAACAATGGTTTTTAGTCCATTGGGCTATGGAGTCATAACAGGGCTTTAATTGAACAACAACATCAAGAGTGATCCAAGGGGCAAGTCATCTACATCACAATATTATTGAGATTAAAATGATCGAATGGAAACAATAAAGTGTTGGAGATGGTGGAAACTGATAATAATTTCACAAAGGATTTATAGTCAGTCCAAAAAAGAAAATCCTCTTAAGTAACTATTTAAAACCAACCAAGTGCAGGGCTAACCATTTACCTCTTGGGCAAGTTTGTATTAAAGTAGATTAATTGAAAAACAATCCAGTAATCCACATAATTACCTTCAGAAAGTATGAAAACATATAAGAGAAACAAAGTATAAACTTAAGTTCAGATAAAGTACTTATAAATCTATTCTGCTTTCAGTAAACACCAAGGGAAACTTTCAAGATCTGCTTTTGGAGAAAAACTAGGACCAGGGCACACCATATCTTCCATAGTCATCTTTAATAAGCGAAATAAGGAAAAGCAAACAGTAGGACGAGGGAACTCCAACATTCCTAACTGTTTAGACTATATTAAATCATTCTTAAACAAACAAATTGGAAGAAAACATTGAGATAAAGCTTTTCAGTTAGAGAAGGTTACTGATATACAGTAGGTCCTAACTCTATAAATGTTGTTCTTTATCAAAGAAAGTGAACAATATGACATACATATAAGGAAAACAAATAACAAAGAAAGGAGCACTTCACCAGTGATACAGACCAGGATCCCAAGAAACAGCTTGTTATTAATGTCAAACCAGTTATAGTATTCAAGTCCAATGTTTCAGTTCAGCAATCATCTTCACTATTCAGCCTAACTAATCTATCACAAGCAGAGCTCCAAGGGCCAGTGAACACTATTTACAATCAGAATTTTAAGCTCAAATATATTTCAATGCTCTACAACCAACCTCTCACTCATCTTCTGCAGTAGTATATATAGAAGGATTAGGAGGTGAGATCTGATAAAATATCTCAATTACAATTAATATAGAATTAATGGCTTATTGGCCTTTGAGGGGCTCAATGAAGAAAATTACATACATATCCTCTGTATTAAATGTTTTACATAATGATTAAGCTCGGTGGGAGCTTGTGTTGACCTCTGAGGCTCTGTGTGGCATCAAAGTAACTCTGCAGGTGTCTGTCATTCAGTTCTTTGGCCGAATTTTCTCTTTAGCTGCATTGCGAGACAGACATCTGGTCTTGATCAATAACTTTGGCCTCTGATTGAATACTTTGAGGCACATGTGGCGTCGTGGTAGCTAGAGGGATCAATTTTCCTCTATTTGTGGCGGTGAAGGGTTTCTGTCGGTTAAAATACTTCAGATTTATTTAAACTGTGTTTTTAAATAGGGGATTAGGCTTTTGATAATCATTCTTAGCCGTGATCCCCACAAGATCTGTCTTTTAATTCTCTGCTCTAATAAATTTTTGTCTTCTGCACTGATACTCTCTAACTACACCCGATTCATGGTTTTTTCTGATGTACAAGGCTGCACAGGGGCGATATGGCATCAATGCCTGAAGGAACATTGATGAAACGTGTTTTCAACACCCTGTGATGATTTTCTTTGGTGACTCGAAGGCGGGAGGATCGTCATCCTCTGCCTTCAAATTTTCCTCGAAAAATGTTAATAAAACCTTGAAACCCTGCAAGATACAAACAATTTATTATAAAATCCATGCATTTATAGGTTTTTTGCTGCAAAGGCATGTGGAGGAAGCATGGCCATTGGATGGCATCATCCAATGTTTAGGATTGATCGGAGAACGCGGAAGAAAGATTAAATCAGAGTCGTCGATCACGCAGAGATCGACGGTGGAAATGAACTAGATGGCGCGCCGGGACCATGTTAAGCATCGGGCATCTTCGGCGAGTGATAGCCGTCGGATGACCTGCCCCAGATCGGATGGTACACAGCGATATCGTTGGGCATCCATGTCCGAACAATAATGTGCGATGGACGGCAGTTTTATGAACAGTGGCCAAGCCACGTGTCAATCGATGAGTGGAATTGATGGCGATCGAGAAAAAAAATCTTTCGCCCAAAGGTGGTGCAATAAATACCACGCGGTTTTTCGGAACAGGTTAGTGGAATGTGGGGACCACGGGAGATGGGCTCCGCACCGTCGATCTGCAGATCAGATCGACGGTGGAGATTCATTTGAAATTTGGACCGGCAAAAACTTTGTAATATATATAAAAAAATGAATTTTTAACAAAACCAAAGGTTTTTAAAACTTTGGGCAAGTGCGTTCAATATTTAAAATGGCTCAGCGCCCAATTGTGGGGCCGAGGCTCATATGAAGGGTCATACAACCAGGGATTTATGCAGGAAGGGGATAAGACCCATATGTGTACAAAATGTGGGTTTTTATGGAATTTTGATGATTTTTGAAGGTTTAGAGGGGTTCCGATAAGGCAAAGGAGTCTTTGAACCTTATCAAAGGGTTTTTGAAGAAGGGGAAAAGAAAAAACATGAAAATGGAGGTTTTTCATGGGAAATGAAAGGGTTAAAAATGAGGTTAGTCTGGAAGAGGGGAGAGAGGGAAATGGCGCTTGCAGCAGTAATCTGGCTTGGAAATCAGCAGGATTTCTGAGTTATGAAGGGAAACACCAGTGAAGTTTTGGACAGAGGAAAGGCATGAGGCCTTCAAGAGTCTTCAAGAGCCAACACTTTTTAGTAATAAAATGTGTTCCTTGAAGGCTCAAAAAGTCTTAGCCACCTTTTGCTATAACAAATATTATAGGTGGCTAACATCTACAACCCTTCATTGCTCTTGCATGTTTAGGATGGTATGAGGTTCATTTTCGGATGCCTGGGTGGAGGGATCCTCTTGATAGGATTGCTCGATGGCATGTAAGGCATCTCTATATCACAAAATATCTAGAGAAGGGTGGGTATAGTGCCCATAGTTGCTGCAGAGAGCGCATGTGTGATTGGTACGCAACGCTTTGCCTTTACCTTTGGTGGTAGGTTCCTTTTTGTGGGAACATGACATCGCGATCTCTGTTTCGAAGCTAAGGAGTGGTTTTAATTCATCTGGCTCCAGAAAAATATGGGTAGGATGACCTATTACGTCGCATATGGTGCACAATTGTGATTCCCATTGAATGGTGGGGTTCGCCATATTCTTTCCTCTTTTCTTGGTTTTCTTAGCCGTAATCACCAGTTTTGCAATGGGAACTTCCTTTGCAGGGGTGGTCTCAGCCATTTCTTGGATGTGTGAGGGCACCTCAAGACTGAGGGGCTTCAAACCTGTGGTAGTAACATGGGTGGCTCCTGTTTTGATTGGAGGAATGAGGTACCACACTGGGAATTCCAACGATATGTTGGGTAATACCAGTGTTGCCAAAACGTGTTGGGAGATGAAGCCAGGTGGGGGGTAGAGGAAAGGGGTTTGGGAAGCGGCATAGGCTAGAGAGGTTGTCATGGTCAATGCCTCGGTGTTGTTACTGCTTGAGTCTGTGTCCTGACTAGCCTCAGCGCTTGACGTGGACATCATGCATATCGAAGCTCCTGTGACATCAGGTGATGCCTCAAGGATAATGGGAGGATCTCCTAGGAATGACCGTAGAACGGAAAACGGTTTGAATTATCCAAGGTCATATTCTTGGTACCGTGAGAGAGATTCGAGGCTGTATCTACATAGGGTAGAATTACATCGGTGTTGGTTAGGGGTTGCTTCTCGCTGTGCATCAATTGAGATACAATAATGATGTGATCCTCATGGGGGAACATCATGATGCGGAGATGGAGGAGGCTATGGTAGACATGGCGTACATATAACTCAGTCTAAGGAGTATATTTTAATCCAAGTGAGCGTCCAAGACTTCAATTTCTATGTGGACCATCTTTCCAGCTAAACATATCGGGACATTTTGGTAGAGGCCGAAGGGGGTCTAAGGACGACTGTCATATGCTCGAAGCGTGATGAATGAGGGTTTTAGTTCTGGAGAACCTAACTTCTGCCAAATTTTTTTGGACATGATGCATGTGGATGCACCCTCATCTATGACTCATCGGTGGATAGTGATATTATGCACCGACACCAGTATTTGGAAGGCAACCATGGAAGGAAGCTGGGGGGTGGCTTTGTCTAAGTCAAAAGCCATCAGGCGCGTATCGGCAGGGTCGATAGTGCCTAATGCAGAAAGTAGGGCTTTCCACAGTTTTGAGCATGACTGCAAAACTTCCAAAGTTGACATGGTTGTGGTATATTGTGCTAAATCTTCTATACTGCTATAATTATGGGTCGCTTTGGAGTAGTATCCTGCTCGCCTATTAGGTCCCTTTTCCATATTTGGCAATGGTTCTATAGGAATATTTGAAATGGTCAAAGGTACAGTTGCCCCTGACGTATTGGTGTTTGGTGGGTTGTCATAATTGCAATTATGGGTTTGGAAAAACATCTCCTCTCCAATCATGTAGATTTCATAGCTGATTTTCCCAGAATCTTCTGTATTTTGCTGGTGAGTGCTTACCATCCCTTAGTTGGGGAAAGGTTCTTGCATCACGGCTGGTTGCTGGGAAGATCCTCCTTGTCATATGTTACTATGTAGTTTTTTTAGCTCAAGGAGATCAGGACAGTGGTGAGTATAGTGCCCATAGTCACCACATATCGAACATGAATGGTTTGTTTGAAGAGGTGCCCTTTTTCATTGTCATTGGGAATCGTTGGGTGCCTGGTTCTAATTCCGGTTGGATTTACCTCCAGCCTGGGATCATGGTGGGCAATGCTGGTTGTTGCCACCCTATCCAGGGTTCCCTTTTGGCTTGTTTTTGGATTTTTTCTTTACCATGGTAGGAGGGAAATTCTCATGATTATATTGGTGTGGCTGCTTTTTGGACGACTCCACAAAGTTCACCTATGCATTGTTTTGCATAGGTGATTCGTGTGTTGGGGACTGAGTGTAATGTGGTCCCGGTTTGCACCTAACTATTGGAGGGGGTTTCTTCTGTCAGTTTTTATTTTTGCATACTGATTCCCCTGAGCTAGAGGATAAGGTCCTCCCTGGTGATACGCTTGCGCCCTATTAGTAAAATTTTTTTGGGGCATATGATGACTTTGAAAACCGGGTTGAGGCATGTTCTGGGTAGAACTATATGTATAACTGGGGTTTTGACTGTTGCTACCTTGGTAACCCTGGGTCAATGACCCAATTAGTCTGTCTGCAGAGTTCGACACACCTGACACTTCTTGATAAGTTTGCAGGTGCGGGGCGTTAGGTGGGATGTTATAAATGTATCCTGACTGCGTATAAATAAGCTCAAGATTTTGGGCTTTACTGATTGAGTCCTCTTCGGATGTGGGGTTCTGCTGCGCCACATCCTTTGAAATCTCTACTATTAGAGTTTTCAAGAACAAATCTAAGAGAACTCGGTCGTCGAGTTTGGCTTTACATAAACTGCGACGCTGCCTCCATTCATGGAGATGGTCCGAGATGTGGACAATGAGGTTTTGTCTAAAATGAGTCAATAATTCCATTCTGGAATCATGGTGAATGGGTAACTAAAAATATTTTAGGAACGCGGTAGCGAGGGAGCTAAAGGTTCCATGTGAAGTTGAAGTTTGCTCCACGTACCATTTTGCAGCTACTCCTGTGAGAATGCGTTGGAATAATCTCAATCAAATAGTGTCATCAATGATACTATTATATGAGCACCATAGGTGAAAGGTCATGACATGATTACCTGGGCCGTCTGCTTGCTTTCCTTTGAATTTTGGTATATTTTAAGGGAGATTCGTGGGAATGAGAGGCCATGTAGGATCATGCGTGATGAAGTCATTCATTAGCTTGGTTAATTCGGGTAGATTCAATGAAGCTAAGAAAGGTGACTGAGAAGTTGACACCATTGTAATGTGTGAAGACAACATTTTGGTTTGAACGAGGGTTAGTCTGTGACATACCTTGTTGCGTATTTAGATGGCTTCTCATATGGGATGCACTCCTCTGCCCCCTGGGGGTTGTGGGAGGAGTGGCATGTGGTGTGGTTTTGGGAGACCGACTAGGGTTCCCAACTAAGGCTTCCCCAATAAAGGATGAACCAATGACGGTGGTAGTGTTTCATCTTTGACGCCTGAATGGAAAAAGACCTCGAACCCCTCCTGATAATGGGGGGAGGTCCAAAAGACGCCTGGATCGACAAGGCTCCATTGGGACTACCAGGTGTCACCCAAATTTTGGAAAAATTTGAGAGGATAGAGTCTATGATAAAATCAAACTTCTTGTCACATACATAAAACAAAGCAAAAAATAAAATAGATTTCCCTTTAAATTAATCTATGTGATCAAGCAATCAAAAAAGTGGTTTTTTTTCGTTTGTGTTACTCAAAATCCTAGAAGACCTATGCGTCCTCACACACTCAAAAGTAACTGGGCCTTGATAATATTTCTTACGAGTGCTAGCACAACGTCCCGTAAGAGCTAGTGACACCCCCAGTCAGTCAAAGAGAATCCACCAAGGTAAGGGTAGAGGGTCTAGTGCTTGCCTGCACCGTCACCTATAGTGTAAAGGTTGCCCTAGTTTTTTGCCACTAAGAACCACCATCCCACGTGAGCATTCTATTCTTGGGCTTCTTGGTATTCAGCTAACAGTACCGAGTATCAACCGGGTCAGGTAGCCCCAACTGATACCGCATGCACTGCGCCTAAGCCTAACCTCCCCTGAAACGAGTCACTGTCGTGCTTGGGTTTTCTTTACCATGGGTTGATAGGTGGATTTGAAGCTCCCTAAATACACAACTTCTATGTTTCAATATGTAGTATGATCAAGGCAGATTATTGGATGCCTACCCCCTTGATCCTAACTTAGGCTATAAATTCTTTTGTGGACCCTGTGGGGAGAATTTAGTGATTTTGGTTAAGTTAGTTTTAGATGTCTTTGCTTTGCTTAGTGGGTGTGTGTGTGTGAGCATAAAGTGGACAAGCACATATTTTGAACGTGTGGATATCGTTGAACCTTTACAAAATCCGTTATTTAAATTATGTTGTATTGTTCTTGGCTCAAATGGAAAACATGTGCGGATAATGGGCCACTTTCAAATTTTCCTAGTTAATCTATGTGATTAACTATAGGGAGACGGTGAATTGTGAATATGAAGCATTCATATGCTTACCTAGGATCACCGGAGGGTGCAAAGGTAGCAACGATTACTTTCTCTTCTATAAAAAATTCAATCCTAGTCTCGCAATTCCTAGTGCAAAAAATTGAACTAAACTAAAAACTTTTACACTAGAACAAAGAAAACTAGTTATGCATGTGTGGTCTTGGGCCACTTACTTGGAATAGTTATCTAGGTGTGAGTACCAAAATTTTCAAAACATAAATTTTTCGAAATGCAAGTTACTTTCCCCCCTACTTAAACTATGTGTAATTTTTGCAAAAATCAACTTGAAGTAAAACTGACACTAAGCCTACGGAAAGCAGCTAAAAGTGAGTTTTAACAAGCTACAGGGTACAACAACCAGTGCTGGAAGGTGTATTAGGGGCTGCCAAGCACTTTAAAAACATAAAAATATAGAATTTATAGAGAAATTTCTCATTCTATAAATTGCACACAAAAGGCTGAGATAGGTGCACTTTCTGTGCATGGGTTAGCATTGAAATCACGCCCTGCACGTCTGTGAGGAAAAAACGCGCGCAAAATCCTGCAAGTAAAAAATTTAGGAGTTTCTCTTCTTCAATCTATCACTCGGGGTGAATCTAGGGACTACAAGAGAAATCAGAGGACATTCAACTCCACTCCACAGCATAGTTAGAGGTCTCCTGCAAAAGAAGGCACAACCACATAAACTTGGTAATAAAACATTAGTGGAGTTTCCAATCCTATTGTGGTGTGTTTGGTGCATGCATGTACAAAATCACACCAGTTTAAGGGGTGTGTTTTAACCCTTTAAACTATTGGTAACAGGTAGAAAGAAGTGGAGTAAATGAGCATACTATATATAAAAATACACATGCAAATGTAATCTAAAAACTAAACTAAAACTAAAAATAAATAAACAGAAGCTATGAACGATTCAAATGACACAATAATGCAAACAGTGTCTCTAGGCCCCTCTTATTGAGTGCTGGTAGTAAGGAGAGAAATACTTTACCCTCTTGCCAAAGGGCCCCTAGACAATGGTTCTAGGTCCCAATGCAAGGATGTGATTATCCCAAGCTTGCCTCAGTGCAGTCTCCATCTCTCTCTACTATGTGGACTAAGCTTGTTGGATGGCCAACAAGTGAGTCCCCTCTATCTTCAACTTCGGGTCACACACTGATGGTATTGCTTGGGAAATTCTGGCCAACATAACAATGTGATCACCCATTCTTCATCTCATGGTGGCTTTATATAGGGGATTTCAAATCCTCGTTCCCTCCCTTGGTACATTGTTGATGGTGACCCCAAGGGAGAGGTATGATTCTTTTGTTGAGATTCAAAAAGATGATGAGCTTAGTGAAAAGAGGCTTTCACTAAGTGGGCTTGCAGGCTATATTTGGCGCAAGTCTATTTTTTAGACTATGTCTATTTTTAGACATGGTGATCATATTTCAGAAGTTGCAAGATGCTATTTATGGATGGTTGGTCAAGTTGGAAAAATATATGAAATTATATTTTTAGAATATTGGGTGAAGTCTATTTATAGATCGTCGAAATAAAAATAGAAGTGTCGATTATTATTAGCTCTTAATAATAATCTGACAATAAACAACAACTTGTTCTCTTGGAGCACTTAATTTCAGTGCACAGATTTGGAAAATCAGTGGGATGAAGGAATTACACAATTCCTAGGGTTTACTGGTGGTTCATGCATGGAGGACTCAGTTAGAACTGAAGTGGCAAAGTTATGACAGAGTTGGAAGACTAGTTCATGGAGTTGTTATTCAGTTTAACTCAGTTAATGGAGTTAAACTCAGTTGAGCTAGTTGTATCTAGTCTAACTTAATGATACACTAGTGAGAGTGGAGTGAATTAATTAGTTAATTAATTCACAAATAATAATTCATTAATCAACTGAACAATACAACAATTAACTACAGTGCATGTCAGTTCCAGCGGAGACCCAGTGGAGAGATAGGTGAAAGGGCAAGATGGACTATCTGTTGTGACTATAGTGATGCATTGATTGCACCACACACACATTGGAGTTTCCAATGAGGATTACGCAGTCAAGGCAAGGGTAATTCGAATTCATTAAAGCTATTCTTCAGCAAGGATTGTGCAGTGGAGGGAGGCTAGCAGGTGGCAATAAATTAGTGCATAGATTTTCAGATTTCTTCTGATTAGTGTGTGACAATTGATTGTACTGAGAGCTTGATGTACTAAGATTTGTATGATATTGTTACATGATCTCCATGATACATAATATATGATAGTTGGGGTTTTCAGATTTAGGATTTCCCATTAAACAACTGTGTTATGTGAGATTTTTTTTATTGCTTCATGTGTTTGAAATTGGTTTTAATTTCCGCAAAAGATTAACAGTGGAAGGATTTTGTATTTATCAAGAAGATAAAATATTGTTAGATCAGGAGAATCTGGACATGTACATGCATATTTTATATAATTTCTACATGGTATCAGAGCAGTGTTAATTCTTGAAGATTGCAATTTTGAAGAATTGTTGAGTTTGTGCTGGTGGACAATTCGAATTTGCTTCATAAAATTCTTGGTGCGACAGTTGAGTATACATTGAAATGTCTTTCAATGGGTTGCGATTGGAGTATGCCCTTGATGGGAGCTCTAATTACATAGCCTGGAAGGATAGGATGGAGGCAGTGCTGGAGGATAATGGATTTAAGGAGTTCATCGATAGCAATGTTCCTAAGCCGGGATCTAGCGATGCTGCATTACTTGACGCATGGCAAAAGAAGGTAGCAAAGACAAGAAGAATTTTGTTGGAAGGTGTGAAGGACCATATTTTGTCCAACCTTCATGGGAAAGCCACTCCATTCTTAATTTGGAAGGCTTTGACATATTTTTTCCAAAGCAGCAGCAACCAGAGTAATTTGGTGTTGAAAGATAAGCTAAGAAAAATAAAAATGGAGAAGGGCGACAGTATTCCAAAATATCTCACGAAGTTTGTCCACTGTAGGGATGAACTGGGAAGTGTGGGGTTTATTTTTGATGATGAAGTCTTGGTGAGATTGGATCTCCTTGGGCTTTTGAAGAGTTGGCATAGCTACAAATACTATGTCAATGGATGGGAGAAACTGCCGGGATGGGAGTGACTTTGGTTAGATCTTGTGCAGGAGGAGATAAGGCAAGGTACTAGGGATGGCTATTCATCGAAGAATGAAGATGAAGATAATTTTTCTTTGGTTGAAAAAGTAAGGAAAGGGAAGGGCAAGAAATTTCCTGCAAAATCCGATGCTAAAGGCAAGAAGCAGGATTTTTGCAAGGTGAAATGTTTTCATTATCACGAACATGGGCATTTCGCCACTAACTGCGCACAGAAGAAGAACAACAAGAAGGCTATTGGAGATACAGCTAGAGAGGCCTTAGCATCGCAATTTGAAATTTATTTCTCTTTGATTGCATGCTTGGTTTCAAGCTATATGGGATCGGTGTGGTATCTTGTTAGTGGTGCGTCTTTCCATATGACGGGAGACAAGGAGTTGTTTAGTGACTTGGAGGAGAAGGACCTTCAAATGCATATAGAGATGGGCGACGATGGTCGATACAGTGCGACCAGCATTGGGACCATTACCTTTGAGAGGGAGTCTGGTAATCCATTCTTGTTGAAAGATTTTATGCATGTTCCAGGTCTGAAGAAGAACTTGGTCTTGGTCGCAATGTTGGAAGACAAAGGTTATGATGTTGTTTTCAATGAGGGAAAATATTTCCTTCGACATAAAAAAATGGGTCAAACCAAGAAGATGGGGATTTGAGTTAAGAATCTCCACAAGTTGGAGGTAGATGGCTATGCTGTAATGGTGGGCAAAGCAGAAGAAGTGGTGAGTTGGGATGAGGGTGAATTATGGAAAAGGAGATTGGGCCATCTTCACCATGGCGCTTTGAAGATTTTGTAGTAGATTTATACTGGACTTCCCAAGGGTACTCTTGTGCAGTCAGATCATTACAAGGGATTTACTATGGGTAAGTTTGTGAAGACCACCTTTCATGAGAAGGAGAATCGTGCTTCGGTGATCCTGGAGAGAATTCACACAGACATGTGTGGAGCTTTCTCGGTTGCTTCAACAAAAAAACACACGTATTATGTTATATTTGTTGATGACTATTCTTGTATATGCTGGATCTTATTCATGCAGAAGAAGAGAAAAACATTCTCAAATTTCTGTGAATTTAAAGAATTGGTGGAGAAGAAGTCTGGGAAGCAAGTGAAAGCTCTATGGAGTGATAATGGTAGTGAATACATCTCGAGCAAATTCAAAGACTTCTATAGCAAAGAAGGAATTCGAAGAGAACTCATAGTGCCTCATAACCCACAACAGAATGGGGTCACGGAGAGGAAGAACAGAACGATCATGGGTGCTACACGAGCTATGCTTGAGAGGGAGCTAGACTTGCATGCAAAGGAGGAACTGCCTGTTCCAAAAGATGAACCTCTAGATGTGGATCAACCATAGGAGGAGATTCATGGAGTGGAGGAGTCCACTCATGCAGAGCCAAACATCAGACAAGGCAGAAAGCGTACCACAGAAGCTGATATACTGAAGCTTGATGTAGCACAAAATGTATGAGTCCATACATCACAGTGCAGGCAGAGACAGTCACTTGACCGATTTACTGGATACATGGCTCTTATGAGGAAGTGTATCGTGATAGAGCCATCTTCTTTTGAAGAAACAGTGCACGAGCCCACATGGGTAGATGCCATGGTGGAGGAGTATGACTCCATTGTCAGAAATAGTGCTTGGGAGATTTTTCCAAGGCCAGTGGGTAAATCAATTATAGGATATTATAGGATCAAGATGGATCTACAAGGTAAAGCAAGTTGTTGATGGGAGCGTCGAGAATTATAAGGCAATATTTTTTCCTCGGGGCTTCTCACAGATATAGGGGATTGATTATGAAGAAACCTTTGCACCTGTCACATGGTATTCTTCCATAAGGACCATCCTTGTTCTCTCAGCGCAGATGGGTTGTAACATTCATCAGATGGATGTGAAGAATGTGTTCCCTAATGGGATCATTGAGGAAGAGGTGTACTTTGAGCAGCCTGAAGGATTTGAGATCTTTAGTAGCGAGTTGCATGTGTGCAGGCTCAAAAGAGCATTGTATGGGTTGAAATAAGCACCTCGTGCTTGGTACACTTGGATTGACATCTATTTCACTGGACTTGGCTTCACCAAGAGTGAGGCGAATGAAAACCAATACCAAATTGTGGTGGAGGGTAAGATTTTAATCATTTTTCTTTGTGTTGATGATTTAATACTAATGGGTGATGAGTAGTTGATACACTCATGCATGGCAAATCTTGCAAAGGAGTTTGAGATGAAGGATTTGGGCCTCCTTCATTATTTCCTTGGATTGGAAATATGGCAGCGGGAAGGTGAACTGTTTGTGTCTCAAGGCAAGCATGCTCGAGAGATACTGGAGAAGTTTAACATGCAAGGCTGAAAGCCTATCAATACTCCTCTTCTAGGAAATTGGAGGAAAGAGGATGCTACATCAGCAAAGGTAGTGGATGCTGTTTTTTATCAATAGTTGGTGGGTTCACTCATGTATTTAGTTAATACAAGACTGGACATATGCTATGCAGTGAAACAGCTTTCACAAGAAATGGTTAAGCCTACCAAGCTCTTTTGGAAGGCAGGAAAGCATGTCCTGAGGTATCTTAGGGGTACATATGAGTATGTCTTATGGTACAGACAGACGGATGAGGTGAAGTTGCATGGCTTCATGGATGTAGATTGGGAAGGCAGCCCAACAGACAGAAAGAGCACATCAAGAGGGATTTTTAGTATCAGATCTACGGCAGTTTCTTGGTATAGCAAGAAACAAAGATCCGTGGCACTCAGTTCAGTGGAAGCAGAATACATGTCAGCAAGTCAAGCTGCATGTGAGGCTATCTGGATGAGGAAGATCCTAGTTGGTTTGTTCGGTTCACATTTAGATCCTATAGTGATACATTGTGATAATCAGAGTTGCATTAAACTCTCTATTAATCATGTGTTTCATGATAGATCTAAACATATTGATATCCGGTACCATCATATCAGATATTATGTGCAGCGGAAGATCATGTTGCTTTAGTACATTCCTACGGAAGATCAGGATGTAGATATTCTAATGAAGGCGCTCACCAGGAGAAAATTCAAATACCATAGAGGCAAGATTGGGGTGAAGGATAATCCCTATCTCGTTGAGAGGGAGTGTTGAGATTCAACAAGATGATGAGCTTAGTGAAAATATTCGCCTTCACTAAGTGGGCCCGCAGGCTATTTTTGGAGCAAGTCTATTTTTAGACTATGTCTATTTTTAGACATGGTGATCATAATTCAGAAGTTGTTGTCTGCTCAACTTAGTGTTCCTAAATTGAGGTCATAAATTATCAACCAGGGCTAGTAAATTGTTGAAGTGAAGTGCACTATATGTGCCTAGGTATTTGTTTCTCACTACGTCGTGTTTAGTGTTTTTTTCCAATGTTTTTAGTTTTATGTTTTTATTCTAAGAGGAAAAGAACTAAGTTTTGGCAAAGAGAAGTTGGTCACACTAAAACAGAGCAAAACCTATTCTAAACTATGTATGGCACTTAGAAAATGCAAAACTTTGACAAGAAAATAACTCACAACATGAAATCAATAACTCACAACATGAACTCAGTCCAATTCATTCATCAAAAATATGTTGGAATAGCTAGAGAAAAGGATAAGTTAGTGCCATGAGGTTCTTCTAAGTAAAAAACTACCTACAAGATCACAGAGAAAATATTATCCATGGCTAGAAATTTGTTGGAACATATTTGGGAAAGATAGTCTGCAACACAATGAGGAAATCTACTCTAAATTAACCTATGACACTGAAATTAATCCATTCTGCAACTTAAATTATCACTACTAAGCCTTATTCGGAAGTTAGGAGTATTTTGGAATAGTTTTGGGAAACATGCTATTTGTACAATTATAAGAGATTGCAGAACAGTTAAGGCCTTGAACTGATATCACTAATTCCTGTCCATATGATGATGTGTTGGAAGAGATTAATAACAAGAGTAGTTTGTAAATAATGAAGGCCTTGAAGTTTAATGGAACAAAACTAACTAATGAAACTAAAAGTACAATAGATAAAGCTGAACTAAATTGCAATCATTCAAACTTCAAATACAGTGACCACAACTGTACTAGAATGCCATTATCCTAACTTGAAATACAGTGAACAGAAACTGAACTAGCGCGCCATTAATCTCCGGAGTATTAAAACTACACTTATAATTCAACTAATCTCTAAATTATTACAGCCCTATCTCGTTCAGTATTAGGGATATTTTGGAACAATTTGAAAGAACAAGTCTAGCTGTAACAATTGATGTAATTGAGCAAAAAAACGTAAAGTTCAGAAAAAGGAAACTAATTCCTAAAATACTACAGTTATATCTCATTCAATATTGGTGATATTTTGGAATAATTCGTGAGAAAAAGACTAGACTGTAGCATCCAATGCAAGTGAGTATAAAAACACAAAGTTCAGAAAATTGCTTAAACTAGGAATGCAACAAGGCTAAAATTACTTATCTAAACAATGTGCACAAAGATTCTCGGGTAGTAGGGGCCCTCTACCACCGGATCAACATGCAAATCTCCTCAAGATTTCCTCAGATCTTGCAATAAAGCGGTGCTTCTTTCATTAAAGGAAAAGTATTTCAAAAATAGAGTATTACGGTCTTTTGAGATCTAGCAACAAAACATAAATCTAGCTAGTCGTTTCTCGGTCTCCCGAGTCATTCTTATAAGAAAATTACATAACTTCCCTTGAGATAAAATAGGAATAAATTTCTTTCCCAACTAAAATCAAATTAGAACTCTGGTGGAGGTCTCGTACCGTGATTAAAGACATCTGTACAATACTTGTCCTATTAGAAGTTTGGCTCTTAGTTTTGGTTTCCCACGTGCATAACCACCTGTAGAATTCTGCTCAGACTTCGTAGGGAGCAAGGAATGATGTGGATGAAGTCTGGAATTCACCCATATGCATTTTTATTTGAGGTGACACCTGGAACCTGTGAGAACATGAAGATAGCTGCGGAATAGGCCACTGGCTATAGAATGGCTGCATTCTGTAGCTAAGTCTAGTCAAAAATTACTACAACAACAAAACCATGAAAATATAGCAAGTCAGTCATTGTATAAATTCCTAAAGTGTCTTTAACCAATATTATTGACCATTTAATCCTATAATTGATAAGGGACAAAGGAAATGAAGTGAAATTTGGTGAAGGGAAAGAACATATTTGGGGCTCAACATACCCCCACTGCAAAGTTTTTGCATGTCCTCATGCAATCAACTCATATATTATGAGACTTCTGCTAGGACATCTAGGCTCCTTCTTCTGCTCTGCCTGATATTCAATGGCCTCCTAGGCTTCCTTATGACCAACTTGAATCTCAAATTTATAAGTGCCCTGCTCAACTTTTTGTTTTTCTTCTTCAATTTCTCACTAGCCTTGTACAACTTTTCCATTTGCAAAGAGAGAGTTGTATTCATATCACTTTTCAGCTTAACCTGCTCCCTTAAAATGTCATTCTCATTCTTGATATGCCTATTGAGTACTTCTAACTCATATTTATCTCTTCTTAGCATATCAATTGTAGATTCTGGTGGGCTAGGAGTTCTGTCTCTACTTTCTGAGGCTCTCTTCTCTAATGTCTCAACATAATTATAAATTTGTTGTTGTGCTGGGTCTATCTCCGGAGCTCCTTCATCAAGATCCTCTTCATATTGGTACTCAGGTGATCTAGCAGTTGGTGTCTCTTCATCCTCAATGTTTATGATTCTCGTTTGTCTAATCCCTGTTTTCTTCAATATACCTCTAAGTCTGTGGCTTCGTCTTGGTTGAGATGGTCCTTCACCTCTCTCCTTGGCATACCTTCTTATCATCTTCTCCTTTTTAAGTTTTTTCCTAATTTTAGTCAATTTCTCAAAAATTATCTCTTCACTGTCCTCTTGTATAGACTTACCAATTTTAGTTTCAACAACTTTGTAAATTTTCCTTCTCCTGCTTCTTCTTGTAGGCTTGCCTTCAGATGGAAGTTCCTTGGGTTCTTCAAAGTGGTTCCTTACTAGAAACTCATCCCAATTGTCTCCCACTTTTCTCAAATGATGTTCAATTAGGATTTTAATTAGGATGTGGTGGTACAAAGTGGTTTCCAGGAATTGAACCCTCTTTTGTACATTAGAGGCCATTCTCTTCAGACTATGAAGAAGGAAAAAGGGTAAATTGATTTCTTCATCTAAGAAATGCATCATTAACCGAATATAATAAACATAGAGGGTACCAAACCTTCCCTCACAAGTTATAAATTTTTTCAAAATGAGCAACATATTCCACCATTTATTCTTCAGTGTTGAGCTAGGAATACCCTTCTTAAAAATGGAAACATCCATACCTCGTGTTTTGAGCATTTGCCTCCATGCCTCATTATGAAATTCCCTATTTTTGAACCACCGTTCTCCTTGCTTGGGTAATTCTGTTTCTTCTGCAATGAAAGACTCTGTAATAGTGAATTTAATATCTCCTATTTTGATCTCTGCTCCATTGAAGGACCGTGCAAATGTTTTAGTTACCTCCTTATGAAAACCATTAAAATTTTCCAAGAATTGTAACCACCCAGCCTGCTGTAGCATTTCTCTAATTTGTGGGTAGCCCTCTAAGTACTTAGTTCCAACTGGTTCGGATCTTACTATGAGACCCATGGCTTCTCTTCTCAACCTTCAATTTACTGTTGTTCTATCCACGGTGAAAATGGTTGTTAAAGAGTTGTTTTTTTACCCCAAAGATGATGTTCTATGTTTATGCAGTAGGAATTAGCTACGGAAGGATGATATGAGGAGATTATAGAATGAGTGAAATGTAGTAAGGGTGATTTACATGAATTAATGAGTTTGGGAACCATCATGGGAGAAAATACCGCGAAAAAATTTCATGAGAAATTCAAAATCATCACTGAATACTTTGGCTGGTGACGTGACTGAATAGGTCACTTCAGTACTTTAACCATTAAGTTTTAAATGATGATTTGAAATGGCGGAGTGGAAGGGATTTTGTCCAAATTTTTTATGATAGGCTTAATAGGAATGATCAACATGAGTAGTTAAAACAACTTTTTGAATCATACATGACCTAACTATACTATAAGTTTCATATTCTGTCATCATAATAATTTTACAACTTTACCTTTGCCTCTCCTTTAAAAAAATTTCTTTCTTTGTGGTTTTGATATGCTTTGTCCTCCTTTGAAAATCATTGATTCTTCAGTCTTCATAACCCCTTTGATTTTTCTTGTTGTCATAAGTGTACAGGATCAATTTGTTGCTGATCAAATGATTACTGGATAGTTGCCTTCTGGATATTTGGCTGCAGAATGTCTAACTGGCTGCAGAATGTACCTGTAGAAACTTTGAAACATGTAATGGAATGTTGTATGAAATGGTTCATGAAATAGAGTGAAATGGATCAGGAGTGAGGTGAAATGTAATGGAATGAAATGAATCACAATTGTGAAGTGGAATGAAACATTAAAAGTGGTCTACAATTTATGATTTGTAACACTCAATCTGAAAAAAGAGATCAAATTTAGAAATCTGAGATGGAAATGAAATGGACCATGAAATGGATTGAATGAAGTATGGATGAATGGAATGAATGAAATATGAATGAATGGATTGAATGAAATATGAATGAAATGAGACATGGTGGAGTGAAACTTATGATTTTGTAATGACTGCTTGCAGAAAAAAAACAAATCTGAAAAGATAAAGTATCAGAAGGATTATGATTTTCAATTTATCTTTTCTGTATGAATATGCTAATCAGTGATTAGTTTTCATGTTTATACTTTTTTTTTTCTTTTTCTTTTTTTATGCTTTTGAATTTAGAAAATTCAACTAAGTTGATGAAGAAGAAAAATTCTTCTTCATTAACTTCACATCACTGTTTTCCTGGAATCTCTTGACAAATTCTTCTCTTGAAAGTGGCTTATGATACAGCTTCAATCTATGACCATTTACATGAAAAGTGACCTTCTCTTCATCTATTGTCCTGATTTTTATTACTCCGTTGTCAAAAATTCTTATAATGTCATATGGCCCAAGCCAATGTGTTTGAAATTTACCTTGAAAATCCTTGAACTTTGAATCAAACAAGAGAGCCCAGTCACCTTATTTGAACTTCTTTTCCTTGATGTACTTATCATGCCATCTAGCACTTTTCTGTTGGACTATAATTGCTTTCTGAACTGCATCTTTTCTGATCTCATCCAATTCATTAATCTACTCCAATCTGTGCTTTTGTGCCTCTGTTAGATCAAGTCCTAGTTGAACTGCCATTTTAAAAGTTTGAATCTGAAACTCTATGGGAAACAAAACTTGTTTTCCATAAACAAGTTCATAAGGAGTATGGTCTGTTGTGCTTCTCTGTGTAGTTCTATAGGCCCACAAAGCTTCAGGAAGCTTGTCTACCCAATCTCTTCTATGTAAATGGATAGTCTTTGTTAGGATCCCTTCAATGCATTTATTGGTAGATTCCACTTGACCATTTGCTTGTGGATGATAAGGAGTATATTTTCTGTGTCTGATTTTGTACCTCTCCATCATTTGTTCCACTAGCTTTGATGTAAATTGAGCTCCTTGATCTATAACAATTTCCCTTGGGACACCAAAACGAGTAAAAATATCCTCAAAAAGAAAATTAACTACAGATGCTTCAGTAGCAAAACGTAATGGCTTGGCCTCTACCCATTTGGTAACATAATCAATACAAACTAATATATTTTTCTTTTGTCTTGATGGAGGACTAATACTTCCTACAAAATCTAAAGCCCATTTTTCAAAAGGTTCAATATGTACCTGAGGCTGCAATGGCATCTCACCTGAAGGAGAAGGTTTCCCTACCCTTTGGCAACTATCACACCTTTTGACATACTCTTTAGCATCTTTAAAAAGGGATGGCCAATAATATCCTAAATGAAGGATCTTATAAGCTGTTATTTTATCAGCAAAGTGTCCGCTACAAGGTTTATCATGACATGCCTTGAGGATCTCAGGCATCTCATCTTCCCAAACACATCTCCTAATGATAAAGTCTGGACCTGTTTTGTATAACTCATTAGCAACCCATGAATATTTTTCACTGTCATACATGATCTTTCTTTTGTCTCTTGCATTCATTATTGAAGGAAATTTCCCTGAAACTAAATAATTAGCAATGTCAACAAACCAAGGAGTTTGAGTAGAAATTGTAAAAAGATATTCATCATGGAATTGATCTTCAACTGGGGTATTGTCTTTGATGTTTTGGAGTCTAGATATGAAATCAGCTATTGTGTTTTGTTTTCCAGGCCTATCTAGAATGGTAATGTTGAATTCTTGTAAAAGCAATAACCATCTTATGACTCTGCCATTAGTAATTGATTTTTTCATTAGATATCTAATTACAAAGTGATCTGTGTGAACAAAAGTTTCATAGCCTGTTATATAGTGTCTGAATTTGTTTATGGCATGAAAAAAAGCTAAAAACTCTTTTTCAGTTACAGTATAATTTAACTCTGAAGGATTCAAATTTTTACTGGTATAGTAGATGGCATAAGGAATCAGGTCTTTTTGTCCCAATACTGCTCCTAGAGCTGTGTCTGAGGCATCTGTTGAAATATGAAAAGGTAACTTCCAGTTAGGTCCCCTTAAAATAGGTGCTTCAGAGATTTTTGTTTTCAAGGTCTCAAAGGCTAACTGGCAATCAAGATTCCACTTGAATTCATAGTCCTTGGTAAGTAATTTGAAAAGTGGAGATGTTATCTTGGTGAATTTTTCTATAAACCTTCGATAATATCCTGTAAATCCAAGAAAACTCCTAACATATTTTTGATAACTTGGAATAGATAAGTTAGAGATGACTTCAACTTTTGACTCATCAACTCTAATCCCATCCCCTGAAATGTGATGTCCTAAAACAATTCCTTCAGTAAACATCATAAAACACTTCTCATGACTTAGTGAAAGATTTGCTTCTTTACATCTCTTTAAAAAAATTTCCAAGTTTGCTAAGGCTTCTTCAAATGTGTTTCCATAAACTGTGAAATCATCCATATATACCTCTACACAATCATGTATTAGATCTGAAAAGATTCCTAGTACCGCCCTTTGAAATGTTGCAGGTGCATTGCATAGTCCAAATGGCAATACTCGGTAAGCATAGGTACCCCAAGGACAGGTAAATGTGGTTTTGTCTTGATCTTCAAGTGCTACTTGAATTTGGTTATAACCACTAAACCCATCTAAAATGAGAAGTACTTTTTGCGAGCTAATGTATCTAACACCTGATCTATAAAGGGTAAGGGAAAATGATCTTTAAGAGTAGCTTTGTTTAATTCCCGGTAGTCAATACATACCCTCCATTTACCATTTTTCTTTGGCACAATTACCAAAGGAGAAACCCACTGACTATCTGAAATGGGATAGATAAAGTTAACATTTAACAATTTCTGCAATTCTTCTTTAACAATTTCCCTAAGATTTGGATTCATCAGTCTTTGAGGTTGTCTGATTGGTTTACAATTTTCCTCTATATAGATGTGATGAGTGCAATTCTTGGGGCTTATCCCTTTCATATCAGTGTACTCCCATGCATATGCAGAAGAATGTCTCTGTAATATTTTGACTAGCTCTGCTTGTTGAGATTTCTCTAGGTTCCTTTTTATGTTTAAAGTTTTGCCTGGAAATATCTCGATTGTAGAGCTGCCAAATTTATCCATGGAATAGAGAGACATCTGTCTTGATGATAAAAACTCAATGTTGGATTCTTCTTGAAATTGTTCATGTTTGTATTCCGAAGAGGATTCAAAGTTCTCTAAGGTATTCAGAATCTAGCTATCTTCACTAATTTCTGAAATTGTGAAGAGAGGTTGTAAATCTTCTTCATCCTCTATCCATTGAGTATCATCCAATTCTGTAATTGTTTTTTCTGGAGAATATAAGGTAAATTTCTTGGTTGAACTACCATCAGAGATGTACATATCACCGAATCTACAACTAATGAAAGCATCAACTATAGCTAACCAAGGTCTTCCTAATATAATAGGATGCCCTCCTAGATTATTCTTAGGAGTTAGGATCATAAAATCCACAGGATATTCCCAAGAATCTAGGGATACTGGAATGTCTTCTATTACCCCATCAGGTTTGATCACAGATCTGTCTGCTAATTGTAATAATGTGGGTGTAAAAAGAAGATTAGGAAGTTTCAGTCTATCCATGATTTGTCTACTCATGATATTGATTACTGATCCTAAATCAATAAGTGTGTTTTATATCTCAATTCCATTGATGTGTATCTTAACAACTAGATTTCCTGGGTCTAGATACTTTGGAATAGCATTCTTACCCATCATGATATCTATTATTTTTCCTACTAGTTGACTTTTCTTTATCTCTCTTATTCTTTTTCCTGTTTTCTTCATGCTCAACTCCTTTATTGTCTTTTCTAAGATTGGAATTTCCTTGATAGCTTGCAATAATGGGATATTAATACAAACATTTCTCAACTCATCCAGGAAATCATAATTAGGCACCATAATTTTTTTTCTATACCCCTATCAATTTTTAATCTTTCTGGAAAGGGAGGTGTAGAAGTGGATGTTGATGGCTGCTCTAATATAGGAGTTGAAATTATTGGTTCTTTTTGTTTTGATTTTTCAATGTTTGAGTCTTGGAAAGATGTGTTCTCTTCAAGATTTTTATTTATCCGTAGAGAATCTTCCTCAGAATTGTCTTGCTCTTGTATGATTACAGAAGGTTTCCTCTTTTCAAGTATTCTTCCAGACCTAAGTTGAACATCACTAAGGTCTAAAGGGGTGATCAAATAAGTTGGAAACTGTTGGCCTTCTATCATATATGTGTTCTGAGGATTTTTATTGTTGGTGTTTGGTATGGGTTGGGCAGGCAACTGATTTTTTTTATGAGGAAATGGTAATGGAATTGGTTGATTGTGATGTTGTGGATTTTGTGGATTTTGTTGAGGATTTTGTTGAAAGTTTTGTTGAGGAGGAAAATGTGAATATGGTGGGTAGGATGGTGGATATTGGTAATACTGAAAGTATCTTCCATAGGGATTTTGTGCTCCTTGCGCCCAAGTTTGTGATTGATTTTGAAATTGGGGCCAAGGTTGCTGCCAAGAATTCCAATTTGGTGGGGGTTGATTATACAACTGATCATGAAATCCTTGTGTTTGAAGTCCTTGCCAAGGTCTCCTAGATAAAAAAATGAGAGATTATGTGGAACTTGTAGGAGTTTCTTCTTTAAAGATAGCTTTAAGACCAGGAAGTGAAGGAAAACTCTTGGTCTCATGTTTTTCTGAACAAATTACACAAGTCTCCACAACTTTTGCATCCAAAGGGCACTCTCTCAAGGCATGTATCTTTCTACATTTGGGACAAAATATTGCTAAGGCATCAGATTCAGTTTTCTGTTTGTTTTGTAACTTAAGGGTGTCTATTTGTTCACTAAGACTCCCCAAGATATCAGATTTGAATTCATCAAGCATATTTCCTATTTCTTCCCTACTTACTGTCCCAGAAGCAGATTTACTTGCCCTTGCAAGAGCAGGGTCTCTTGGTCCTTTTATAGTTTTAGATTTCCCTCTTGAAAGGTTGATACATAATTCAACTATTTCAGTTAATGTGAGCTGAGATATATCCCCTTTTCCCATCATGTTAAGGACATCTAACCATTCATCCCTAATTGTCTTCAACAAGAGAGCTTTCAAGGTGTCTTGGTCTAAGTTTTCCATTTTTTCCCTCTTGATGTTATAGTTAAACCTCTCCAACAAATCTTCCAAATTTTCATCCTCTTTTTGTAACATTTTAAGCACTTCTTCCTTATGGTTGACTGGCATACAGTAATCCAAATACCTCTCCATAAATTCTTGTTTCATGTCTTCCCATGTCCTAATATAACTATTGATCAAACTCATAAACCATTTTAATGCTGCTCCTTTCAATGTTGAAGGGAATAGTTTATGTTTTTGAGCATCTTGTAAGTAGTCATAGGTTCTACATAGGACTTCAAATTCAAATAGGAAGGTTTTAGGATCTTCAGTTTTGAGTCCATAAAATTTTGGAAGGACAGAGGGTGAAATTTTTTTCATAGTTGCATTGGTTTCTTCCTCTACTATAGGAAATCCAAAAGAGCTTCCCATTTATCTTCTACCTCTTCCTCCACCTCCTTCTCCTTCTGCACCTCTACCTCCTTCTCCTCTACCTGTACCTCTACCCCCTCCAAATAGTGTGTGTTCTCCATTAAAAAATCCTCCTCCCCCTTCTTCTGGCATAGTTGATTCTTTTGTAGAAGTTGAAAAGTTTAGGTCTCTAGCAAGGGTCCTTGAATCTTCTTCTAAGACAGGTTCAGTGGATGAAGTGGAAGGTCTTTCTAATGGATTATCTGATCTTAATTCCTCTGGAAGTCTAGGATCGGTAAAGGATGGAATGTGGGTTTGAGTTGGAGGTGTGCTAACTCTTGGTCTTGGTGAAACAAGTGGTGTTCTAGGAATCAAGCTTCTGCTTCTTATGAATCTACCCCTTGAGTCTCTTTCTCTACGCATATCATTGTTTTTTGGAGGTAAGAAATAAGGCTACCTAGTTACACTTCCCCGGAAATGGCGCCAAAATGTATGTTCAACTTAGTGTTCCTAAATTGAGGTCATAAATTATCAACCAGGGCTAGTAAACTATTGAAGTGAAGTGCACTATATGTGCCTAGGTATTTGTTTCTCACTACGTTGTGTTTAGTGTTTTTTTCCAATGTTTTTAGTTTTTTGTTTTTATTCTAAGAGGAAAAGAACTAAGTTTTGGCAAAGAGAAGTTGTTTGTATAACTAAAACAGAGCAAAACCTATTCTAAACTATCTATGGCACTTAGAAAATGCAAAAATTTGACAAGAAAATAACTCACAACATGAACTCAGTCCAATTCATTCATCAAAAATATGTTGGAATAGCTTGAGAAAAGGATAAGTTAGTGCCATGAGGTTCTTCTAAGTAAACAACTACCTACAAGATCACAGAGAAAATCTTATCCATGGCTAGAAATTTGTTGGAACATATTTGGGAAAGATAGTCTGCAACACAATGAGGAACTCTACTCTAAATTAACCTATGACACTGAAATTAATCCATTTTTCAACTTAAATTTTCACTACTAAGCCTTATTCGGAAGTTAGGAGTCTTTTGGAATAGTTTTCGGAAAAAGACTATTTGTACAATTATAAGAGATTGCAGAACAGTTAAGGCCTTGAACTTATATCACTAATTCATGTCCATATGATGATGTGTTGGAAGAGATTAATAACAAGAGTAGTTTGTAAATAATGAAGGCATTGAATTTTAATGGAACAAAACTAACTAATGAAACTAAAAGTACAATAGATAAAGCTGAACTAAAATGAAATCATTCAAACTTCAAATATAGTGACCACAACTGTACTAGAATGCCATTATCCTAACTTGAAATATAGTGAACAGAAACTGAACTAGCGTGCCATTAATCTCCGGAGTATTATAACTACACTTATAATGCAACTAATCTCTAAATTATTACATCCCTATCTCATTCAGTATTAGGGATATTTTGGAACGATTCGGAAGAACAAGTCTAGCTGTAACAATTGATGTAATTGAGCACAAAAACGTAAAGTTCAGAAAAAGGCAACTAATTCCTAAAATACTACAGTTATATCTCATTCAATATTAGTGATATTTTGGAATAATTCGTGAGAAAAATACTAGACTGTAGCATCCAATGCAAGTGAGTATAAAACACAAAGTTCAAAAAATTGCTTAAACTAGGAATGCAACAAGGCTAAATTACTTATCTAAACAATGTGCACAAAGCTTCTCGGGTAGTAGTGGCCCTCTACCACCGAATCAGCATACAAATCTCTTCAATATTGCCTCAGATCTTGCAATAAAGCGGTGATTCTTTCATTAAAGGAAAAGTATTTCAAAAACAAAGTATTACGGTCTTTTGAGATCTAGCAACAAAACATAAATCTAGCTAGCTATTTCTCGGTCTCCCGAGTCATTCTTATAATAAAATTACATAACTTCCCTTGAGATAAAATAGGAATAAATGTCTTTCCCAACTAAAATCAAATTATAACTCTGGTGGAGGTCTCGTACTGTGATTAAAGACATCTGTACAGTCCTTGTCCTATTAGAAGTCTGTCTCTTAGTTTTGGTTTCCCACGTGCATAACCACCTGTAGAATTCTTCTCAGACTTCGTAGGGAGCAAGGAATGATGTGGATGAAGTCTGGAATTCACCCATATGCGTTTTTCTTTGAGGTGACACCTAGAACCTGTGAGAACATGAAGACAACTTCGGAATCGGCAACTAGCTACAGAATGGCTGCATTCTGTAGCTAAGTCTAGTCGAAAATTACTACAACAACAAAACCATAAAAGTGTAGCAAGTTAGTCATTATATACATTCTTAAAGTGTCTTTAACCAATCCTATTGACCATTTAAGCCTATAATTGATATGGGACAAAGGAAATGAAGTGAAATTTGGTGAAGGGGAAGGACATATTTGGGGCTCAACAGTTGCAGGATGTTATTTGTGGATGGTTGGTCAAGTTGGAAAAATATATGAAATTATATTTTTAAAATATTGGATGAAGTCTATTTATATATCATCGATCTAAAAATATAAGTGTTGATTATTATTATCTCTTAATAATAATCTGACAATAAACAACAACTTATTCTCTTGGAGCACTTAATTTCAGTGCACAGATTTGGAAAATCATTGGGTTGAATGAATTATGCAATTCCTATGGTTTACTGGTGGTTCATGCATGGAGGACTCAGTTAGAATTGAAGTGGAAAAGTTATGATAGAGTTGGAAGAGTAGTTCATGGAGTTGTTATTCAGTTTAACTCAGTTAATGGAGTTAAACTCAGTTGAGCTAGTTGTATCAATTCTAACTAAATGATACACTAGTGAGAGTGGAGTGAATTAATTAGTTAATTAATTCACAAATAATAACTCATTAATCAACTGAACAATACAACAGTTAACTACAGTGCATGTTAGTTCCAGTGGAGACCAAGTGGAGAGATAGGTGAAAGGGAAAGATGGACTATCTGTTGTGACTATAGTGATGCATTGATTGCACCACACACACACTGGAGTTTCCAATGAGGATTGTGTAGTCAAGGAAAGGGTAATTTGAATTCATTTAGAGGTATTCTTCAGCAGGGATTGCGCAGTGGAGGGAGGCTAGCAGGTGGCAAGAAATCAGTGCATGGATTTGCAGATTTCTTCTGATTAGTGTGTGACGATTGATTGTACTGAGAGCTTGCTGTACTAAGCTTTGTATATGATTGTTACATGATCTCCATGATACATAATATATGATAGTTGGGGTTTTCAGCTTTAGGCTTTCCAATTAAACAACTGTGTTATGTACGATTGTTTTTATTGCTTCATGTGTTTGCAATTGATTTTAATTTCTGCAAAAGATTAACAGTGGAAGGATTATGTATTTAGCAAGAAGATAAAATATTGTTAGATCAATAGAATCTGGACATATACATGCATCATGTATATAATTTCTACATCCTTTGTGTGCTTCAAATATTCCATTATGTGCTCACATAGTGTCTAAGGAGGCATTGGTGGTTGTCCTTAGGCAGCTTCAAGTAAGGAGTAACTTGTCCTTTGCTTTATGTGGTCCCAGATAGTGGCATTTCACCACTCTCAGGAACGCGTGCTTATCGGGCCAAAAGGCGCATAGAAGGCACTCTTATCGAAGGATAATGCGCAAAATCAACATTTAAGACTAGTTCAAATTTGATTTTCCTTAAACCTTTGATATTTTTTAAATAATTTCCGGATCCTGTAATGTCTTCCAGCTGTAAATCCTTTGGCTTGACATTAATTAATGTCATCTTCCATTGTACGATTTTCCGGTGTTAAAAAACACCATGAATCAATCCCCCATAGGTTCCCAATGCTTCCAAGGGAAATCTCAACCTGAGCCTTCTTCAAGATTTAATGGAAATATATTTTCCATACAATCCCCTGCATCATACTGCAATAAACACATAATTTTCAATGTATAATATAAACATACAATATATTAGTTATCTTACCTTGTTATGTCAGGTACACTGCCTTGTATCTGAACACATACGTATATCATCTCTCAAGGGACTCCAATCCCTTGAAGAATACAATCATAACTAGAAAGAAACTATTATACATGTCAAATACATGTTCATAAATATAGCACATGTCCACATAATGTCAAATAAAAACAAGGTTAAGAATACTTCTTGTATGCAAAGAAATCATTCATCTGGAATTAGGGTTTCCAAAAATATCCCAAAGAATTCTTACCCAATTCCTTTCTTTTACCATTTACCTTGCTACAATGGGGTCCTACTATGCATTGTCACATCACCCATATGTTAGTTATATAAACACATCAGTTGTTACTTGGTCATGCTAATACCAAGCATGTTGCCTTGCAACTGTTCACACATGTCAATCACACATTCCAAATATCAAGACAACATACCTATTAACTAAAATCATCCTATACCAAGACTAACAACCATGTCATAATCAACTAATAGTCAAAATCAGAATACTACAACTATCACCTACTTATACTCAAGTACACATCAGCTATCTCAATGCATATGTCAGTACAACCATCTTAAAACAAGATAATTACTTTTTTAGATATAAAATTCAGAATCTCCACAGTCTTCATTTTCTGTCAACATTTCGAGTCTAAATCAAGACTCATCATCGGGACAAACCTGCTAAGAAGAGAGTAGATTAGGGTAAATAAATAGAGGAAAAAGGGTTGAAGAGCAAAAAGAGTCAACCAGTTTCTAATAATATCTTGAGATTGCAACAAGATGATGAGCTTAGTGGAAAGGAGTCGCCTTCACTAAGTGGGCCCGTAGGCTATTTTTGGCGCAAAGTCTATTTCAAGACTATGTCTATTTTTAGACATATGGATCATGTTCTATGAGTTGCAGGATGCTATTTGTGGATGGTTGGTCAAGGCGGAAAAAATAGATGGACTTCTATTTTTAGACATATTGGGCGGAAAATATTTTTAGATTGCCAGTCTAAAAATATATATGTCAAATATTATTAGCTCTTAATAATATTTAGACTCTAAACATTATCTTATTCTCTTGGAGCACTTCAATTAAGTGCACAGATGTGGCACAAGAGCTGACAGAAGGAATTATGCTATTCTTGAGGGTTATGTGGAGCTATTGCATGGATACTTCAGTTAGAACTCATGTGACAGAGTTTGGTGGAGTTGATTGAGGAAGTTAGTGGAGTTGTATTCAGTTTAACTAATCTAAACATAGTTGAGCTATTTGTATTCAATTTAACTAATTGATACAATTAGTGAGAGTGGTGTGAATTAATTATTAATTAATTCACCAATTATAAACTCATAAATCAACTAAAGAATGCATCAGTTAACTTTAGTGCATGGACAGTTTCAGTGGAGACCAGTGCAGAAATAGGTGAAAGAGCAGGTTAACTATCAGTTGTGACTATACTATTGCTATTTGCAACACACAGATAGGTGGAGTAGCCCATGAGGATTGTGCAGTTCAAGCCAGGTGGTTTATCTATTTAATGAAGCCATCCCATAGCATTAATTACGCAATAGAGGCTGGCTATCAAGTGGAAAAAGATTGGAGCATGTGTTTTGCTAGATCTAGCTTGATAGTGTGTAGCAATTGAGGGTGTGCATGAGAGCTTGTGAGGAGAATTTGTACTATGATTGTTACATGATCTCCATGACATATAATATACAGATAGTTGGAGTTTTTAGCTTTAAGCTTTCCCATTAAATACTGTGTTCATATGTGTGATTGTTTGTGGTTTTAATGTATGCATGCAATTGATTTTATTTCCGCATGTGATGATCAATGGTAGAAGAGATTTTGTATTATGCATGAAGCTAAAATAGTGTGTGATCAAGAGAATCTCGGTGAATAATATATCAGTTATTCAAATTTCTACATAATTTATAAAAGGTTAATTTATTTTGATTAATTATTTCTTTTCTTATGTTAGTTTTATATCCATTTTTATTTCTAATTAAATCTATGAAATTATTAAAATACGTATATCCATTTTTATTTCTAATTATATCCATTTATATTTCTAATTTAATCTAATTTTTACAATATATTAATTTATTTAAAGTTTTTTATGTCACAATTAATAATTAATATTAGTAATACATATAAATTAAGTAATGGTGTTTTAAGGTTATTTGAAGAATATTAATAAGTTTTAATTTAATCCAATGGATGTGACATTATAATAAGGGTAGGTTTTATATATTATTAACATATGGTTTGATAATGTAATTTATTAAAAAGGTAGCTCTTTATTTTGGTAGATATTATTAAAGGTAGGCTAGTTATTATAAGATGAGATTTTTAAGATTGTTTTTTATACATTTAAAAATTAGTTATTTTAAGATAATTATTCATGAAATATTATAGAAACATGCTCAGTTCATGCAATTAATCAAACATTCAATCAACTTTTAAAAATACCATGCTATATAAATCAACTAGATGACACAATCAAACACTCAAACACCAAATAGACATCATTATCAAACTCATACCTTGATGTACCTCAGGGGAGGCTATCTTGTCTGCACATTCAATCTAGATTAATCATGATATAACTTTACAACATATCAACTCAAACATAAATAAGGTCATGATATCCATAATAGTAACTAGCTAACATGTTCACATCCTAAGCTCATAAACAATTGTCATTCATGCATAACAATCAGATATGCACAGTCAATCTAGATTATTATGACACAATATCACAAGCATATCGACTCATACCTGAATGGCATAACCCTAACCATCCTCATAGGCCAATACAAATTAGCATGATACATATAAAATAAATATCTTAAAGGAAATAAACTTAATCATCAAGTTAACTAACATATAACAACAAGTAGTTAACATATAACGTACTCATCAACAACATATAACATAATTCTTAAGTTAACTATCCTATAACAATCAACAAGTTAGCAAATAAAATACTTATCAACACATATAACATATTCATAAAGTTAACTAACGTAAAGAAAAAAAAACAATGCATGTAACAAAAATTTACTGTCATTCATGACTATTCGACACATGTGCATATGACCACACCGATTCACTAGCATCTACCATGCATGTTGTTGGTCCTCAATTTTGATCATTTTTTCCTCTCATAAACCAGCCTATTTACCACCATATTCCATATTATATCATCCATATATGCCTCATTTTAGCCTTATTATGCATATTCAGGTAGTTAAATAAAGTTTTTCAATTTTTAGAATTTTTTGTAAAAATTGGGTTTTAAGAGTATTTTTGGACTGCACTAAATATTCCCGTAATAACTTCATTGAAGTCATATGTGTAGGATACCTAGGCGAGAGATGAGAAAATATTTGGAAATATTGGGAATCACGGATGGAAAAATACCTATTGTTTCGGTCAAACTGAGCTAAAACAGGCTCGGTCAACACTGGTCAAACTTGACATGTCATTCAGAAATCCCAAGGAAAAAGGGCAGAATTAGTATTTTGTGGGATTTTTCCTAATTTTGTGAAAAAAATGGATGATTTCGACCTATATGGATGGGATTAGGACGGATAGGACTAATATATATATTATATCTAAGTTTGTTTATTATTTGTCTATTTCACTACAAGGAAAAGACCCTCTAGCGGATGTTTTTGAGGAAGCCCATATAAAAATACCCCATACATCCGTTTCTAGCGGAGGTTACTAGAGGAGGTTGGCAGGTGGAGGTTTTTTTAGATGTTTTCCACTTAGTGCACTTATCATTCAACATCACACCGGTGCTCCTTACAAGTGAAAGCATCGGTGCGCACAAAACATTGGCACACCAGACACCGTGCGCTCCATACACACTTGCCTGATGCGTCGTTTTACTGTAGAGCATCGGTGCTTCACAAATCTTCCATGCCGGTGCATCATAAAACACCGCGCCAAAACTAAAAATGCCTGGTGCGGTATTAAGAACCCGCACCAGTGCATCATAAAACAATGCGCCAAAACACAAACTGACCAGTGCGTTCGTAAGAAATAGCATCAATGCACCAATAAAGCACACACATCAGAAAAGTGTTAAAAAAAATATTTACGACAAAAAAAATCAAATTTTTGACTTTTTCAGTGCTCTACAGATCTCCATTATCAGTGCGCTCCACAAGAGAAGGCACTGGTGTGCACAAACTCTTTCGCGCTGGTGTCTCATAAAACACTGCACCAAAATAGAAACGAACCAATGCGTTCTTCTGAAACAACACTGGTTTGCTTATAAAACATGCGCACCGAAAAAGGGTTAAATAAAAAAAAAATTACGGCCAAAAAACCGCATTTTTCACTTTTTTGCTCTCAATCACCAGTGCGCTCCATAAGAAAAAGCATCAGTCGCACAAAACATTGGCACACGGGACACTATGCGCTCTATACAAACATGCTCAGTGCGTCCTATTACTGTAAAGCATCGGGGCTTCAACACTATTCCACCTCGGTGCATCATGAAACACCGCGCCAAACTTGAAACAACCCGGTGCGGTGTTAAGTAACTGCCCCGATGCATCATAAAACAACGCGCCAAATTTGAAACATCTTGGTGCATTCTTAAGAACCAAATTGGTGCACCTATAAAACCCCGCGCACCGAAACAGGGTTAAATAAATAAAAAAATTATGACCAAAAACCGCATTTTTCACTTTTTCTCAATACTCCAAATCAGCTCTCAAGCACCAGTGCAATTTCTTCTTCTCTGAGCCGCCCCAACATCAGTGCTCCCATTGCACCCATTACACGCACTGTTGTTGTGCATTAGCCACCAATATCCAACTTGCATTTTGAAAAAATGGTGGGCAAATTTTCTTTTGCAAATTCTACAGCCAATATGCCTCCTCGACGGCGAAATGTATAGGTATTTTTCTATTTTTTCCATAATTAAGCTTTCTAGCAAATTAAAATTTGAAATAGCCTTAAAACTAAGCATTAAAAAAGAAAAAAAAAATGTCGCGTGGTGCGCATGAACCATTTGGCTCGCACCAGTAAGCGATGCTTCCTATAAGTTTTGCAGGTCGCACTGCAACCGATGCTAACGTTATCTGCACTGTTTTCGGGGCGGTACTGAAAGGCACCCCGCATTATTTTAAAACTTAAAAAACATTTGCGGTGCAATGATTTCGCTGGGCGCACCATTGACCATGGGAATAGCAACACAATGCGTTGATGGAGATATCCACCCCGGTGTCTGTCAGCACACCACATTCGAAATTCTGACAGGGTCAATGGTGCAACCGGGTAAAAGACTGTACCGTTGACTATATAATTTGTCAGGAAGTCGGTGTGCTGACACGACTATACGTGTCGGGTGTATATTTTAGTCAGCGCACCGCTCTTTTGACACCATATATAGTCAACAGGGCTTGAAAAAATTTTAGGTGCACTGCATACGGTGCGTTTTATGTCATTTGGGGCACCGCCTCCGGTGCTCTACAAAAAAAAACCGCACCAGAATAGGTGCATGAATGTTTTTGTGGTGCACCGAGGGGTTTATTTTTTTTTCCAAAAAAAAATTATATATGTATATTCCTAAATACGTGTCTGATTTAATAAAAAAAAATATTTAATATGTCAATGATTCAGAGAGAAGAGGAGGAACAACAGCAACAATAGGTGGAGCAGTATGACATGCTTCGCAAGTGGGAGGCACTAGAGAGGGAGAGAGATGTGTAAACTCACCCTATTACAGCAGATACCCAGGGGCTCCTAAGGTAGGTAGGCCTCCTCAAGTTATATGAGGAGGCTACTTCCCTAAAGGCCCTGTTGAAGGCTCGAAAAATTGGGTCTACAACAAGGGGGATAACCACCCGGTCCGGACCTTAAAGCAGCTCCTTTTCCGTTTGGAATAGTGGCTCCAACTAGGGATGATGGGACCAGTTTCCCAATCTGTTTATGATGGATGTGCTAACGGGATGACTTTTTTTTTTTTAGGGTTTAATGGGGTAAATGATTATTCTAAATCTAATCTATCTTTTAACTATCATATGCAATCTATTGTAATCAAAGAAAACATGTAAATCTAAACTGTCCCGAGAATAGCTTTTACTTATGCGATCTAAAATAATTTCTAACAGAAATTGATAATAAAAATCATTCAATTACTACGAGAAAAGAATCCATTAAAGATGATTGTTTCTTATAAAAAGTTAGCCGAAACAATTATGAGAAATATATCACATAAGAGTTATTCATATATTCAGCATAAAAATAAGTTATCACCATACAGAAGTGCAATAATGACAACTAAACATTCAGAATTTCATATATCAATAACTAAAAATAATTTATCACTTGGCACATAAGTAAAAAGTATTAGGAGATAAAAATACCATTGATAATAAATTCTACTCATGAGATGCAGCGATATAGATTTATCTTCAAATCACTCAACATCCACTAAGAATACAATAGTGCATTTCGGTAGCAGATATCAAACTCATATAAAGAAAAATCTCGTTCCATCTATTTTATCAAAACTTCCTTAATGAGGGGCAAAAGTGCACGTTCTGAAGAATTGTTTTTGATAAAATTTTGGATGCCTCTCTAAATGCATGAGAGGGGTTTAAATACTACCTTATGAAATCTAAAAATAAATATTACAAAAATAGATGAGGAGGTTTAAACCACCTGCCTCATTTTAAGCAAGAATGAACTAAAATAAAACTAAACTGTATCTATGATAAATTTTGTATCTGATCCTTTAGATTGCAAATATCCATCATCGGTTTCAAGAGCGTCGGTTGGCCGACTTCAGATTTTAATTGTCCTGCAAATACAACATTGGAAACAGTTTGCACCATCTTCTCGACAGAGGTTATGAGGCATCTCAGGGTCATGCATTGGATGTGTGGTTTTACCATGTACCACCAGTATGTGTCCCAATTTAACCTGTTTATCTGTTTAATTATCTCTACTTTTTCCTCTGTTGTTTGTTTCCACTCTGTTTGAAGTTGTTGTGCCTTTGGAAGGAAGCCTGGGATAGTCTCTGCAATCAAGTTGGCCGTGTACAGATTTTCATTTATGCACTCAATGATATTTTTCTCTGCTTCTGTTGCCTCTCCCATCGCCTATTCTGCTTCTTTAAGCTGGAAATCCCATTTTGAAAATAACATCTATTTTTGTGATTCGTCAATTCTGGGCAATTCTTCTCTTTTCCCTTCTTCTGATTTCTACCAATCCAAGAAGTTTGAAACCTTCTTAAAAAATGAATCATAATCAAGTTGTAAATCTATGACTTTATTTGTAATCTTATCGATTATTTCACAATGGGAACTCCATTGCGAGATCTTCTGGCAGAATAATTCTTCCTGTTGCAAGAGCTGAGAATTGAGAGCGAGTGCTTCTATGATAAAATCCCCAATTTTGTGATAATCCTTATGTAGTTCTATCATAGTTTGTAACTATTCTTCTTTATTGGCTAAACTACTTTGATGATCTAATTGCATCTGATGGAAGTCTTGTTGGAGTTTTTCTAGCTATGTCTCTAATCTTCATTGATGCCGACTTGTTGCAGTTGCTATTCCAAAAACAAAATCCTGTCCTCTTTATCTTTAAGTAGTAACTGAACCTCTATTGCTTTATCAATTGTTGCAGAAGAGTATGCTCCTGTGATTTGAGAGAGCCTAGTTAGATTTTTCGATGGGTCTGTAGTGGGATCTTTCCAAAGAACATTTAAAGGTTCAACTTCTGGAGCGAGCATGGCCTCTAGCTTTCTTTTCTTTCTTTGCCTTCTGATGACAGCCTTATGTTGAGGGCTATAAAATACGTCTAAAGGAGGAATTTCCTCTATCCTTAGTACAATTTCTGATGACGGAGAAATAGGAATATGCTCTGTTTCCTAAGTATTGATAATCCCTTCTACCTCCATTCCTATGGTTGTCTCTTTTGGGTTTGTCAATGCTTCTGCGTTCTATTCTTCAGTGTTGATTACCTTATTAAAAATTTCCCATTCGCTCTTTAGATCCACTACAATTGGCTTTGTTGGCTTTGTAATAAGAGTGGGTGTTTCAACTTGTTTCAGGGACAAAACCTACTGGCCATTCTTTTCTTTAGATTGAGCTGTATCTTTAATTGACCCTTCACTTATGTTGTGTTCACTGTTGAACTGATCACTGAATTTCCTGTTGATTCTCTTTCGGAACTGGATTTAGATTTATGTTTTTAATTTCCACTTATGCTAACACTGGGAGTATGTTCCTTTGGAGGTTCGATGAGCAATTGATCCAACGGGACCTTTGATAACCTCTGTTTTCTGTAAATGTCAAACTTTTGGAGTTATTCTTGGTCAAACCGAATTCGTGCCATATGTAGAACCTCTTTGAAAGTGTTCTTCTACAGAAAGACATCATCAAAGAGATCTTCTTCATTGGAAAACACTTTTATTTTAACAATTGTAGTAAAATTACTTACAACACCAAAGGGATCATATTGCCTCCCCAGGAAATTTGGTAGTTGCAAGCATAACATATTATCAACTTCTTTAAAGGCATGACCTAATTCAAACAATGAAAAAGCTATGCATACTATAGGAAATTGGAGCCAAATGGCCTTCTTAGACTCTTTCAGTGTCTTTCTCATTCCCCCTACACCACAGGTCTGATAAGCTATTTCCCTGGCCATTATTTTGTTGGGGACGTAAAAAGGTAGCACATGGGGTGAAGCAATGCTGCCAAACACCCTGATATACATGAACGATTCTTCCCCAATCCAGCTTCCCACAAGGAGAATGTCTACTTCAGCTTCTGGGGAAAACCTTGGGATAACTTGATTGTAGAGCATTTTATAAATAGGGAGCATAACTCCATGACAAATATTAAAGAAATATAGGATGAAATTGGATTCCCATAATACTTTGTGATAAACCTGAATGGGAAGTGGATTTTGTACCGTCCATTTCCATCCCATAATAGGGAAATCGGAAACAAAACAAATAGCATCCATGACACAAGTGCTCAAAAAGAAAGGAGGGTAAATTCTTAAAGTAGAGCTTCTTTTATTTCTATATGCCACAATTGCAGAGGCTAAATTATTTGATAAAATTTGGGTCCAATCCATTATGGTGGCATTGACAGCCACATCCAATAAAGGTAACCATTCTGATGAAAACTTGTCGATGTTTGGTTTCCCAAACAGTACATAACATTGCAGTGACAAAACAGTAAGGAGAAGCAAGAGAACAAGTGGCATACATACCATTTTTATCCTTCTTCAACCTTTCTTCATTGTTTGACCAGTGCTTTGTGAATTATGCCAAGTCTTCGTTCTCTTTGGCGAAATTTTCTACAAAGTGCTTGTTGTAGCTAGCCTGGGGTTCTGGAAAATGGTACATACATCTCAAATTGTTTGGGGTAAATGACCCCATGACTTGCCAACTGGCTGTCTTGAACTCTCTATTAGATATGTCCGCTTGGTCTATAATCCATTTCACCATATTAGTGTAGGGGAGTATCTTTGGCCTCGCAGCAAAGCGGTGTAGAAACGAGCATGCAAGCTTAGTTAGGGATGCTTCAGAAGAGCTATGTTCATCTGCTGTAACTATTACTTTCATAATTCTCAGGTTTTCCTCCACTAAAAACTGATACATAGCTTCCCAGGCAGATATCCCTATGTCTCTACTACAGGTGGTGTCTGTGAATAATGGGGTCATTTCTGATTTCTCAGACGCAGGAGCCTTGCCTTTCTTCACCATTTCTTCGTAGTTTATGCTCTGGGTATTCTTCCTGAAAGTTGCAAGCAGAGAGCAGAGACGATAATAAATATAGGAAAAATGAATAGAAATACAAAAATAAGGTGACAGGAAAGTTTTTAATTCTAAATCATATCAAATGATATCAACTTGCGTCAGATGATCTTTTTACCCTAATCCGCATCTTTTTAATAAATGAACACTAATGGACCGTTGAGCTAAAATTTAATTCTCATAACTTCGCATCGAACGTTGGAAATTTACTATCTTAGAACTGTGAGCCCTTTGATCTACGATAAAAGTGATTTTGCGATTTTCTTTGCAATATCGCAGATCGCAATATCACAAAACTTACTATCGTTAAAAACCATTGTTACGTTGGGCTACCGCGATAGGTGATTTACGAGAGGCTATGAGGTTGCAAGCTTTGTGATCTCGCATTTTTGCAGATCGCACTTTTAAGGAGCGACTTCTACAAAGGATGCCTGCTATGACCTTTTTACGATGCGATAATAAAGCTTCCCTTAATGTTCGAGACTTTCCGATATAAAGTTTTTCTTAGGTCTAATGGTCATGTAGCGCTTTTTCTATAAGGAAACTCATAATTTGTGATGTTTTATGCGTTTGGAGTATGGGAAGGTAAATTTACATGTTTTAGAAAGTTCTACTTTGATATTTTATTTTATTGTGAAAACAAAAGTAACCTTAAATACTAATATTTGATTTCTGTGAGAAGGGTCCCCATTTATTAGTGTTATTACTAATACTAAAAAAGGGGGGGGGGTTGTTGATGGGCACAAAAATTGGTGATTCACTTGAAAGAACCAGTTATCTCTGATGGTTTTTTGAATTTTCTAAAAACTTCTAAAATAGAAATGGTTTTGAAAATGAAACTTCATTGTAGAAATATAAGGTAAACAGTGCTATTTATTAACAACAACGTTTTGTTCTAACTATCTTTATTCTGATTATTTTCTCCCCAAAATTATTCGTTTTACTCATATTAGTCATCACTTGGTTTGTAAAGATAAAAACAAAAACATCTCCATAGATCAGTTTAGGTGTACTCATTTTTCCTAGGTAGAGCCTCTGTTGCCAGCAGGCGTCCATAGCCTCGACAGGGTTACTTGTTACCCAATAATGATCATGTGTCTTGCTTTGAGAAGCATGCAATTTTCAAAGATAAATCCTCATATACACGTGTTGCCTTTTTTTTTTTTTTTTCTTTCTTTTAATTCTTAAAGAACAATGTCTTGGTTTGGTAGCCAAAATTGACAATGCCATTCACTTGATTTATAACTTAACTGAACAAGCTGGCTCGTGATGAGACCCCTTGTCTTTTGATTGAAACAATCTCAAGCCATTACCTTGTTTTGGTATGCAGTATGGTAATGTCAATTAGTTATAATCTTTATGATCATGATAAGCCGGCTCTTGATGAGACCTCTTATTATTTAAGTTTGAAGTGCATAGTTGGATTACTCTTTGAATCTCACATTTTCCTAAAGTGGGGAGGAAGTCATTGATTCCTTAAGAATTATTCAGGACGAGAATTATAGAGTTTTTAAAAATAGATTTTCTATGGAGAATCTTTTTTTTGTTATTGGTACCTTTTATGACTGATATGAGGAAAACTTCTTCTTGAAAGTTGATTCTAATAAAAACTTGTATAGTTGAAACAAAAGAACAAATAAGAATTTTCAGAATGATAGCACTTGACCCTATGTTTCAAAAATAAAGATTAATTTTCCTAACCATACCCACTTATACAAGTGAAAAAACAAAATTGATATGAGACACTTATTCTTTTCGTGGAAACCAAAAGTAAATATTCTCAACTTGTTTTATTTATCAAAGAAAAACTAAAAAAAATATAATAATCTATAGAAAATAAAAGAGATCATCTTCTATGGGAAATATTTTTTAAGGATCTGTCCATTAACAGGTAAAGAGTCTCTTTTCCCTGCTAAATCTTGTAACATGAAAGTTGATGGACCGATGATTTTGACAATTTGGAATGGTCCAAGCCACATCCATTGAAATTTAGTGTGCTTGCCTTTATCTTCATGGGCTTTATCCCATTTTAATACTAAGTCTCCAAGCTAAAAATCTTTTCTAGATGCCAAGTTTGAATAAAAAGAAGCTTTTACTAATTTTTGATGATGTGCATGGATAAGTCTGGCCTTTTCCCATTCTTCTTCAAGTTTAAGGATCTGCAATTGTCTTAATTGCAAGGATGAAGAAGGGGTTTCTTCAATGAATTGAACTAAGGCTAAAGAAGGAATAGCTAGATTTGTTGGGAGGACCACTTCTTTCCCATAAACTAAATTAAAAGGAGAAGTGCCAATAGAAGTTTTCTTAGTTATTCGATCTGCCCAAAGAGCATATGTTAAAGACTTATGCCAGTTTCTATGATTTTTATCAATAGTCCATTTATTGATCCTAATAAGGTTTTTGTTCGTTGATTCAGCCAATACATTTCCTTGCAGATAATAATTAGCTAAATATTTGAGCTTAAAACCTCTTTTGAGCGCAAATTCAGTCTTAGTATTACCTGAGAAATATGATGCATTATCAAACATTAAAGCAGAAGGTAAGCCAAACCTGGTAATTATAAATTGATCTATAAATTCAATGATACTTTTAGAGTTGGTTGTCTTTAGCGAAACTGCTTCTACCCACTTGATAAAGTAGTCAGTAGCTGTAAGGATGTACTTATGCTGTTTAGAAGAATGAGGAACAATCTCACCTATTATATCTAATCCCCATTGTTCAAATGGCTGATCAATGTTGACTGGCTGCAACGGAAATGATGGTTTCTTTTGTCTTCCGGCAATAGTCTGGAAAATCTGGCATTTCCTTACATAGTTATGTGCATCCTTAAATAACGTTGGCTAGTAGTAACCTGCGCGCAGGATTTTGTGAGCTGTTGCATCTCCTGCGTAGTGTCCGCCTGTTGGTCTGTCATGAAGTTCCTGCAATACTTTTTATACTTCAGATTTCTCAACGCATATAAGGAGAACAAAATCATAATTCATTCTAAAGAGTACGTCATTTACAATTTGATACTGTTTAGCTTTTAGCCTCAGGCATGTTTTCTTTGTATGATTTAAATGTGGAGGAGCATATCCATTTTTTAAGTAAAACATGATATCTGCATACCTTGATTCAAATTCATTTAGGTTTACCTCATATGTTTGTACTTCACTGTTTGGAGAGTGCGTTTCTGACAAGTGCGATGCTCCATCCAAAATCCTGCAAAAACCTTGACCTTTTACAATGTTTGTTGATTTAATTTTAGCGTCATATTCTTGCAGGGCTATGACCCAATTTTCCCTCTTTTCACCTACATCTTTTTGTACCAAAATATTTCTCACCACTGGAAATGGTACTATTATTTTCGTATGACTCTTGAGAAGGAAGGGTCTAAAGTGTTTAATTGCTTTGAATATAGCATAAGCCTGTTTCTCCACATCAGAGTAATTTAATTCAGCTCCTTGCAAGTTTTAACTGAAGAAGGCAATTAGGGCTTTAGCTTTATCTTGATTGGCCTGTGTGAGTATTGCAACATACGATTTCTCAGAGGAAAATGTATACAAAGTGAAAGGATCAGAAAATTTTGGATTTGCTAGAGATGGGGCATTTATAATCGTTTGCTTTATCAAGTCAAATGCTTCATGTTCTGCCTGACCCCATTTGAAAAGAGAGTTTTTCTTTATCATGGCTTGGAGAGGTGATATGATTCTTGAGAATTCAGGGACAAATCTTTTAACAAAATTGATTTCACAAAGGAATGATTGAATTTATTTTTTGTTATGGGGTAGGTATATCTCAGAAATTTCTTTAATCCTATCTAGGTCGATATGGATTCCAAATTTAGACACTATAAATTCAAGAAGCTTCCCTTCACTTAATGCGAAAAAATATTTTTTTGGATTGAGTGAGATCCCATATTTTTGACATCGTTGGAGAATATGTTTTAAGTCTCTAAGGTGACTAATGCATTTTTAGAATACACTATTATGTCATCTCAGTAAATCACCACTAACCTATTCACTCATCCTTTAAATGCAACATCCATGGCCCTTTGAAACGTGGCACCGACATTAATCAACCCAAATGGCATCTTTTGATATGCGTAAGTGTGCCATTTTGTTCTAAATGTAGTCTTCAATTGATCTTCTGGGTGGAATAAGATTTGATTATACCCTGAGAAGCCATCTAAAAAGGACATCAGTTCAGACCCTGCGACCGATTGTAATATTTGTTCCATAGGGGTTAGCGGAAAATTATCTTTTTGGCAGGCCTTATTGAGATTTCAAAAGTCAATACAAATCCGGATCTCTCCATTTTTATTTCTAACTAGTACCATGTTGGAAACCCATCTAGAATGCCTAACAAGAAAAATAATCTTGGCTTTAAGTAATTTGTTCAACTTAGACTAATCTAGTTTTCCAAATTGGGATGGATTTTCCTCAATTTCTGTTGGATTGGCTTTTCATCAGAGATCATTGGAATTGTATGTTGTATAATTGAAGTGTCATAAGTCTTGAGATTATCATAATTCCAGGCAAAGACATTTTTGTATTGTTTTAACAGTCGAATGAAAGCTAACTTTTCCTCGGGTGTTAGACCAAGACCTAGGTTGATATTCTGTAGTTTTATGTCAGTCCCTAGATTTATTAATTCATATCTCAGAGTTGAAATCTGGAGTTTTGAATTGGTGGACCGTTTAAATCTGTCCTTTAAATCATTTAGGTCTTCCATCTTAACTATGGATTTGGGTATAGCGTTATTTTTGTTTCCTTGTTTTAGTTTCTTGTTGTGCTGGTCTTCATCAATTATTTGATTATTGTAAGACCCTTCTGAAGTCAGAAAATTTATGATATCAGGGTCATTGTTGAAAACTCTCCAATTAGTAATCTAATCCAGGATAGAGGGTCTAAAGATCAATTCAACCGAGAATCTGTCTGGGCTATAGTCTTCTGGTGGAATGAGCTTGGAAGCTATATTAGCGAGGATATCAGCTCTAGCATTTTGGATTCTGGGAATGGATGAAATATTAAATGCTATAAAGTGTGAAGTCAGGTCTTGTACTAACGATTGATAGTTCTTCAAGTGTCCTAATAGGAAATGTATAGTATTTCTTACCTGTTTGATAACAATCTCAGAGTCTCCAAAGACTTGCAGATATTTTATATCAAGCTCGATTGCTTTGTATAACCCTTGAACTAACACTTCATATTCAGCAGTATTTTTCGTGCAATCGAACTTGAGTCTACATGTTAGCATGGTTTTCTCTCCTTTTGGACTGACTAATATACACCTGCTCCTACTCCATCAGTAGACTTAGAACCATCAAAAAATAATTTCCAAAACAAAGTTTTATTTACAGGTCTATCTCCAAAATTAATGCACCTAGAACTATCTGTTTGAGAGAAATTTTCTATCTAGGATAAAATGGAATTTTCTAAAAAATATGAAGTATGGGCATTGAAATTTCCTAAGAATGAATCAACAAAATAATTTCCAATTATATTGCTGCTATATGATACAGGCTCATTTTCTCCTTCTAAATTTGTCACTATATACTTTTGGTGTTTTTCTCATTCAACCTTTATCTGATTTGGTTTACCGTTGTAAGGGAGCCATATATGAGACCACTTGGTCGCAAAGTAACCATGAAGCTTCTCTAACCAATCCCTACTAAGGATTAGTCCATAAAATTCAGGAATGTCTGCGACAAGTATATCAATAACTTGACATACCTTCGGGTTTGATGAAAGCCTTATGGTTACTTGATTAAGTTCACCGATAACCTTGACTTGAGACCGATCCAACTGCACTATGCATACTGCAGATTTTTGAGGTTGGATATTTAACTTTGCGCAAACTGTTTTAGGAAAAATATTAGATGAAGCACCTGAATCTACCAGACAGTTATGCAATTTTTTATTGAAAACTTCAAAGGTAAGGAGAAGTGGCGAAGTATGAGATTTCGACCTTCCTCCAATCAAAGCGATGTCATTTGGATCGAATTTATCTGTCATGCCAGTCAGAGGTCTTCCCATTTCGTTAGTAGCTTGTGAAATTATAGCTGTAGGTAGAGGCTTGATAGGTACTGCATGCAGCTCTTTCAAGAGCAGTTTCTGTTGACGCTTTAATTTGTTGAGCTCATGAAAAGTATTATTGGCCCTAGTTTTCTTCATGTCTTCAATAATGTTATACTCCATTTCATCGGAGATTATAACCATTTTAGATGGAGTTGTTGAATCAGATTGAACCGGGTTTGTTTGAGTAGCCTTTGGTGAGGATTTCTTACCTGCGATTTTGTCCTTCGGAGCCGGGCTTGGATTTTTCTGTTTAGAATTGGGTTGTGGAGGATCAAGTTGATTTCTACTTCTTGTAGCAACAGGAAATACATCTTGATCTTCTTCTTATGGAAGAATGAAGTCCCACATACTTTGTAGTTCCATGACTTCATCATCATCAGTTTGTTCCTCATTGGAAACTTCTTCTTCTTCTTCCCCTTCCGATTATGAATTTGTTATAGCGTTTGGAGGTTTTGAATCGTTTGAAGGATTTATCCTGAAGGGTTTAAAAGATTTCTTAGAAGAGGTTTCTGCTACTTGTTTCTTAATATCAACCAATTCATTGGCCATGGTTTTCAAAAAATTTTGTAACCCTTCCAAGTCGAATGGGTCCTTTGATTGTTTTTTCTTAGGATCATCTCTAAAAGAGACTTTTTTAGACTTTCATTCATCTACAACATTTTTCTTTTCTATGGCTAGGATACGTTTTTCTACAGCTATCGCTTCTTTCATATTTTCAACTAACATTGGCTTAGAAACCCTATCTACAAAAATGGTTGAATTTGAAGGAAAAGCATAAATATACCATTCATTTTGGACTTCGTTGTTGGGCTTCGATGTTTCTGGTATTTTGTTTAATAATTTGTTGAAGCGAGAATTGAAATCCTTGATTGGTTCTCTTGGTTTAGCTTTCAAATTGGAGAGATCAATTATCAAAGTTGTTGTAGATCGGTCATCTCCAAATTTTGTCAAAAATTGATCTTGAAAAGTATCCCAGTTATTAATGGAGCCTGATGGTAATGAAAAATACTATGATCCTGCTGCTTCTTTTAGGTATAAGGGAATAATCGTACAATTGAGTTCTCTTCTGTTACTCCATTTAAATTAACAGACAGCATGAAATTATTTATGTGCTCTTCGACTGATAGGCCATTATCAGGATTAAACTTGGGAAGCCATTTCTCAGGATTAGCTGGTAATTATGCTAAAGGTGCAGGCATTCTCATAGCTCCTGGATTGGTCCATGGCCTTGGTGGAGGGTTTCCTACCATCGTTTGGGTATGAGTAAGAGGAGGTGTAGTAGTAGTTGAAGGTGGTTGAGTAGAGGAGGATGTTGTTCCTGTACTGGTGTGAACCACGATTTGGAGTTGAGGGATGGATGAATGAACTTATGATGATATGGATGAAATGTTAGATGAATATGATGATAAAATCTCACTTTGAGATTCTGTTGATGATTTCTTAGCTTTCTTACGACTTGGTAAAGGAAACTCAACTGGTGGGATTCCTAAATTTTCGCTTTGTGCTCTAGTCAATCATCAATTCGGGGTTAGATGAGAAGTGACACTACCTTGGAAAAATTCAGATTCCTCTTGAGATAAATAAATTCCATGTAACTTATGAATTAAATTTTGTAACTCAGGGGGATCTGAAGAAGAAAAATCTAGTTCTTTAGGGATTTCAGTAATGTGTTGTGTATTTTTCTTTTCAACTTCTGGTTGAGTGATGGAAGATTCAGAATGTGAACGAGAAGTTGAGGGAGATGGTGAGGGAGTGTTACTCTTAGAATGTCATGAAGATGTAGATTTACTTGCCATTCACAGTCAGGCCCTCCTTCTAGCACCAAATATGTTAAAGGCTCGAAAAATTGGGTCTACAACAAGGGGGATAACCACCCGATACGGACCTTAAAGCAGCTTCTTTTCTGTTTGGAATAGTGGCTCTGACTAGGGATGATGGGACTAGTTTTCCAATCTGCTTATGTTGGATGTGCTAACGGGATCATTTTTTTGTTTTTTAGGGTTTAATCGGGTAAATGCTTATTCTAAATCTAATCTATCTTTTAACTATCATATGTAATCTATTGTAATCAAAGAAAACATCTAAATATAAAGTGTCCTGGGAATAGCTTTTACTTATGCGATCTAAAATAATTTCTAGTAGAAATTGATAATATAAATCATTCAATTACTACGAGAAAAGAATCCATTAAATATGATTGTTTTGTATAAAAATTTAGCCGAAAGAATTATGAGAAATATATCACATAATATTTATTCATATATTCAGCATAAAAATAAGTTATCACCATACAAAAGTGCAATAATGACAACTAAACATTCAGACTTTCATATATCAATAACTAAAAATAATTTATCACTTGGCACATAAGTAAAAAATATTAGGAGATAAAAATACCATTGATAATAAGTTCTACTCATGAGCTGCAGCGATATAGATTTATCTTCAAATCACTCAACGTCCACTAACAGTACAAAAGTGCATTTCAGTAGCAGATATCAAACTCATATAAAGAAAAATCTTGTTCCGTCTATTTTATCAAAACTTCCTCAATGAGGCGGAAAATTGCACGTTCTAAAGAATTGTTTTTGATAAAATTCTGAACCCCTCTCTAAATGCATAAGAGGGGTTTAAATACTACCCTATGAAATCTAAAAATAAATATTACAAAAATAGATGAGGAGGTTTACACCACCTACCTCATTTTAAGCAAAAATGAACTAAAATAAAACTAAACTGTATCTAAGATAAATTTTGTATCTGATCCTTTAGATTGCAAATATCCATCATCGGTTTCAAGAGCGTCGGTTGGCCGACTTCAAATTTTAACTGTCCTACAAATATGGCATTCGCAAGAGCTGGCACCATCTTCTCGACAGAGGTTATGAGGCATATTAGGGTCATGCATTGGCTATGTGGCTTTACCATGTATCGCTAGTATGTGTCCCAGTTTAACTTGTTTATCTGTTTAATTATCTCTTCTTTTTCCTCTGTTGTTTGTTTCCACTCTGTTTGAAGATGTTGTGCCTTTGGAAGGAAGCCTGGGATAGTCTCTGCAATCAAATTGGCCATGTACAGATTTTCATTTATGCACTTAATGATATTGTTCGCTACTTTTTCTACCTCTCCCGTCGCCTGTTATGCTTCTTTAAGCTGGAAATCCCATTTTGAAAATAACATCTCTTTTTGCGATTCGTCAATTCTGGGAAATTCTGCTCTTTTCCCTTCTTCTAATTTCTGCCATTCCAAGAATTCTGAAACCTTCTTAAAAATTGAATCATAATCAAGTCATAAATCCACGACTTGATTTGTAATATTATTGATTATTTCACAATGGGAATTCCATTGCGAGATCTTCTGTCATAATAATTCTTCCTATTGCAAGAGCTGAGAATTGAGAGCGAGTGATTCTGTGATAAACTCCCCAATTTTGGGATCATCCTTATGCAGTTCTATCATAGTTTGTAATTGTTCTTCTTTATTGGCTAAACTGCTTTGATGATCTAATTGCATCTGATGGAAGTCTTGCTGGAGTTTTTCTAGCTGTGTCTCTTCTTCTTGATTGATGCTGAGTTGTTGCAGTTGTTGTTCCAAAAACAAAATCCTATCTTATTTATCTTTAAGTAGTAATTGAACCTCTATTTCTTTATCAATTGTTGCAGAAGCGTATGCTCCTGTGATTTGAGAGAGCCTAGTTAGATTTTTCGATGGGTCTGTAGTGGGATCTTTCCAAAGAAAATCTAAAGGTTCAACTTCTGGAGCGGGCATGGCCTCTAGCTTTCTTTTCTTTCTTTGCCTTCTGATGATAACCTTATGTTGAGGGCTATAAAATACGTCTAGAGGAGGAATTTCCTCTATCCTTACTACAATTTTTTATGACGGAGCAACAAGAATATGCTTTGTTTCCTGATTATTGATAGTCCCTTCTACCTCCATTCCACCTCCATTGCTGTGGCTATATCTTTTGGTTTTGTCAACGGTTCTACGCTCTGTTCTTTAGTGTTGATTACCTTATTAAAACTTTCCCATTCTCTCTCTAGATCCACTACAATTGGCTTTGTTGGCTTTGTAATAGGAGTGGGAGTTTCAACTTGTTTCGGGGACAAAACCTGATGGCCAGGCTTTTCTTTAGATTGAGTTGTATCTTTAATTGACCCTTCACTTCTAATGTGTTCACTCTTGAACTGATCACTGGATTTTCCTGTTGATTCTCTTTCAGAACTGGATTTAGATTTATGTTTTGAATTTCCACTTATGCTAACACTGGGAGTATGTTCCTTTGGAGGTTCGATGAGCAATTGGTCCAATGGGACCTTTGATAACCTTTGTTTTCTGTAAATGAAAAACTTTGGAGTTCTTCTTGGTCAAACTGAATTCATGCCATATGTAGAACCTCTTTGAAAGTGTTCTTCTGCAGAAAGACTTCATCAAAAAGATCTTCTTCATTGGAAAACACTTTTATTTTAAAAATTGTAGTAAAATTACTTAAAACACCATAGGGATCATATTGCCTCCCCAGGAACTTTGGTAGTTGCAAGCATAACATATTATCAACTTCTTTAAAGGCATGACCTAAGTCAAACAATGAAAAAGCTCTGAATACTACAGGAAATTGGGGCCAAATGGCCTTCTTAGACTCTTTGAGTGTCTTGCTCATTCCCCCCACACCACAGGTTTGATAGGCTATTTCCCTGGCCATTATTTTGTCGGGGACGTAAAAAGGTAGCACATGGGGTGAAGCAATGCTGCCAAACACCCTGATATACATGAACGATTCTTCCCCAAACCACCTTCCCATAGGGAGAATGTCTACTTCAGCTTCTGGAAAAAACCTTGGGATAGCTTGATTGTAGAGCATTTTATAAATAGGGAGCATAACTCCATGACAAATATTAAATAAATATGGAATGAAATTGGATTCCCATAATACTTTGTGATAAACCTGAATGGGAAGTGGATTTTGTACCGTCCATTTCCATCCCATAATAGGGAAATCGGAAACAAAACAAATAACGTCCATGACATAAGCGCTCAAAATGAAGGGAGGGTAAATTCTTAAAGTATAGCTTCTTTTATTTCTGTATGCCACAATTCTAGAGGCTAACTTATCCGATAAAATTTGGGCCCAATCCATTATGGTGGCATTGAAAGCCGCATCCAATAAAGGTAACCATTCTGATGAAAACTTGTCGATGTTTGGTTTCCCAAACAGTCTACATAACATTGCAGCGGCAAAACAGTAAGGAGAAGAAAGAGAACCAGTGGCATACATACCATTTTTATCCTTCTTCAAACATTTTTCATTGTTTTACCAGTGCTTTGTGAATTCTGCCAAGTCTTCATTCTCTTTGGAAAACTTTTCTACAAAGTGCTTGTTGTAGCTAGCCTAGGGTTCTGGAAAATGGCACATATGTATAAAATTGTTTGGGGTAAATGACCCCATGACTTTCCAACTAGCCGTCTTGAACTCTCTATCAGATATGTATGCTTGGTCTATAATCCATTTCACCATATCATTGTAGGGGAGTATCTTTGGCCTCGCAGCAATGTGGTGTAGAAATGAGCATGCAAGCTCAGTTAGGGATGCTTCAGAAGAGCTGCGTTCATCTCCTGTAACTGATACTTCCATAATGTTTTGGTTTTCCACCTATAACAACTGATACATAGCTTCCCAGGTAGATATCCCTGTGTCTCTACTACAGGTGGTGTCTGTGAATAATGGGGTCATTTCTGATTTCTCAGACGTGGGAGCCTTGCCTTTCTTCACCATTTCTTCGTAGTTTACACTCTGGGTACTCTTCCTGAAATTTGCAAGCAGAGGACAGAGATGATACTAAATACAGGAAAAATGAATAGAAAGACAAAAATAAGGTGATGGGAAAGTTTTTAATTCTAAATCATATCAAATGATATCAACTTGCATCATATGTTCCTTTTACCCTGATCTGCATCTTTTAAATAAATGAACACTAATGGACTGTTAGGCTAAACTTTAATGCTCATAACTTTGCATCGAACGCCGAAAAGTTAATATCTTAGAACTGTGAGCCCTTTGATCTGTGATAAAAGCGATTTTGTGTTTTGCTTCGCAATATCGCAGATCGCAATATCGTAAAACTTACTATCGTTAAAAACCATTGTTACGTTGGGATACTGCGATAGGTGATTTGCGAGAGGCTATGAGGTGTGATCTCGCATTTTCGCGGATTGCACTTTTAAGGAGTGATTTCTATAAAGGATGCCTGTTATGACCTTTTTGTGATGCGATAATAAATCTTCTTTTAATGTTCGAGACTTTCCGATATAAATTTTTTCCTAGGTCTAAAGGTCATGTAGCACTTTTTCTATAAGGAAACTCATAATTTGTGATGTTTTATGCGCTTGGAGTATGGGAAGGTAAATTTACATGTTTTAGCAAGTTCTACTTTGATATTTTATTTTATTGTGAAAACAAAAGTAACCTTAAATGCTAATATTTGATTTTTGTGGGAAGGGTCCCCATTTATTAGTGTTATTACTAATACTAAAAGAAGGGGGGGTTTTGATGGTCACAACAAGCCCATAGTGTCTTTTTAAGACATCTTATCCGCAGGTGGAATGCCCACCGATAGGATTTCTAGTTTGGTCTTGACCAGTAGTACACACCCACTAAGGAGGATATTTATTTCATTACAAGGCTATCGAGGAGAGGGGTGGATTTTCCCTCATTCCCAGAGGTTCCAGCTAGTTACGTAGCGGGGAGTCAATTACTTTACTCCCAGAGATACATTAGAGAAAATGTACTATCTCCTTAAGAGTTTTAGGTCCGTAGAGGTCAACAACGTATTGGTGCATTTGGTAGACATGACGTGCAGTGCCTCTCACTTCTCATTTCGACCATTTCCCACAACAATAGTGACGGGAAATGCATTAGTTTCCCGCTTCTATATTATTTTGATTCTTTAGCACAGGAGCCACAACTTGTCAGGTGGTCTACGATTTTTTTGCAGCAGTTTTGTGTAGCCTTAGATAGATGTCGTGCTCATGCACAAGGGAGGGTCAACTTCCCTTTTGTTTCAAAGCTTTTTTATTATTATTTTTTGATAGGTTTCCAAAGATGAGGCCTTCTTTTGTTCGGCAGCCTCGTAGGCCGATGTTGGAGGCCCAGATGCACATGTGGGGGAAAATGATGCCCAAGAGGGGAGAGACTATGTTTCCAACCAGGATATCGCATGATTCACTGGACTTGCTAGCCAGTGTTGAAGAGATGCATCCCTTCATTATGGTCCCCTGTCTATATGCTAGATTGGATTGGCGAGGGTGTGCCAACATCCTCTTCACAGGTGATGAGCACTAGATGATAGAGGTAATATTACTATTTTATATATTTAAATTTGTTCTAGCATGTTCTTTAACTTATTTTTATTAAATTGTCTAATTATTGTTGTGTACTTGTATATATTTTGCAGACATTGGCTCTTTTGATGGTGAGGAGATGTCGGAACCACCACATGATCCAGGTGTGGATCCTGATGACGATCAGGACATGGAAAATTCCAAGGCTCATGATCAGGAGGTTGGTGGAGAGAGACATGATCCTCATGCTAATGTGCCAGTACTGCCTTTTGCTAGGCGTGGTTGACCTGATACTCGATATAGGATGGAGTTGGGCGACCAACTCAGTGCATTGATTATTGAGGCAGGCATTAGGCCCACTCATTACAGAGATATACAGGCCGATGATAGGCTAATACAGATGTGGAGAGGCATGTCGCGTGACATTTATTGCCTGATGTGGCATGTCGTAGGAGCTACGACAACTGTTACTCGACTAAGGAGGATTGTTTCACATTATAGGCATGGTTGAGCTACACCACATGATGGAAAGTTTGCGAGCAGCAACTCATCTCATGGTCATTCATCTCGTGCCACACCTGATGAGCATGAGGCTCCTTAGCATCTATCAATCATCATGGAGATGAAGTTGGACCATCGGCCACATCCAGTCATTAGCAGCCATCAGCATCCATCAGTACTATTCATGATCATGAGCAGGCTGGACCATCGAGCGTCGAGGCTACAACATTGACTGAGCATGCCTCCACTAGTTCTACTTTTATTGATGTTGTAATACCACCAATTGATCCATCCATCAGTACTAGTCATGATCATGAGCAGGCTCGACCATCGACCGTCGAGGCTGCACCATTGACTGAGCAGGCCTCCACTAGTACTGCTATTGATGTTGACGTACTACCACCAGCTGATCCATGACATTTATATTACAGTTGTATATTTTTAACATTAAATGAACATATCTAACATGACCTAACAATATACACATCACGATGATCACCAACATGTAAATTAAGTGCAACTGCAACATGAACATAAAATACATGGACCATATATATATATATATGGTCCATGTATTTTATGTTCATGTTGCAATTGCACTTAATTTACATGTTGGTGATCATCGTGATGTGTATATTGTTAAGTCATGTTAGATATATTCATTTAATGTTTATCTTGCAGATAGATATGTATGTGATAACATGAGTTATTTGACATGATATTTATATATATATGATGTTTGTGTTGTGATGATGTTAATATATAATCTCAATTTGATGTTTGAATGTGTTTTTTACTCGAATATGATGTTTGTACGATGGTTATCATGATCGTGATGTTTATTAATTAATTTAATATTAAATGACCATGATATTTATTAATATTATGTCATGATTGTAATTGAAATTGAAGTTTTTAATTGTATGTAAAATTGTAAATTGTATTTGTATATGCAATTGTAATTTTAACAGTGATTGTATGTAAAATATTTAATGCAAAATTTAATTGTAATTGTAATATTTAATTTACTGTGAAATGATTGTAATTGTAATTTTAATTGTAATTGTATATATGACAAATTGTAAAATTGTAATTGTAATTGTAAATCTAATTCTAATTCTAATTCTAATTGTATATTGTAAAATATTTGTAAAATTTTAATTGTATTACTGTGAAATGATTGTAATTGTAAAATTTTAATTGTGAATGTAATTGTATCTAAAATTAAAATTCTAATTCTAATTCTAATCGTAACTGTATGTGAAATTGTAAAATTGTAATTCTAATTCTAATTCTAATTTTAACTCTAATTGTATGTAAAATTTTAATTTTAATTTTAATATTTAATTTATTGTGAAATGATTGTAACTGTAATTGTATATATGAAAAATTGTAAAATTGGAATTGTAATTCTAATTGTATGTAAAAATAAAATTCTAATTCTAATTCTAATCGTAATTGTATGTGAAATTGTAAAATTGTAATTATAATTGTAATTGTAATTGTAATTGTATGTAAAATATTTGTAAAATGTTAATTGTATTAATGTGATATGATTTTATTAAAATATTTAAATTTTTAAATTTGTAAATAATTGTAAAATAATAAATCTAGAATAATATGAATTTTTGTAACAAAAATAAAGATAAGAAAATAATGCAAATAAATTCATGTACTATAGAATTGTCATTATTTTATTATGATATTACATACAAAAAAAAGAACTTTATAGAGTCTGGTGTGTCTTATTACTCTGACGCACTGTTGCTTCAGAACACTTCTGCACTGATGCATCATAAAACATCGCGCCAAAACAAAAACCTTGATCTTACAAACTGCTCCAATGCGCCTATAAAACAGTGCACACTGGAATAGGGTTATTGTGTAAAGTGAAGTATTGGAGCAGCAGAGGGTTCGAATCGCAGGCAATAATTTTTCTGAGGAGATGAAGGTTTGAAAAGACGAGAGTTTGAATTTCGGCTGAGAATTTTATAGCAGAGAAAATGAGTGATTCAAATAGAAAGACGGATAAAGACGCTTACAGGAATGCAGACAGATACAAAGCTTGATAGAGTACAAGAGGAGTACAGGTTGAGACCGACAGAGAGCATTCAATTGAGGCTGGTGATAGGGTTAAGAGGTCCCATTATGGAGAAATGGAGAGCAGAGTTGATGGCAAAGAAATATCAATTGAGGCAGTTGATAAAGCCAAGAGGCACCATGAAGGAAACGATTCTCATTCCCTTAAGGACATCAGAGAAATATCAATTGACGTTGTTGATCGGGCTGGTAGGTCCCATGAAGGGAAAGATTCTCCCAAATGCATTTAAAATCAATTGGGAGTATTGTCCGAGCTTCGGTTGGCTTACATAAACTTTTACTGTAAGCTAATGTCGCATAAAATCACATCTTCATCTTTCAATTGAACCTGAATGGCATCTCTAACTTGTCTGAGTTGTGGTCCTGTGGATGAAACCAGTGAAAAGTCTTCTTGAAATAAAAATGGAAATCTAGTGACCATTTCTGTGGTAAGAAAAGTATAGATACCTGCAGCTACCATATTTCCACCTGCAAATCGGTTTCCCATTGGAAAAACTAATGTAATAGCCTATTTTGCAATGTCTTTCCTCTGCTCAACCCTATACTCATTTTCTATGGGAAACCATTGACTCCACATGTAATAACTGCATCGTCTAGTCGAAAATCGGTCTTCTTCTGCTAACAAATGCAGAATGAAGGACTCGTTGTCATTGCTCCCAGAACATTACCCTTCTGTAGATTAAATGCACTAATTTCTGGTAGGCCATCCGTTTATCTGAAGATTATATTCTAAAACATATTGGTTGCAAATAGTTAAGTGCCAATTATAACAGGTTCACATGCCACAATTGCCCACTTGGTCCCTGTAGTATTGCATATTCACATGCCCCACATTGCATTCTCTCCACATAATCAGTGGGGACCTCCTGCAATAAAAAAAAATGCATTGGAAGAATAGTTATTTCCATCAAGAATTTATCCAATTCCAATTCTCAATTTTAATTCTAATTCTAATTCTCAAGAATAAAAAAAATTATAATTCTCAATTGCTATGGTTGGAGTTCACTAAATTTTGGTGCACACACCTAAAAGTAATTTTGATGCCTTAACCACAAATTAGTGCTACTGTACATATAATTGCACCGGTGTCGGTGTTACAAAACAACGCACCAGTGTGATGCTATTAAGTGACGCACCAGTGACGAATAAAAACAAATAAAAAAAGCGGCATATTGAAAAATGGGTGCCAAAATATATTCAAAAATCTAATTTCACAAAATAATTCTTTAAATACTAAACACTTTTCATTATTTCACTATTTTTGCTAAAATTTTCAGCCAAATATTTGCAGGAGATATACCTGGAGCAAGAGAGCACGGCCAAACTGTGGAGTAGTGAAATACGTTCGAACAGAAGTATTCAGACAATCATAAATCAAACCTATGGTGATTCAAACCTTGTATCATAGAATTTCAAACCATCTCGTGATTAAATTTGATTATTTTTTTTACTTTTTTCTGCAGTTTTATCCATTTTTACCCTAAACCCTTCATTTTTTATTTTTTTTGCCCTTTCGTCTCCCTATTTATGTGATTTCAGAATTAGGGCTTTTCATTTTAGATTGGCATCCAACCCATGGGACGACTTGCATAGTCGGATCCCAATCCATTCAGCCGTTGCCTGAATTTTTAGAAAAAATGGATTTTTTTTTTTTATCGGTGCACCCTACGTAACCTAGCACACCGGTGCACTGTATTATACAGTGCACCGCGCAAGTATTGTAATAAAAATTTTGAAAAAAAAAAATTTAAATCAATGCGCCAGATCTGAAATAGGGCACCGGTGCTCCATTTTACGAGGATAGCACTGTACGGTCTATTACAATGTTTGTGCGGTGCGTTTATAATATCCCCGCGAACCATACGGTCTATTATACTATTTTTGTGGTGCGTTTTTAATACTACCACGCACCGAAGGTGGTGCAGACATCATGAAAGGCGCACCGGTTTCTTGAGATTTATTTTTTACTTGAAAAGTTGACAATTTATTTATAAATATATTAATGAATGATATGGTACAAGTTTCAGATTGATAAAGAAATGACTGAAAAGAGATCAAGTAACAAAAATACTGATAACACATCAAGAAAAGGAAAAAAGGCAAGTTCTTTGTAAATTATTTATAAAAAATATTATTTTTGAGCTATATGTAGATTTAAATAATATGTATTGCTTACTATGTATCATACAAAGCCACAAAATTACGAAGCTCAATAATATTATTTCTGATGTAGGACTAGAAGAGTGTAAAATCTTGATGGAAAAATTGCAAAAGGATGAATCAGGTGAATGAAAAAATACTATCGATCCAATATGAGTTTCTTTTTTTAATTATCATTAATAATATACTTAAAAATTTTATATAACATGTGTCAAACAGTCTATTAATTCACATTTGTTTAATGTTCTACAAGGACCAACAACTCAGAAAAGGAATGTTGTTCTAAGAAAAGAAAAAAAATAGAACATGCAAATGAAAATGAATTGCTCCTTAGCTCATCTAGAGTGGTGTTGGAAGTTAACGAAAGGGGGAAAAACTTTTACAAAAGTTTGAGGAATCTATTTGAATGAATGTATAAACGTTCTTTCCACTTACAATACAAAAATCAATCCAATGATTCTAGGAACCAAATTTTATCTAAACTACATGAAGAGTTTCCAAAGAATTGGTCAATGAGACATTTCATAATTTTAATAGAAAAAATGTACAACAACAAAAAAGAAGGAATGAAAAAGTAATTATATTCCTTTAAATGTTTTTCTAGAATTATTTATAAATATCACTTTTGTTATATTTAATTTTCAGATATCAATATAAAAATTAAATATTTTATTGTCATGTTACATTTTCAAGAAGATTTTCAAAAATCTCAAAGGATGAAAGAGTTCATATCAGAAATATGTCATTAGGAATGTCCAAAAAGGTGTACAAGGAGATGGTCAAAGAAATCGAAAAAATTGCATCGTAGGAGGAGCCATCTCAACAACAACGTGCTTCAAATGTAATATGTAATCATTGAATTTTTCGATCATTAGGTACAATAAATAAACAATTTAGCATTAAATATTAATTTTCAAGAATTTTCTTGCAGAAAAGAAAAGAAAATGGAACCCATTCAGCACATAAAACAGGACGACAAGGAAGAAAAGGGTTGATATCTAAGTTTTTGAGTAATTTTTACTTCCTTATAAAAACTTAACTAGATTTAATTTTTGTATTTTTTAAGTTGTTTTACAAAAATCACCATTGAATGTCTTCAAAGAGGTGCTAACATACAAATAATAACCATCAGACGAATTGATTGAAATTGGGTTAAATATGGGTTGTGAGTATATGTTGGCATATCAGAAATTAACTGTGGAATTTGTTAGCATATATCGATCTTGTTTTACTTAGCTCCGTCTATAATTAATAGAACAAAAACATCTTTTATATTAAATATATGATTTTTTATGGGGTATAAAACTTGTAGGAAACAAAGTATGGAACTACGCCAATAGATGAAATTTTGAAATATGGCATGGTACATGGTTTTGAAAGAATGTGTATAGTTTGTGAGTCAATTGTTGCTATGGCACGTCATTTTTCTTTTCGATTTACATTGATGTATATTATTTAATATTGCAATTTTCATTATTCTCACCAATGTATATACACTCATTTCAGTTTATTTTTATGTTTGTATATGGAATATGAAGAAGAAGAAAACAATCAACACCGTGAACAAAACATTCCTAAAAATAACCCAAGTCATGGAAGTAGCTCTAGCAGTGACAATTGTTCAAGTGAAGAATGATGATCACTATGTTTGGATATCAAAGCAAGGCGTTGTATTTTTTGAAATATGTCTGTGAAATCAGACATTTTATTTAATGTAATGGACATAGTGTCCCAATTGAAAGACAAAGGGATCCCAATAATTGTCCCATTTTGTATGATAAAGACTGTCCTATTCATATATATTATATATCATAAAATATGTTTTAATTTATTCTATTGCGTTATCCATTGTCGCTATTGTATTCTCCATTGTTGTTCTCAAATGCACTAATAAAATTTAATTCATATGAATATTGTTATGAGATATATATGTGTCGACTTTTGATGAATAATGAATTTTAAAAAACCACAATAATTATGATATGATATAACAAATTAATCCAAACATCGCATTCAAATGCATTAATAAGAATTTAATTAATATCAATATTGTTATAAGATGTGTTGACTTTTAATGAATAATGAATTTAAAACAATCAAAATAATTGCACTGTCACAGGTCGATGGTTCTAAAAAGTACAAAATGAAAACTGGTGTGTGTCAGTAACTGTACACGGCTGTGTTTGCATTAAGAAACGCGCAAGGGTGTTTCTACGAACTATGAGCACCAAAAAATCACCAAAACCAATTAACAAATATCGGTGCGTTTGTGCAGTACAACGCATCGATGCGTTTATGTGTCTATACACACCGGCGTTGTTGTACGATCTATGGGAACCACACGAATACTGATACCAATTATAAATCTCGGTGCGTTTTTGTGATACTGCGCACCGGGGCATTTAAGTGTTTATAAGAACTAGTGCATTTGTACGACCTATGGGCACCACACAAATACCATTACCAATTATAAATATCAGTGCCTTTCTGTGATAGTGCGCACCAGTGTGTTTCTATATGTCTACACATCGGTGCGTTGATACTACCTGTTTGGTCAATTTAGTGTGTCCTAAATTGCTGCATTTAATTTGTCAATCTAGGATTCATAAGCTGACGAAGTGTGGCACACTATATGTGCAAGATAACCTATCTCTTACTTTTTGGTCGTTTTTGGATTTTTTATGAAATTCTAAAATACAAGTATGGAGACAAATATTCAAGACAACAATGTCTTTCTAATGATTTTCCAAACTTCAAAAGAATTTTAAAACACACAATGACAAAATTAATTCTTCAAAGAAAATGAAATTTCATCACTACTCTAGTCAAACAAACAATGAACTACTGATCATGAAACTCATTATTCTTGCTGTTGTTCAAACACAAAAGAAACTAAGCTTAAAGAAATCAAAATTTGCAACAAAGTAAATCTAAATCAAATTACATCAACTTATTTTCTGATCCCTCATCATTAGTCCAGCTATGATTTTCGGAGGTAACCATAAACAACTTGAGTAACCTGATATCTAACTTGCAGAAAGTAAAATAATTATCAAACTACACATTCAGCATCTATGAATTAACACTATCAAATTCGCAAATTCGCTTTGGAGGTGAATCCAAGATGCTGCGAGTAATTAATATTTCTAACTTGCAGAAAGTAAACTAATATCAAACTACACGTTCATAATTCAATCCCTCACCATCAGTTCAGCTGTGGCTTTCGGAGGTAACTGAAGATGTCATGAGCAATTTAATATATCTAACTTGCATAAAGTAAAATAATATCAAACTACACATTCATAATTCAATCCCTCACCATCAGTCCAGCTGTGGCTTTCGGAGGTAACTGAAGATGTCATGAGCAATTTAATATATCTAAATCTAACTACTGAAATGTGCAAGACTGAATTAAACAAAGCAGTGCTAGAATTAAACAGAAAGTAAATTAGCAGCAGAACAATATTAATTCCATGTCATTAGTCAAAAAGTTATACAAATGCCCGGGCTGCCTATTTATAACCTGAAACAAGAACACTGATTAGTTAACAATAACATAAAACATGAAAGACAGAAGTAAAATGTAAAGCATGAAAGATTATAAACAGTGATGAAACATAAATATCATGAAAGATGCAATGTATAAACACATGAATGATTATGGCACAATGAGCTTAAAGAATTAAAACAAGAACTATACAATAATGCACAAAACCTCAGCGTGTGCAGGGGCCCTCTACACCAGCCTTGGCAACAATCTTCAAGTACGAATTACACTTGGAAACAGAGTCTTCTTATATATTAAAATGCAGTCATAACAGAAAGGTGATATTACGGCACAGTGGCAACGTAATTACATTACAGAGCTATCTGGAAGCTAATGGAGACTAATAAAAACTAACAGAGACTAATATAATATGCGTATGCAAACACATTATTTATAACAAAGGAAATATAACTAATTCCCTAAAGTTTATGCTGATATTGAACACGTAAACCATTACGTCCAGAGATCTAGGATCATGGCCGCGTTTAGGAGTAAATCTATGAAGAGTGGATGTTTGAATTCGGCTTATGGAGCCATGTACAGGTGTTGATTTGTCTCCCGCAATTCAGAAACGGCCATATAAATCTCCACGTGACGAGAAACAGAGTCATGTCACCGTGGGACTCTATGGTTGACTTCCACTTGGCCACCTTTGACCGCAGCCTCCCTAGATGAATTTGCCCGAGCCAATAGGACATGATCCATGTCCACATCATTTCTGACTTGCCCATGTGGCTTGTTTTACCTGAGGACACCTGTAACATAGAGTTTCACAAAATGGCTGCAGAAAGTTGCAGCAGCTGCGGAAAGTGGCAAGATTCCGCAGCTAAATGAGCAAAATCTAAATCAAATAGAAGACACAAAAATATAGTTAAAAACCATTTTAGATGCTCTTTTTCAATTAATATACAATGATATTGACAACTGGGAAGGTTCAGGTGAATGAAAAAGTTCTAGGAAGATGTATAAGAACAATGCAGATTTGAGACTCAACATACCCCCACTGTGAAGGTGTTGCATGTCCTCATGCAACCAAAATTTTGATAATCCTTCTTCAGTTCATATGCCTTGATACTTCAGCCAATACATCCAATCCTCTCCTCTTCTTTCTTGGTGCTGCCAACATCCTGGGCTTCTTCATTAAGCATCTAAATTTGATATTAACCAGTGCTCTGCTTAACTTCTGGCATTTCCTTTTCAATTTCTTGTTCTTCTTCTACCATATTCCCAGATGTAGCATGGTATTATCATGAATGATTTTGTCCAATTTACTTTGTTCCTTCAATGTCTCATTTTCATTTTTGATGTGTCTATTTAAAAGCTCTAGCTCAAAGACTTCTTGTTTTAGTGATTGGACTAAATCATCTTGTACTGTGTGAGGCTGAATGGATGAAGTACTGGGACCTGTAGCTGCTTTTTCTAAAGATTCTATATAATCATATACTTCTTGCTGCTTGGGGTCTATATCAGGTGTCATTTTTATTGGGATGTCCCCAAAATGCCGTGAAGGAGAGTTGTCTTCAAAATCTGGCTGAGAAGGGCTCATATCAACATCTGGCTGAGAATGGGATGGACTATGTTCAATGTCTGACTGAGAATGAAATGAACCAGGTTCACTAACTGACTGAGAGTGAGATGGACTATGGTCAGCTGGGGATTGTTCAGATGTTTCTTCTCCCAAATCGATGAAATGGGGTCCTTTCATTTGCGTTTTCCTCAATTTCCCCTTAAGTCTGGAACTTCTTCTCACACACTGTGGACCACTGTCCTTTTTCTTTTGTTTTCCTTTCTCTTTCTTCTTGGCTATAGATAACTGTTCTTGAATATGAACCAATCTTTCAGATAACACTTGATGATCTTATTCTTCGGAAGAAGGGGTTTGATGTATAGCCTCAATACTTTTTCTCTCTTTTGGTGTTATTGGATTTTTACCCTTAGTTTCATTCTTCTTCCTCTTTGACAGTCTCTCTTCCCTATCAGTTCTTTCAATTATAGTAGTAGGAGTATTTTGAATTTCATCATTTGTTCTCTTTCTCCTACTCCTTCTTGATGTGTTACCTTCAGGAATTTCTTGAGTAGAAGTACTTTGAGTTTCATCATTTATTTTTTTTCTCCTACTCCTTCTTGATGTGCTACCTTCAGGAATTTCCTGAGGTTCCTCAAAGAAATTTCTAATCAAAAATTGTTCCCATGTGTCTTTCTTCTCCTTTAACTCTTTTTCAATCAAAATTTTTACAAGGCCGTGGTGATATAGATGTGGTTCTACATCTCCTAAATGCTTCTGAACAGTCACAGAAATTTTCTTCAAACTATTGAATAGAAAATATGGGAGATTGAGAGTTTGATTATCTAGAAAATTCATCAGCAACCTGGTATGGTACATATACATGGACCCAAAACGACCTTCACAGGTAATGAATTTTTGAACAACTAGCAGCAAAGTAGCCCATTCCTCTTTCAAAGCATGAACAGGAATTCCTCTTTTAAAAATAGTTATGTCCATACCTTGGTTTCGTAAGATTATTCTCCAAGCTTCATCACTAATGCTTTTATTCTTAAACCAACGCTCACCCTCTTGAGGAATTTCCGTGGCAGTTGCTATAGATGCTTCATTCACCGCAAACTTAAGGTCTCCAATCTCTACTTCCAGGCCATTGAACGACCTTGAAAATGCTTTTGTCACTTCTTTATGGTAGCCTCTGAACTTTTGGATAAACCGCAGCCACTTTGCTTTCTTCAATATATCCCTTACTTGCGGATATCCTTCCATGAACTTAGGTCCTTCTGGTTCTGCTCTTAGCAATTTACCCATTCTTCTTTCTGCTCTTCAAAAACTTTTCCTGCGTGAGGAGGGTTCAATGGAAGTAGAACGGCTGAATGCACGGAAATGAGCACAATGACTGTATGTAAATATCATAGAGTGGGTATACAGGCTGTAGCGTAACAGAGAATGAAATGGAGTGAAACGTAACAGAGAGGGGTTTCGTGAGCACGGCAGAGATACGGCTGTGAGATTAACAGAACAATAGGAGGAGTATAACACATCCGACAGTGTTTTGAAATCTGGTGGCTGCAAAATAAATGTGAGCACGTTTAAACAACGGCTATGGATTTATGCGGCTGTAAGAGGCTGTAGTCAAATCAACTACGTCTCATTGTCATAGGTGGAGTATCGGAGTTTGAGTGAAGATCGGAGGTTTAATTATGGAACCGTTTGAAAATGAATGTGGAAGGATCATATGGAGATCGTGAAAGGGTTACGGAGTTTTTCAATATAATCATTGCACATAATGGATGGAGCTTATGGTTTAGAACTATATAAAAATGTGTTTTCAATGCTATTTGAAATGAATTTTACTCATACCTTGGAATCTTTGCCTTTTTCCTTGGTCTTCAATTAGTTGCTCCTCATTGATATCTTGAATTCTCCATGTCTTCATTTTTTTTGGTCCTCTCACCTGCATTTAATTTCATGATTATGGAAATAACATCTGGCTGTACATTCTTTTGAAAACAGAGTGGTAGCTGCGGAATCTGCTTCTGGCTGCAGAAACTGGAGTCAGCTGCGGAAACAGATGTCAGCTGCGGAAACTGACACAGCTATTATTTGGGTGAATAAAAATGAACAGATGACAAATGACTAGATGGAAATGGTCATGAAAAAGAATTTTATTGGTGAAAATGGAATGAAATAGATAAAATGAAGTGGAATGGAGTGAAATGAAGTGAAATGAAGTGGAATGAAGTGGAATGGAATGGAGTGGGTGGTCACAAAACTTGTGAAATGAAAGAGAGAATTTTTTTTTTGGAAAATATAGAGTGTCAGGTGTTCCTGATTTTCACCCTATATTTTCTGTACAAGACTGCCAATCAGTGATTGGTTTTCAGGCTTATACAAATTTATTTATTTGTTTATTTATTTTTATTTTTTTCTAACTGAAAAGAACAAAAGCTAGGCTGGTGGAGAAGAAGAATTCTTCTGTACCAGCCTGATTGCAAAATTTTCTTGAAACATTTTGACAAAATCCTCTTTTGAGAGTGGCTTATGATAAACTTTCAATCTATGGCCATTCACAATAAGAGGAGTTTGAAACTCATCAATGGTCTTGATTCTTACTACTCCATTGCTAAAGATCTTGTCAATCTCATATGGCCCAAGCCAATGAGTCTGAAATTTTCCTTGAAAATCTTTAAACTTGGAATCAAATAACAATGCCCAATCTCCTTCTTGAAACTTCTTCTCTTTGATGTACTTGTCATGCCATTTAGCTCTTTTATATTGAACTAGATCAGTTCTTAAAATTTCCTCTTGTCTGATCTCATCTAGCTCATTTAATTGCTCCATTCTATGCTTTTGGGCTTCTGATAAATTCATCCCCAATTGAACTGCTATCTTGAAGGTCTTGACTTGGAACTCAATGGGGAGCAGGAATTCTTTCCCATAAACAAGTTCATAGGGAGAATGTCCTGTTGTATTTCTCCATGTAATTCTGTAGGCCCACAAGGCTTCAGGAAGCCTTTCTGCCCAATCTCTTCTATGTAGATGAACAGTTTTGGTGATGATACTTTCAAGAACTTTGTTTGTAGACTCCACTTGACCATTTGCTTACGGATGGTAAGGAGTAGATATTCTGTGCTTGATTTTGTATTCTTCCATCAACTTCTCCACCAAGTTGGATGTGAATTGGCTTCCTTGATCTGTCACAATTTCTCTTGGAACACCAAAGCGAGTAAAAATATCCTCATAAAGAAAATGAACAACTGAATTTTCAGTAGCAGATACCAATGCTTTGGCTTCTACCCATTTAGTAACATAATCAGTACAAACCAATATATACTTCTTTTGCTTAGATGGTGGATTAATAGGTCCAATGAAATCTAAAGCCCATTTTCAAAGGGTTCAATGAGTACCTGTGGTTGCAGTGGCATTTCATTTGAAAGGGTAGGTTTCCCTACTCTTTGGCAGCTGTCACACCTTTTGACATATTGTTTTGCATCTTTGAAGAGGGAAGGCCAATAATATCCTAAAGAGAGGATTTTATAGGCCATCCTTTTGTCTGCAAAGTGTCCGCCGCATGGTTCATCATGACACGCCTTAAGAATATCAGGCATTTCATCTTCCCTGACACATCTTCTGATCACAAGATCTGGCCCTGTTTTAAACAATTCGTTAGAAATCCATTAATATTTTGAACTCTCCTGAATAATTTTTCGTTTTTCACTTGGAAATAAATGTGAAGGTAGTTTCCCTGTAACCAAATAGTTAGCAATATCTGCATACCAAGGGGTCTTAATAGTTACTGCAAACAAGTATTCATCGGGAAACTTATCTTCTACAGGAGAATCTTCTTTAGTATTCTGAATCCTAGACAAGAAATCAGCTACTGTATTCTGTTTTCCTGGTCTATCCAACACGGTAATATTGAATTCTTGCAAAAGTAAAAGCCATCTTGTCACTCTGCCATTAGTAACAGGTTTGTTCATTAAATATCTAATTGCAGAATGGTCAGTATGAATAAAAGTTTCATAGCCTGTTATGTAATGTCTAAACTTATTAATTGCATGAACAACGGCTAAAAACTCTTTTTCAGTCACAGTATAATTCAACTCTGTGGGAGTCAAATTTTTACTGGTATAATAAATGGCATAAGGAACTAAATCTTTTTGACCCAACACGGCTCCTAGAGCTGTATCTGAAGCATCCGTAGAAATATGGAAAGGGAGTTTCCAATTTGGTCCTCTCAAGATAGGTGCTTCAGATATTCTTGTTTTCAAAGTTTCAAAAGCTGATTGACAATCAAGATCCCATTTAAATTCACAGTCTTTTGTAAGCAATTTAAAGAGTGGAGATGCTATTTTAGTGAAGTTTTCTATAAATATTCTATAGTAACCAGTAAATCCTAGAAAACTTCTAACATCTCTTTGACAATTTGGAATAGGCAACTTGGAGATGACTTCAACTTTTGATCTATCAACGTTAATCCCATCTCCTGAAATATGATGTCCTAAAACAATCCCTTCAGTAAACATCATAAAGCATTTTTCATGGCTTAATGAAAGGTTTGTTTCTTTACATCTTATAAGAACTTTTTCCAAATTTTCTAATGCCTCTTCAAATGAATTACCATAAGCTGTAAAATCATCCATATAAACCTCTACACAATCATGGATTAGATCAGAAAAAATTCCTAGTACTGCTCTTTGGAATGTTGCTGGTGCATTACATAACCAAAAAGGAAGCACTCGGTAGGAAAAAGTTCCCCATGGACAAGTAAATGTGGTCTTATCTTGATCTTCAGGTGCTACCTGAATTTGATTATAGCCACTAAAACCATCCAAAAATGAAAAGTACTTTTTACCTGCTAATGTATCTAATACTTGATCAATAAAAGGCAAAGGAAAGTGATCCTTCAAAGTTGCTTTGTTCAATTCCATGTAATCAATGCATACCCTCCATTTACCATTATTTTTAGGTACTATAACCAGAGAAGAAACCCATCAACTATCTGAAATTGGAAAAATGAAGTTTACATTGAGTAGTTTTTGGAGCTCTTCTTTCACTATCTCCCTAAGATTTGGATTCATCCTTCTTTGAGGTTGTCTGATTGGTCTATTGTTTTCTTCAATATAGATATGATGGATGCAAGTCTTAGGATCAATACCCTTCATGTCAGTATACTCCCATGCAAATGCTGTAGAATGTTTTTGTAATATTTTTATTAGTTCTTTTTTTTGTGACTTTTCCAAATGTTTGTTGATATTCAATGTTTTTCCTGGAAAAATATCAATGGTAGAACTACCAAACTCTTCCATAGAGTAAAGAGACATTTGTCTTGATGATAAATATTCTATGTCAGATTCCAACTGAAATTGTGTGGGGTCATATTCTGAAGATGTCTTAAAATTTTCTAATGTGTTCAGAATTTGACTATCCTCACTAATTTCCGAAATGGTAAAGACAGGTTGTATAATGTCCTCATCATCGACCCATTCATTGTCTCCTAATTCTGTGATTGCTTTTGCTGGAGGATACAAATTGAATTTATTTGTCGAATTACCATTAGAAATATACATATCCCCAGATCTACAACTAATAAAAGCATCAGCTGTGGCTAGCCAAGGTCTTCCTAAGATAAGTGGGTGCCCTCCTAGATTACTATTGGGAGTCAAAATCATAAAATCTACCGGATATTCCCAAGAATCTAAGGAGACTGAAATATCTTCTAATACACCATCTGGTTTAATAATTGATCGATCTGCAAGTTGCAGTAAAGTAGGTGTAAAAAGAAGGTTAGGAAGTTTTAGCTAGTCCATAGTCTATCTACTCATAATGTTAATAGTAGCCCCTAAGTCAATCAATGTGTTTGGAATTTCTATCCCATTTATATGTGTCTTGACAATTGGACTTCCTGGATCTACATACTTCTGCATGGTGATTTTTCCCATCATAATATCTGCAATCTTTCCTACCAGGTGGATTCTTCTTGTGTCTTTTAGTTTCCTTCCTGGTCTTTTGAAACTCAACTCCTTTATGGTTTTTGCTAGAATAGGAATCTCTCGAATGGCTTGTAACAAGGGAATCTTGATACAAACATTCTTCAATTCATCTAAAAAATCATAGTTAGGCAACAAAATTTGTTTTTCCACCCCCTTGTCAATTTGTAGTCTTTCAGGAAAAGGAGGTGTAGATGAAGATGCAGGTTGCTCAACTATAGGAGTTGTGGGTATTAACTTTTCTTTTTCTTTTTGAATATTTGAGTTTTGAAGAGATTCTTCCTCGGAACCCTTATTGGCTTTAAGAGATTCCTCCTCAGAGGTATCCTACTCTAGGTCATCTATAGAAGGTTTTTCTAAAACTCTACCAGATCTGAGTTCTACATCATTGAGAGGAACAATCATATAGGTAGGAAATTGTTGTCCTTATACCATGTAAGTATTCTGAGGATTTTTATTATTAGGATTTGGCAATGGCTGAACTGGAAGTTGATTTGTCTTTTGTTGATATGGGAGCATGAGTTGAGGATTTGGATTTTGTTGAGAAGGTTGTTGTTGTGGAAATGGCAATCAAAGTTGTGGATTTGTGTTTGGAAGTTGTGGAGCTTGTTGATTTTGAAAAGATGGAGGATATTGATAAAATTGAGCAAATCTCCCATAAGGATTTTGCATCCGTTGTACCCATGGCTGATATGGATTTTGATGTTGGGGCCAAGGTTTTTGCCAAGGATTCCAATTTGGTTGGGTTTGAAAATTCATAGAGTTGTTAAACCCTTGAGTTTGTTGTCCCTGCCAAGGTCTTCTTGCAACAAAACAGAGAGATTCTACTGAATTTGGGTCTTCTTGAAAAACAGCTTTGAGTCCAGGAATTGAAGGACAATCCTTGATCTCATGATTCTCTGAGCAAATCATACATGTTTCTTCAACTTTTGCATCTAAGGGACATTCCCTTAAAGCATGTTTCTTTCTACATTTCGGACAAAAGATGGCTAAAGCATCTGTTTCTGCTTCCTGCTTGTTTTGAATTTTAAGGGTGTCTAGTTGTTCACTAAGGCTCCCTAAGATATCAGTTTTGAATTCATCAAGCATACTACCAATCTCTGCCCTACTTACTGATCCAGTTGCAGATTTGTTAGCCCTAATAAGAGAAGGATCCCTAGGCCCTTTTCCTGTTTTAGATTTTCCTCTTGAGAGATGTACACATAGTTCTGTTATGTCACGAAGTGGAAGTTGAGAAATGTCTCCTTTCCCCATCATGTTTAAAATATCTATCCATTCATCTCTAATGGATTTTAATATGAGGGCTTTCAAGGTTTCATCATCTAAGTTGCTCATCTTTGCTCTTTTCAAGTTGTATTGAAATATTTCAAGTAAGTCTTCCAAATTTTCATCTTCTTTTTGCATCATTTTGAGTACCTCATCCTTGTGATTGGTGGGAATAAAATAGTCCAAGTATCTATCCAAAAAATTTTGTTTCATATCATTCCAAGTCCTAATAGATTGAGTAGTTAATCCCATGAACCATTTCAAAGCAGCTCCCTTCAATGTTGAAGGAAACAGTTTGATTTTTTGAGAGTCTTCCATATAGTCATAAGTTCGGCATACAACTTCAAACTCAAACAGAAATGTTTCAGGATCCTCACTTCGCAATCCATAAAAGTTAGGGAGGACAGATGGTGAGATATTTTTCATCGTTGTATGAGTTTCCTCATCAACTATATGGAATCCAAACAAGTTGTCTCCTTCCCTATTTCTTTCATTATTTCCTTCACCATTGTTGTCTCCATTGTTTCCTCCTCCTCTAAATCTACCTCTAAATCCATCTATTATTTCCTCTGCCATGATAGTTTCTTTAGAGTCCTTAAAGTCCTCTAGTTCTTCTATCAAGGGAGGATGAGAGGGAGTCTCTTCCTTTTCTAAATGAGATTTAGTAGGTGGTATAGGAGAATCCTCTAATTCAGCTGCTCCTTGAATTCAAAAAATCTTAAGGCTAGGGGTAGATGGTGGTGATTCTTGTCTATGCCTTGAAGAAGATGGAGTTGTGAAAATCGAACTCTTAGCTTTAGCTATAAACCTTCCCCTAGAATCTCTTGCTCTATGCATGTCATTTTTTTTTATTTTTAAAAATTTGGGCTAATAATTCTCTTTCTGATCTTCCAGGTCACACTAGGTGCAAGAAGAGAGCATACTTAAGAAATTACTAAACCAATAACTCTCTTTTCTGATCCTCCAGATCACACTAGGTGCAAGAGGAGAGCATACTTCAAGAAATTATCAAGTTTTCCCTTCTTTTGTTATTTTGTTTTTTTTTTTAAAGAAATTGGCTACCTAGTTACACTTCCCCGGCAACGACGCCAAAATGTTTGGTCAATTTAGTGTGTCCTAAATTGCTACATTTAATTTGTCAATCCGGGATTCGTAAGCTGACGAAGTGTGGCGCACTATATGTGCAAGATAACCTATCTCTTACTTTTTGGTCGTTTTTGGATTTTTTTATGAAATTCTAAAATACAAGTATGGAGACAAATATTCAAGACAACAATGTCTTTCTAATGATTTTCCAAACTTCAAAAGAATTTTAAAAACACACAATGACAAAATTAATTCTTCAAAGAAAATGAAATTGCATCACTACTCTAGTCAAACAAAAAATGAACTACTGATCATGAAACTCATTATTCTTGCTGTTGTTCAAACACAAAAGAAACTATGCTGAAAGAAATCCAAAAGTTGCAACAAAGTAAATCTAAATCAAATTACATCAACTTATCTTCTGATCCCTCATCATTAGTCCAGCTATGATTTTCGGAGGTAACCATAAACAACTTGAGTAACCTGATATCTAACTTGCAGAAAGTAAACTAATTATCAAACTACACATTCATAATTCAATCCCTCACCATCAGTCCAGCTGTGGCTTTCGGAGGTAACTGAAGATGTCATGAGCAATTTAATATATCTAACTTGCAGAAAGTAAACTAATATCAAACTACACATTCATAATTCAATCCCTCACCATCAGTCCAGCTGTGGCTTTCGGAGGTAACTGAAGATGTCATGAGCAATTTAATATATCTAGCTTGCAGAAAGTAAACTAATATCAAACTACACATTCATAATTCAATCCCTCACCATCAGTCCAGTTGTGGCTTTCGGAGGTAACTGAAGATGTCATGAGCAATTTAATATATCTAAATCTAACTACTGAAACAAATGTGCAAGACTTAATTAAACAAAGCAGTGCTAGAATTAAACAGAAAGTAAATTAGCAGCAGAACAATATTAATTCCATGTCATTAGTAAAAATGTTATACAAATGCCCGGACTGCCTATTTATAACCTGAAACAAGAACACTGATTAGTTAACAATAACATAAAACATGAAAGACAGAAGTAAAATGTAAAGCATGAAATATTATAAATAGTGATGAAACATAAATATCATGAAAGATGCAATTTATAAACACATGAATGATTATGGCACAATGAGCTTAAAGAAATAAAACAAGAACTATACAATAATGCACAAAACCTCAGCGTGTGTAGGGGCCCTCTACACCAGCCTTGGCAACAATCTTCAAGTATGAATTACGCTTGGAAACAGAGTCTTCTTATATATTAAAATGCAGTCATAACAGAAAGGTGATATTACGGCATAGTGGCAACGTAATTACATTACAAAGCTATCTGGAAGCTAATGGAGACTAATAGAGACTAATCTAATATGCGTATGCAAACAAATTATTTATAACAAAGGAAATATAACTAATTCCCTACAGTTTGTGCTGATGGAGAACACGTAAACCATTACGTCCAGATATCTAGGATCATGGCCACGTTGAGGAGTAAATCTATGAAGAGTGGATGTTTGAATTCAGCTTATGGAGCCATGTACAAGTGTTGATTTGTCTCCCGCAATTTAGAAATGGCCATATAAATCTCCACGTGACGAGAAACAGAGTCCTGTCACCGTGGGACTCTATGGTTGACTTCCACTTGGCCACCTTTGACCGCAGCCTCCCTAGATGAATTTGCCCGAGCCAATAGGACATGATCCATGTCCACATCATTTCTGACTTGCCCATGTGGCTCATTTTACCTGAGGACACCTGTAACATAGAGTTTCACAAAATGGCTGCGGAAAGTTGCAACAGCTGCGGAAAGTGGCAAGATTCCGCAGCTAAATGAGCAAAATCTAAATCAAACAACAAACACAAAAATATAGTTAAAAACCATTTTAGATGCTCTTTTGCAATTAATATACAATGATATTGACAACTGGGAAGGTTTAGGTGAATGAAAAAGGTCTAGGAAGATGTATAAGAACAATGCAGATTTGAGACTCAACACTACCTATGGGCACCACACAAATCCCAAGACCAATTAGAACCACCCCATGCGTTGTATCACCAACACTACGTTCGGTGTAGTTTTATACCTTAACGGCGCAGTGCATTTTGCTTCGACTACCTTGGGACGCCTTCTATATGTACGCACCAGTGCATTCAAGTCAAAGTAGCGCACCGATAAAAAAAACATCTGTAATAACCTCTGACTGCCCATTTTTTTTAGTTGTGTTGAATTTATGTTAAAAGCTCGCCAAAACCTACATAACCATAAACGGATGTTGTAGCAAATGTTTTTTTGACAATTTTGGCCAATTTTATAACACTAAAAACCTCCTTTATAACCTCCGCTAGAGGGTATTTTCCTTGTAGTGTTTAAACCAAGCTTATGGACCATTCAAGCATGTAGAATTTGTGTAATTTTGTATTGAGACTTTTGAAGACTTTGAGATAAGTTGAAGAATATGTTCCATTTTTTAATTTTTTGTTCATGATGTGGATGATTGATTAAGTTTTTGTATCTGATAATTTCTTCAAGTGTGCAAGGCAAGGGTGGAGGGCCCCCACACCAAGCTAAGTACACTTTGGTTAAATTAGCATAGTTTTAATGCAATAGTTCTTGCTTCAGATTTATGATTCAATAATTTAGATGTGTGAATATTTCTTATGATTACTGGATGATTATTGGTTTAATTCTAATTTTAATACGAAAGGACAAACAATAATTTAAGTTAAATTCTCTTTCTATCAAATCATGAACAACAACTAAAATTCATCCTCTTTAATTTCCTTTCTTGAATTATTTCTTGAATTTCCATTTGTAATGCATTGGTAATAATTTTGGAATAGAACTGTAAAGAAGGACAAACGGTACCTCCTAAGTTAGGAGCGTCTTCTCTTACTTTCTATACATCATAAACTATTTCTCTTGAGCTTCTCTTCTTAAAGATAGTACTATGGGGAAGGACAACCAAGATCTCCTAAGTTAGGAGCCTCTTCCTTCACTTACTACATATTGAATCATAAACTTTTTAGTTAGATTTTATATTTGTAATATGCATTTCCATTAATCTTAGAATTTAGAATATATTTGTAATATTCATTTCTTTCAACTTCTAAATTAAGTCTTCTAAAATTGACTTCACCTGAAATCCATATATTTTGGACATGCTTCCAAGTCTACAAACTCGGATTGACAAGTAAAAAACCTGTGTTAGTTTACTTAGTAAATTGACTTGGTGCCATTGTCGGGGAAGCATAATTCAATATAGTCAATTAGGAATATTCTAAAAAAAAAAAAAAACACAACAAAAACAAAAACAAAATTTAGTTTTTTAGTTATGTCTCTTTATGCCTAGAGAAAGAGATCAAAAAGGTAGATTTTCCAAACAAAACCCCCCAACAACTCAACCACCCATAGGAGCAAGACCATCAGAACTAATTACACCAGTTGCTAGAAAACCAACTTTAGAAGAATTGGAAGAAAAACAAATATCAGGAAAAAGAGTGACCCTTATTTAAAGACAACCCTTGTTAGCCTATGAAGTGAAAAGAAAAAAAACACCGATAGAAACATATTTTATAGAAAAACAAAAAGAGACAAGGAAACCAATTGTTAAGCAATTAGATCAACCAATTCTTGAACAAATAGAGAAAGTTGAGGAAACAAAAAACCAGCCTCTTATTGAGAAATTACAAACAACTGAAGAATAAATGACGGAGGAAGGAGAAGGATCTAATATACCAATACTAACTCTAGAACAAAGAATTCAGTATGAGAGGCAACAAAAAGAATGCGAGAGAAAAAGAGAGGAAGAAAGGAGAATAAAAGAAAAGAGAAAAAAAGAAGAAGATGCAAAAATAGAATATGAAAATAAGAGATGTAATGATATAGAACCAAACAATGATCAGGAAGCTACCTTTGGCTTCCCAATTCTAGACACAACAACAATTCTTGGAGAGGAGGTAAAAATGAAGAATATTCCACCTTTTGTATTACCCATTTTTTATGGAATGTCCACTAAAGATCCTGATTCATTCATGTTTGAGTTTGATATTTTATGTTGTACTTATGGATATATAGATGACACGCATAAACTTTCTCTTTTTCTTGCTACTCTTAAAGGAGTTGCACTAAAATGGTTTATGGGACTAGGAGAACACACTATTGCCTCTGGGGATGACATGAAGAGAATTTTTCTTAAGAAGTATCAAGTCTATTGCAGGGCCTAGAGATTCAAAAGAAGATGTTTTTAGGATGCCTCAACAAGAAGATGAGAGTTTGGAAGAATATTTAGAATGATTTCTTTTTAATTTACAAAAATCCAAACAACACTTTTTAAATCCTGATACCATTCACACAATTTTTGTCAAAGGTATACGAGATGAATACCTTGATATTATCAATGTAAGGAAAGGAAACATCTTAAATTTTCCATTTGATGAGATTGTTGAACTATGTCAAAAAATATTCTGGGGGAAGAGCAAAGAGTGGAAAAATAGATGTTAATTCAAGAGATTCTAAATCAACAGCAGGAGGATTAACAAAAGCATAAATAGGGAGTTTGTTAGAAAATTTTAAAAATGATATTTTAAGCACTTTAGGAACACAATTTTGTGTATTGAAAGCCAAGAAAAAGCAAGATGAACAAGATCAGATACTATCAATATTTTTTCTTAAGTGTAGAAAGAAGCATCCACAAAGAGAATGTCCCTTGTATAATATTCAGGTGTGTGGACTTTGTGCAGAAAATAATTCACCTAAAAATTGTCCAAATCTTAAAGAATTGCAATTAAATTCAATGGAATAAGTACAAGGGATTGATTCTCTTTACTATATGGCACCAAGGAGACCTTGAAAACCAAGTTTTCTTCAACAATTTTCTCAACAAATCCCTCAGAATTATCAATATCATCCTCAAACATCATGGAATAATCCTATGCCATGGCTGGCTTGGACTCCACAAAAATACCAAAACCAACCTGGACAAGGTTGGCGAGGATATATTTATGGAACCCAACTGCCTCAAAAAATCTATCCTCAACAACAATACCAATCTTATCCTCAACAACCATTTCAATATCATCAACTCTAGCAACATCCTCAACCAATGCCATTTCCACAACAAAATCCTACAACCTTACTAACTCAACCACAACAACTTGAGATGCCTTCTAACCAACCCCCACCTAGACCAACTCAATTACCAGCTCAGCTAGTAGAAAATCTGAGTAAAAAAGTGGAAAGACCAACATATAATGTGGAAGAAGCAACATATTTTCCTACATATTCTATTCTTCCTATTCAAGACATCCACTTAAGGTCTGGAAAAGAATTACACAAAGATTCTCCACCAATTATAGAAGAAAAAACTGAACAAGGAGAACAATCTAAAATATCTAATCTAGAAAATCAAATTCAAAAAGGAAATACCACTTTACTCAAACACCAACTTTTCCAGAAAGGTTAGTAGAGCATAAAACTTCAATTTCTCTTCTTGAATTTGATATTTTGGATGAATTAAAGAATTATTGTGTAAAAATTCATTTGTTGCAATCTATCAAAGACATTCCAATCTATGCAAAAATAAGAAAGGAATTATGTATTAAGAAAACTTGCAGAAAGAAAAGAGATCCACCCACAATCCAAGTCATTGAAAAATTAGCTAGTCTCATGTCTGCAAAAACAACATTGAAACTTATATTGATCCTGGGATACCTATGGTTACCATTTCAATCAATAATTTTTTAGTTCCTAATACTTTAATTGATCTAGGATCTGATATAAATTTCATGACAACAGAGACTATGAAATATTTAAAATTGCCAAATATTCGACCTACTACTACAATTTTAGAGCTAGCAGATTGATCTAAAGTTGTACCAGAGGGAATATTAGAAGACATCATTGTTTCTTTGGATTCATGGGAATATCCTGTAGAATTTCTAATCTTGCAACCAAAAAAAATCTAAGAGGCCATCCTTTAATTCTAGGCAGACCATGATTAGCCACAGCAGATGCCTTCATTGGATGCAGATCAGGAAGAATGATCATATCACATGGAGATGAAAGGAAACATGTTATGCTCTATCCTCCAGCTCAATCTCCTTCTTTATTATAAGGGCTTGATGACCCACAACAACAAGAAACTTAATCTGTTCTAAGTATTAATCGAGTCTTTAATTTTAGAGAAGATGAAGAAAATGAGTATTTAATAGACCTTTTCATCTTAGAACCTGATATTTTTTAGCAGCTACTAATAACACAATATGAAGTCGCAAATCATATTTTGAATTAATGTTTTCAGGAAACTTGTACTATTCAATCATTGCAAAATTAATTTGAAATAATTTTTCTTGTTATCTCAATTACCAATTCATAAAAAAAAATCATTTAAATCAATCTTGGAAAGAGTCAAAATATTGGTAATAATCTACAATCATCACAAGAAGAACAAGTAATTTCATTATTACAGAAATATTCAAAAGCTTTTTCCCGGGACTATACATACATGCAAGGAATCCATCCAAATACATGTATTCACTGTATCTATACTGATAATCATATTAAACCAGTTAGACAACCACAAATAAGAATGAATCGTATGATGAAATAAATAATCAAAGAAAAACTGCAGAAATTGTTACAAGTGGGATTCATCTACCCTATTTCAGATAGTCAATGGGTTTCTCCCCTAGTTATGGTACCAAAGAAAAATGGAAAATGGAGAATATGTGTAGACTATATGGAACTGAATAGAGCCACACTAAAAGATAACCTCCCATTACCTTTCATTGACCAAGTACTAGATTCATTAGCAGGAAAGAAATTATTTTATTTTCTTAATGGATTTAGTTGATACAATCAGATTAAGATATCATTGGAGGATCAGGATAAAACTACATTTACTTGTCCTTGCGGAAAATATGCATATAATGTTTTGCCTTTTGGATTATGTAATGCACTTTCTACTTTTCAAAGAGAAGTCCTAGCCATCTTTGATGATTTAATTCATGAATGTGTAGAGGTCTGCATGGATGATTTTACTGTCTATGGAGGTACATTTGATGATTATTTGAACAATCTTGAAAATTTTCTAAATATATGGATAGAGACAACCTTATCCCTCTGCAATGAGAAATGTTTTATGATGTTGACTGAAGGGATAGTGTTGGGAGACCACATTTCTTCTTCGGGAATAGAGGTAGAACCAACAAAGATACAAGTCATTGTAAACTTAATGCCACTTTTGTCAAATATCCCTACCCCTGTTCAAATTACTTGCAAAATACATTTAGTTTCAATGGACAACAAATTGTCAAAATGCATTCAAAAAACTGAAAGAAAAATTGTCAATAGCACCCATTCTTAGAGGGCCAAACTGGTCATTTCCATTTCACATATCTACTGATGCATCTGATATAGCTATAGGAGCATCACTTGGAAAAAAATAAAATCAGTTTAATTATGTCATTTACTTCATAAGTAAAAATTTAAGTCCGACAGAATTGAACTATATAGTAACTAAAAAAGAAATGCTAGTTGTTGTGTGTGAATTCAATGAATTTAGGCATTATATAATAGGCTATCAAGTGTTTATTCATACAGACCATTCATCCATTAAATGCTTAGTGAACAAAGAAATTACCAATGGCAGAATTACTAGATGGTTGTTATTAATGCAAGAATTCAATCTCACTATTTTAGATCGACCAGGTAAAGACAATCAAGTAGCAGATTTTACGTCAAGAATTCATTCAACTGGTGATCCTATTCCTATTTCAGACAAATTTCCCAACAAACATTTATTTTCCATAACAGCTAAAACCCCATGGTTTGCAAATGTAGCTAATTACTTATCATTTGGAATATTACCATCTCATTTCACTAGCAAGCAAAAAAGAAAAATAAACAAATAAAGTGTTAGATATAGTTGGGTCAATGGTGACCTCTTTTATACTAGGTCTAATCTTTTGATAATAAAGTGTGTTATATAAGATGAAATTATTTATATTTTAAAAGCATTTCATGATGAGCCATGTGGTGGCCATTTTGCAGATAAGGGAACAACATACAAGGTGCTCAAATTTGGCTACTACTAGCAACAATCTTCAAGGACTCAAAAGCCTATGTCAAAATATGTGATAGCTTCCAAAGAACTATAAGACCTGTAATATTAGATACGGTTCCATTAAAACCACAAGTAATTATAGAGCCATTTGAACAATGGGCTCTTGACTTTGTGGGACCTATTAACACACCTTCAAATGGAAAGAAGTAAATTCTAGTGTGTATAGACTATGTTACAAAATGGGTAGAAGAAAAATCAGTGGCAAGAGAAACAGTAGAAATAGTGGTTTCATTCCTCTTTGAAGAAATATTTGTAAGATTTGGAATTCCAAGATAGATTTTTACAGACCAGGGAGCACAGTTCACTTCTAAAATTGTCTGGGATCTTACGGAAAAGTATAAAATCAAACACAGAAAGTCTACTCCGTACCATCTTCAAGAAAATGGACAAGTAGAATATACTAATAAGGTTCTAGAAAACATCATGACAAAGATGGTGCAAATGAATAGAAAGTATTGGTCAGAAAAGTTAAGAGATGCATTATGGGCATACAGTATTACATGGAAGAATACAACTGGATTCAGCCCATATCAGTTGGTATATGGTAAGGAAGTTCTGTTGCCAATTGAATTTCAAATTTATACTTTTAAAATTGCAGCAGAATTGGGATTAGACCTGTTAGAAGCACAACAACGGAAATTTATGCAAATAAATGAACTAGATGAAACCAGACAACAAGCAGTTGAGCGTAGATCATTAGTGCAACACAAAAGAATCAAATGACATGACATATTTATCAAAAACAAATTTTTTCATAAAGGAGACTGGGCACTACTTTTTTACTCAAGTACAAATACTTCAATGGTAATTTAACTCACTGGCTTGGGCCATATGAGATAGAATAAATCTTTGACAATGGAGCACTTAAAATAAATACAAGTGATGAAGCAACAATTTCATTTCTAGTTAATGGACATAGACTCAAAGTTTATAATAAGCCTATCAATAAATAATACTTTCTGAAAAGAGTATTAGCAGAAAACAATATGGAAATAATGGAACTGAATAGTGATATGCATTCCTTAATTCGAGAATGAAATTTAAAATTTTAAAAATAATAAAGGAGTTTGGTTGTGAAAATCCAAGAAACTGCCACAATACAAACTCGAATTCATGTCGGAAAGCAAACTTGTTTGGCCAATATGAATTCTATATTTTGTTTTACTTTTTCTTCAATTTCATTTTGTAGAAATCATCCTCCGAAATTCAAAGACTTGAGGAAAAGTCTCAAAATAAGCAAGGGGGGAGATTCATAATAAAACTATGCAAATATTTAAATAACAAGCAGTTGTATTGCAGAAGGGACCTGAGAAATCAATCAAAGATCATTGTAGAAGGCATCTAAACAAAATCAAAGATCATATGATTACAGAAGGGACCTGAGACATCAACATCCATCAGTGAGGGACCTGAAAAAATCAATATCATATGTTATCGCAGAAAGAACCCAAAATATAATAATCTACATCAAGGGAATTTGATAAGCAAATACAAGCACTTGCAATCCATCAAAATTGATCTTTGAAGTCAAAAGAATTATCATCATTGAAAGTGTTGACAAACTAGAAAAGGTCATCATCAACAGAACGAGCATTGACAATGAGCTACTAAGTGGAAGGAAAGTACTTAAGTGTAAAAAGTGTTCTTAATACCTTTGATTTTGAAATTTTTTCTAGGATTGTTAAACTAATTTAAAAATAAATAAATAAAACTTGAATATGCAATACTCATTTATTCATGAATTCATCATCCTACATCCTATTCCATTATCCTACATCCTATTACATTATCACCCTACATTAAAAATATTTCATTCATCAACCAACTTCATCATAACCCTACATTCACTTATCATAATCCTACATTAATCCTCCTACATGAGAATTTTTTACCAAAATTTTGGGCCAAAATTTTCTTTTGCCTCATAGGAATTTCTTGTAAAAACATGAAGGATTAGTTTGCCTACAAGACCAAAATAAAGGAGTTAGTGTCATTACAAAAATGAATTTGATTTGAAATGACCTATGGATATGGTCATTTCAAAGAAAATTAATATATAAGCCTCTAAAAAAAATGACACACAAAATAATCAAAAGGAAAACATATAATATACAACATGCAATAAGAATGAAATGACAAATGCATGACAATAAATGATTGTAAAAACATGCAATAGGCATCCAAGAAATAAAGTGAATACCTTAAATAAGTGCAAAAGCCATGATATGGCATCGAGACTGTACAAAAGACAGAGCTGGATATAACAGTGACAAGACTAAGCATGAAAACCCATGGCAAAAAGGATAATCATATAGCAGAGAAAGAAGTCAAACCATGACACATCGGAAGCACAAGTGGCAATCACGAGTACAAAGGTTAGAGCATGAAGTGGGAACACAGAGATAAATGGTCAAAACGTTAAAAGCTTAAAGTTGGAGAGCAACACTGCGCATCAACCACAACATAGAAGAACCCTCGTTGAAAGAGAAATATGCAAGAAATAATGCAGAAGATTAAAGAAGCATAGGAAAGGTGTTACACACCAATTTTTCACTGTACATGTACTCCCTGTTCCTGATCCTAGAGACCCCTAACAGTGACCCCTGTGCCTGTTTTCTGTCATGAAAATATGCCTTGATGTCTTTTTCATCAAAATGACTAAACTCTATGTTGACCATTCTTGAAGCATCTCCTTGGAAACCTGGTTATCTAGAGTGGCACACCCTCTCCGTGTCTTGCTCACGTCAATGACCTCTTTTTGTTCTAGGGTTGCGTCAATTGGCACTAGAATGAGGATCATACTCACGTCGATCCTATTCTAGGAAGTTTTTTAAAAATGGAAGTGAAGCTTCGAGGTCTGGAAGCTTTGTGGCGGAGAGCTGGTTTTTTGCTCCTGCGGATAGAGTAAAGCTTCTCCCTTTGGGATCCTTGTTCCTACAAAAGTGGAACCACCCAAAGGGATAAGCCATTTCCCCACCTAAATTGGATCCTGCTCCCTCCTCCTTCACTATATAATGGACAATATCCCATAGCTCTGTTACTGAGAACATAGATAGAAGAAGAGCAGACAGATATTTTGTTGCTATGGGTATCGAGCGAGAGTTGAGACCTTTTGTCCTCCACATCAAATTGAAAGAGCGCTTTGGAGACATGCCTGGATCAATACCCATCAAAGGAGAGATGCGACATCAAGTCGTGAGTTGTAACTCCCCCTCTCTATTTTAATATAATACAATTGGTTCATGTTTTCCATTCTTGTCTTCAATGTGTGATTGGATTATTAGTTTTCCTTGATCAACTAAGTAGGTTGTATATGCAAAATATGTGTTATGCTTTCATGTTTGCTATTGTTTTATCCCTTGTGCAGGTAACTGAGCAACAATAGTGTCGAAGATCTAACCACGGAACGCGAAGGACCAAAGGATTCAAATGAGAATTAGCATCAGATTGAGGTAGGTGATATATACATGATCTACATGCATTTACAATCTAGGAAAGTAGGTTTCTAATTGTTCCCTATTGTTACTAGACCCATCCTAGGGCTAGAGGGATCGTATTTGTCCACAGAGAGGATTTTCCTACATAACAAATTGGTGACTCCACTGGGGATCTGCTAGCCTTTCAGTCACCTATTTTCAATTTTTGATTTCTTGTCTTGTCTTCGATTTTCATCGAGGGTCCATCTCATTGTCTCTGTAGATCCTGTAATTTCTTACAAAACTTTATTTCTCTACTGAAGTAATAAAGTCTAGTTTCAGTTTGGAAAACCCTTTTATTTTTCAGTCTTTTCCTTGATCGGCATGGGTATTTATTTTACATTTGCCTCGATCAGTGAGGTATGTGGTTTACATAGTTGTGCTTTTACCCTTCCAGTGCAGGTTGCGGCCTAACAGTCACATTGATTCCTGTGTGTGATTTTTTTTAGGGTTTCCTTCATTTGGTCAACTACTGAGTCTTATCCTTCTGAGTGTTCTTGTTTTTTTTAGTAGCTTTGTTTCTTCTCTGTTCAGTGACATTTCTGGTTCGATTTATACACCTTTGGTTGTCTCTTTTACAAAGCTATTGCATCCTTGTCTTCCTAGGGTTTCTAGGTGTCCTCCATCCATCTGAATAGTTGCTTACTTTGTTGACTGCTAGACTTCTCATTGAATCAAGTCTTGTCATACCTTTCAGGCTTAGTGTTTGATTGGGTTTCATCTTTCGGTCGGTTCTCTCAAATAGTATTTTCAAGTGTCTAACTCTGAATGCATTTGAGTTTATATTCACCATCAAGCATAGATTAAAATTCCTTGTCCTCTGAGTGAAGTTTGTTTTCTTTGAGTGATTAATTAGTTTGCGAATGAAGAGTGATTTTTTTTTTAAGAAAATGGTTTATGTCTCTCTTTGATTTTTGAAATCTTTGCATCTTGCATGCATGTTTGAGAGATTTCATTAGTACTCAAAGCATTATTGGTTAATTCGCATTCGACATTTCGCATTGTGCTTATAAGAAAAATACAAAAAGAATTTTTGTTTCATTTCGCTTTAGAAAATGAAAATTTCATTTCGATTCACTTCTTAGTGAATTTTGTGAAAGGAATAAAATTGTAAAATTTTTGTTTCGCTTCAAAATTCCACACTTGAAGAAGACAATTGAATGTCATTTTATGCATTTTTTTTGTTCCTGCATTGATTGTGTGAGTTTCTCTCTCCCTCATTAACGTAGCATTCATTGAAATGAATGGTTCTTTTCTCATTTATATGAATTTTAGGGATTCAAGTGACATTGTTAAGGCTTTGAAACTGAGACATAATTCAAGATCAACCTTAAAATTTATTCAATAAATTTAAGGAGCATTTAGAACCTAACGAATCACATTTTGAGGTCTAGGCTAGAGACGTGTTCCAGCGTGGTTAATCGTAGGAGTTATCGCTAACAGTATACATTACAACCCGAGGTGATATCCCGTCCCATGTATGGAAGTATATTGATATATGAAAGTATATTTTGGGATGCTCTCATCGAACGGTTACGCATCAGACAACACTACTATGGATTTGGACTCCCACGTATCGTCGCGTATATTTTGGGAGACACTGCTAGGCTGCAAACCTGCTATAGGTAACTGAGTCGGCTGCCTTGTAGACATAATACACCGAACACAACATTAGGGTAGATTGGTTTCCATACGTCAAGTCCTTGGTCAATTCTCTTTCATTTGATCACCAAGGTGTATATTGCATTTCACGGATACCTAGTAATCCTTTTTGCCTAGCTTACCCCTTTTTGATTTATTTCATTTTTTCTAAAATTAATTTCCCACGATCACATGGCTTTCCTATTAGAATATTTATGGGCCTCATCATGATTAAATCCTTATAACGATATTTTTTAAAGCCTTGATTTAATCATCTTTCTCCTCTTCTACTTTTTGAGATAAGATCATCGTGGTTGAACCACCAAGTTCAGTTTCCTCTCCATCCACTCCTTCTGAAGGGACTTTGTCACATGTCTCTTCTAATTCTCCACCTTTGACTGGGACTCAAACAAATGAGTTTTCTCTCATTCTTAGTATTCAAACTCTTGCCTCTCGATCTCCTCTTGATGTGCCAGTAGGCTACGTTTCCTACCCTCTGAATCCATTATTTGAACCCATTGAAATCTCCCCTCAAAAACCCTATAGTCCATACGATACACCTGGTGTACCGTTTTTGAATTCACCGCGTCCATATCGAAGCACTACCCTTCATTTATTCCTGATGACTTATGAGGGATAATTTGCATCCCCCCTAGAGGTTTCAAGCACCATCAGTCAGGTAGATGAGACTATGTATGAGGGACCTGAATTCCCTCCTGATGGTTTTCCCTATGTGATGGCTCATCCTTCCTCCCAACCATACATTCCGCAGAATTACACCTTGTTGGGACACCTGATCTCAAGTATGTCAAGTGGTACACCTTTTAATTATAATACTATTTGGTAGAATAGTGGAGTATCTACCCCTGGTCTGAGTGTTGCCAACGGAACTGTTTCCATGTCTGCTCGAACTATAGTCACGCCTACTTCCGCAAAGCCAACTGTTTGTGCAGGTGTTTCAAAACCTCCTGTCAGTACCCCAGTGTCAATCCCCTCGACTTTAGTTTATGGAGGAGTTCCTACCCTATCGAATGTTTCCCAACCTACCGTTGGACCATCTATGAGTGGATCTTCAGCTTACATTATGAATTCTTCTCAAACCGCTGGCAGCATTCCTATGCATGTTGGATCGTTCAGTCCAACAGGGTCCGAATATGATCAATATAAGAAAATTTTGCAGAGTCTTAACCAGAAGCATTATCTCACGTATGGTTCCCAAAAATTTCAAACTCAGTTGGTAAATCCACAGGGATTTCAAGGGAAACCTAACGTTCAGCCAAGGGGTTACATCTATCAACAGGGTTTTAACTATGGTCAAAATTGATCTAATGGACCAACAAGGGCAACCTTTCATTCATCAGGGTCAATTTTCCTATTTTCATCAGGGACAACCTTATGGTCCACCAGGCCAACCCCAATTTCAGCAGGGTCATCTTTTTGTCCAATAAGGACAACCCTCTGTTCAACTGAATCTGGTCTTTGTTCAACCACGTCCTTAGATAAAAATCCCTCAGATACAATCCAGCCCTCAGGTACAACCTAGCCCTTAGGTATAACCTTGCCCATAGGTACAACCTGGCCCTCGGGCACAACCTGGTCCTCAAGTACAACCTGGTCCTTAGGCGCAACCTGGTCCTCAGGTACAACCTGGTCCTCGGGCACAACCTAATCAACCTCAACAACCTCAAGGTACGGTCCAGAAACCCCAGGGCAATCCATACCAAAACTTCCAGCAACCGCAAAATATGTATGTTACAAACTATGGTCAACTTGTACCTCAATGGTCTACTATAGGTCAAAATCCATTTTTGAGTCAGCAACCAGGATATAGTCATAATCCACAAGGTTTCAACCATTATGGAAAGTATCAAGGTTTAAATCCTTATGGGAAAAACCCTTTGAGGCAGAACCCTTGGGGGAAGAATTTCTCCCAACCTTATTGACATCCACAAATTGGCATGTATCAAATACCAAACACCATGCGCTTCAATCAGCAATTTCCATTTCTCGTGACATTGGAACTTCCTGATGTGTCAAGATTGACCAACGATCCAATTCTTCACAATTCATATTGGTTCCCGGTTCTAACCAAAATTCCGAGCGATTGCCCCAAGTTTGAAGGAAAATCTGGGGAAGACCCCTAGGTGCATGTTATGACATACCATATTTGGTTCTCCTCCAATTCCTGGATCAATGATTCTATCTATTTATGCCTCTTTCAAAGAACGTTGACTGGTGCAGCTGCAAAGTGGTACATTGAACTTTCGCGCTGGAATTTTCAGGATTTCAATTCCTTAGCCATGACCTTTCTTATGCATTTTTAGTTTCATGTTCGTTATGAAACAGGAACCCACCTCCTGACATCCTTAAATAAAAATACTGCTATGCATATCTCGGATCATATCCATGAATGGAGAAGGTGTCATCGTTTGATCAAATTTGACATTCCTGATCAAATTCTGATAGAATGGTTTACCAAATCATTCGTCAATAATGTTGCAGAGGATATCGCTATGGCGGCAGCTGTCACAAAAGAGTAAGCCATATCTCATGCCCAGTATCTCGATCTGGTTTACTCTCAATCTAACACGTTATACAATATCTTTCCCGGCGCCCTGTGCCCGAGTTCTCAGTCTTCAACCTCAAAAGCTTTGGTGACACCACCGGTATATGGCGTCATTGGTTCTGTTTCCCAAACCTCATGAAAGTCTTCTTCTGCTTCTAAGCGGAAATCGTCTTCTTTCTCCGATTTTTTTCCTTTGAATCCCCTGAATCATGGAAAACTTCAGAGATTAATGTCATTTAGTATTATATGCCCGATAAATCCTCTAAAGGAAAAAATAAGGGCAAAGGTGAATCTAAATTTGATGCCCCAAAATAGGATTCCTCCAAACCTCACACTGATGAAGGAGCTAAAGGAAAACCGAAGTATCCTTTCCTGATATGTGATGATGAGCATTACACCAAGGACTGTCCATGACAGGCCGAGGTGAGTCAATTGCTAAAAGGCACCCAAGGAACTTCAGTTGTTCTTAAGGAACCATTTCCATCAATAGACTCAAATGGTGGAACAACCCTAGTCTTCCACCCCTTTTGGTTCTCAATTTTTCATGATGAATGGTATTGCACCCATAACTATCGCTACTAGATCTAAATATTATGTGGAACCACGTCAAGCGGCAGGGAAAGAAATTTTTGATGCTCCGACTCCTTCTCCCCCACCTACTTTTGGCCCTCTTCGTATTGAAAGTCCTAGTTCTGATCCCGTTGTACGATCGCCTTCTAAAGGTGTGCTCTGCAAGTCCTCCTATAATCTGAATGCCCGTGCTACTCAACATTACAATATTGTTGAGGATTTGGCTCAAGCGCCATCTGCCATGTCCTCGCTAGAGGTACTTCGAAGTTTTCTGTCACAATAGAAGGAATTGTTATCTGCTATCGGAGGATTTTATCTAACCCATTCAAGCCTTATTACTTTCGATCTGGATAATTTCATCCCGTGTCCCCCTCATCAACTTGCTTTGATTATCCAAGTTGGTATTAATGGCAAGAATATCCATTGGACGGTCATGAACAAAGGTGCATCTACATGCATTATGTCTGTTTCGTGTTGCAAAACCATTGGTTCTCCAACTCTCAATCAGTCTCCAAATACTTTGGAGGCCTTCGACAAGAGAGATTCTCATCCTTTTGGTATTCTTCCCAATTTGCCTATCATGTTGGAAGGAAAAATGATCAACGTTGGGGTTGAAATTGTTGATCCCAAGCTCAATTATAATCTTCTCCTCGGTCACAGTTGGACTCATTCTATGCTTTGCATGCCGTCCACTCTCTTTTGTGTTCTCGGTTTCCTGCATGAAGGAAATATTATCACTATTGATCAGTTGTCCTTTTTCTCTTCCACTTCTTCTAAAGGCAATGTTCTTTATGTAGACCATATGACCACACCATATGAGAGTGTGAGGGCAAGGCTTTTCAAATATTCTACCCTTATGGGTCTATTTTCTCTTCCTCCACCAAATACTACTGATGTCAATATGATATCCACTTCTTATGATCCCTATATCATCCCTTCGCCTGATCAGGTCGATTTGTTTAGTGATGTGATGTCGTTAAGCCCGATAGATGTCAATTATTGTGAAATCATCTCGACTTTGGCTAATCATTATGAACATGCTATTTCTAGCATGAATTTTGATTTGTACTCCCAGTCTCCTTGGCTCGATTCCTCGGATTCATTTCATCCCCTGAATGAGACATTTCCATCTGACGAGAGTATCGTGGAAACTATGTCTCTCGAGGAAACCACTTCAAATGATATCCATCATCATTCGTCATTTCTCTCGAGTCCTGGGGTAGCTCAGTCATGTCATGAAAATCTCTATCCATATGTTCTTCACAACCCGCTCCCACCCTCGATGTCAGCCCATGAGGTCTTTTCTGAAGGGAACATGGGTAGTAGACTGAGACTATGCCTATCAACATTTTTGTGAAACCAGGAATTTTTAAGAATATTCATATTGGGGTGACTTTCTCTCTGGATGAGGTCAAGCTCTATACTAGTCTCTTTCAATAATTTCGAGATGCTTTTGCATGGTCCTATGAGGAAATTTCTGGCATCGACCCAAGTATAGTGGTGCAAGAAATACCGACTTATCCTGACATGAAGCCTATTCATCAACGACTTCACCACGTGTACCCTAGAAAGGTCGCCACCATTAAGGGAGAGGTTGAAAAACTTCTTAAGGCAAGATTCATTTATCCCATCCAATTGAGACATTGGGTGTCCAATATTGTCTCTGTCAATAAAAAATAGGGTTCCATTCGCGTTTTCTTTAATTACCGAGATATCAATCGGGCCTGCCCAAAGGATAACTATCCCACTCCATTTATTAACCAGATCATTGATGAATGCACTGGGAGAGAGATATTCTCCTTCATGAATTGTTTTTATGGCTACAACCAGATTAACATCTTTCCTGCTAATCAGCACAAGACTACCTTTATTTGTCCATGGGGAACCTTTTCTTACAAAAAGCTCCCTTTCGGTCTCAAGAATGTTAGTGCTACTTTCCAGCATGTAATTTCCTATGCTTTTCATGACTTTAAGCACATCGCACAACCTTATCTAGATGACCTCACTACTCATTCAGCTAAGCACCTTGACCATCCCGCACACGTTCATGAGATTTTTATACGCTGTCGACAATACAATATTCATTTGAATCTGCATAAGTTTGTTTTTTGCGTTGAATCTGGAAGTCTCCTTGGGTTTGTCATCTCTAAAGAAGGAATTCATCTCAATCCCTTGAAATTCAAGGCTATCATTAATTTACCCCCTCCCTCCTCTTTATTTCAATTGCAGATTGTGCAAGGGAAAGCTAATTTCCTACGTCTTTTCATTCTCAATTATGCGGAGCTTGCTAAGGGTTTTATACGATTTCTGAAACAAGGGATCCCATTTCTATGGGACGAAGTTGCTCAACACTCCTTCGATGCTTTAAATAATGTTCTCATCAATCATCATTTACTGCATCCCCCAAATTATCATTGTGACTATTTTTTGTACTTAGTAGCTTCCTCCAGTACCATAGCTATGGTACTCGTCCAGGACGACGACAATGGTACTGAACATGTCATATATTACCTCAGTTGTAACCTTATGGCTAAAGAAACTCGATATGCCCATGTCGATAAAATGGCTTTAGCTATGGCACAAGTTTTTAGCTCTTTCGGCATTATATTCTTTTACGCACAAAAACCGTGATCTCTGACTACAATCCTATGACTTATACCTTGACCCACCAGTTACTAGGGGGGAATATTAAAAATGGATTGTCATTTTACAATAGTTTGATTTGGAATTCACTGCAGCCAAATCAAATAAATCATTGGTTTTCGCTAAATTAATATTCTCCCTTCCCTCTGCCTCCACTCCATCTGATCTCGATGAGCACATTCTAGACGACACTCTCTTCATGATCAACACTGTCGATCCATGGTACGGTGATATCATCATGTATCTCCAGACCCAAAATTTCTGATTTGAGTTGGAAAAGTCTGATCATCGATGGATAAGACATCATTCCAAAACATATCGTATCATTTGGGATACTCTATACCGAGTCAACGTCGATTCTATTCTTCGTCGATGCCTGACTTTCTAGGAAGCTGAGAGTGTACTTAATGATTGCCACTCCGGGGCATGTGGTGGTCATATGTCTGGCTATGCAACATCTCAAAAAATCATTCATGCTGGTTACTTTTGGCCTTCTATTTTCAAAGGCTTCATCATTGCCATCGGTAAATGCCATTCTTGCCAAATTTACCAGCGCAAGATGCAGGCCCCACCCGCACTCTTACACCTAGTTGTTGTTGTCGGCCCATTTTCCAAATGGGGCATTGACTTCATGACATGTAACCGTCGCTCGACCGAGGGGCATGCTTATATTATTATCGCTGTGGACTATTTCACTAAATGGGCCGAGGTGATGCCTATATATGCTGCTGACGGTAAAATTGTGGCTCAATTTCTCTTCAATCATGTTATAACACGATTTGATGTTCCTCAAGCCATTTTCACTGACCATGGCTCTCATTTTCGCCATTGCATGATGGTTGAGCTGACTTCTTAGTTGGGCTTGTGTCATGACAACTCAACTCCATATTAGCCTCAGGCCAATGGCCAAGTTGAATCAGTAAAAAAAGTTTTATCTACTATGCCTCAGTGCACTATTGGGATGCACAAGTCAAATTGGCATCTCATGTTATTTTCAGCTCTCTGGGAATACCAAACTTTGGCCAAGAATGTTATTTGATTCACTCCATTTCAATTAGGGTTGGCCTCGAAGCAACCTTTCCGATTGAATGCAAAATTCCTTCACTCAAGTTAGCTGCCGAATTACTTCCGAATACCTCACTAGAAGAGGAACGTCTCTTGTACTTGGAATGGCTTGATGAAACTCAACGCTTCGCTGCTTTGGTTACTGAAGCACAGAATAAATGGGTCAAAGCCCATTTTGATCAGACAGTTTGTCCATGTGCCTTCTCTGAAGGAGAATTGGTCCTTTTCTATGACCAAGCACACGACAAGTTGGGGGCAGGAAAATTCGAACCTTTGTGGCATGGGCCATATATCGTAAAACATGTTTTGCAGAAAGGGGCCTATGAGATGATTCATTATGAAGGTTATCCTTTGGATAAACCCCGAAATGGGATTTATCTAAAGAAATATTATGCATGATTTTATCGTGTATCTACTCTTATACATTAGTGTGCTTTTAATTTTTGTACATTTTTGGTTTGGTGTGCGTTTGCAAGTGGTTTTCCTACTTATCTTGTTTTAGTTGATTTGCAGATGTCTTTGGCTCCTTATGTCAGTTTCACTGATGGTGCCTATTGTAGTACCTAAAATCTATCTTCTGTGGCTTGGGTTATCTATGACCCTAATGGTGAGTTAGTATATCTAAAAGGTATATTTTTAGGTCGCACAACCAATAATATTGTTGAATATAGTGTAGTTATTGAGCTTCTGTCCGAAGCAATTTCTCTCGGCATTAGAGAACTGGTTGTTAACCTGGATTCAAAGCTTGTTGTCCTACATCTCAATGGGAAATATTCCATCACACACCCTCAAATCTTGAGAATGTATCTACACGTTCATTTGTTAGAAATAAATTTTGATTACATTACATATCATCACATTCTGCGACACATGAATAAATTAATAGATGCATTGGCTAATCATGATCTAGATAGACATTTGCGGAATTTATAATCATTATAACATGTACAGAACAAGAAAATATCATATATATATATCAATTGGTTTGAAAAATAGTGTTTAAAATTACATCATAACCCCCACAAAAAATAATATATGTTTAGGTACATAGCGAGACTCACAGGTCTTGGAAAAATTGCAAAAAAGGAAATTCTAATCTAATCTGCATGGTGATCATGGTAGCAGGCTACTGCTTGAATGACTTGAGTCAATAGTCGATGGATATGATTAGATACCCCGACAGTATGTCGTTAGTACTAGCGGGGAATGTCTCCCATCTGCGCATACTCTAGAATCGCGGTGGTCAAGGCATCCAGGTTTCTCACAATCTCTTCTTCAGGGTCTACTCCCTCCACATAATGGGAACCCTCGAAATCTCTCACCACCCTCCTGGCAATCAGTGACATCCCCACCGACCTATGTGGTCTAAGATCTACGATACATAAATTTTCACATGAGTTTAGATATCTATATATATATATATATATATATCTTTCCTAGAGCATGGCCAGTCTTCCACCATGATCATTTGGCACCTCAACCATGTGAAAAAGGCAGGTCTGAAAGTCATTCATTGTCCACCTCCTCCACAAGGCATCAACACTACCCACCTCACCAACCGTGGCTCTCATGGTATTGGTGCCTCTATCTCTATCCCATGGTACTAGAATAGGGGTACTCGCTCTAAGAAGAAGGTTATAAAAATGGACCCATACCCGAACTACTTTAGTTCGTTGTTTTTGCACTTCGTGAGTTGTTTCTTCATATTTTTTGCTATGACCTCACACCAATTGAATACGATGGGTGTCATGCAATCCACTGATGTCTGCAGTTGGGCCTTAGTGGCCTCATGCAATGCTTGTGCCCTAGCCACGTGTGTGATAGTGTATATCACTACCTTGAGTGCTAGATGATCCACTGTGCTTATGGCTATCTTGCTCTCACCCATGATTCGAGCTCCAGACAACCGTGCTCTTGCCCCTCTACACAAGAGGCCGGTGATGAAGTAGATATTCGGCACTTTAATTTCTAATTCTTGGTCACCAAGGATAAATCTCTCTCGGTTTGTGTCCCAGATACTGTAGAGAATCTGGTTGGGCTCTTATTCCCGAGGTCATAAATAATTTTAGGAGCCCACAATTCCTCAATGTATCCGTGCAAGCTTTTTTTTGCATAGCTACCTAATAAAATTCATCATGATCTCTTTCTTTCCACTCGATCACCATGATTGAAGGCTCTTCTTCCCTACAAAAAAATTCAACAAGTCCCTTGTCAGTGTTTAGGCTTGAAATTTTGGCTTAAAATGATTTTTCTTCAGAATTTCTATGTATTTTTCCACTTCGCAATCGACATGGCTATTTTAAAAATGACAGCGCCGATCAGCGACCTTCCCGTTGTAAAAAGGGTAGGTCGGCGTGGTCCCAATAGGGGATACTCGTGCCGATCTGCAGCGTTAAAAAATTTGAAATTCTCTCCTTAAAATGAAAATATGCCTTAAAAAACAGTAAAATGAATATTGAAATGCAGGCAAGGGAAGCGCCTCTTACCTAGCATAGACGGTTTGTTGATTGGCCTCCCGGATCTCCCGCAATGCACTCTTGAAGATCTGAGGTAAACTAGGGTGAAAACTCCTTCTCAACCAAGTGAAAGTGAAAAGTATTTTTTTTTTACTTTCTCCATATTTTATAAATGCACAATGACATTTTAGGGTTTTTACCATTATTTTAATAATATTTTAATATTCTTACCTCAAAAACAGTTTATGGTTTGTTCTTGTGCAGTGACCGGTTCAATGTTTTCATGGATGACACATTTACGAGTTCTAGTTTACTACTTTTTCAGACTCGATTAAAAATAAATGAAAAAATAACCCCCTTGGAGTCATCTTTCATCTCTTTTCTGACTCTTTAAACACGAAAATATTGTCGAGTTCTTTTTTTTTTTGAGCTTGTTCAAGTGCACGAAATGTCATTCACCTAGTATACGTTTACCCCTTTTTCAGGTTGGGATAAATTATTTACAAAAAAGGAATACCTTAGTCAACCGCGACTAAGAGGTTCTCTCACACTTTGTTTTCTACCTTTTCAGGTATGAGGGACTATTTATGAAAAGTTCCATCTGGAGTTTTCTTTTCCCCTCTTTTTAAACTCTCTAAACGTGAAAAGATGTTGAGTTTCACCTTTGTCGGACTCGTTAAAATTTAATGGCATTGGATCCGTAATCATGACGAAACCGAGTTCCTCCTTCCTAGGGCTTGTAAAATGTACTAGGATGGATTTGTCCGAAGGAAAAACTTATATCACAATCATATGCTATCCCCTTCAAGCTTGTATATAAAAATAATTGGGGTACTTGCTAGAAATGGTGGGGGAAAATGGAAAGCATTAATCAGTTGTGTTGGTAGTATGTTGCTCTTGAAGATGACACATCCTTTTTTGTGTGTCAGGTTGGGGGTATCCTTACTTCTTTGACTTTGCCTCCATGGGTTTCAGAAATCTATTTTTCCTCTTATGCTATCACCATTCTCTTCAAAAGTAACCTTTGATTCCATTTGAGTTGAATACTGCCAAATCCAGAGTCGTGTCTCTAATGTGTTCATGATAAGTTCCTTTTGTGTCTCATTCATTGTCTGGTTCTCTAATCACTCTCATTATTATCTTATTTCCTTCATCTCGTGTCGATGATGTGGGATACATTATGGCCCTCCTTCGACGGATCACTTCTTGTTGACTTTAGCACTTTATTCGAGAAGTTGATCTAGAGATCCCCTTTTCAGTAACTTAGAGCGTGCATGCCCTAATGGCAAGTTGTTTGCATCCAACGATAGGCTTGCATACTTGGCCTTCGATCGGGTGATTCCATAAGTTTTCTACGACAACTCCTTATTCACATCTCATAGATTGTACTGCTAGTACCTTGAGATCCATTGTCATCATCGGTGGTTTCTCTCGTGCCTGTTAACGGTTTACATCGACGACTGGTAATCAGGCGATTTTCTAGCATGTTCAACTTCAACTCATTTATTCACATGCTTGAATTTGTACTTGATCGGGTCATGATGGAGCACAAGACCCTAGGTTTTGTCTGATAAATCCTAGGCTGTGAGGCGATATGTATTATTCGTGACTGTACACATGAATCCTTCATTCGAATGGATGTGACCATACCTTGAGTCTATATTTGTGATCCTCTTTATTTGGATGGTTGTGAACATACCTCGGATATTTTTTCATGATTACTTCTATGGATGGCTGGATCCATACCTTATGTCATGTGATTATTTCAGAGATATCAGTTCATGTATATGTGTGCTTGTTTTCACAGGTTTTCTGACGACAACGCCTTCGTCCTGGCACTTATTCGTAAGGAATTTCACCCCTCACTCTTGTTCTACCTTCATGATTTAGAGGGCATCCGTTACACAGAAATTTGTCACTGTACCTGTACTCCTTGTTCCTGATCCTGAAGACCCCTAACAGTGACCCTTGTGCCTATTTTGCATCATGAAAATATGCCTTCATGTCCTTTTCAGCACAATGAATAAACTCTATGTTGACCATTCCTGAAGCAGATCCTTGGAAACCTGATTATCTGGAGTGGTGCGTCCTCTCTATGTCTTGCTAGCGAAAATGGCCTATTTTTGGTTGAGGTTTGCACCAATCTACGTTGGAATGAGGATCATACTTGTGTTGATACTCTTTTGGAAAGTTTTTTAAAATTGGAAGTGAAGCTTCGAGATCTTGATCTGTGGCGGAGAGCTGGTTTTTTTCCTGAGGATAGAACTGAGCTTCTCCCTTTAGGCTCTTTGTTCCTAAAAAATTGGAACCACCCAAAGGGATAACCCATTTCCCCACCTAAATTGGATCCATGCTCCCTCCTCCTTTGCTATATAATGGACAATCTCCCATAGCTCTACTAGTGAGAATAGAGATAGAAGAAGAGAAGAGAGATATTTTGTTTCTATAGGTACCGAGTGAGAGTTGATACCTTTCACACTCCACATCAAATTGAAAGAGCACTTTGGAGACGTGCTTGGATCAGAACCCATCGAAGGAGAGTTGTGACATCAAAGGTGCAGGTTGTAACTCCCCCTCTCTATTTTAATATAATAAAATTGGTTTGTGCATTCCATTCTTGTCTTCAATGTGTGATTGGATTCTTATTTTTCCTTGATCAGCTAAGTATTTTGTATATGCAAAATATATGTTATGTTTTCACGTTTCTTGTTGTTTTATCCCATGTGCAAGTAACTAAGCGTCGGTAGCGGCCCAAAGGATTCAAGAGATAATTAACATCAGATTGAGGTAGGTGATCGATTCATGATCTGCATGCATTTACAATCTATGAAAGTAGGTTTCTAGTTGTTCCCTATTGTTACTTGACCCATCCTAGGGCTAGAGGTATCATCTCTATCCACAAAGAGGATTTTCCTACATAACAAAAGCAGAGTCATGAGTCGTGGAGAAATAGCATATAATTGGGAAAAGAAATTGAAGGGTCTACATGGAGAAATAGGGAGAGACACTCTATTTAAATGAAGAGATAGAGACCGAGATTTTATCTGCGTTGATCTGACCATTTTCTCCAACAAATTCCAAGCATTTCACAAGTAGCAAGTAAGAGTCAATCCCATAATTCCATCAACAATTAAACGATTTTGAGGATATTTAACTCAATATTTTGTTCAAGATGTGTCATAGCATGAGAAAACATGACTCTAGTTGAGGATTTGTAATGCTCTGTCACCACAAAAATATGCTGCCACCTGTAGAATCCATGAATCTTAGACATGCTGAGAGAGGAGTTTTAATTAAACATGTATTTTTTAACATAGGAAAAAAAACCATTTACAAGAAACCTCTATAATTTTTCTACAAGTCGGTAGAAGTTCAGGTGTCCTAAACGATTTCTCCATGCATATTTGTTAAATAATTTGCACATGAAAATGCAGAGAGTTTCGTTTTATATACATAGAAAGCAATTTTTGAAATAGAGAGAGGTTTCCATGAGAAAATTTTGCAAACATAGATTGAGGCATGATTTTGCAAAGCAGTGAAACATTTTTGAGATATTTGTATGCTCTTTCACACAGTAAAATATTTTTTTTATCAGTTTTACAAACTGAGGATTCATTTCAGGTATCATTTGCAGCAGAACAAAGGGAAATTGAAGAGTTACAAGCAGATGAATAGTCTCATTCTTTTTCAAGAGCTTCAGATATTTGGTAAGTCCATATTGTTAGTCATCAGTAATTTTTGCGTTGTTGATGACTAAATGATTATCCCAAGATTTCTAGAAACAAAGTTCATAGACATTGTGAGTTCCAGAAATCTCACTGCCTTCATTATCCTTAAGATATTTTTTCACTATTTCATCATTTCATCCTATCTAGCTTTACCTACCAGTCTCAGAATACCCATTAAGATCCCATGTCACCCATTTTATCTATATCTTGTCACCTTTGACCCAAATCCCCTATTTTTGTTTCGCCTAAAAACCCCACTGCTACCTAAGCTCACCAAACAATCAGCTTGTTGTGTTCACCAAACTACTCCTAAACACTGATAGTCTCAAACTATCTCTGTAGACTCTTTAATAAATGAATTACATTGGGTTTTGGGTCTTCAATAAATTATTTTATCATGAACTCTATCTCACACTTGATAAATCCTAGGTTCTAGGTTTCAGTCCAAAAGCCAAGTCCCAGAAAGCCTCCACTAGGCCACCTAGAGTTTCACGAAGTCATAGGGTGGATTTGGTGCCCTACAAACTCTATTTTTCCTATATGAAGAAACTACATTCAAAGAAGGAAAGGACTAGTGATATTGTCTTAAAATCATAAAAGAGATCATTCAAAAGGTATTTTGCCCAAAGCACAAGTTTTGTAGGGGGACAGCCGCCCCTTTCTTACATTTCTACAAAAGAGTCAAAAGGCTATCAACCTAGCAAGAGGTAAAGTAATGAGAGGGACCATCACAAGAAAACCACTCACAACCAAGAAGAAAGAAACAAGGTATGGGTTTGATGGGAATCAGGGTTTATGACTGTTTTGATCAAGAAATAAAGCAATACCAAGGTTACAAAGGCAAAGGACACCTCAACCCATTCAAATGATCATTGAAGACTTGTTAGACATAAGTAATGATTTTGATGAGTTTTTCTTTGAGAACTTAGAAGACAACACTGTTTTCTTTTTCTAAGCATCCCCAAAAACTCAGAAGTTTGGGAAGATGGACAAAGATGGTCAAATAGTGACAAAGAAGCATCCTTCATCACAACAGATGGTTTCAAATGGTTTTCAAACTACCTTCTAGAGTTTGGAAGACAAGCATTAACTCCACTTCATTAAAAGGTAAAAACAGAGGTTTTAAAGAAGATCAAGAAGGGCAGACATGAAAGGTAGAGAAATAATGAAGAGTATCAACAAAAAAATGCAAGAAATGTCAATTCAAGGGTATTTTTTCTGAAGAACAGTTAGAGGCATATTCAAATGGTCTGAGAAACAGATATACCCCTGGTTTACAGTAGAGCAGTGGAACTCCCAACAAGGGCTTCCTTGTCAATTGACTATTCTGCAAAAGATAGATGAACATGAATGGCACTTTACAAGACTGTCAAAAGTGTTTTCTTACAAGAAAATTGATAAGGTCAAGGCAAGCAATGTTTCAAATAAAGGTGGCACATCTCAAAAGACCAAGCTGTTGTTTATACTTACTGCTAGGGTATTTCTCCCACGAAGATGTTTTTTCCTCATTAATTAAAGATAAAAACATGGCATAATATCAGTCAAAGGGAGAAATTGAAAAAATGATAAGTTTGATGTGTATAGGTGTTAAAAGTCATAAAACAGGTTCATTTTCCAAATATAGGTGAGAGGCATAGTCTTGGCTTCTTCAGGAAGGTTATCAATTTGAAAAGAACCTTAAGAGGCCTCCAACATTGAAAAGAGAAAAGTTCCTATCGAAATGCCACCTATAAGACCAAAGGCAGTCAAAAGGCATAGTGAGAAAAAGTAAGGAGAAATGAACCTTATAAAGTGGGTTTTACCTTTGATTTTTATCAAAGGGTATAAAGCAACTCCAGCAAAGCATCTCCCATTCACCATTTGGATATTTGTAGAAGGAGTGAGGGTTTTTTAGAATTTTCCGACAGATTCCTCGAGCAGTTTTTCTGGGCGCTACACTCGTGAGCAGCTGTGCTGCACTCCTCTAGTGTCTCCCTATGCTATTTTCCATTTTTCATTGCGTTCCTGTGCGGAGGCACTGTGTGCCTATAGAAAACTCCATGTGTTTCCTCTACACATTCAAGGCCACCCAAATCACGTTCAGGGCTGCCCAAATCATGTTCAGGCCGCCCAAACACGTTCAAGGTTGTCCGATAGAAGTTGTGTTGCGCTCCTACCACAGCGTGTAGCCTCTGCATGAAAACATGTTTAGGGCCGCCCGACAGAAGTTGTGTTGCGCTCTAGCCACTGCATGGAGCCTCTACACAAAAGCACGTTCAGGGCCACTCGACAAAAGTTGTGCTGCACTCCTGTCGTAGTGTGCAACCTTTGCACAAAAGCACGTTCAGGGCCGCCCAACAGAAGCTGTGTTGAACTCCGGCCACAGTGTGCAGTCTTTGCATGAATTTTTGTTCAGGACATGACAAGACTTTGCCCACAAGGTTTTCTGAGCTAGTTTTTCTGCTGCGGATGGAATTTTGAGAGGTATTTTGAACTTTTCCTACATTTGCATGTTTTTCTAAAGATAAGGTCACAAATAAAATTGAAATTTGGTTTAGAGAAGGCAATGAAATTCTAAAGAAAATACTTGGCCTACACATTGCTGGGCCTTGACCTAATTAGAAACCTCACCATCTCATTCACCATTGTCACATCATTCTACAAGCAGTGCCAATTCTCTTTAAAGATTTTGAGGCAGGGGTAAAAAAACAAAATGTCTGAAGAAGAGAATGTTGACATTGATGAGGCAAGTCAAAGGCCTAAAAAGCAGCAAAGGAAGGGAGGGAAAGCACTGAAGAGTTGATAACCTCCCCTACTATTTTTTCCTATTTTCAAGAATTGGGATGCTATGAATTCTATACAAGAGTACAAAATATCCAGAGTCACCCTCAGTTTACCAAGCTATTTTCCCTAAACCTTCATAATCATCAAGTACACCTAGCCGGGGTGAAATTTTAGTTGACCACCAATGCCATCTCTAGGGCCACTAGAATAACTTGCATAGGAGAAAGGTGGTTCAAACAAATACATCTGGAGCTAAGCCACTATCGCCCATTATTGAAACCAAGTTTTCAAGCTGATTTCAAAACCATGTTCCCCTTCTCTCATCTATTGGACAAATATGTTCTCCTAATGAAGATCATTATGAAATACTTCACCTGCGAGGTAGGTTCTCCAAAGTCTATTCCTATCACATAAGACTCCTCGTGCACTTCACCAAAACCAAGCTACTACATATTCCCTACTACCTTTGCAAAAGCATTGAGAAAATGTCTTCCATCATGCAAAATAGGCTTCCATCCCAACAAATGTCAAGCCTTTTTTATCATTCCCTCATCAAAGTGATTGTCTCACACCAACTAGAACAACAAGGCATCCCGTGGGAGGTTTTCATCACCCATGATGATTTCACAACTCCACAGTCCATCCCTTTGCAAATTCTGCCATCATCATCTAAAAATCCTCCTCACACACCTCCATCACCCTCCACTAACCTTCGTTCATCTTCTTCACACGAATCATTTCCTCAAATAGACCTTCCTCATTCACCTTCCCCCAAGAAATCAGAAAATGAAGAAAGCAGTGAAGGAGGGGAATATGGCCAAGAAGAAAGTAGTGATGGCCAAGAAGAAAGCAGTGAAGGAGAGGAATATGGCCAAGAAGAAAGCCAATAATAAAGCAGTGAGGGAGAGGATGATGAAAATGAAGAAAGTAGTGAAGAAGAGGAAGATGTCCAAGAAGAAATCAGAGGTGAAAATGAACAAAGCAATGATAAAAATGAAGAAATAAGTGAAGGAGAGGAAGATGGCCAAGAAGAAAACAATGATGGAAAAGAGGAAAACAATGATGCAAATGAAGAAAGTAGTGAAGGAGAGGAAGATGGCCAAGAAGAAAGCATCGATGCAAAAGAAAGTGATAAAAGCAGTGATACAAAAAAAGAAAGTATTAATGAAGAAAATGAAGAAATAAGTTAGCCCAATGATGAGGAAAAGGACCAAAACAGTGGGTCTCATGATGAAGGATATGACTCCAAGGACACTGGGACAGAGGTAGTTTATCAAGAGGAAAATAGTGAGCTACAAAAAGACCAAAACAGTGAGCCTAGTGACAGTCAACAAACAAATGACAGTCAAGGAAAAGAAGTAGACAATGAAGAAAGTGACACTGAAAATACAAAGGACAGTGGAGAGGAGGCATATGAAAGCATGGAAAATTTTAGGGGCTAATATTTGCAAGTGGGTTAATTTTCCATGATTTTTCCAAAAAAAAGATTCGCCAATCTCCCTTTTTTTTAAAAATGATTCGCCCAAATTTTAAAATATAAAATATTTTTACCTTAAAAATCGCCAATATTATATAGATACTATATATAAAATCATTATAAATTTGGATAATTTTACAAATATATCAATAAATATTTTATACTTTTCATTATAGGGACTAGTGAGATTCACCAATGTTTTAAACTTCAAGATAATTTTCCATCCTTAAAATCTTCCCTGTATGAAAGCGGCAAAGAGGAAAAAGAAGACAGTGACCAAGATGGAAAAGGCAGCCAAGAAACAGAGTTTGGAATTGATTTCAATGAGAAAAATAATGAATATCATGAGCCAAGCAATGAATATGATGAACAGGATAGTGAAGAAGTAACCAGCCTAGAGAACTCACCTAGTGAAGAAGAAAATGACCATCACAGTAAGGGAAAGGCTGATGAGAATGCCCAAGACAGTGACCCTACCAAGAGTGAAAATAGTGATACAAAGGCTGAGTTAGACGGTGAATAAAGTGGGTCAAAAGATGAAGAAGAGGACAGTCATAGAAATGAAGATATACCCAGCAATGATGAAGACACCTCTAGCATTGCAAAAGTAGAGGGTGGCAGTCCTAAAGGTCTTAACGGTAACGATGGCATAAGAGATAATGAGAATTATTATCAAAAGGGTAGTCAAGAGCAAGGTGAGAGAGATGCACCCACAGAGATCATCCATAACCAAAAAAGCAGTCCTAAAGTCCCTTACAATCAAGGTTTGCAAGTGGAACTTGTTGTACCTTTCCCCATTACCTATCAAGGAGGAGTGAGGCATGCGTTTACTGCCTCCAAAGGGAAAGGGGCCATGTCATCCTACTCAGCTCAAATGATTGAAAAAGGTAAAAAACAAGTAAAAGAGGAAGAAGACAATCATGAAGAGGAGAGATAATTTGACCTCATTCACATAGACAGTGATGAGGAAAATGAAACAAGAATAGCAAACTCTCTCCTACAATACAGGAATGCACAGATCAGGGATTTGGAAGTTGAATTAGAGAGATCTAAGGATTTCATTCATTTCTTACAAATTCAGAACAAACAAATGAGTGGCCTGCAGGCCATTTATGAAGCAAGGGAACTCAAATAACAGAAAGAGGCTCAAATAGCACAGGTAAAGTTGGAGGAGTACATGGGCGCCTATGAATAAAGTTAGGATGAGGAGGGTCAATCTAGAAGGAGGCCTAGAACTATGGGTCTAAGAAAGGCTTTGGCACGAGAAAGGAAGCAAGAATCAGCCCAAGCGCAACAATTTCCCCTCACTGAACTCCTTGCCATGGAAATTGAGCATAACATGGAATCATGGCTTGAAAGGGCCAACGTACATCTTGAGACCAAACTGGAGAAGGCCAATAGATATTTGAACTTGCAAAGAAGAATGAATGAGCACTATAAACGCAGAAACCACTTTGCAAGGAAAAAACTCAAAACTGTCCAAAATGAGGGCCCGGCACCAAAAGATGAAAAATACAAAGCTAGGCTTTGTATTTTTTCCCAAGCTTCTCTACAAGTCTCCAGGGATGCATGAGGCACCTACCTACCAATTTTGAGAGAAATTGAACAACTTTTTGTTTTTTGCAAATTTTGAGGCTGGGAGCGCAGTACACCCTGTGCTGCGCTTTTTCCCAGGGCATATTCAAGAGGATAGGTTTACATTTTTGGATTCCCCATCATTATAGGAGTGTGCTCACCAATTTTCAACTCAATTGGAGTTGTTTTGACCCCACAAAAGAGCAAAAAACACTCATTTTTTCACCCTTCTGCCCACTTTTCTGAGCATGTGTTGCACTCCTAGAAGTCTTGGAATTTTCACTTTTTGTTCAAATTTCAGAGGTAATATTGAAAAAATAAAGGTATATCTAGAAATTAGACTTCAATGGATTTCCAACAAGCCATCACGGAGCCTTTTCTGACATCCGGAAGGCCTCCAAAAGACTACTGCAAAAAGGCCTTTTTCTGTGCTGCGCTTCTGGCATAATTTTAATTTTTGACATAGTGTGTTGCACTCCTATAGGTGACTCGGAAGAATGTGCGTTTGGCAAGTTTTCATATGCTTGTCAGGGCCTAAAAGTCAATTTAATTGCTATTTTTGGCCAGAAAAGATATTTGTTAGATATTTTTTGCCTTGGGCCTTGCAAGGCCTCAAGGACAACTTAGGATATTTCTTGTTGGCCAATAGGCCTCAAGATACTCTGTTTGGTTTTCCTCTTCCTTGCTTGTTATATAAGGCATGAGGATTCATGGTAAACAGTTGGGAACTTGATGTGTTTAAGAGCAATACATGGTTTTTGGAAGTTAAAGAACAATTTAGTGTTGTGGAGCTTGTGGATGGATTGCCTTGATTTATGGTGATGAAGGCTTGCTTGCAAGATCCCTGAGTTTAGTTAATGGCGATGTATCTCTCATATTTTCATGTTTTTTCCTATTTTCCATATGTCCATATTTCTATTTTGCAATAGCTCAGAAAATTATAGGATGAGAAATGTTGCTTGAGGCACCTCAGTCCTCCTGTTAGCTATTGTTTTCATGTTTTCTTCTGTTGGGTTAGCTTAAAGAATTCTTCATTGCTCCTTAGGCCCACCTAAGCTTGTCTATTTCATTTTTGGATTAATATGCTATTTTATAAACGTTATTCATGGTAATCCCTGCTTGTTTTATGCTATCTAAACTCGGTCTCGAAATCTCGCTTTGATGTATTGATTGATAGGTTAAGTCAAAGAGGTCTTGTTTCAATCTCGCCCTTTGAATATGCTTATCAGTTTGATTCAAATTTCTTTATATTTTAATGAATGATGTTTAGGCGTTACCTTTTCATTTATTGATGCTATTTTTCTCTTTTATGTTTTCAAATCTTGAAAGTAGAATCATTGAATTTAGATTAGTTCTCTTGCTTCCTTGTTCTACTGGATTGTTTATCTTCAATGTTTATTTGTTTAAAAGTATTGTCATTGAGTAAATGGTGCACCCTATCTCATGATTAGTCTCTTTTGCTTATAAATATTAAAGACCTCCCTGTTCATAGGTATTTGACAAAGGATTCTTAACTTCCCTTGGCCCTACCTTGGTTCCCAAACTTATTTTCCATTTCACCTCACACATAAACTTAAAATATCCATTAATTACATGAGATTTTCCGTGTGATGTACCCCGATCCGCTACCAAGATATCAATAACTTCATAGACTCCATTACCCAATTGATTTGATAACCTCTCACTACACCTATCCTAATTTATCATCTTACCCCAACCCAAAACAAACAAACAAACCAACACTTAACAACTAGCCTAAAATAAATCATCCAAAGAGAACAAGTTCACATCCTTTGCATAATAGAGAGAGCCCTCTCTGAGTCCAGGAAGGCTAGGTCCTAGGACTCCAAAGACGGTTCTGATGTTACCTTGTCATTTGGTTTACCAATCTTCCAAATCATGGGACACTAACACATATACCGTGGGATTTATCCTAAAAATTGCATGAATAAAAAGGACAATTATGTATATGTATATATATTGTTTATTCATAATGAGGATTTTGATTGTACAAGGATATATCAATTGGTATACAAATCAGAGACAAATGGGAACCAAAATTGAGCCCAAAGAATTCAATCTAGAAAACTTGGGAAAGGAAACAATAGAAATATTATACCAAGCAGGGTTGTTGGAATTTCTTCAAAATTTTAATGGAAATAATGACAGAATCACACATGAATTTATAAATCATGATGAACATGAGAAAACAAGATTGGGTGAGCTCTCAATACCATTAAACCTGGAATTTATCTCTCAAGCACTAGATCTTCCCTTAACAGGAGAGGAACATCACAAAGGTTTACACTTTAAGGAGAAAAGATGAACATTATTCCTAGAAAGATAACAGAAGGGATCCTTTCACAAGGCAAAAGGAATTCCAAGATATTGGTTAAGAGAGCCATGGTCAGAATTAATGTTGACTATTCAAAAATATTTCACCTGTGACAACAGGTATAGTGTGCTCTATATTCATCACATAAGATTGCTTCAACACATAAAGGGAGAGTCCAAAATCAATCTACCTTATTTCTTTTCAAGAAGCTTGACTAAAATGATAGACAGTGTCAAAAACAAAACTGAAGAAAATGAAGAAAACATTTATCATCAAGGATTAATCAAAATACTTGTGGAATATCAGATAAGAAGTAAGGGAATGGTCTAGAAGGAATTTTTGGGTGAGAATCATCTTGAAGAGTAAACAACAGAAGAAAAATTTGAACAATTGCATGTGACAAGGAGCATTATGAATTCCCCTATGTATCCTAGGACTAGATCAAAGAAGAAGCATGATAGTATTATGGTTGAAAAATAAAGATCCTTTCTATCCATTCCTAGGAAGCCTAGGAGCAAAACACAAGGGAAGCCAAGTAACAAGGAAAAAGACCTAGAAATAGAAATTGTTGAACCTCCACCAACATCAAAGAAAATTGATGAGATAATAGAAAGAATGCAGAGGGAATTCCAAGAAGAACCTATGGAGAGGGACTCCTACTTTGAGAATGCTTGGGTAGGAGCTACCTTATCTCATTCATATGATAAGGAGACCAGAGAAGAAGTTAGAGAGTTGCATAATGAATAATACCTTAAGAATATAGAGGAACTAACAAAATAGTTGGAGGACAGCAAGATCTTGGAAAGACACTTGAAAAGGGAGAATAAGATGTACAGAGAAAACAACAAAAGTATAATAAAATAAAACAAGAAATTGACCAAGAAACTTGATAAGCTTGAAACTAATAATATCCTCATCTCTAAACAAGCTTACAGATGGATCAATGAGAATAATACATGGAAATACAAATATGAGAGGCAGAATGTAATATCCCAAAATTGGGAGAGCATCAATATAGTACATAAAAATGAAAATTATGCAAAAATAACAATAGATAAATATATGAGACAACCATAAATCCATTCCATTATGATTATAACAGAAAATTAGGTACAAAGTATTAAGGGAAATATCACTCAAGTTGGGCAAACAAGCCTCCCATGAAAGTATACACCTAAATATGAAATGCTGCTAATACAATAAGATACAAGAATGTTATAATTGCGATGTCTATGAGAGAGTAACCACTAAAAGATAGAAATATATATAGCTTCTAATATAATGCTTCAAAATTACTAGGACTAGAGATATATGCTCCAAAAAATATTTCCAAGACAACCCAGAAAAGGTTTCCGGAAATACACACTATACAAAAATAGCAGATATGGCCCTAGGGCTGAATAATCACTACAACTGAATCATTGATAAGAGGTGGTAGATCTTAAATATAAAATGGTTGATCCTCCCCCAATAGATATCCTAAATGAAGGGCTGATCCCCTCAAGGGAAACACAACTTCTCCAACTAGGGAAATAAACCCACTGCTGCAGCTGCTCTCTAAAATAACACAGTCCTTGAGGGAAATTGCATTGTAGCTGATGATAGCTACTTGGCCTCCTGCCAAATATGGAAATTATGCACCAAGTACTTCCTCACAAGCCTCTCAGTTGAAAGGATGAACCCTCCAATGGAAAACAAGCTCAGAAATGGGGTTTTAAAACCCTCCACTGCTACAACCCTACAACACAACTTAGATTTGAAATAGACTACGTTGTAGAAGAACACTAAAGCTTGGCCAATGCCAAATAGTGGAAATTTAGCTCTAGATACCTCTCCTAAGTAGGCAATATAATTCCCCTGAGGATGAGGGTGGGATTCCCGATCGAGAACACCCTTGTGATAAACAACACTACAAACCCTACTAAATAACAAAAGCATGCATAGATATGTCACTTGAAAAATAAAGATCTAAAAATATCAAAATCAATAATAGAAATCAATGTCTTCTAATGCTACCATTATCTTCCTTTTATTCTTGGTGAGCATCCTCACCATGGGCCCCACTCATTAAAGTATTTACTCTCATGCATACACTCCTCCTAAATGACTGTGTTTTCCTACAAGAATCCTCCACTAGCTCCATAACAACGTTGTTGATCTGGTCAACATTGACCTAGTCCACATGATTTAGCCCTTGTTCACACCTTAGGGTTCTTTATTAAGCTGAAATGATAATCCAATTTTACATGAGAAGTGGTTTTATTCTTTATAAAGAGATTTATGGGCCTCCCTACCCACTTATTCACCTATCTAAGTGACAAAACAAAACTTTAATATTCCAATTAGCTGCAATCTAATTTAGGAATATTACAGTCCTCCCCTCCAAAATGTTGCTTGTCCTCAAGCAACTGTAAGGATACTGCAAAACCTCCAATGGATAGAGTCTCCTCCCAAGTATACAAGTTAGCCTTTGGTAGATAAACTAAATAGCTGTCATCATGAATAAGTGGGAGATACATGGAAAAAGTTATATGTTGTTCATTAGCATCCTCAAGGCATGAGAGATGGTAAATTTTTGGTGCCTCTATCCCAATGAGAAACTCCAATCTCCATGCTATCATCCAAAAAAAGTGAGCCATCCTTGGTAGCTCATAGAAAAACGCACCAATCCCCTGTTTCTACAATGTATAGGGGTTGCATGGCTGAAAATTAGAGATTAAGTTGTTCAACTCATGTTGTCTCTCTCTCCATTTAAGATAGATATGGAACTGTTGATCTTGGGCTGTAATAATGTGGTCATCAAGAAGACAAAATGCACTTGAACTCTCATTATCCCACTCTTTGGTTCCAAGAATCACTCTTTCCCAATCCATCCTACATATGGTGAATAGAGTTTCATCACCATATGGGATCCAAAAGAAAAATGGACTATGTGTCATATAGCATACTAGATGGTGATAATAGTCCCTCAAGTGAGACCAACGTTGTTCTGCCTCTAGCTCTCTCAAAACATGATATGGTAAGTGGCCATCCAACCACTTAATTGCTATCATAAGCTTCTCAAAAGCTTGAAAATAGTAAAGTAAATTAGGTGTTGTCTGAATATGAACCAAGAAAAACAAGTCTTGCCCAAAGTCCTCTAGAAAGTGGTCATTCCCATCACTGAATGTAGTCCCAAAAGGACCATGAAATCCAAAGTGAGGTTTTCTCTCTTGTGGAACAATGTGCTGCAAATGTATCGCAAAGGAATGATCATACATGGTTAGTTGATCAATAAGCATCATGACATAATCCTTACCATATATTGTAGGAAAGTTGGTGAAGAGGTCCATAGATGAGCCTCCCCATCTATCCATCAAAAGGGGAAGTGATTATAACAACCTTGCAAGGTGGTTTCTTTCCTCCCCATACATCAAACAAGCTACATATCTCTTGATATGTTTTTTCACATCTTATTTGAGATCCTCCCAATAGAATCCCTCCATGATGGTGTGATAAGACTCAATGCAATCTACATGTCCTGAAAAGAGTGCCTCATATGCTACATGTATAATCTCCTTATTGAGCTTGGAGTCTCTAGTCAAGTAAATCTGATCATGGAAATAAATGACTCCATCAACCACTATATATCTCCCATTTTCCACTTGCCCATCAAGAACCTTACATGTGAAGAGTTTCTTGGAATATTCCACCAATAGTTGGGACTCTCAATATGGATCTATTCTTCCCAACAATGACAGTGATGTTAAATTTCGAAATGAAGCAACTATCACATCATAATTCTCCTCTTTGACATGCTCAATGCCAAAGCCACATGTTGGAGTACTACCTTCATACTTTTGCTGCCTCCCTTGCAATTAATCTTGATCAAGACAAGATTGAATTCATGGAGGTCAACCTCCTCTTGGAAGGTATTTTCCATCCAAAACTTCCATAGTTTTGCCAATGCATACAAGAGTGTCAATAAACTCTTGTCATATTCAGAAATATTCCTCATGTGTGGAAGTATCATTTGTTGCCCCAAGGCTATGGAGTATCCCTTTGGCACCATGCTTGTGACATCACAGATTTCTAAACCCTCATCTTTCAGTGCAAATAGCTAAGTGGGAGATGGAAATGTCCATATCAGAAAATTTCTCATCCTTCCTTTGAACCCATCAAAGGTTCTTTGTGATGTGCTAGCTCCTCCCAAGGCTCATTCCTTAGCCAAGTCTATCAATGATGCACCATTTTGAGAGAATTATTTTATCATCTTCCAATGAGGGGATCTCCCTGGTGGAATGCCTCCATGTAATGAAACATCAAGGCCTAGAGCATGTTATATATGTGAGTGGACTAATTTCTCCCTGCCCTCACTGTGAAATCATCCTCCTGCTTTTGTGCATAAACCTCCTAAAATGGATGTGTATGTTCCCAATCACTTGATGTTCACCATTATTTTCATATTCTCCTACCTTATACAATATCTCACAGTCTAAGGTGTCTTTCTCCAATGTAATGAACCCATTCACACCCAATGTTATATTGGTGTCAAGAGTCTTAATCAAAAAGAAGTGACCTATTCTGGTGTATGTCCCCAAAATTGTGGTCAATGTTGGAACACACTTCCTCCATTGTTTAGTCTCACTACCTATCAACATAGACACATGTTTCTCTTGATATTCATATGTGAGATCCCTTGGAAATTCTTGCAAAGATACAAGAGCTCCTCTAGTTGAAGCAATTGCTTCATCTCCATCTCCAAATAGTGGTGGATCTCATCCTGCTTTTACAATGCTGGAGACTCTTCCCAGCTCTTCCTCTTCCTTCCCCTCATCATTGGATAATACCTCATCATTAAGAGATCCTTTGGCTTGATCCCCTCTTGAAGGAGGAATCCTCATGTCTTCTTCTTGAGAATAAATTTCTTGCTGAAGTGGGGATTTTTCCCTTGGAAAATAATCCTGCAAATATTTAACCCCCTCAACAATATTCTAAAATTGAGTTGGTTTCATGGATCCTTCCAACTCATGCAAAGGTTCTAATTTATTGGGTTTAGCTAGCTCAACCAAAGAAGTTTCAGAATGCTTTTGATAAAATATTTTCACTAACCTCCTAGTGAAATTTGCATAAGTAGATATATTTTCATGATTCAATGAAGAATTTTCATAAAACCACCAAAAAGAATCCTTACCTTCAAGATGAAATGCTTCTACTCTAATGGCCTCCCCTTCTGAAACTTGATGTAGCTGAAAATATGTGTCTAGCTTCTTTACCCAAGCCTTGGTTTTGCACCTGGGTGACCCATCAAAATTAGGTAGAAAGAATCTACCCAAAGTGTGTTGCATGCACCCTTTTCTTCTATTGTGGTTATTGGGTCTTCTATTTTCTTTTATTTGAAAAAACCCTTGGAATTTTAGATGCTCCTTGAATCTTCCAGATTGAGATTCATATTCTTGGAGATAGTCACCAAGAGTCTCCTCCTTTGGTGTATCTCTCTCCTCTTCTTCTCTTTCTAAGAATGTAGGAATGGTACCACAGTGTAGATATGATGGTGAAGTTGAATGCTCACACCCATCATGTGAAGAATTGGAGCTTTCTTTATGTACAAGCCCTCTTGGATAATCTCTACATCTCTCCATTCTCGTCTCTATGATGTCTTTGTTAATGCCCTGCATAGTTTGAAGAAGAAGTCTTGAGAAATCATTTCCTCATGATAATTGAGACTTGTCTCCATCCCTTCTAAAAATATTTTCCTTCCTATGAGAAGCCTCTTTAGATTTCATAATAGCTGAAGAACACAGGCCGAGCCAATATTATGCTCTGTTACCACTGTAATATCCCAAAATTGGGAGAGCAACAATATAGTACATAAAAATGGAAATTATGCATAAATTAAAATACATAAATGTATGATACAACCATAGATCCATTCCATTATGATTATAACAGAAAATTAGGTTCAAATTCTTGAGGGAAATATCACTCAAGTTGGGCAAACAAGCCTCCCATGAAAGTATACACCTAAATCTAAAATGTTGCTAATACAATAAGATACAGGAATGCTATAATTTAGTTTTCTATGAGAGAGTAACAGCTGAAAGATAGAAATATATATAGCTACTAATACAATGCTCCAAAATTTCTAGGACTAGAGATCTATGCTCCAAAACAGATTTCCAAGACAACCCATAAAAGGTTTCTGGAAATCCACACTATACAAAAATAGCAGATATGGCCCTAGGGATGAATAATCACTGCAACTGAATCACTAATAGGAGGTTGCTAATCTGAAATATGAAATGGTTGATCCTACTCCAATAGATATCCTAGATCAAGGTTTGATCCCCTCAAGGGAAACACAAATCCTCCAACTAGGGCAATAAACCCACCGCTGTAGTTGCTCTCTAAAATGATGTAGTCCTTGAGAGAAACTGCATTGTAGTTGATGATATCTACTTGGCCTCCTAAAAAATATAGAAATGATGCACCAAGGACTTCCTCACAAGCCTCCCGGTTGAAATTATGAACCGTCCAATGGAAAAAAATCTCATAAATGGGGTTTTATAACCTTCCACTACTACAACCCTGCAACACAACTCATATCTGAGAAATACTGCATTGTAGAAGAAGACTGAAGCTTGGCCAATGTTGGATAATGGAAATGTATCTCTAGATACCTCTCTTGAGTAGGCACTCCAAGTCCCCTGAGGATGAGGGTGGGATTCCCGCTCGAGAACACCCGTGTTCTAAATAGCACTGCAGACCCTTCTAAACAGTGAAAGCATGCATAGATATGTCACATGAAAAATCCAAATCTAAAAAGATCAAAATCAATAATACAAATCCATGTCTTCTAATGCTGCCATCCTCTTCCTTTTATGCTTGGTGATCATCCTCACCATGGGCCCCACACATTAAAGGAGCTACTCTCATGCATACACTCCTCCTAAATGACTGTGTTATCCTCCAAGAATCCTCCACTAGCTCCATAACAACGTTGTTGATCTGGTCAACATTGACCTAGTCCACATGCTTTAGCCCATGTTCACACCTTAGGGTGATTTATCAAGCTGAAATGATGTTCCAATTTCACATGAGAAGTGGTTTTTTTCCTTATAAAGAGATTTATGGGTCTCCCTACCCACTTATTCACCTATCTAAGTGACAAACAAAACTTTAATATTCCAATTAGCTGCAAGCTAATTTAGGAATATTACAGCAAAAGGTGAAAGTTTCCATATACACAGAAGGGAAGTATGAGGGTATTGATTGTATTCTTTAGGAGGCACAAGAAGAGGCTACAGGATTAGGAACAATAGGGGCAACATCACTCAGGAGATCCAAACGAAGGAGGCAAGCATGAGGACATGCTTGAACATCAGCAAGGGGGAGATGTTCGCCCTCGATTTTGGTCACCTTTTCCTATCATAAAACCACCTATTTACCACCATATTCCATATTATATCATCCATATATGCCTCATTTTAGCCTTATTATGCATATTCAACAATTAAATTAAGTTTTTCAATTTTTAGAATTTTTTGTAAAAATTGAGTTTTAAGAGTATTTTTGGATTGCTATAAAATTTCTCATAATAGCTTCATTGAAGTCATATGTGCAAGACAAATGGGAAAGATTTGAGCATATATTTGGAAATATTGGGAACCAAATATGGATAATACCTATTGGTTTGGTAAAGCTGAGCTAAAACAGGCCCGGTCAACGTTGGTCAAACTTGACCTGTCATTCAGAAATCCCTAGGAAAAAGGGCAGAATTAGTATTTTGTGGGATTTTTCCTGATTTTGTGAAACAGAATGGATGATTTTGACCTATATGGATGGGATTAGGATGGATAGGAATTTTAGAGACATTATAGCTAAGTCTATTTATTATTTTTCTATTTAAACCAAGTTTATGGACCATTCAAGCATGTAGAATTTGTATAATTTTGTATTGAGACTTTTGAAGGCTTTGAGATAATTTGAAGAACCAGTTCCATTGTTCTATTTTTTTTCATGCTGTGGATGATTGATTAATTTTTATGTAGCTAAGAATTTCTTCAAGTGTGCAAGGGAAGGGTGGAGGACCCCCACACCAAGCTAAGTACTCTATGGTTAAATTAGCATAGTTTTAATGCAATAGTTCTTGCTTCAGATTTATGATTCAGTAATTTAGATGTGTGAATATTTCTTATGATTTATGGATGATTATTGGTTTAATTCTCGAAATGAAAAACAAGAATTTAAGTTAAATTATCTTTCTATCAAATCATGAACAACAACTAAAATTCATCCTCTTTAGTTTCCTTTCTTGAATTATTTCTTGAATTTCCAATTTTATTGCAATGGTAATTATGTTGGAATAGAACTGTAAAGAAGTAAAAACAGTACCTCCTAAGTTAGGAGCCTCTTCTCTTACTTTCTACACATCATAAACTATATCCCTTGAGTTTCTCTTCTTAAAGATAGTACTGTGAGGAAGGACAACCAAGATCTCCTAAGTTAGGAGCCTCTTCCTTCACTTACTACATATTGAATTAGAAACTTTCTAGTTAGGTTTTATATTTGTAATATGCATTTCCATTAATCTTAGAATTTAGAATATATTTTTAATATGCATTTCTTTCAACTTCTAAACTTTGTCTTATAAAATTGACTTCACCTAAAATCCATATATTTTGGACATGCTTCCAAGTTTACAAACCCGGATTGACAATTAAAACACGTGTGTTAGTTTACTCAGTAAATTGACCAAATACATGTAACCACAACAACAATAAAATTACAAACATGTACATAACCCTAATGCTTATAACAACCATTCACCAATATACCTGCATGCCAAACATACAATACTTGTATGATGATCTGATCTTATCCAAATTCTAGTGTTGCAACTTCACTTTGATGATCTGCATATCCTGCTATATTTCAACCAACACATAAAAATCATAACATATCAATAGCATCATGATGGAATAATTGTATACAATGACCTCATGCATGACAACCTTCATCACGACAATGCATGCATAAAAACATATAGACATTAGCATGCATAAAAAATGCATAACCGACATGCACTCATGACGATCACATCCAACAACAACACCATCAACAAACACATGGAAACATAACTGCAAAAATGACCACCACCATCCATACACAACAAGCACATAGTCCACCAACATACAGAACACATATGAAATCGACATGAATTCACGACAAACAAATTCACCCAAGGAGAGCGCAACCACACTCTGATACCACACTAGAACACCGCCCTCCTACATATACCGACGCAAACGACCAATCGGGGTAAACATGTAACAAAGAGTTATATTATCTGATTCAACCTCCTAGGTGACCTTAAGGAAGTAGAATCGATAGAAAGACACCAAAAAAACCTTCCATATCAGCAATAGAACTCCCAGGAGCCAACCCAACCACTCAGGTAACCAACCTCTGGGTCCACTGAGGTTTTTAGACCATTTAACCCCCAAACGCTCCCTTGACATGGGCAAGGGTGCATTTGGGAGGCTTTGGAAGCTCCCACAACATGGACATGCATGCTTCTAGGGAATTTTCCCCATAGATCTGTGTCAGCATCCCCGAGATTTGACCCACTTTTTCAGGCCGAGATCCCAAGTCACTACCTACAACTCAATGACAAGTTCAGAAGTGAAATATAACAGTAGAATAACGATGCACAAGAAAATACTTGAACAAGGACTTAACTGGACCCCTACTAGCCATGACACGAATTTCATCAAACATATCACAAATATGTAATCTACAAGTTTAAATAACATATTTGAGCATAGGGTTCTCATACTTATCTGAGAATCGCTAAGAATCATTTTTGCCTCATCGCATTAATTTCATTTCCATCTATTTGGGCATAGATACATTGTTTATTCATTCACCAATCAAAACATGATGAGAGCCATACATCATCTTCATCATAAAACACATTTATAACCATAATATAAGAAAAAGAAATGGAAGACACATAATAACCATGTAAGCCACATAATAATAAGCATATTTACCCATCATTACAAGAAGAAAATAACTCTTATTTCCATAATAAAAATTAAACCAACTCAGGGACTTCCACGTTCCACCTGACCATAGACATGGTTGAGCCAAATATCACTTCAGCTAGTCACCCCTGTGCCATATTCCAACCATGATTGTGGGATCTCATAAACCAAATCATTCAAAACCAAATCAGTGCTTGCAGAGGCCAAAACACCTCAACCCTCAACCAATGGTTCCACTTCACGGTCGGATGTCACAACCATCACAGATTGGTCTTTACCCAAGTTTTTCTAGGGCTCCAAAGTGTTTGTTCCAACTAAGGCTTCTAGGACTAGTAACTCAACCCCAGTTGTTATACGGTTTCCAGATTGTTTTTTCATCCAAGGCTTCCAGGACTAGTAACTCAACCCAAAACTATTGGTCAAGCTTCCAAAGCACTTTTCCATCTAAGGCTTCCAAAAACTAATAAATCAACCCACATCTAAATGAACATAAGAACCAACCAGAAAAAACAATTAATGAAATGAACCCCCAACACCATGGCTATGTATGAAATGGAAAGGCTAGGCAAATCCACTATCAATCCAGGAAATCCTCCATGCCAATGACATATCATAACCAAGAAACCACATGCAATATACACCATGCATGCCAAAACTAGTGAGGAAAACATATATGCAACTCAGTACCTGCAATCAAAACCTGTTGTAGTTACCAATCCCGATGTCCTCTTGCGCTTTCCTGCCTTTCCTTTGACTTCTCGCTCCAAATCCAAAGTATACCACACTCCTCCAAGAGTGCTCCAAGTAAACTCTAAGTTTCAAAGAGTATGAGAGAGAGTGTGTGTAATATTCCTAACTAGCCATGAGCTAGTTGGAATATTGATTTTTTCTTTTATTTCTTGTTTAATGAATAAGAGGATATTGGAGATCCATAAATCTCCTTAAAATGAATAAAATAAATTCCAATGCAAAAAGGATATATCTCGACAGCTTAATTAAGCACCTTTAGTTGTGAAAAGAGGCTGGAAAACCTTTACTGGGTCAACTTTGACCAAATCAACAACGTTGTCATGGAGTAGTGGCATTCAATGAAAGATAGCGCAGTTTTAGATGGAGATGCTTTGCATGGAAGTAGTTCCATTATTGGATGGGGCTTAGGGTTTAGAAGCTCACAAACTATATAAGGAAGAGGATGGCAACCATATTCATTATGTATTGGTATATGATATTTCTAAATATATGGTCTGTTTAGACATACAGATTTCTTTGGTTGTTTAGCTAAGGTTGCAAGTGTTGTTTAGCACTAGGTGTTCCTGATCAGGAATCCCACCTCGTTCCTTGAGAGTCCTCTTGGAAGAGAATTGTACTTCACTTCCACTTTCAAGCTTTATGCCAAGCTTCATCTTACATCTACATCGTAGATCATGTTGAGGGTTGAGTTGTTTTGTAGGTTGCAGCAGTGGAGACCACATTTGGGTCACTTCAATACTTATTTTTAGTGGAAAAGGGTTCCTTTCCATTGGGAGGACAGCAAGGAAGTCCCTTGAGCTTATTTTAATATCTTGGCATTAGTCCACTTATTTATTTTCCCCTACAGTGCAATTTCATTCCAGATCTGCATTATTTTGAAGGAGGAGTTACAGGGTGGTTTCAGCACACCATTTGGGGAGGAGGTTTTCTAGTGAAGGGATATTCCTTTCATCTAGGGGATCTATTGGAGGAGGCTGAATTATTTTTTATTTCATATCAGCCACAACTTTCCAGATCTATTATTGCAATGAATCTTCAGCCCTAGGGTTTCATTCAAATCTTGTACATTGGTGTATTGCTGAAAACCCTTGTGGGGTTGTTCATTGGAGGTTATATAGATTCTAGTTCTATAATTGTTGTATCTATAGAGGCATATATCAGCCCATGATATTTTTTGTACTTATTTTTTGTAGCAGTGCTTTTAAAACTTCATTGTAGCAGTGTTTCCAGCATTTTGATATATAGTAGCACACTAGAAAATTTGGCCCAATTTCCAACGGTCACTTCGTTGCTATTCCGACACATAGTCATCGCAAGAGCAACAGTTCAAGGCTGGAAAAAACGTGGTTAGCCATTACGTCGCAATTCCGATGCTTTTCCAAAGTGTCACAACACTGACACTTTTTCCGCTCTTTCGACGTTTCCCAAACCATCGCTCTTCCGATGTTTGTAAACTGTCGCAATTCCAACGATATGCGGTCCGACATTTTGAACGTCGCTCTTCCGACATTTATAAACTGTCGCAATACCAACTCTATGGCTAACCACACTTTTAAAGCATCGCAAAACTGACACTTTGAAGGTATCTCTCTTCCGACACTTTGAAGGTGTCGTTCTACCAACACTTTGTAGGTGTCGCTCTACCGACGCTTTGAAGGTGTCGCTCTTCCGACACTTTAAATAGTCTATGTTTTCCTACACCGACGCTTTGAAAGTGTTTCTATACCAACGATTTGTAGGTGTCACTCTACCGATGCTTTGAAGGTGTCGCACTTCTGAGGCTTTGAAGGCGTCGGTCTTCGGACGCTTTAATAAAAAAAATTAAAAAAAAAATAAACATGGGGTATCATCTGTATATCACATTTTGTTAGTGTTTAAAATGGAAATATAGAATATAACATTGTCATCCCTATTGTTTAAATTTCATACTTTATAATATCCTGAAGCAAGCAACTGGATTCAAACCACATGTACAACATATCAACCATGAAATGCAGAACCATGGTGGTATTTTTGATCAGTTGTAAACTTGATGACATCTTTTCTGAGATTCCCTAGGTCATATTCACTGGCTAGTTGGAAGAGTGCTTTGTAATTTGTTTAATAATGGTTATGTTAGCTGGAATTTTTAATGCACTAGCTGATGAAAATGTTTATAAATACTCTACTATCATAGTTTTGGATATCCTCATATGCTATTTCGGACTCCATATTCACTCTCTATTGGGCCCTAATTGTCCAACATCAGCTACATTGTATCTCTTTCTCGCAATCTGCAAAACTCAATGGCTGATGTATGTGGATTCAGAAAATTTGGTTCTTAAGCTTTTGGATCATGTCCATAGTGTTTTTGGACTGGAATGGCTGCCAAACAATTTTTAAGGTATCATCTGTATATCACATTTCGTTAGTGTTTAAAATGGAAATAAAGAATATAACATTGTCATCCCTATTGTTTAAATTTCATACTTTATAATCTCTTGAAGCAAGCAACTGGATGCAAACCACATGTACAACATATCAACCATGCAATGCACAACCATGGTGGTATTTTTGATCAGATGTAAACTTGATGACATATTTTCTGAGATTCCCTAGGTCATATTCACTGGCTAGTTGGAAGAGTGCTTTGTAATTTGTTTAATAATGGTTATGTTAGCTGGACTCTTTAATGCACTAGCTGATGAAAAGTTTTATAAATACTCTACTTTCATAGTTTTTGATATCCTCATATGCTATTTCAGACTCCATATTCACTCTCTGTTGATTCCTAACTGTCCAACATCAGCTACACTGTATTTCTTTGTCGCAATATGCAAAAACTAAACGGTTGATGTCTGTGGATTTAGCAAATTTGGTTCTTAAGCTTCTCGATCATGTCCACAGTTTTTTTGGACTGGAATGGCTGCCAAACAATTTTAAAAAATAAATAAACATGGGGTATCATCTGTATATCACATTTCGTTAGTGTTTAAAATGGAAATATAGAATATAGCATTGTCATCCCTATTGTTAAAATTTCATACTTTATAATCTCCTGAAGCAAGCAATTGGACGCAAACCACATGTACAACATATCAACCATGAAATGCACAACCATGGTGGTATTTTTTATCATTTGTAAACTTGATGACATATTTTCTGAGATTCCTTAGGTCATATTCACTGGCTAGTTGGAAGAGTGCTTTGTAATTTGTTTAATAACAGATATGTTAGATGGACTCTTTAATGCACTAGCTGATGAAAATATTTATAAATACTCTACTGTCATAGTTTTGGATATCCTCATATGCTATTTTAGACTCCATATTCACTCTTTTTTGGGCTCTAACTGTCCAACATCAGCTACACTATATTTCTTTCTCGCAATCTGCAAAACTCAATGGCTGATGTATGTGGATTCAACAAATTTGGTTCTTAAGCTTCTGGATCATGTCCACAGTGTTTTTGGACTGGAATGGCTGCCAAACAATTTAAAAAAAAAAAATTAAACATGGGGTACCATCTGTATATCACATTTCATTAGTGTTTAAAATGGATCTCGATAGAAAGTTAAATGTCTTCCAATTGTTGATTTCACTAGTAAATCCACATCCATTTCTATTCAATCAAATTGAGAATTTGCACATGAAATTTAGTAATTAAAAAGGTAGAAAATGGCAGGTCATAGAAAGAGAGAGCTTTCCATAGAAGATGGAAAAAATAATCTATTATTTTACAAGAATGGACTTCGGCAAAATGAAAAGCCAAACTTAGAAAACTACCAAGTATCCATTCAGTTTATACACAATTCTGCTAACTAATGCAGGTGATTGAGATGCAAATTAGCACCTTTACAAAGAGCTACACATGGCTAATTTTTCATACCACCCATTGGTCGTTCCCATATCAGCTACAATTCTATCCCAGGTAGTGGTGAATTATAAAAATGGTTCCCTTTGAACGCTTCTAGCCATAGTAGAAACTCAGAACATATCGTGTAGGATTGAAGCTAGCAAGTGCAACTAAACATACAATGCGCAAACATATATTGTTCATGTTAGATTGAAAAAATAACACATAACAAACATTGTATAGTTAGCAGAACAGAAAACTTGAAAGTTCAAAACCAAATTTGAAAAGACTGAAAGAAATATGCATTTTCAGGCTCTTTGAATCACTTACAGAACAGAAAGAGAATAATAATAAAGCCAATAGGGTAGAGGAAAAATGTTGTCTTATCCAAGAAGGGTAACATTGTAGCACATGCACAGAAATATCTGAAGTATTAAAGATAAATGTATAGAAACAACTTAAAAAATGGAACCTTAATTCAATTCAGATCTAATAAATTTTATCAAAAGAAACTTACCATCATAGCCTAGAAAGTTCAGGTAATGGTAGTAAGAGAAGGCTACCATAAAGAGCAAATTTGACAGTAAAACAAGAACAAATCTTTGTGCAACCAACATCAATTTTAAGGCAGTGGCGGCACATCTTGCATCAGAAAAATCAACAAAACATAACACTAGAGGTTCTCCACCAGGCTGCAAAGCTCACAAGATTGCCAACATTTCATTAGACCTCGTTAAAATAATTTGAGTTTCTATCTATCAATAAATAAACAAAATATACTCTGCTTCAATAGAAAACAATAATTTATAAAAACTTGACACATAAATTAAGATCCAAGCTATCATTTTAAGCTTAATTTATTAATGAATACTCAAAATTTAGACTATGCTTACACATCTAGGCTCCTTTTGTACCATTCAAACTTCTTTGAAACCAATGAATGGACAGAAAATTTCTTTTTTCAGGTTAATAAAAAACACTCTAAAGGACAAGCATACATGCATGACCAGATAAAAATCAAGACACTCTACACAACTGAAAGCCTACCTAAAAGCATAATAGAACAATCATACATAACAAAAAACTGTTTTCAGGTTAAGAAAAAACACAATATAGAATATACATAAAAAAAAAAAAATGCAAAACCTACCAAAAACACATACCTGAAGCATACATGGCAAACTACAAAAAAAAACATATAATACTAGACTACCCAAAACCCACAAGGATACGTGCAGCTTCCCTGCGAGTACAATTAGTTGGAATACCGTCAACAAAGAGGGTGTTCGATGCGTCAGGTGGAAGGTTCCCTTCGGGCCTTCTTAAAGGTTCTCTCAATCCCTGCAGCTCTGACCTTTGATAGCCCAATCCTAGGCTCCCTAACTTCCCCCCAAGTCCAGGATCTGCACTTCCAATTCCTGACCTCTAACCCATTAAAACAGAGTCAGGAAGGGACGAACCTGACAATCTTCCATAACCTCCATTGCCTCCCAACCTTGACCCAAGGGAGCCTCCCAACCCACCAATATCACCAGATGTTAAACCCCCACCAAAATATAGAAGCTGTACCCAGAACAAAAAAATAAAATATTATAAAGTATCGAATATATACAACATACAATAGAAGAAAGAAAAACAGACATTGTTAAAAGAATGACTGAGATAATTAAGCAAATACCCCATTTTTGAAAACTCGCCTGCTGAATCTTAATCCCTTTGAAAACCCAGTAAATCATCCATGGTCTTCTCTGGCAGAACATACGGAAGTATGAATGGAAACAAACCATCCCTACCAGCGGATCTACTATACATAAACCCTCATATTCTAAGTTGCAAGGAGTAGGGAAACACTAAGAAATATTAGGGCTTAGAGCTTTCCAGGTATTAGGGATTAGGAGGAAATAGGGTTTTCCAGGTTTTAGAGATAAAAGAAGAGATTGTTTTCCTTCTGCTGGGATGTGCCTCCACTGAGTTCCACGGATTTTCGATGACCTGTGATGGGTTTTGCATGGCAGAGTGGTAATGCTTTTGGAGAAGAAGGTGCATGACAATCAACCATTGTTTTCCCATTTCTGTCGCCCCACTCGTTCTTCGTGCGAACCAGAGACATTTTCTTCATTTTGTCTATCTTGCCCTCGTCAATAGGTATTTGAATTGGATGGTTGTGAATAGTAACGAATGAGTAAAAAACGAGCGCCAAATTTTCCAAATTTGAATTATATAATCTCCAATTTTAACCACGACATAAATAAGGCTATGTAAAAATTCAAAGGGAGAGGTAAATGATTTATTTGATTTCCTAGGGGCTTCAAACTCAACCTAATCAAGAGCCAACATATGATATTAGGTATCGTTAACCCAATCGAAGGAGCCCACACATGATAATCATAATTAGGTGTTCTTATGTATATGACCATTGTTTTGATTATGTACAAAAAAATCACATATTTATGTAATAATTTAAATGCATTATGAAATTTGTCTTTTTCCAATTATTTAAAATAATAAAATAAATATTTAAAATATTAAACAGTAAAATTGATATTTTTAAGTTAAAATTAGATAGGAATATTTTATATATATTTTTTAAATTAAATTTTAAAAAATGAGTAAGGATTATCTAAGTAAGATTTAATGATGGAATAGTGGATATTGAAAGTTTTTTTTTAAGGTGGATTATGTGGATGTTCATTATAACCTTTAAGCTAATGCTAATAATTTGAAAATTAATATTTAATCTAAAAAAATGTACGATATAGTAAAGGTTGATACATCTAAAAACACAATTACAAGTAATGTCTATTTTTTAGCCATGTTATAATGAGCTAAATGTTTTGTTGGGATTTGAATCTAGGTAGTGAAAGTGTCAAACCCTTTTATAATGATTTGAGCTATTGCTCCTTGAATTAACACATATTAGATGTTCAAAAAAGACAAAAAAATATAGAATAATTTGTAACTAGTTGTGATTATCTGAGTAGTATCTGGTTGGTTGCCAATATAACCCCTAAGCTAATACTAACAACGCACAACATAAAAACTAACTTGTGACTTAAAAAGGGCCAAAAAGTACAAAGATACACCTACAAGTGGGTCCCACTCATGGGGGGCACCTACCTATAAACCTTATCAAAAGGGGGACAGTGCAAGCCTTATTTTTGGATCATATCATCAAATCAGGCCAACTAGCAAACTTTATAATTTTTTAAAACCATGATTAATTAGTAACTTGTTGGAGTAATTTGGGCAAGACTTATGATCTAACTTAGTGGTTTCCACTATAACAACAAGAGTATATCAAATAGCCCATGTGTTAAATATATCAATAACTTGTGACTTAGCAAGAGTCAAGACTCTGTGTGGCAACCGAAACGACCTGACCCGAACGAGTTTGGGCGGGCGCCCTCAAACGAAATGGAAAACGGGCCGCACAAACATGCACAAGGCACCAATGCAGTCACAACTTAGAAAATTTGATACAACCACCCTCAACCGAAACAACTTGACCCAAACGCGTTTGGGTGGACATCCTCAACCGAAATGACCCGACCCAAACGCGTTTGGAAAATGCCCTCAACTGAAACGACCTGACCCGAATGGGTTTTGGTGGCTGCCCTCAAACGAAATGACAAATGGGCTGCACGAACGTGCACAAGGCACCAATGTGGTCACAACTTAGCAAATTTGATACAACCACCCTCAACCGAAACGACCCGACCCGAATGCGTTTGGGTAGGCGCCCTCAACCGAAAGGACCTGACCAGAACGGGTTTGGGCGGGTGCCTCAAACGAAATAGAAAACAAGCCGCATGAACGTGCACAAGGAACCCATGTGGTTAGAACTTATAAATTTTGATACGGCCGCCCTCAAACGAAACGACCTGACACGAATGGGTTTGGGCAGGCGCCCTCAAACAGTGACCTCGCACGACGTGACACGGTGCACCCGATTGAACGATGCCACAAGGGATAAAATAAAAAACGGGCCACCCGAACATGCAGAAGGCACCCGGGCAATCACAACTTAGAAAAACTGATACGAGCGCCCTTGAAATGGCCTCGCACATGAAGGAATCAGCATAAACATTGAATAAGTGAAAAAGGGTTCCACATATGCTTAGATGGAACTATGTCGTTATAAACAGAAATTATTTAGCATCCAAATTCATGACACTATTATGGAATTAGAAGGTAAGAGAAAGGCAAAGGCTCAGGTATCATATGAGAGAAGGAAGCAATTGGCAAAATTGAGATACCCTCATAACCTAGTATTGTACTGTGCTAGGAATACTTTCCAAAGAAGTTGGTTGGCGTCACTATGACACTATTATGGAATTAGAAGGGAAGAGAAAGGAAAAGGCTCAGGTATCATATGTAGAAGGAAGCAATTGGAAAAATTGAGATCAAAAGCAGTGGAGTTAGCCGAAAATCAGCTTGCCCCAGAGATGGATAAGATAAAACTTGACAGCATATTGGTCAATTTCCTTGACCCTTTATTGGTTGTTCAGAAGGAGTATGAATACACCACTGTTAATATCAAGGTAACTAGCCCCTAACATATCAAGGGCTACAAGTTGTAGTTTTCTTCTGAACATCAACATACCACAACCATGCTTTCAACCAGAAGCCTTAATGTAACAATTTTGTAAGTATTGTTGCTTGTTGCCATGTCCTCTTTACTTATTAATTTATAGTATTTTTTAGCCATTGCTTTACATTTATTGATGAAAATGTCTATTGCAATCAAACCAAATGTATGAGAGAAGGAAGAAATTGGCAAAATTGAGATCACGAAAAGCAGTGGAGTTAGCCGAAAAGCATCTTACCCCAGAGATGGATAAGATAAAACTTGACAACATATTGGTCAATTTCCTTGACCCTTTATTGGTTATTCAGAAGGATTATTGGTTATTGGGGTTTATAGGATTAAATGGGTTAGGGTTTTAGAGGTTTAGGGGGTTAATGGATTTAGCAGTTAAGGATTTTAGAGGTTAGGGGTCGTTACGGGTTAATGGGGCTAGGGTTTAGGGGGTTAAATGGGTTAGGGTTTTAGAGGTTTAGGGGGTTAGTGGATTTAGCAGTTAACGATTTTAGGGGTTAGGGGTCGTTACAGGTTAATGGGGCTAGGGTTTAGGGGGTTAAATGGGTTAGGATTTTAGGGGTTTAGGGTGTTAAATGGGTTAGGGGTTAAGGGTTTAAGGGTTAGTGGTTAAGGGTTTAGAGGTTTAGGGTTTAGGGTTAAATGGGTTATGGGTTTAGAGGTTTATGGTTTAGGGGGTTAAATGGGTTAGGCGCCCAACTGAACAATGCAACAACGGAGCAAACGGAAAATGGGCCGCCCGAATTACAGGCATAAGGCACCCGGGCGATCACAATTACTTAGAAAAACTAATACGGGTGCCCTCAAACGAAACGACGCAACCCGAACGCGCCTGATCGGGCGCCCTCGTAGGGTGCAACATGGTGTGCCCAACCGAACGAATATGCCACAAGGGAAAAAACCGAAAATGGGCCACCCAAACGTGCACAAGGCACCTGGGCAGTCACAACTTAGCAAAACTGATACGGGCGCCCTCGAACAAAACAGCCCGAACCAAATGTGCCCAGTTGGGCGACCTCGCATGGCACGACACGATGTGCCCGCCCAAACGATGCCACAAGGGAGAAAATTGATACAGGTGCCCTTGAACGAAATTACCCGACCCGAACACGCCCAGTCAGGTGACCTCACACGGCGCGACATGACGCGTCTGACTGAACAAATATGCCACAATGGAGAAAATAGCAAACGGGCTGCCCGAACATGCACAAGGCACCCAGGCAGTCACAACTTAGCAAAACTGATACAGGCGCCCTCTAACAAAATGGCCCGACCTGAACGCGCCCGTTCGGGAGACCTCGCACGGCGCGACACAGCGCGCCTGACTGAACGATGCCACAAGGGAGAAAACAGAAAATAGGTCACCCGAATGTGAACAAGGCACCCGGGCGGTCACAACTTAGCAAAACTGATACGGGCGCCATCGAACGAAACGACCCGACACGAACGTGCCCGGTCGGGCGACCTCACACAATGCGACACGACGTGCCTGACGGAACGAATATGCCACAAGGGAAAAAACAGCAAACGAGCCATCTGAATGTGCACAAGGCACCCAGGTGGTCACAACTTAGCAAAACTGATCTGGGAGCCCTCGAACAAAACAGCCCGAACTGAACACGCCCGGCCGGGTGACCTCACATGGTGCGACACCGCGCGCTCGACCGAACGATGCCACAAGGGAGATGCAAACGAAAAACGAGCCTCCAAAATGTGCACATGGCACTCAAACGATCACATGAACTTAGCAAAACTGATACGGGCGCCCTCGAACGAAACAGCCCAAACTGAACGTGCCCAGTCGGGTGACCTCACATGACGCGATAGGGCGCGCCCTACCGAACGATTCCACAAGGGAGAAAAATGGAAAATAGGTTTCCCAAACATGCACAAGGCACCCTGGCAGTCACAGCCTAGCAAAACTGATATGGGCGCCTTCGAACGAAACTGCCCGAACCGAATGCGCTCGGTCAATCGACCTCATGACACTGCGCGCCCAACCAAACGATGCCACAAAGGAGAAAATAGAAAAGGGGCCACCCAAACATCCACAAGGAACCCAGGCGGTCACAACTTAGCAAATTTATACGGGTGCCCTCCAACGAAATGACCCAACCCTAACGCACCAGGTTGGGTGACCTCACACAGTGCGACACTACACGCCTGACCGAACGAATATGAAACAAGGGAGCAAACAAAAAACGGGTCGTTCGAACATGCATAAAGCACCTAGGTGGTCACAACTTAGCAAAACTGATAAAGACACCCCCGAACAAAATGACCCGAACCAAACGCGCCTGGTCGGGTGACCTCACATGGCGCGACACTGCGTGCCTAACCGAACAATGCCACAAGGGAGATGCAAATGGAAAACGGTCCACCCGAATGTGCACATGGTACTCGAGCGGTCACATGAACTTATAAAAACTGATACGGGCACCCTCGAATGAAACGTCTCGAACCGAACGCACCCAGTCGGGCGACCTCACATGCCGCGACAGGGCGCGCTTGACCGAATGATTCCACATGGGAGAAAATGGAAAACGGGCCGCCCGAACATGCACAAGGCACCCGGGTGGTCACAACTTAGCAAAATTGATACGGGCACCCTCAAACGAAATGACCTGACCCGAACGTGCCTGGTCGAGCGACCTCACACGACGCGACACGACGCGTCTAACCGAACGAATATGACAGAAGGGAGCGAACACCAAATGGGTCATCCAAACGTGCATAAGGCATTTGAGCAGTCTCAACTTAGCAAAACTGATACGGGCGCCCTCAAACGAAACGGCCCGAACCGAACATGCCCGGTCGGATGACCTCACAAGGTGCGACAGGGCGCGCCCGACCGAATGATTCCACATGGGAGAAAAATGAAAAATGGGCCACACGAATGTGCACAAGGCACCCTGGTGGTCACAAACTAGCAAAAATGATACAGGCACCCTTGAACGAAACTACCCGAATCGAACACACTTGGTTGGGCGACCTCATACGACGCGACACCGCGTGCCTGACCGAACGATGCCACAAGGGAGAAAATGGAAAACAGGTTGCCCGAATGTGCACAAGGCACCTGGGTGGTCACAACTTAGCAAATCTGATATGGGCACCCTCGAACAAAATGGCCCAAACCGAATGCGCCTAGTCGGGCGACGCCACATGGCGCGACACCGCGCGCCTGACCGAACGATGCCACAAGGGAGCCGCAAATGGAAAACGGGCCATCCAAACATGCACATGGCACTCAGGCAGTCACATGAACTTAGACAAACTAATACATGCGCCCTCGAATGAAATGGCCCGAACTGAACGCAACTGGTCGGGCGACCTCACACGGCGCATTAGGGCGTGCCTGACCGAACGATTCCACAAGGGAGAAAAATGGCAAACGGGTTGTCCGAACATGCACAAGGCACCTGGGCGGTCACAACTTAGATGTAGAGCTATAAAAAGGGTCTCTTTCACCTCTAATTACCTCACATTAATATGTCAATCCGGGAGCGTTTTGTTATTCCAAAGAGTGTCTCAGTCTGAGGCTATCACTTGTCAGAGTAATGCTAGTAGTACAGTGTTTCAGAAATACAAGAGTAAATGGATGCTTGTTTAGAACTAAATTACTTCAAAAGAATCAATCACACATTCAAAAAACTCGGCAGCTTATAAGTCAAGGGTTCGGCAGCGATAACCCATCCCTTGGGAAACTGATGGAAAGGAAATTAGGGCATAGACCACAGGTCTGGGAGCTATACAGTGAATGCCAAAGCTCACTACAGCCTTAGATCGTCTCTCACACCAAATCAACAAATGCAAGTAAATGGAACAGCAAATAAAGAATTGAACAGCAAATCTGAAATGGAACAGTAATTCTAAAATGGAACAGCAATCGAACAAATAAGTCTCGCGAGTCGTAACCAAACTATACACTCTTCACAATCAAATAACAATCTTTCACTCTTAAGGCAAATCACGCAAAACACACTAATGGAACAGCATTAACTATTGACAAATTATGGAACAGCTCTAGTAAATCATATACGCACACAACACGCTGAAATAGTAATCTTAATTAACAGGGATACGACTGTGCTTCCAAATAGAACAGCATTATCTCTGAATCCAACAATCATGAAGAACACAACTTTATATGAATCTATGATATGAATATTTAGCACAAATGCTCTGTGAAAGAACAGTAAGAATATTCGGTTAAGACTTAATAACATGCAATTAACTCTGAAAGGATTAATAACTTGATGCAGAGTCAATACACGATTCTATCTATAAAAACCTCAATGATTTAATCTTAACAGAGAATGTAATATCAACTTATAAAACATGTCAGATTACCAAATAACAACGATAAACAAACCACGCAGAAATCAAATCGTAGTGATACAGAAGCAAGTGTCCTCCGGGGCCGGGCCCTTAGCCTCCAAGGGTACACCACCTTAAGTTAATCCAGACGCAGAAATGAGAGAATCACCAAGCTTATATTAATGCATCGGACAAAAGTACAATGAACCAGTTCTCAACGAGACTCAATAATCAGAGCTGATGTTTAACAGAAAATTACATAAAAAGTCTATCTCCCAAGCTAACAGTGTTGTCCCTTTATATAAAGGTGACGGCGGAGATGTCCAAGTAACAAGATAAATAAAGCAGCGATCCCTCAGGATCAAAGATCCTGAGGGATTCGCCAAACTGTTAATCCTTCATCTTTTCTTTTCTTTTGCGCCGAGCTGGTGTCTTCTCCTCCTTTTCTGGGCCGATTCGCTTTGATCTGTTTAGCCTTGTTTGCATTCGGTTCTCCTTCAGAGGGACAACAGTTATCTCGACTTTGTCCTTTCCTTTGGAATGGCAACTTCTTGTTTTCTCCTTTTCCTGCACAGAAAATAACAATTATCAGCGGTTAAGTCTTGCATATCAATTCTCACATGTTTTATTATAATTCCTTATTATTTTCCAAATTCATGATGCAAAAAGGTTTACAAATTCTACTAAAAATCCACTGAAATAATCATCAAAAGCATACCTTTTTAGTACTCCACACACCCCCCTACTTACCTTGTTTCATGTCCTCATGAAAACATTGTAGTTGACATGCAAGGCAGTGAGAGAATATGCTGGAGAAGGAATCTCATGCGGAGGCCTACAGCCATGATGAGTGATTAGATAGTCAAAGAACTGACCTGTTTGCCCCTCAGGCATCTCATACAGGGCCTGGTATCCGGGTGCAGGGTGCCAAATAATTGGAGTGCGAAATCTATATTCTAACCAGGATGGCCCTGCTTTCAAAATGCTCTCGCCATAGAGGTTCAAACGGTTGGCAGCTAATTCAAAATTCTCATACTTAAATGGTTCCCTGAGCTGGATGTTTGGATTAGAGATTCGGTACCGAAATTTGGCTGCATCAATGGCGAGGTCTTTGATGGAAAGAAAATATTCTAAACTCTGTTGAATGAGTGCCTCATGCATGGGTCCTAACGTTTCAATGACACCCGGAGTCCTTATGAGGTTTCTATGAGCTTTCCACAACTGCACTGGGTTCCTAGGCTCAACCCTTACCCGTAAATCTAGGCCATTTTCCTGACTCTGGAAAGTATCATAGGCTTTGAGCCACTTAATCTGATTAACCCCAAATGAAATGAATGCTTGTAATTGGATGTCTCCAACAAAAGGGCCAGGGTTCAACTCAGTCTCCTGATCTAGCACGAGGTCATGCAAATAAAGTTCACACAGCAATCTCTGGACCTTCACTCCATAATGTTTACAACAGTCTATAAAGTCATTGACAGTGTTGATTTGTATAGGGGCACCTGCTTTAACAACTTTTATTTTTAATTGTAAATACCGTTCTAATAAAAACAGAGCATAGTTTTTAGCAAGGGCCCTACATGCTAAAACGTCATTGTATAAAGAACACAAGGTATTCATCTGCTTGATAACAGTATCTAGTCTACGGGTTACCTGTGCAACTTCCTCTTGTTCCTTTCGCCACCCTTCAAAGGCCTGGCTTTTGGATTGATTGACGTCCCTTAGTTTCTGCTGTAACTCTTCATATTTTTCTCGGGGGACCATTTGCTCTCTAAGTTGTTTGGCTTCTTGTTGGGCTTGCTTCATCATCTTATGCAAGGTTTTTGTCTTCGGATCTTTTTTCCATAGGTCAGTGGAGGCCGGGAGTTTTACCTGAACTTTCTTATTATGTTGTTTGGAGTTTAGAACCCTTATTACCCCTGAGGGTGGTGCCTCTGTCTGGATTTTCTTGTCGCTGGTCCTCATATCATCCCTTTCTATTTTAACGCGAATATCAGTCTGTTGCTGTTCCTCAACATCATTTGGAACGACAGCTGGATTTTCAGTAGGGTTTTGAACAGCAGGGCGATTGTTGGCCCTCTTTTTCTTCCCTCCGGTGTTTCTTACCCTCTAGTTTGCTTTCAGAATTCTAATTTGCTGTCTGAGCTGGGTTATTGTATTCAATTATTTCTGCCGTTCCATTCGTTATTTCTTAATTTCCAGCATTTCATTAGAAGGAACAGTAGGCTGTCTGCTACGGTTTGGACCATGACTAGTTTCTGGATCTTTCTCTTGGGGTGCTTCCTCGCTGTTCTGCTCTGGCTGTTCTGGGGTAGGAACCTTGACTGGTTCTGTCTCTTCCTAAGCAACTGCTTTTTCTACTCCTACTCCCTCCGGAATTTCCTCTGGTGTCCTGGGAACAGATTGTTCCCGTTCAGTATCTCTTATCTCCTCTTCATCATGAACAGGCAGATTTCCTTCTTCTGCCTCTTCTGCATGTGATTTTTCAGATGTGTTTTCTTCTTGGGGTTTGTCGTGGAGGTCTTCTGGACTAGAAGATTGGCCATACTTACCCATATTGGCTAGGACTGCGGCCAATTCATCTTCTCCCATTGGGTCTTGTAATGGGCTACCTCCCTGCTGTCCCATTTCCTCCTCCTGTTCAGCTTCTGCTTCTATTTCTGTTTCCGAATGCTCGGTTGCTTCCTCATTTTCCTCTTCGGATTGCTCGTCCTCAATTACCACTGGTTGGCTGGTGCTTTCCTGGAGCTTTTCCAGCCTTCCTCGCATCCGAGCTAACCGGGCTGATTTTCTGGGCTTCTCTATCCTTCATCGCATCCTAGGTAACCGGGCTGATTTTCTGGGCTTCTCTAGCCTTCCTCGCATCCGAGTTAACCGGGCTGATTTTCTGGGCTCCTCTGGCTGTTCGGGTGGATCGATAGCATGCTTGCGCTTTGCCGATTCCTGGTGTATCTCTGGTCGTTATGATGCACTAGCAACATGTTTTTGTTTTACTAATTCTCTGTGTTTTGCCGGACGTTCTGGTGTGCTTGTAGAATGTTTACGTTTTGGGGATGGTGCTGTCAATCCCCCCTTAATCATTACAATCAGCTCTTCCCAGCAGCTCTGCTGCTAGGTGAGACTATGACTAACTACTAATCGTATTAACCCATGGTGACTGACGACTGACTCTACATGCTGTGCCTTTTTTATGCTTCGTGCAACATCATGCAGTAATGAATTCAGAAGTGCAGGTAGATTTACAGAGCATTTCTGCTTTAAAACAGCTAAGAGTTTAAGATGTCGTGGTCTTACCACGTCTTTCCTCCCCTCGCAGGTGATGTAGCTCTACGCTGTTCTTGCTAATTCTGTCCAGGGTTCTCCTAGGGTTGCTGGCAGAACTCCCTTCCCCTTAATTTTCAAGCTCTGGCCTTCGTCCTGAAAAATTTCCATGATCTTCTGTAATCTTTCCTTCTTTAATGTCCATACTGGTCCGGTGGCTGGTAGTCCTGAAACTTCTGCAATTATATCGTCGGTGACCGCTATCCGCTTCCCCCTTACTGTGGAGTGATCATCCTGCAGGTTCTGCAAAAATTCCATCGCTACTGTTTCATTAGACTCCTGCAGGCAACTGAGATAATTCAACCATCCTGCTCTTTCCAGGATCTCCCGGGCAGCAGCGGAGATTGTCAACTTCTGAGGTTCACTTCGAATTTCCCTTCCTCCCATGGTTTCACTGTGGATTCTCAATGGAACAGCAACTACTTGTGCTGTTTAAAACACAGAGAGGGTGATAATCGCAAGATTTCGAAAAAAAAACACAGAGTATGCAACAATGCAACGGAAATGGATTATGAACAGCAACTTGTGTAAAAATAGAAATTCCATGCCGTTAAACCATGCCATACCGTCGTGCACTATCTTTCCCGAATGGTGAGCTGACACGTAATTCAGGGAATAATGAGGTTAACCTCCCCCCCCCGCAATGTGATAGGCTGTCCCAGCCGACAAATAAAGGAGCAGCACCCGATCTGCAACCGAGTCAGAAAGGAACAGCATATGGAATTATGCCATGTTTAGAAGGACAACGAATTACCGAAATCGAGGCGGAGAGTTGATCGCGTATTACGTAAGAGGCTGCTGTGTTATGATATGAGGCTGGTGGGTAGGACATCTATCATACTTGCCAAATCTCAAGTGGTCATGGTCACTTCCTTTGCCATGATTGGTGATGATAAATGTTCATGCGATGTATAAATCGGGAAATAATATATGATTAGTTCCTAGGATATAAGAAACAAAAGAGTATTAGTATCTTACCCATTGGTGTAACCAAGGTGACTTCAATACCATTAACAGTGCTCTGCTGCCGACATGTGTCCATAACCTTGGCAGAGTTCTTTTTTCACCCTTGGAACCATGATCCTTTGTGTATACTTAGGAATGTTGTTATGTCAAAATGTAGACCATTATGCTGGCTTGGTGACCAGTTAACCATAATGCCATTCACGAGGAAGGAGCGAAAAGTGGGCAGGCCGGCTCGTGATGAGACCTCCTGTTCCAAGGTTCGATTATTTAATATACCTTTTGGACCATATCCCTGGTGTGGTGGCCATAATGGGAATGCCACTTCAGTTCCATCCTCATGATCATGGTAGGCTGGCTCTTGATGAGACCCCCTATCCTGCATTTGACATCTCACATATCATGTTCAGATATTTTCTCTTTTTCATAGAGTACTTTTCCTTCTATACACAAAGGGTGGTTCAACACTCCTTAAGAGTAGGAATGGTGGAAGAAGTCTTATCATCTCAATAGGAAGATATAAGCCCTTTTCTCTTATTCCTAAATAATAATCAAAGAGGGTTAAAGGGATCAACATGATAAAGATAACCAATCAGGGCAAAATTAGTAAAACAATGACAACAAAAGATAAGAAATAAGTATGTCCTTCCTTTTGGCCTCTTACTAATGCAGAGCCTTATAAATATAGCGATTTATGGTTTGCGGATTTCGGTATGTTGTGATTTTATATTCATTGCACAAGTACATAGCTGTATCTTAAAGACTTGAAAGAAGATGGGCAAGAAGCATCCTCAATTTAGATCAGCAAAAAGGAATAAGCTGTTTCACAAGGAGAGCAAAAGTATGCTAGTGGTGTTCCTTTTGAAAAAGAAGCAACGACAGACGATAGATCGCAAAAATGCAAATGCCGTTCCTTTGAAAAAGGAACAACAAAAATAAAAATACTATAAAAACACTCAAAATTCCGTTCTTTTGAAAAAGGAACAAGCAGCCACAAAAGAATGTTGTTTCTTTGAAAAAAAAAGGAATAGTAGTAACCAAAAATGCTGTTCCTTTGGAAAAGGAACATCAAAAGACGTAAAAATGCCGTTCCTTTGGAAAAGGAACAGCAGAGATCCAGAATGTTGTTCCTTTAGAAAAGGAACAACAAAACAAGCAAAGCCAACAGCATAAAAACACGCAAATGCCATTTTTTTAGAACGGCAAAAATCGAAACTTTGAGAAAGAAAAAGAACAGCAAAAAATGACAAGAAAACATTTAATTCAAACATATGTACAAGAACGACTCAAAGACAAGAACTTATGTACAAATTGTAAAAAGAAATGAATTCCTTAATGAATTACAGGTGAGGAAGATTTCTCTTCCTCTCCTAAAATCTCCCTATCAGTGTCTCGGCGTAGCTGCTGGCAGAAGGATTCCCGAGTGAGTGGTTTGCGATAGAGACGAACTCGGTGGCCATTTACTTTGAATGCATATCCAGAACCGTCAATGGTAATTAGAGTAAGGGTTCCGTTGTCATGCACCTTTTGGATTTCGTATGGTCCCAACCATCGAGTTTGAAGTTTTCCAGGGAAGTCCTGAAACCGAGAGTCGTATAACAGAGCCCAGTCTCCCTCGTGGAAGACTTTGTTCTTGATGAGCGCATCATGCCATTTAGCTCGCTGCTGTTGAATCAATGTTGTATTTTGTAGTGCAGAGAGTCTAATTTCATCTAATTCATTGATCTGCTGTAGTCGATTGATTTGTGCCTCGCTTAGATCTAGGCCAACTTCCTGTGCTGTCCGTAATGTTTGGATTTCGAATTCTATGGGAAAATGGGTTGTTTTCCAAACACTAATTGATAAGGTGAGTAACCGGTGGTGCTCCTCCATGTGGTTCTATAGGCCCAGAGTGCTTCAGGTAGTCGGGTAGCCCAATCACGCCTATGTGATGCAATGGTTTTCGTTAGGATTGATTATATTATCTTATTGCTACTTTCTACCTGCCCATTCGCCTGTGGGTGATATGGAGTAGTGATTTTATGCTGGACATGATAATTGTTGAGTGTTGCAACTAATCTATTCCCAGCAAATTGTGGTCCTCCATCTGTAATTATTTCCCTGGGAAGGCCATAACGTACAAATAGATGGAAGAGGAACTGTATGACAGAGTCCTCTGTGGCTCTTGGCAATGCTTCTGCCTCAACCCATTTGGTGACATATTATGTTGCCACCAAGATATATGTTTTCTGATTTGACGAGGGGTTGATGGGTCCAACGAAATCAAGAGCCCATCGCTCGAATGGTTCGATGACTAACTGTGGTTTCAGAGGCATCTCATCAGCTTGACCAGGTCATCCTGCTCGCTGGCAGCTGTCACAGGCTTGGACAAATTTCTTTGCATCTTTGAAAATCGTAGGCCAGTAATATCCTGTCTGCAATACTTTGTGTCCAGTTCTACGCTCAGCGAAGTGTCCACCACATGGTCCATCGTGACAGGCTTTTAGGATGTCAAAGATTTCATCCTCTCGAACACATCGCCTGATATTTATGTCTGCCCCTGTGTGAAACAAATAGCCCCCAATCCACGAGAATCAAGCACTCTTCTGAACAATCTGCTTGCGCTCATTAGGGGTTAAATGTTTTGGTAGTTTACCTACTGCAAGGTAGTTGGCAACATCAGCATACCAGGGTGTTTGAATGGCAATAGCAGACAGGTGCTCATCCGGAAATTGATCTTCAACTGCTGCTGCATCGGTTGGTTTTGGTATTCTCGAAAGAAAATCGGCTACAGGGTTTTCTTTGCTAGGCCGATCCTTGATTGTGATATCGAATTCCTGCAATAAAATCAACCATCTAGTTACTCTGGCATTTGTGACAGGCTTATTTGCTAAATATTTTATGGCAGAATGGTCTGTATACAAGATAACATGATATCCTGTAATATAATGTCTAAACTTATTGACAGCATGTATTACAACTAGGAATTCTTTTTCAGTAACAGTGTAATTTAATTCAGTAGGGGATAAACTTTTGCTGATGTAATAGATAGAATATGGTTTTTTATCCTCTTCCTGCCCAAGGACTGCGCCAATAGCTGTATCTGAGGCATCAAATGATATCTGGAATGTTAGGTCCCAGTTTGGTCCTCGAAGGACTGGGGCTGTGGATACGAGCTTCTTTAAATCCTCGAAAGCACGGTCACATTTTTCTGTCCAAAGAAAATCAACGTTACCAGTTAGTGCATATAAAGGAGCAGCAATGTGCGAATAATGTTCTATAAATCGTCTATAATAACCAGAAAATCCAAGAAAACTACGTACCTCTGTTTGAGTAGTAGGAGTGGGAATGAGCAAAAGTATTTGGATTTTGGCCGGGTCTACCTGAATGCCGGCTGCTGAAACATAATGTCCTAGGATAAGTCCTTCAGTCATCATCATGAAACATTTTTCATGGCTTAAGCAAAGCCTGGTAACAATGCAGCGTTGTAGGACTTTTTCTAGGGTGTCTAGAGCTGGATAAAAATCATCTCCATATGGTGTAAAGTCATCCATGTAAACTTCAAGTCCATCATTTATTAAATCTGCAAAAATGCTAAGGATGGCCCTTTGAAATGTGGCAGGAGCATTACATAGGCCAAAAGGTAGAACTCGATAGGCAAATGTTCCCCAGGGACAAGTAAAAGTAGTTTTATCCTGGTCTTCAGGGGAAATCTGAATCTGATTGTATCCACTGAAGCCATCCAGGAAAGAAAAGAATTTCTTTCCTGCTAAAGTATCTAATACTTGGTCTATGAATGGGAGAGGAAAATGATCTTTCTGTGTTGCCTTATTTAGTTCCCTATAATCCACACATATTCTCCATTTTCCATTCTTTTTTGGTACCACCACAAGCGGAGAGACCCATTTACTATCAGAAATAGGATAGATAAAATTGACATCTAAAAGTTTCTGAAGTTAAGCTTTTACCACATCCTTTAGATGAGGATAAAGTCTCCTTTGCGGCTGACGAACAGGTCTGGCATCTTTTTCTATATAAATGTGGTGTGTACATAACTGGGGATCGATTCCTGTCATATCAGGGTAATCCCATGCAAATGCTTCTTGATATTTCGTTAACAGATGGATGAGCTTAGTTTCTTGTTCAGGTGTGAGATTAGCATTGATGTTTAAAGTTTTTCTTGGTCCAATTTCCACAGTTTTACTATTTGCAACAGAAGTAAGAGGTATCGTTTGGTCATGCGTATCTTTCAGAGGATCTTCCTCTAATTCATTATCAAATGCTACTTCTATCATGTGACACTATGTGCGAGATTCAGTTTGACTAATGAAATTATTAATGGCATCATCTTCTATTTGGTCTTTAAAATCAAGTGCCTCTTGTATAGTTAATGGAGATCTGATGTTATCAGTAAGATATGATACAGGGTGCTTATTAGTTTTGATTATTGTGACACTTGGCTGCGCTGGAGGATATAGAACTAAATTTTTGCTATTCGGTCCTCTGGTTATGGTCATATTTCCCTGCCGGCAGCCAATGTAGGCATTGGCAGTGGCAAGCCAAGGTCTACCTAAAATTAGCGGGTGTCCATCAAGTCGGGTTTTTGGATTAATTATCAGGAAATCGGTTGGATACTCCCAGGAATCAACAGAGACCATGACATCCTGTAGAATACCCTTTGGTCTAACCACAGATCGGCCAGCCAATTCTAACAAAGTAGAGGTGGGTTCTACTGATGTAATGCCAAGATTTTGGCAAGTAGTGGTTGTTAAAATATTAATTGTAGCTCCTAGATCAACTAAGGCATTAGACAGGGTCTGACCATAAATTTGAACAGTTATAATTGGATTCCCTGGGTCTTCATATTTAACGGGTGTTTCTCTCCCAGATAATAGGTCAGATAAAGTACCGACTACTTGGACTCTTGGATTATTTGTTATATTCCTCCTTGGTTTCTTTATGCACAACTCTTTGATAGTTTTTGCGTATATAGGAATGTCTTGAATGGCTTGGAGGAATGGAATTTTTATGTACAGATTTTGTAATTCTCCCAGAATGTTGAAGTCAGGATATTGTATGGGTCGAGGTATGACTAATCGTTCTGGGAATGGAGGAGAGGATGTGGTTGCTTGATTATGAGTCTGCTGCTTATTTACATCCTCTTGTTGCAACTGATGTTCTCTTGGTAACTGGTCTTCAATATGAACTGTTTTATCTCCCTCAATTTCAATTATGCGTCCAGATGTTAACTGAAGATCATTGCACTCCCTCAGGTCGGGTCCTATTTCTGGTGATTCTATGATTTGGATAGATTGGACCTGTCTGTTATTTGGATTGGGATCGGGTTGGGCTGGGAGTTGCGGTCTCAGGTTAGACTGGGGATTTTGTTGTAAGGCTGGCAGAGTAGGTTGAGGGAGCGGAATAGTTCCAGCTGGCTGGTACATCGGTCTTTGCCAACTTGTCTGCCAGGGTGAACTTTGTGAAGTAGGGGGAGTCCATTGTGAAGGATATGGGCCATTTTGCCAATATGGTGGAGTGTAAGGGAAATTCGGCCAACCAGATTGGCTTGTTTGATTCAGCCATGGATTTGAAGAAGGAAACGATTGTGGTGACCAGTTTGAAAATGGGGGTTGAGATTGATTTTGCCACATACCATATTGTTGAGCATTATACTGTGGGGGTTGAAAAAAAGAGGTTGAGTCCGGAAACATACCAGATTGTCTCGGCTACCACTGGCGACGCTGGTTGATCTAGTTCACCGATTCTGGTTCTTCTTCTGCTTCCTTATATACCGCTTTCAATCCAGGAAGTGAGGGGCAGCTCTCCGTAAGGTGATATTTTGTACAGATGGTGCACGTTTGGATTTTATCCAGTGGACATTCCTTGTGGCTATGTTTTTTTCTGCATCAGGGGCAGAAGATCGCCAAATTCTGTTCTGCCTCCATCTGTTTCTGTTTAGCCTGCACAATATCAAGTTGTGTAGTTAGTGTCCCCAGAATATCAGTTTTGAAATTTTCTAATAAATTTCCAATTTCTGCACGTGTTACTCCTTTTGTTGATACTTTGTTATCTCTTGCAAACCGATCATATTCTGTCGGTTTTATTCTTGTGCTGCCTCTCGAACTCCTGATACATAAATCAATGATGTCAGCAAAATTCTCTTGATAAATATCCTCTTTTCCCATGATGTTTAATGTTTCAATCCATTGTTCCGTCATGCCCCTTATTAATGCAGTTTTTAACACATTAGCAGGTAAAGGTAGCGATGCATAAGGAGATCTTTGTAGATTGTACTGAAAACGTTCCACATACTCCTCCAATGTTTCATTCGGTCTGGCTGTCATTTGGAATATTTCGTCTTTTAATTCTCTAGACCTACAATAATGCTGATATTTTTTTAAGAAAGATTCTTTCATTTGATCCCAATTGTTGATAACCCCGCCACCTAGTCCCATAAACCATCTTAAAGCAGCCCCTTTTAATGTAGAGGGGAATAATTTCAATTTCTGGGGAGCGGTGGTGTAATCATACCCCCTGCATAACACATCGAATTCGAATAAAAATGCATCCGGATCTTCTGATGTGAGACCGTGAAATGTAGGGATATGCTGAAGAGGGATAGCTTTCATGGGTGCATTTGCTGCAGAATCCACTATAGGATATTGTAATGTAGAGGCTTGAGCATTTGGCTGGTTCTGAGCCATGGGATCGAATATATGCCAATAACCTTCTGGGATATCTAAGAGAGTATTCCTAGGTTGAGAGGGAATAGTTTTGACAGGGATAGTTTTAATAGCACTTCCCTTATCTGGAATAATGAGAATACCAGATGTCTGAGGAGATTGGATTCCTTCAACAATGATTTTCGCAGCACTCCCCTTATCTGGGCTATCTAATGGCTGATTTGTTTCAGTAGGAGATTTTGGTTCCTTGGTTTCCCATGTTTCTCCTTCTCCTTCACAAAAGTTGCTGGAATTCCCTTCCTGCAATAGTTCTGGAGTAGAATTTTCGATTTCTTGAAAGTCCTGCTCTTCAGTTTGACTATGCACCTCAGCAAAGGCTACAGATGGTGATCCTGTGGCCTGAAGGGAACTAGTAGGCTGTTTAGAAATATTTTTCCTGGGGCCTACTGATGGCTGAGATTCTATTTTCTTATAGATTTCGTCTATGAAGGTCGTTCGGCCAAGGGTCACCGGCCCCTTAGCTTTTTCAGGTTTGGATGGGGGTTTGATATTCTTTTCTGGTCTTTTCTGCTTAGTCATGCACTCAAATGAACTACCAAATTCTATTCAAACAAAGCAAAAACAAATCTGTTAGGAAAGCGGATAGTGGAGCAGGGCTTTTACATGCTCTGCACGTAGGTTCTTACCTTCCGTTTTTAAGATCCAACTCCTCCCTAGCAGGTTCGTACACTACTCTGAAAAAGACAAATGGCTACACTCTTTCCCCGGCAACGGCGCCAAAATGTAGAGCTATAAAAAGGGTCTCTTTCACCTCTAATTACCTCACATTAATATGTCAATCCGGGAGCGTTTTGTTATTCCAAAGAGTGTCTCAGTCTAAGGCTATCACTTGTCAGAGTAATGCTAGTAGTACAGTGTTTAAGAAATACAAGAGTAAACGGATGCTTGTCTGTAACTAAATTACTTCAAAAGAATAAATCACACATTCAGAAAACTAGGCAGCTTATCAGTCAAGGGTTCGGCAATGATAACCCATCCCTTTGGAAACTGATGGAAAGGAAATTAGAGCATAGACCACTGGTCTGGGAGCTAGACAGTGAATGCCAAAGCTCGCTACAGCCTTAGATCATCTCTCACACCAAAAAAAAAAATGTAAGTAAATGGAACTACAGATAGCAAAATGGAACAACAAATAAAGAATTGAACAGCAAATCTGGAATGGAACAATAATTCTAAAATGGAACAGCAATCGAACAACTAAGTATCGCGAGTCGTAACCAAACTTAATCTATTAACTCAAATGCACTCTTCGCAATCAAATAAAAATCTTTCACTCTTAAGGCATCTCTCAAAACACACTAATGGAACAACATTAACTATTGACAAATTATGGAACAGCTCTAGTAAATCATATACGCACACAACACGCTGAAATAGTAATCTTAATTAACAGGGATACGACTGTGCTTCCAAATAGAACAGCATTATCTCTGAATCCAACAATCATGAAGAACACAACTTCATATGAATCTATGAT